>JAAGEH010000030.1:23916048-24039352 GCA_011751065.1 Lasiurus cinereus | reverse complement strand
GAGAGAGAGAGAGAGAGAGAGAGAGAGAGAGAGAGAGAGAGAGAGACTTGTTGTTCTGCTTATTTTTGCATTTATTAGTTGCTTCTTATATGTATCCTGACCAGGGATCGAACCCACAACCTTGGTGTATCAGGAAAACACTCCAAGCAACTGAGCTACCCAGCCAGGGCTTACAAAATTTAATTGATAAAAGGTTAACTAGACAAAAGTACAGTTGAGCTATATTCTAGTGCTTTTAAAGTCTATTTTTCTATATTAGAAATAGCTTTCTGTAAAGTAGGAATTGCATCCTCAAATATCTTCAGGGGCCAGGCAGATCATGCCCATGTGTATAGTAGCAGCTAGAGAGAAGACAGGGGAGGGAGACTTATGACAAACTGTGAGTGAACATAAGACAGGGCCACAGCGAATGAGCATACACATGCCCAGTGAGCAGTTTCAATTCTGGAGTGAAGAACCTGGCAGGGAAGTTAAAAGAGAGACAAGAGTTCTTGTAGCTTGGCCTTGAAAAGTGGTGTGACCCATGGCAAGTTTTTCATTCTCTGAGCCTCATTTTCCCATCTTTAAAATGGAAAGCTAGCCCTCTCTAAGGATAACTGGAGCTCTAGAATGGTACAATGCCTGTCCATGACTGATTTGTAGCTAGTCTCACTTCTGCAATTGGAAATGAAAAAAACCTCACTTTTAGAACTGGATGACCAGGGTTCAAATCTGAGCTCTATTATTTACTAAATGAATGTCACTAGAGCATGGCCCAGAACCTCACTGCTCTTCAATTTCTATCATTAAAAATACAAAAGAAGAGTAAGAATTGTCTTTTGCACAGTTGGAAGTTATGAGTGTGATAATTAGTTATTCAATGTTTTACAAACCGGGCCACAATGGGGAGGGATATGGGTAAACATACTGGAAAGGCATATAGATAAATGGTTTACCAAGTTACAGACACTAATACCTACACTATTTTAAACTTTTCTGGGATATGGGCCCTGTTATAATTATTTTCCAGATGAAAAAATATAAAACTGAGATTATAAACAGTGGACTCAGGGATTGGAATCTATTCTTTCTGGTTCCAAGACCCATGATGTACTTCTCAACCTGCGCTTCCTTGGATGGGCCAGCCATGTCCAGTGCCAGGAATCTAGCACTTGTCTTCACATTGGGGGCCAGGCCCAGAGGAGTCAGCTCAAGATAAAAGCAACAGGCACACTTCCAACTACTTGGCAGAGTTTAGGTTCTCAGAAATGAGGTAATCGGCTATGTTTGTATAGAGCAAGATCAAGGACTTTCCAGACTCCTGCTGTTTTAAAAGTCAGGTTGGGTGAGACATACATGGGCATGGGCAGGAGAAGCCACAGATCCCAGGTGAAGTCACACCTGACTCAGGCAGAGCACAGCTGCTGAGAAGGATCACCTCTCATTCTCCTTATGAAACCAACACACTATTCTGGCCCAGAAAACACAGGTCAACAACTTCATGAATTATCCTTTTGATGGTAGCCCAGTGGTGAAGTATTATGTGGCCTAGAGCAGAGCTATTTCTGGCTCTTTAGTTATTTAAATTATGAAGTTTCCTTTTAGGAAGAAAGATTTAATGAATGCCTACCAAGTGTAAGGTATGGTGCCACTCACTTTGCATTAATGGTTTTATCTAATCCTTACAACATCTGCATACATTAGATTTCCTACTTCAGTTCATCAGTTGTTAAAAGGGAAGCTAGGGCCGAAACCGGTTTGGCTCAGTGGATAGAACATTGGCCTGTGGACTGATTCCGGTCAGGTGCATGTATCTTGGTTTGGGGCACATCCCCAGTAGGGGGTGTGCAGGAGGCAGCTGATCAATGTCTCTCATTGATGTTTCTAACTTTCTATCCCTCTCCCTTCCTCTCTGTAAAAAATCAATAAAATATAGTTTTAAAAAAAGAAAAGGGAAGCTAGGGATAAATAAACTTATCCGAGGCCACAGGTTTAATAAGTGCTAGAGCCAAGAATCAGAATCTCTGACTCTTTGACTCCAAACCTAATTCTTTCCACAGCATAGGTCTGCCCATAGGTGTGATGCTGAGGACAAGTATGCCTGTAAAATCCAAACAGAGTTCCATTTGTCAGTGGTTGCAGTGGAAGAAGATCACAAACCCAGCAGTGGAGAACTCACTTGTTGTTAAACAAAGAATAATCCTTTCATTTCCTAATGCTCTCTCCCAGCTAAAACCTGAGCCAATTCTGTTTTTAAACTGTTATTATAGCTTGAAAGCAAGGATTTCCTCACACCCCATGACTTTGAATATCCCATTTGGGACACAGAGGAATGGTGCTTCCTTTATCTCAACATCAAAGCACAGTTTATGTCTTGACAGGTATATGTATGTGTTGAAAAATGTTAAGTTGGTGCAGAAAATCAAACCCCTCTGCTTGCCCAATTGTTCCAATTCCCAAGAAAATGAAAGAGAGACTAACTTAAGGTGAATAAATATAGACTCCCCATTTGGAAGTCTGAAATTGACAGTGTTTACCATAAATTACATGAGAACTTGTGCTTCTATTTGATTGTGGGTTTGAATCTGTCCCTGGGTCTGAGATTCTTCCTCTGTGAGTGATTGCTGCCTCTGGGGGATTTGGCAGTGTGACCAGGCCGAGGAAGGCATAAAATGATTAGGTCTAAGACTTCATTGCAAAACTTCTTCCTCTGAGATTTAGAAGCCATCTCTCTTTCAGCCTCTTAATGTTTCCTGAACACCATGAATTTCTCCAGGGGCTTTATGGCTAGAATTGATCACATTCAATTCTCCAGCGAGGAAATAGGCAGGTTTCTCTCTCTTCTCTTCTCCTCTCCTCTCCTCTCCTCTCCTCTCCTCGCCTCGCCTCTCCTCTCCTCTTCTCTCTCTCTCTCTCTCTCTCTCTCTCTCTCTCTCTCTCTCTCTCTCTCTCTCTCTCTCCCTTCCTATCTCTCTAATAAAAAACAAGAGATGCAAAGAAAGAAGAGTCCTCTTATCTTGACTGTAGTGGTTGAGGACAGTAGAAACCCTAAGAGTGATCAGCCCTCAGCCTGAAGCTTTTCTCTATGAGATCTGAATGCTCCTACGTCACCTTTCTTATTCCACTTTATCCTTTTTTATCCTCTGCTTTGTTCTTTCCCTTTACTTTTCCTTTCTCACTTTAATCTTTTGCCACAGACTTAAAGCCTCTGATATGGCCAGCCTCTTCTAGTCTCACTCCAAGTGTCACAAGTAAAAATCATTGTATGGAAGGACTAGAACCAGAAAATATCAAGGCTGAGGTCGGTGGCTGAGATGGAGCTTTCATCATCCATCTATCTCTCAGAAACCCCTTTGAGTCCCCTTCCAGATTCATCAATGGTTCGGCACCTGCTGTTCTCAGGAACTTGGACTTCCTGAAGCACCTCAAGGTTGTGACTCTTCTTCATGGCCCTTGCTCCTCCTTACCTTTTCCTCTAGTTCTTTTCACTTTCATCTCTTGCTTCCAGTTATGTCATCCCTTCACAATTTCTAGTGCAGATCCCAAACAAGAGATCTGACTGTATTAGTCAGGATTCTCCAGAGAAACAGAATCAAGAGGATGTGTGGATATGTGGATGGATAGACAGATAGATGGAAAAATATATATCATATCCCTATATATGTATTTATAAAGAGACTTATTACAAGAAATTTAGTCACATGGCTATGAATGCTAGGTCTCAAGTTCTGCAGTTGGCACACTGCAAACCTGGGAAGAGCTGATGTTTCAGTTCGAATCCCAAGGCAGAAATAAACTGATGACCCAGCTCTAGACAATCAGACAGGAAGTATTTCCTCTTTATTAACCTTTGTGTTCTACTCAGTTTTTATTTATTTTTTATTAATGTATTACATGTATACATATCTTCCCATTGTCCCCCCATTCCCATGTATACCCTAACCTCCCCAGTGTCTTGTGTCTATTGTTTATGCTTATATGCATGCATACAAGGCCTTCAGTTAATCTTTTTTTTTAAAAATATATATTTATTGATTTTTTACAGAGAGGAAGAGAGAGGAATAGAGGGCCAGAAACATCAATCAGCCACCTCTTGCACACTCCCCACTGGGGATGTGGGGGCAACCAGGACACACACCCCTGACCGGAATTAAATCTGGGACCCTTCAGTCCACAGGCAAATGCTCTATCCACTGAGCCAAACTGGTTTCAGCTTAAGTTGACCTCTTATGTACCCCACCTCTCCCTAACCTTCCAACTATAATTTGACAGTCTGTTTGATGCTTTACTGCCTCTGTATCTATCTTTTTGTTTATCAGTTTATAATGTTCTTTATGACCCATAAATGAGTGAGATCATGTGGTATTTTTCTTTCAATGACTGGCTTATTTCACTTAGCATAATGCTCTCCAGTTCCTTCCAGGTTGCTGCAAATGGTAAGAATTCCTTCTTTTCTGTTGCAGCATAGTATTCCATTGTGTACATGGACCATAGTTTGCTGATCCAGTCACCTGCTGATGGGCACCTAGGCTGTTTCCAAATATTATCTATTGTAAATTGTGCTGCGATGAACATAGGGGTGCATAAATCCTTTCTGATTGGTGTTTCTAGTTTCTAAGGATATAATCCTAGGAGTGGGATTACAGGGTCAAATGGGAGTTCCACTTTTAGTTTTTTGAGGAAACTCCATACTGTTCTCCATAGTGGCTGCAACAGTCTGCATACCCACCAGCAATGCACAAGGGTTCATTTTTCTTCGCATCCTCACCAGTATTTGTCCTTTGTTGATTTGTTGATGTTTGCCATTCTGACAGGTGTGAGGTGGTATCACTTTGTTGTTTTGATTTGCATCTCTCAGATAATTAGACTTTGAGCATGTTTTCATGTGTCTCTGGGCCTTCCTTTTGTCTTCTTTTGAAAAGATTTTATTTAAGTCCGTTGCCCATTTTTTTATTGGATCATTTATCTTCCTTTTATTAAGTTGTATAAATTGCCTGTCGATGTTGGAGATTAAACATTTGTAAATATGTTCTCCCATACAGTGGGCTTTCTTGTTGATTTGTTGATGATTTCTTTTGCTGTGCAAAAACTTTTTATTTTGATGTAGTCCCATTTGTTTATTTTCTCTTTAGCTACCATTGCCCTTGGAGCAGTATCAGTGAAGAAGTTCCTTTGGCATATGTCTTATATTGTACTGCCTGTGGATTCCTCTAATATTTTTATGGTTTCCTGACTTATGTTTAAATCCTGTATGCATTTTGAATTTATTTTTGTGTGTGGTGTAAGTTGGTGGTCTAGTTTCCTTTTTTGCATGTATCTGTCCAATTTTCCCAACACCATTTATTGAAGAGACTGTCTTGACTCCATTGTATATCCATGACTCCTTTGTCAAATATTAATTGAGCATAGGGGTTTGGGTCAATATCTGAATTCTCTATTCTATTCCATTGGTCTATGTGTTTGTTCTTGTGCCAGTACCAGGCTGTTTTGAGGACAGTGGTTTGTATACAGTTGAAATCTGGTATTGAGATCCCTTCTATGTTGTTCTTCTTTCTCAGGATTGCTGTGGCTATTCAGGGTCTTCTTTTATTCTAGATAAATCTTTGGAGAGTTCTTTCTAGGTCTGTGAAATATGTTGTTGGTATTTTAATGGAGAGTGCATTGAATCTCTAGATTGCTTTGGGTAGTATGGACATTTTAATATGTTGATTCTCCCAATCCATAAGCATGGTATGCTCTTCCATTTGTTTACATTTTCTCTATCTCTTTTTTCAGTGCCCTGTAGTTTTCTGCGTATAGGTCTTTTATCTCCTTAGTTAAATTTATTCCTAGGTATCTTAATTTTTTTTGTGCAATGGTAAATGGGATTGCTTTTTTAGTCTCTCTTTCTGTAAGTTCACTATTGGCATACAGAAATGCCATAGATTTCTTAGCACTAATTTTGTACCCTGCTACATTGCCAAATTCATTTATTAAATCTATTATTTTTTTGATGGAGTCTTTCGGGTTTTTTATGTACAGTATTATGTCATCTCCTTTACTTCTTTTCCAATTTGGATGCCTTTTATTTCTCCTTTTTATCTAATTGCAAATGCTAATACTACCAGTACTGTGTCAAACAGGAGTGGTGAGAGTGGGCATCCCTGTCTTATTCCTGTTCTTAGGGGAAATGGTTTTAGTTTTTGCCCATTGAGTATGATGTGCATTTATCATATATGGTTTTTGTGATGTTTTAGGTATGAACCTTCTATTCCCACCTTGTTGAGAGTTTTTATCAAGAAAGGGTGTTGGATTTTGTCAAATGCTTTTTCTGCATCAATTCATAGACCTATATGATTTATCTCCCAATTTGTTTATGTGATGTATCACATTGATTTGCGTATATTGTACCATCCTTGCATTCCTGGGATAAATCCTACTTGGTCATGGTGTATGATCTTTCTGATGTGCTGATGGATCCAATTTGCTAGAATTTTTGTTGAGGATTTTGGCATCTGTGTTCATGAGGGATATTAGCTTATAATTATCTTTCAATGTGTTGTCTTTATGTGGTTTTGGTATTAGGGTGATGCTGGCTTCATAGAAGATGTTTGGTCCTTCTTCTTTAGTTTTTTGGAATAGTGTGAGGAAGATAGGTTTTAATTCTTCCTTGAATGTTTGATAAAACTCTCCTGTGGAGCCATCTGGTCCCAGGCTTTTGTTTGCTGGAAGCTTTTTGATGACTGCTTCAATTTCTTTCATAGTTATTGGCCTATGGAGATGTTTGGATGCTTCCTGATTGAGTTTTGGAAGGTTATATTTTTCTAGGAATATGTCCATTTCCTGCAGGTTGTCCAGTTTGTTGGAATAGAGTTGTTCATAGTATTTTTTAACAATCCTTTGTATTTTGGTGGTGTCTGTTATTATTTCTCCTCTTTCATTTCTGATTTTGTTTATTTGAATCCTCTCTCTTTGCTTTTTGGTGAGCCTGGATAGAGATTCATCAAGCCTGTTTATCCTTTCAAAGAACCAGCTCTTGGTTTTGTTGATCTTTTGTACTGTTTCTTTGGTCTCTATGTCATTTATCTACACTCTGATCTTTACTGTCTCCTTCCTTCTGCTTACTCTTGGATTTTTTTGTTTCTCTCTTTCTAGCTCTTTGAGTGATAGAGTTAGGTAATTTATTACCATTGTTTCTTATTTTTTTTGCAGTAGGCTTGTAGAGCTATGAACTTCCCTCTTAAGACCGCTTTCACTGTGTCCCATAGAGTTTGTAGTGTTATGTTTTCATTGTAATTTGTTGCCATGATGTTTTTTTATTTCTTCCTTAATCTCTCTGGTAACCCATTCATTGTTTAATAGCATGTTGTTTAGTTTCCATGTGTTTGATTTCTTTGGATTGTATTTTATTGTAGTTGATTTCCAGTATGCTACTGTGATCTCAGAAAATGCTTGATATGATTTCTATCTTCTTGAATTTAAATAGACTTTGCCTATGACCCAATATATGATCTATCTTTGAAAATGACCCATGTGCACTTGAGAAGAATGTATATTCTGTGGCTTTGGGGTGAAATGTTCTGAAGATGTCAATTCATTATATCTGGTCTAGTGAGTCATTTAGGATTGATATTTTATTTAGAGGATTTGTCCAATGGTTATAGTGGGGTATTAAAGTCTCCTATTTTGATTGTATTGCTGTCAATCTCTCCCTTGATATCTTCTAGGAGGTTTTTTTTTATGTATTTAGGTGCTCCTATATTTGGTGCATGTATGTTTATCAGAGTTGTTTCTTCTTGTTGGATTGCTCCTTTCAGTATTATGAAGTGGCCTTCCTTATCTCTTGTTATGTCCTTCACTTTGAGATCTAATTTGTCAGATTTAAGTATTGCTACCCCAGTTGTTTTTTTCATTTCTATTTGCCTGAAAATTGTCTTCCATCCCTTCACCCTCAGTCTGTGTGCATCTTTTTTTTCTGAAGTGGGTTTCTTGTAGACAGCAGATATATGAGTCATGTTTTCTTATTCAATCTGTTACCCTATGTCTTTTGATTGGATCGTTTAATTCATTTACATTTAAAGTTGTTATTGATAGGTATTTAATTGTCATCATTTTTATTCTTTACCTCTGTGTTCCTTCTTTACTTCCTATTTCTTTTTCTTCTTCTTTTTTTTTTACAGCAGACCCTTTAGCATTTCTTGCATTGCTGGTTTGGTGGTAATAAATTCTCTTAGTCCTTGTTTTGTCTGTGAAGCTGCTGATTTCATCTTCAATTTTGATTGAAAGCTTTGCTGGGCACAGTATTCTTGTATTCAGATGCTTTCTTTGCATGACTTTGTATATTTTATTCCCTTCCCTTCTGGCCTGATGAGTTTCTGTTGAGAAATCAGTCACTAGTCTGATGGGGGTTCCTTTGTAGGTAACTTTCTGTTTCTCTCTTGCTGCTTTTAACATTCTTACTTGGTTGTTGGTGTTTGCCAGTTTAATTATAATGTGCCTTGGCATTGGTCTTTTGGGATTTATTTTGCTTGGGATTCTGTGAGCTTGTTAGTTTTGTGTGGATTTTTTCTTCCCTATATCAGGGAAGTTTTCTGCCATTATTTCTTTGAACAAATTTTCTGTTCTTTGCTCAGTTTCCTCTCTTTCTGTAATCCCTATTTTGTGAATGTTGTTTTGTTTCATATTGTCCCAAAGTTCCCTTAGGCTCTCCTCTTACATTTTAATTGTTTTTCTACAAGCTGCTCTATGTGCTTGGGGATTTTTTCCTTCCTTGTCTTCTAGCTCCTCTGCTTCTTCTAGTCTACTTTTGATGCTTTCTATTGAGTTCTTTAAAGTAGCAATGTCATTTTTTCATTTCTTCTTGGTTCTTCTTCATTTCCTCTTGGTTCTTACTCATATTGTCAAATTTGTCTTCCATTCTTTTCAGCTACCTTATGACCATTTCTCTGAATTCTTTCTTTGGCAGGTTGTTTGCCTCCATTTTTTTTTCCTTCTTTTTCTGGTGATGCCTGCTTTTCTTTCATATGCAGGTTGTTTCTTTGTCTGCTCATGGTCTCTCTTCTCTGGATGTCTGGTTATGTAGTTCTGTCTCTCCTGTGTTGATTTAAAGGCACAAAATACAACACAACCAGGTATAATACACAAGGCACCGAACAGAAATGTATTCATGATATTAATAACCACAAATAAGGTGACCACTAGAGAGAGACAAATTAGGGAAAAATAGAGAAAGAAGAGAGAAAAGAGGAAAAAAGAAAAGAAAGAAGTGCCAAAATGAAATTGGGAGAAGAGAGGAAAAAAAAGAATAAGAAAAAAGGGGGAAAAAGTAAGAGAGAAAAGAAAGAGAATAAGAAAGAAAAGGGGAATAAATTATTTATATGAGGAGAACACTCCAATAGAATAGCCACTAATCCCAACAAATTCCAGCAACAAGTACCTAGATATTAATACAAATTACAAATAACAATTAATATCAAGGGAGGTGAGGAAAAATAGAGATAAAAAGCAAACAAAAATACTGCAAACAAAAAGCAAAACAAAACAAGGAGAATAAGCAAAACAATCTCACAAAAAAGTATAAAAAAGTGATATAATCAACATTCAAGCAAATAACAACAAAAGGACATAATGAAAAACAATTTTTGGATGGTGAAGACTGAGAAGAGAGAGGTGTGTATGGACTTGGAATAGGGGATTGGAAATTAGATATATAAGTGCGGTGAAATTTTAACCAGGTAAAAAGAAAGAATAGGGAAAATGTAAAGTAGGAAAAGGGTAAGAGAAATAGGACAACAAAATGGTAAAAGTTAGGAAGAGAGTGATGGCATAAAGGTAGAGTTGAGATAGAGTAAAATGATGCTAAAGGAAAGATGAAAAAATAAAGAGAAAATAAAATGACACTTTTTTTTCAAAAAGGTAAAATAGTAGTAATACTGAGTGAAAATAAAAATGTAATAATTAAAAAGGTAAAAATCAATGGAGGAAAAAAGAAAAAATAAGTTTTTAATTAAAAGATAAAAAATTAAAAATAAAAAAAAATAAAAAGTAAAAAAATAGAATGTGCAATAGTGAAGGTCATCCACTTCCTCTATTGTTCTGTTTGGCATGCTTGTTTCCCAGTCAGGACAGTATTGCAGTTCCCTGCATTCCACTGCTGCTCAGTGTTGTAAGCCAGTCCTGGTTTTTAAGCAAGTGGTGTTTCTTAATCTCTTTATTCTTTTGTGATTACACAAGAGTCAATTTGCGAGTCAGCCCCTGGGTAGCAGTGTTTCGGGATTCGAAATCTGATCTTTCCATGTGGAATGTAGAGCTCCTCTGAATCTGAGTGTTTGCACCAACTGGCAAGCAGTGTTCTGGGTCTTGCAGCTGTTCAGTGGGTGCTGCAGCTGAAGCTTTTCAGGCTTCCATAAACACCCACTTTCTTCTTCAAGATGGCACAGTCTCCTCATCCACGCTTGTGGCTCCAGGAGAAAAAACCCCCGTGGCAGTGGGGCTGCCTGGTCAGGGGAGCCCCAACCAGCAGTCCCCCACTTTCTCCTGGAGGATAACTGTCCCTTAACTCGCCAACAAACACTCCCAGTGTGACCCTCAGCTCTGTCTGCTCAGAGACAAGGCTCTGGACATGTCCATCTATTCCGCCACCATTTTTTTCTCCTCTATTCAGTTTTTAATTGATGGGGTGAGGCCCGCCATCATCAGGGAGAGCGATCTGCTTTACCTATTTATTGATGTAAAATCTAAACTCATCCCCAAACCCCAGAATAAATTTGACCAAATATCTGGGTATCTCAATCAAGTTGGCACATAAAATTACCCATTGTCCCATATGACTCTCTGGTCCTCTCTCTCCTTCTTCTCTCTTACTATATCCCACCTGGCTGCCCCCGCCCCCCAAGGACTCGTTCTGTTTAGATTTTGGATTGAATGTCATAGGTCCACCTCTATCCAATTATCTGAGGCTAAAGTGGTAAGCTCAGGGGATACATTTATCAGTCAGGAGAGGGGTGATTTTCTTAGGAAGAGCCTAGGCTAGGACTCATGGAATGATCAAATTGTTACCAGCAGGCTACAGTCCTAAATCCTCTGACAATAAGCATATGTGTGGAGTTTGAATGGCTGAAGCTGCCAAGTTGGTGTTGAGAGAACATACGTTATTGAGCCACAGAGAGTCATGATAGGCACTGTGGATACAAAGATAAAAGGATATGACATCAACATCCAAGGTTCTTACAAGGGGTGAGAAAGGCAAATCAAGGATCCCAGCTCAGTAAACATAGAACATTTGACTACAAGACATCTTGGAGATTTAGTCCAACCTCCTCTGTTTCCCAAGTCAAGAAATAGAAGCCCAGAAAGTTTAACTAACTTAACTAGGGTCACACAAGTAGTTATAGGTTGATATTTCATTTCAGTAGCTATATATTGATATATAATATGTGCTAGATATTGTGCTAGACCTTTTTATATTTATTTAACCTTTGTAACAACAATGTGAGGTAGGCTTTACCCAGAGAAGAGACCTGAATTCAGAGAGGTTTATTGATTCACTCAACATCATACAAGTGGGTGGGAAAGAAATGAAAGAAGGTCTCCTGTGATGTGAATATTACCAAAAAGGTAATATGTTCAAAATTATAAGTACAACCTTAAAGTTTCTTTAAGAAAAGCATCCAGTGCTCACTAGTGTGACACTCTGTTGTTTTCTAGGAGAACAGTTATCAAATGGATAATAAAAGAGCAGTAGGAAGGACATTTTTGAAAGACTGAATAAGAAAGGAATGTGATAGAAACACAAAAAGCAAGGTGGGTGGACATCAATTCCAAAAGTGTTGTATTCAGGATTTTTGAATATCCCAGGAACAGATCCATCTTATAGGTGACTAGGATAATTTAGTAACAAAGAAGAGAGAGAATGAATCAGGCAAGGCAATGAGGTAAGGCCTGCTCAGTGAACCAATGAGACATTCCTGAAAGATCAAAAGCCTGGCCAAAAAGCCTTCTAAAATATAACACACATGATTTTTCCCCTAGGCTGGATTTTCAAACTTACCTGAAATAAGCACATTCAGACCAAAATGAGCACTGAGCTCCTAGCTCCTGCAAAATCGAAAGGTTCAGCTGAGCACAATGCAGAGGCAGGATAACATCTCAGGGCATGGCACATCAAGTCCTTTTCTGGGCTCGGACATCTTCAACTTCCTTCTCTCTCCTAATCCTGTTGCCTTCTCTCACCTCCCTCTTTTTCTGCTCTTTCTCCCATCATTCTCTATTTCTTGCTCTGCATTTTTATAACACAGTATAGAGAGCAGAGATCATGTCTCAAATTTTTACATACGTCAGTGGGCCATTAAAATTAGAATGTAATGATGTTTGGGATGGAGAAGAATGCAAGTGGAGGCCTAACCCATAAGGGGCAATGTAACTCAGCAAGACCTAATTGTTACCATGCTTGACTGTGGACTCAGTAGTGCCAAGCCTTCCAACTTTTCCAAAGAACCTGAAAATCTAATTTATCTTTTATGAAATACTCTGATTTTAAAATTTTTTATTAGTTAATTTTGTGCGTTTTTAGTCTTGCAGGCTGGCAATGACCTATAAACCACCAGCTATGTTTACTGGTTCTACAGTAAACATAGTTGAACTCCTTGCTTCTAACTTTGTGACTCTGAGACATCTCTTAACCTCTCTGAGCTTTAGTTACATGACCATTAAGTAGTATAGAACATTGGTCGGCAAACTCATTAGTCAACAGAGCCAAATATCAACACTACAATGATTGAAATTTCTTTTGAGAACCAAATTTTTTAAACTTAAACTTCTTCTAATGCCACTTATTCAAAACAGACTAGCTCAGGCTGTGGCATTTTGTGGAAGAGCCACACTCAAGGGGTCAAAGAGCTGCATGTAGCTCTCGAGCCACGGTTTGCTAACCACTGGAGAAGATGGCATAGTAAGTGCTAAGCTTACTGTCTCACACAGAGTAGATACACCATAGATAATAATTTCTTCCCCTCCCCTCTTTTCTACTTCCATACCATAGTGTTTTAATCACGTGTACATCTGATTCCAGAGAGGAGTATACAGTCTATGATAAGACCAGTGGCTTCTGCAACATCAGCCTGACTTCCTTCTGCAAGTGATTAAATCAGAAGAGCTCACAGTATAGTCTTACTCTGCTTTGTTGCAAGCCATTTTCACAAAATGCATCTTATATGAGCAATGAGTCTCTATTCATACACAATTTCACACGAAAAGATTTGCTCTTTTCATTGTACGCATGGCTTGAATCAGCCAGCCAGCCTGAAAATATTTCCATTCATTAGCAGTCTGAATGATGTCACTGGCCTGGAACTCACTCAGATGGATATTGTCATGGACTTTCAGAATGCTAACACTCTAAGGACCTCAAATAAGGCCATCTAGTCCAGCCTTCCACACAATGGCCCTTTAGATGCAGTGTAAAGTATCTTTATAAAGTGGTATGGGCTCATTATTCTGAGGGGCTGACCTGGCTACTCTACTTACTTGAAATGTCTTCCTGGTATCAAATTTAAATCTGAATTTGAGTAATTCCTGCCCATGAATTCAGATCTACCCTCCAGCAATACTGAAAGTAAGTCACCACCCAACTGATATCCCATTCAATAATCATAATAGTCAGAACTCACATAACATATATATCAGAATCATTCTCAGTGTTTTACATATATTTACTTGTTTAACATTCATAAAGACTCTGTAAGGCAGATAATAAAGCTTTCTCATTTTAAGCATAAGAACACATGAGGCACAGAGCAATTACATGAAATCCCCAAAGTCTTATGGCTTGTAAGTGGGAGATGCAGAAAGCAAACCATGGGAGTCTGATCTTAGAGACCAGATCTTCATGCACCAAGGTCTAGAATGCAGGACTAAGGGCTTGAATGTCATCCAGAGCCAGGTTTCCATCATGACTTTGCCCTTTTCTTTCAGAGTAAATTGGGAACATACTCAATACACCAGACTTTTAATGAGGTTTATGCCACCACTCAGGGTTCAAGTCTCTGTAAATTATCTAGAACAGTGCCTGGCAAGTAGTAAACACAAAATAAATTTTTGTTGAGTGAATCACATTTATCAAGATCCCAGGCAATGCACCACCAGGTCTTTCCTTCCATGATGGACTTTTGAATAACCCTATTTATGCTTACTGTTTCCCCTTCTATGGACACTCTCCATTTTCCTCTCTCTTTTTAGCATCATCTAAGCTAAGACTCTGACAATTCACTTTTCTCTCAAGTATCTATTCTGTGCCAAGTACTACATGAAGGGCTGAGACTAAATCTATGAATTAAGACAAAAGCTTTTCCTGAAGGGCCCCTCATATCAAGTAGGATTCATGATACAGACTCATGGAAAGGATGAGATGGGACTTGAAGGAGGAAGGACAATTCTATCAAGGGTGGAGTAAGACAACACCATTTTTTAGTAAAAGAGGGAAGGGGAAGAAGGAAAGTATATGTATGATTTAGGATATAGGGAGAATCTAAATGTCAAAAACCAAACTTAAAATCATGTAAACTCATGGAAGAATATCTAAATGCTCTTAAAATGGGTTACAAGGAAATTCATAAATATGACAAAAAGTATAATATCCAAAAGATACAGTTATTTGTTGTACTGTTTAAGAATATAAAATGAATATATGACCAAAAAGAGAAAAAATAAAACAAATTTTATATGTAAAAAAGATGGAGGTTCATGATCACTCACAGATATCTACAAAGAGCATGTAACCAGAGAAACACCAAATCAATGAAAAAAAGCCAAAACTATAGAGAGAAGAATGAAAATGTACAGGCAATTCACATAAAAGAAATGCTAAATTCCTAGTAAATAACCAACCTGAGTAATCTTAAAAATTCAAATTAAAATAATAATGCGAAAGACAATTTTTCATGCATCAGGTTAGCAAACATTTAAAGGAGTGACAAGATCAAGTGTGGGTGAAAGAATAAAGAAAGGAAAATTATCATGAATTGTTAGAGAAATATACATTGATAATACATCTGTAAAGAGCAAATTGGCTATCAGAGTATATCCATTCCCTATGACCCAGTAATTTGCATATCTCTCTATATATATATTCATATACATATGTATGCACACACACACACACACACACACACACTCTGAAGACTATTATGAACATGTGAACATGGAGACATATACTAGAAAATATATTGCAATTCTATTCATAATAGAAAAAAATACAAACCATCTGTATGACCATCATTTGAGGAACAGATGACCAAAGTATTGATATAATGGATACTTAAAAAGAATAAACTAATAGTGAGATCTGAAATACGTAATTTAACTGAAAATGTGCAAGATTATATTTAGCGTATGCACAGCATGATATAATTCATGGAATTTCTTTTAAATCTACACAAACATAAAGCATCACTGTATATCCTTCATACATAAAATGTATTACAAATAGACTGGAAAAGATAGCTATATACTTGATTCATAAAAGTAGTGGCTGCTAGCAAGGGAAGAAGAAATGAGATTGGCAGTGAGAGCCAGAGGGGACTTCAATTTTCTCTGAAATGTTTGATCTGTTTGTTAGGGAAAAAGTTAAAGCAACTGTGACAGACATTAACAACTATTCATTAATGGTGGGTCCATGGATATTTATTTCATTTTCATTTTTGTTACTTTTATTTATGTTTCAAACATTTAAATACAATCCCAGGAGAGGAAAAGCTACTTGAAACATCATATCTAGTGGGAGAAGGTGGAGATGCAGATCACTTTCATAATTTTCTTGCCTTCAAATGGTCTTAGGACAAGCCATGCTCTAGCTCATGGGAAAGAAAAATTGTACAAAATCCAAGTGATTCTGACCATGGCTTACATCCCTCACAGGAAATAATAGTGTGTGTTGTTTGTTGATTGTTGTTGTTTGCTAAAATCAAGTATAAAAGATTAATTAAAAGAAAATTTCTCATTTCTGTATTCAAAATATTTTTATTAAATCATCATTAAACTCTGGCAAGCACCTTCCCCTGTGGCAGGTGCTGTGCTAGGTGGAAAGGACCCACAGATACCACTGCCTTGGAAGTAGAAAGCCAAAGCTGCATTTTACTGCTGCATACCCTTGCCTCACAGTTCTCCCCCAATTCCATTTTTGTGAGTATTCACTTCAAAACTCCTGAGAATTAGGTACTACCATCCCAATCTGCAAATTCACTATATTGAGATTGAGCCAGACCAAGGTCGTTGCTAATTACTAAATGGCAGAGTGCAATCTCAGACTCAGATTAGCAACAAGAAATTCTCCGTGGTTTGAGCAGCCTTTGGGTGTCTTCAGAGAAATGAGATTAGTGCTCTTTAGAGAGATGTGCGATGCTCTATAAAACACAAAACTTTCTAACCTTTGCTTTAGTCCTTCAAACTGAGAAATAAAATTGTAGGTGGAACTAATAGCCTTTGGCAACAGACCTGCCTACCACGTAGCTTTGGTTTCCAGTGGGCGAGAAGCGTCATCGGCAGTGGCTGTGGCATGGACACTCAGATGGAGGGTTCCCGCACAGCGTGTCCTGCACCTTCCAGTGATGAGTTGTCATCAGGGAGGCCTGCAAGCACCTAATTGACTCTTCTTCATTCAGAGGACATGCCCCCTACCCCAGTGTCACAGTTTCTTTTCAGCTTTCTCTGTGACATTAGCCAGAATGAACTGTCTGATCACCAATATAGGCAGGGGACTAAATGAACAGAATATGCTAGATAACAGAGGAATTTTTAAGACTTTGTTTTTAGAGAGAAGAAGGGGAAGGGAGAGATAGAAACATCAATGATGTAACTCGCAACCTGGATATTTGCCCTGACTGAGAATCAAACCTGGTTCATAGGTTGATTGTCAACCACTGAGCCACACAGGCTGGAATGTTGTACATTTTCAAATGGTCTCTCTTGATCCTCATGACAGTCCTGTGATGTATAAAGGGAAATTCCTAAAACCCATATTTTGCAGAAAACACCAGGAGAAGTTACAAAACACTCTAGTAAGTGGCTCTCTGGTCATCAGAGCAGGGTTTGGACTCCAGAATACACTTGAGCCTTGACAGGCTAAGCAATAATTATTCTAATGGTCTGATAACCAACTTCCCAGGTTACCTAGTGGTTTTTCCTTTTCTCTGAGGGAGGTGTGGCTCACCCTACCTAAAAGGCCCTGCTCAAGCACTGTCTTTAGGGGTGATACCTGCACAGTACACAAAGGTAGTCACTAGAAAATCTTATTATTTCTTAATAGTTCCTGTGTATCAATACCTCTTTTAACTCAGGGCAGCATAGGAACAACTCAGAGCAGATATGAACATGGAATGAATCATTATATGTCACCAGTAACTGACATGTGTACCAAGGGCCACTCATCCTCACATATAGAGTTCATACACTACATAGTATGAGGGCATAGTTGTAGCATGCTTTGGGTATTACCTCTCTGTTGAGCAGAGTGATCAGACATTGATGCTCCCCTTGCTTCCACATTTTTATGATTGTGGTTCTCTCTGCCCTGAGTATCATCCTGGGTCACCTTGGCTTTCCATCCTACCATCCTTGTTAAATCCTACCACTCCTCACACATTGGTCATCGTGGTCCCCTGCCCCCCACCTCTGGATTAGGTCATCCCCACACATATTCCTAGAGAGCCCCGCTCTTCTTTTGTGACCTGTCACTCATCATGTGGCTAGTCATCATCATTTTCTGTGCTGGAGAAGGAGCCACCAGCCTAGGGAAGCCTAAGAATTTCTAAAGTGCATAGGTCTAGATCTATGTTTTTACACAGAATCAGCTTCCTATCTCAGGACAGCCCCACAGGTCTCCTGCCTCAGCACCATATCAGGCATGGACTTTCCTTATCATGTCATTATCTTAAGAGAATGGTGTGAAGCTCAAAGGTAGCTGCCTGATCCTCTCCTGTTATACCTGCTGACACCAGCCAGGATTAGGGAAATGTGTCCAGGTTTTCACTCTCCCCTATGCTGTCCATCCTCCTATTTCTCTAGATTCACTGTCCACATTGTTTCTCAAATACCATGCTATCTATTTTTATATTTTTATCTTATAGTCTACTATCTGCTACTCCCTGGGCCTTAGTTTTTCCATATGTACAATAAGAGACCTTGGAGAAGATAAATATCCAAGGTCCTCCCCAAGCTAATATTCTGAATCTGTAAAGCACCCTATTTGTGGTATGTGGAGCCCCCAAAAATACCCCATTTTAAGTGACTTTCATCTAAGGGCCATGGAAGGTAGTTTAAATGAACACTATTTACCGAAATGTAATTGTCCTACTCATTTTTCTCCCTTTCCAACCTGCACTAGGTGGTCAAGCCCCCACCCCTGTGGGCCTCAAAGAGAATTAGTGCTCCTGCAGAGATCTGATATGTATTACTTAATGAAAGGATAACACAGGAAAGTTAATAGTGATTAGAATCTATTTGCCTTCACTTCATTTTATTGCAAATTATACTTGTATATTAAGTTCATAATTCTCTGATTACCAAGGAGTTCAGCTGAGGTCGTGGGTCTTCTCAGTACTAATTAGCCTTGGCCAGCTGAGCACGTGCTGGGCTGAACCCTCACACAGCATTTCTCACTGGGCAGTGGAAGGGAAAACAATTCATTCTGAGAACCAGGTCTCTGTTGCTGTAAATTATTTGCATACTGTGCAGACTTGCATGGACCTAGCCTATGCCAGGTCCCAGAGCAGTCTGCTTCAGTTCCCACCTCCACTGTCACATATCTGAGAATGACTATACATTTTTCAGTAAATGGTCCCAGATGATTGACATCATTTTCCATGAAATAGCATTTAAACTTAGACATTTTGTGAGACAATGTGCCATAGGGGTTGTATACACATTCTTGGGACAAGTGGGAGGCATCTTTGGCTAATGGTTGATTTTGGAAGACTTATTTAAACTGTAATTCTCAGCTTACTTATCTATAAAACTAGAGGCCTGGTGCATGAAATTTGTGTATAGGTGGGGTCCCTAGGACTGGCTGGCGATTGGGGCCAGGCCAATCAGGGCTGGGCTGGAAAGGAGACAATAGTCTCCAGGCCAAACACCGAAGGAATGAATGCTGGATGCTGACACTGCCATCTTCAGAGCCACCCTCCCACCCACAACCACACAATTCCTCACCTTCCCCCCTCCTCCTTCCCTCACCACAGTGCTGCCACCATGGCAGGTGGGGGCAGAGGGGACAGCTGATTGGGACCTGCAGGCCAGCGGGGGGGGGGGAGAAACAGGGCATGGGAGGTTGGCAACCAGCCCTGAGGAGGGAGCCTGCCCACAGCCCCCCTGAGAAAGGAGCCACATCCACCACCACCCATCCCTCATTCTCCATCCCAGCCTGGGGGCTAGCCAGGAGGAGGGACTGCAAGAGGTTGGCCAGCAGGGGGAGGTTGGCTTTGGGAGAGCACTGACCATCAAGGAGCAGCTCCTGCATTGAACATCTTTCACCTGGTGGTCAGTGCATGCCATAGCAACTGGTTATTCCGGTCGTTTCGGTCGCTTAGGATATTTATAAATAGATGGGAATAACAATAGGGCCCACTACCTAGGATAAAATGAATAATAGCATATAGGAAACATTAAATATATGTTCCTTTATATTACTGTTAATATAAATCAGTATTTTTTGTGAAGTGATGGAATAGCATAGTGACAACAGAAAGAATATTTATTTTACATATAAGAAAATCAAGCTAGGTAATAAGAAGTGGCTTCATACTTTTTATCAACTTTTATAAAGCATTTATTGTGGGAGAGTCCCTCACCATTTAAAAATCAGTGTCCTATACCAAACAATAAGTAGCTAACAACGGTACCTATAGAATCAGAGAAGGCTTCCTATAGGAACTGTCAACTAAAT
Source organism: Lasiurus cinereus (assembly GCA_011751065.1). Classification (NCBI taxonomy): domain Eukaryota; kingdom Metazoa; phylum Chordata; class Mammalia; order Chiroptera; family Vespertilionidae; genus Lasiurus; species Lasiurus cinereus. The sequence goes on along the minus strand of JAAGEH010000030.1, from coordinate 24,019,461 downwards.
TGGTCTTGATGAATCAATTTCATGCTCCAATACTGCACCTCAATCTTTAAAACCACACGTAATGTCCCCTCCTTAGTTAAAACCACACCTAATGTCCCTCCTCCCTCTAATAAAAGTTAATAATGTCATCCTTTAGCCGATATCTGTACTTTGTCTGTACTGACATGTTTTTATATGAAATGTACACAAAAAGTGGAGATTTTTTTTAAAATATATTTTTATTGATTTTAGAGAGGAAAGGAGGAGAGAGAGATAGAAACATCGATGATGAGTGAGAATAACCAATTGCCTGAAACCCCCCTCACTGGTGATCATGCCTGCAACCCAGGCATGTGTCCGTCCTGTCTAAGAATCAAACCATGACCTCCTGGTTCATACATCAATGCTAACCACTTAGAAACACCAGCTGGAAAAAGTGAAGATTTCTAATGTATTAATCAGTTTTCTGCATTATGAGCACATAGCCTGCTGTCTAGAACATAGCAAATGTAATCCTAATTGCTGACATCTATGATGATGTGCTTACTATTTATAGGCACTCCTCTCAGTCCTATAGTTATATCAACTTAACTTCCTGGCAACTGTAAGGATGCTGACACTCAGAGCAGTTTAGTGATTTTCACCTGATTATTCAGTAGCCTTAGTTTTGAACCCTAGTAGTCTGGTCCCAAACCCCCTTGTTTCCAACCTTTATGTAATAACTCTCCATCAGCATTTGCTGAACTGGATATGATAATGGTTATTGAGTGCTAGGTGCTTTACCTGTATGATTTTATCTCATTTTCATAACAATACTCTGGTGCAAGTACTATTCTGATGTTCACATTATAAATGTGTAAAGTGAGGCCTAGCATTTTTATTTGCTTTGCCTAAGAATGGCAAGTAGGTAGCTTGAGTTTAAATCCAAGCCTATTGCCTGAGTCTGAAATATTATTTACTACCCCAATATTCCCTAAAATAGTATATGGAAATCCCCAGTAGTATGTGAGAGTACTGTTATGTGGTTCATGGTTCATTTTAATCGTGATGTATCTGTTTTAATGTGTACCACCAATGGTATGACTAGAATTCTATCCATGATGTCATTGGTGTAAATGAGTAGATATTTACAAGTTGGAGTGTGTCCTTTGAAAAGCTGCTATGTGAATGATAACCTAGTTGGATCATAGATATAAGAAATGGGTCCATAGGTGTCTTTGGGAAGCTCTGTATTATACTCCCTTGCTTCCCTCCTGTGTGAGTAAGACAGCGAGAGAAGGAGACAGGAGAGCATTCCAGGTGGTAAAGCACCTGCAAAGATATGAAGTCAAGAACACATTTTTCCATTCCACACAGGGAACTTTCTGGACTTGAATACCTGTAATTTGAACTTTATTCTATAGAAAACAGAGCATCTTGAGAGATTTAGAACCATGACACTGTCTATTAATATTTGTCATTTACAGTTATTGAGTCTTTATTACCCATCTGGGTTTATAATAACTTGACCATATCAATGAGTAAACACTCTCAGGCTCAGGTTAGCAGCCCTTGAACACAGTGCTCAGGAGGATGTGCTAGAAACCCAAACATGCTGTTGCAGCCTCGCCGTGTATGTGTTATGCAAAGCCCACCTCCACCATTCACCTGCACATCTTACCAATTAGGGCATTAGCCTCCTTTTAGAAAGCTGTTTACAACCACCAACATTGGTAATCTTGCATCTTTTTCTATTTGAAATCGTAAAACTAATTGAACAATTCATTGAACCTAATGGCTTTAGAAAAATCAATAATTGTCTCCCATTATTGATATAGGGGAGGCACATGAAAGAAATTACCCATACAGAAATAAACCAGTTAAAATAAATAATTCAGCAAGCTGCCTGGCAACTATTCAGATTTTGAACTTGAATGATTATGTGGAATTTCTTAAGTATAAATAATGAAAGAAATGCACTCCATGCTGCCAGGTGTGGAGTGGGGCTATGGACAGCAAATATGCTGGGTCCTGGCATTTCTCCCACTGCTCCTGGCTGTATGTGGTCAGTAAGTAGTCTGTTGGCTGAGAGGTGTGGTGCGGGGATGAACACTGGCTTCCAATTAGTGTGATTAGAATTTGAGGTCAGAGTATGGTAGTAATAATACATTGTTAAATACATCTAGTAATTTACAAAGCATGTTCACATCTAGCTATACCTAGTTATAAGCCAGGTAGATATTTTTCAAATGGGAAACCTAAGTGTCAGCATGGATTATTGTCATGTTGCCAGTCAATATAAGAATTGAAACCATAGCACAGGTTTTTAAACATCTTGTCCATTGCTCATTTTATTAAAAGCTTTGGCTTCGCACCCTACCCCATCCCCTCTTACATTCGAAATAATATGCAGAACTCAAGTCCCTGTTTTCATTGAAGGCACCAATAGTTACGAAAGTAACTGTCATTTGGTCAAGGTCATGTAGCTCAAACAGGATAGTGCTCCTTTCTTATACTCCTCAGCCATTGGTGAGTTTCTTCCCATGGCAAGGGGGTGAGCACAGTCCCTGCTGAGAACTTGTAATGCTCCAAAGTAGAACACAGGACAGAGGGAGACTATCAGCCAGGTCCTTAGGGTGACCAATTCCCCTGATTTGGTTCCAAATCATCAGGGAGCAAGACACATGTTCATTGGTAACAAAACCTAGGTAGTGAAGATAAAAACTATAGGACTGTTTGAAGGGAGACTGAACTGGAATGAAATATTCCTCTTTCTGCTATTCTTTATCCTTTAACCCACCTTCTCAAAACAGTCAAGGCGACAGCTGAGAACAAGAGAATAAAAGAAATCATCAGGGGGTGGCCCCATGCAAGTAGCAGTGCAGGACTCTCAGACATCCTTTCCCTCACTCACTTTTCTTGTTCACCATCGTGTCCCATGTGTCCAAGCTGATGCTCAATATAGCACACAGGATGTCCCAGGCCCTGCTCTAAGTGGTTAGGAATTAAGTCATTTGATCCTCCCCATAAGCTATTGCTACATACTTTATTTTAACCATTTCACAGATGAAGAAATTGAGATATAGAAAGAGTAAGTGCCCATCCAAGTTACCACAGTTGCGGTGGGAGAGGTGTGGGGGAGATTCAATTCAACACAGGCCAAGAACCTGGAGAATCCACATTCTAAACTGCTACACCATACTCTGGTCCCAAATAGTTTGTGTGTATTCTTCAGATCCAGTCTCCATCATTGTCCACATGACTCTGTGCCCAGTTCAGTGGGCTGTGTCACTGGCCCCCTTGCCTCTGGCTTCTGGTTGGGATTGGCCAATAGAAAGCACCAGCAGGAAATTGGAAGAAGATGCATCAAGGCAGTACTAGTAAGTCTCCTGGTTCTATCTGTGCCACGGTCATGGGTTTTTCAACCTGAGATCTCAGGTCCTATTAAAAAGCTTCCTCCTGTAGCGCCAGCCAAACCTACCATTATCCTCTACCTCTTCCCCATATTGTTAGTCTGGAGTGCTTCACCATCCCACAGGCTTTCCTTATGTTGTCCACACCTATACATATAGTCTCCTCATTAAACTCCTTTGCTTTATGTTACTTCATTTGAATGAACTTGTTTCATGCCGGATCCCTGACTGATACAAATGTCCTAGCAAATATGTAAGTAATAGCCATAATAAATGTAACTTGGAGAGAGAAAAAGAAGAAAGGAAGGAGGAGGAAGGAAGGGAGGGAAAGATGGATAAAAGGCCCCTGTTAAGGAAATGTAGAATGCCAGTCCACCTTACCACACCTGGATTAGTTCTTTTCTTACAAGTAAGAATCACTTTGGAGATAAAGCTCTAAGAAATGTTATTTCATTTTTAGCATGTATATTGTTACCCCTACTTCACAAATCTTCAAAGAGATCATTTGTCTAAGTTCACATTGAAAGTCTGATTTCAACTGGGCCACAGTGGCTCAGAGATTGAATGTCAACTTATGAACCAGGAGATCAAAGTTTGATTCTAGGTCAGGGCACATGCTCAAGTTGTGGGCTTCATCCCCAGTGTGGGGCATGCAGGAGGCAGTTGATCAATGATTCTCTCTCATCATTGATGTTCTTATCTCTCTCTCACTCTCCTTTCCTCTCTGAAATCAATATTTTTTTAAAATAAATTCTGATTCCAAATCCAGTTCATGTCCTCTCATTTTCCAGCTGCAGTTTCTGAGTATGAGGTGCCTCTTCCCTGACAGTGATCCACGTGTGCAACCTCCTTGGAGAAAGAAGGGCTTTGGTCATAATGGGAATTAGATGTAGGGTCTATCATATCATTACTCAGTCTGCCTGTTTGTGTTTGTACCTTGTTCTCTAGTTCCTGAGCACCAATCTCAACTGTATATTGAGGAAGGGGAGCAATGCCAGTGCTGAAAAGTATATTTGTTCTATGAGGTTCCAATCAATGCAGAAAGGCACTAATGCACGTTTCTGATGGCCTCCTTTGAAAAATGTAGGTCTTTTGTTAAAACTTAGATATTGATATTTGTTCAGCTGGGTGGCATTTGAATATATCATCATGATATCCCCGAGGACATGGAAGGTCCCTCTGAGAAATGTTTATTTGAGAATCTAAAAGGCCATCACTTCTCCACATGCCGTTGATTTCATTCTCCTGGAAGTACATTAATCCTGAGCCCAGACAGCACCCTTAAAGTAGACTGGAAATACCACTTATTAAGAAGCCACATTTTTTTCTGATGGGAGGACAATTTATGATTATGTCTGGGGATGTTTAACATTTTAAACAAGTGGCCAAATAATGAACCATGTAAGCAGCTACTTGTGTGAACAAAGGTTCAAGACAGGAGACTGAATGGATTGGTTGTGGCTACACCTAGCAGTTGGTTCATTCTCTATAGAGACTCTAAAATGGAACTTTTGATGTAAGGGGAAACAACTGGACAAAATGGGGAAATGAGCACGAATAGCCTAAATGGTTGCTTCACTCTTTTGTCTTCTCCATTCCAGAGCAAGTTTCTTAGTAGAGAGATGCTGTATCTGTACTTGTTTTCTCTCTAACTGCTAGTGTGCTGCCTAGCATATAGTCAGTGCTATTAAATATTGACTGAGTGATTGGCTGACCTACTAAATGAATGAATGATTTTATAAAGCTCATTCTTATTTTCATTTAATGTTCAAAAAATCCAGTGACATAATCAAGGCCTCAATTTTCCTTCCTCCCATTTTATAGATGCAGAAATTGAGGCCCACATAGGTAATGTATCTTGCCCAAAGTCCCACAGAAAACTAGTGGCAGAACAAAAGTAAAAACTTAGTCTTTTCATGACAAGGCCAGTGTCTTTCCATTTCCTTGACCTGGTTTCCCTTTTCCCCTTCCTTTCAGCGCTAATTTTGTCTGTCAACTAATACTGTGGAACAGAGATGGCATTTAGGAACTGAAGGAATGAAAACAAAGCTCTTTCTGAATCAAGACCATGAAATCCCCAAATGAAATGAGAGGCATTGCATTCTCTGATATAGGGATCAATGTACTAGAAGCTAAGTGAATGACAGATATGAAATTAATGGCATTTAAATTTATGCAGTTACAATAGAAAACAGTTCTTCTGGAATGCTTTCCTGAGGCTTTAGTATGTAGTGGTAATTAAAAGAGTTCCTTTAAATCATTTATTATAATTATATTTTAAATGATATAGTCCTGAATGTAATTCACTTTTTGGTGTTTACCAGTAGCTGGTGACATTTGTAATTGACTAGAAATTTGCAACAACTTAACTACTTTTTGTATACCGAGAACCTAACTGCCTCTTGCAATTGCATTGGGAAAGCACACAATGTCCCTTCCTGCCTTACATCTGTGATCTGAGATTCTACCCAGACAAAAAGGAGTCAGAAAAAGTTAAAGGTGAGGCTTAAAATCAGGCACATTCTGCCACTTTCAAAAGCAAATGATTTCATGAAAAAGTAGAAACTGAGTACATGCTTTAGTTGGGAGATTTCACCCTCTTTAGGTCCATGGTGATTGCAAGTAAAATTTGCAGAGTTGGCGAAAACCTTGTGCTAATTGAATCTGATTAATAAATTAAACCACGTGTGAAGCATTTTCCTCTCCATAGTTGTTATCTCTTTTCTTTGCTTACTTCTTCTCTTCTTCTTTTTTTAAAGAAACAAATATTTCCCTTTATTTGATTATATTACATCTTCTCATGGAACATTCAAAATTGAAATTCTCAATTTACACACTTCTAAATAATGCTATTTAACTGAAAGCCAGCCAGCAAATAGCAACATATATTTGAAAAGTTTACTTGTTGAAAGTAATTTCTACTCCAACTTAATTTAGTAGAGTATAAAGTAGATCCTGAATTATCAGCATTATTCAGAGAATTAGAACAGTAATACTCAATAGCATTTTATCAGTAGTGAGTTTGCCTTACTCCTTTGCCAGCTGCACACTGGTAGGTTTTGCTCCAATAGGTATTCCGTACTTCTGCAAAGTGTTAATTAAAATCTCCCTCATGTCGGTGTTGTAGGAATCAAAGTCAAACACGTTCCTAACTACACTGGAGAGACCTTCTGTAGGAAATTTCTGTAAGTGCTTGACTATGTTGACAACTTCTCTGGTAGAATAAGGGTAGCTAATAATCCCCTGGTCAGCTAAACTCCTCAGTTCTCCAAAGGCAGCCATGAGCTTCTGAAGGATGGGCTCTGGCACAATTGGTCCATATTGCCTGAGCATCTCAAGCTCAGAGTGAGGCTTGGGATTATCAACTGCATGGCAGCTAAAAATATCACCTTTTTCTTCTTCCTCTTCTAAAACAATACCTTTCAGCATTTCATATAATACTGGTTTGGAGTTGATAAACTCCTTTAGCTTGTTCTTATCTGTGAAGCTCTTTATCTGCCCTTCAATTCTAAATGATAGCTTTTCTGGATAGATTATTCTTGGTTGTAGGTTCTTGCTATTCATCATGTTGAATATTTCTTGCCACTCCCGTCTGGCCTGCATCGTTTCTTTTGAGAAATCAGCTGACAGTCATATGGGTGCTCCCTTGTAGGTAATGAACTGTTTTTCTCTTGCTGCTTTTAATATTCTCTCTTTGTCTTTTGTTCTTGGTATTTTAATTATGATGTGTCTTGGTGTGGTCTTCTTTGAATTCCTTTTATATGGGGTTCTGTGTGCTTCCTGGACTTGTAAGTCTATTTCTTTTACCAGATGTGGGAAGTTTTCAGTCATTATTTCTTTAAATAGGTTTTCAGTATCTTGCTCTCTCTCTTCTTCTGGCACCCCCACAATTCTGATATTGGTACACTTGAAGCTGAAGCTGTCCCAGAGGCTCCTTACATTATCTTCGCATTTTTGGATTCTTTTCTCTTCTTGCTTTTCCATTTGAGTGTTTTCCGCTTCTTTATATTTCAAATTTTTTACTTGATTCTTGCCTTTCTCTAGTCTGCTGTTAGGACTCTGTATAACATTTTTTATTTCAGTCAGTGTATGTTTAATTTCTAGTTGGTCCTTTTTCATCTCTAGTTGAACCTTTTCCATCTCTAGTTGGTCTTTTTTCATCTACTCTTGGCTCTCGCTAACTTTATCCAACTTTTCTAGGATAGAATTGAAAAACCTTATAAGCGTGGTTTTGAACTCTATATCCAGTCATTTGTTTTCCTCCATTTCTTTTGTTTGTGATCCCTTCCCTTGTCTCGGCATTTTCACTATGCCGGGAGAACTTCTGTGTTGGATTCAGCCTTATGATACCAGACTTGCAAAACCACAGAAGCCTCTCTATTGAGCTTAGGATGGGTGGAGTCTCAGGGCTTAAGGGACTGCCTTGCCTTCCAGTCGGCCCCACCCACCACAGACCCTGAGTCTCACATGACTGGGTAATTGCTGGAGCGGTCCTTGTGCGCGGGCACAGTGCCTCTAGATTGTTGCCTTCCTGGCTCCCCTGTGCTCCAGGACCACACGAATCTAGGTCCCCAGGGTTTCACCTGAAACTGGGGCTTAGTGGAGTCAGAAGTGGCACAGTTGGGAGGGTCTGTCTCCCGCCCACTCGTGAGAGCCAGCGGCACAATCAGCAGTCTGTCCTCTGTATGTAGTGCCATGTGCGCCACCAGACCTCTGATCTTTTGCGACTACCCTAAATTTCCGTGTACCTCTCCCTTTTCACAGTCCAAACTCCCCCTGAATGAGTTTCGGCTGGATCTGGGGTTTAATGTCATAGGATAAGGGGTTCAATGTCTTTGAGAGTCTCCGTTTCCCTCCTGCCAGTGAAAACCATCCAGGTACTCTGGCACCCGCTCTCTCCACGTGCGCGTCTCCATACCTCAGCTTTTTGCAGCTCCTCTGGGTTTCTGTGAGCCCCTCTCTTTCCCTCTACTTGTAGAATTTCCACTCAGCCAGCTTTCCTGTGGTTCTGGATGATGTACATTCTGTCTTTTAGTTGTAATTTTGAAATTGTTGTGCAAGGCAGCAGTGTAGGTGTTTCCCTATGCCGCCATCTTGGATTCTCCCTCTTTGCTTATTTCTTCTGGCTTACAGGCAAAGAAACAGGCTCTGGGAGGTTGAGAGTGTTGCCTATAGCCGCACAGCTCATGGAGTTGGGGAGAAGTGGAGCCACTTTGGACTCTGGATTAAATGCTTTCTCCAGCTATGCCTAAGGGCTGCTGATACGATTATGCAGTGTTTTACAAGCAACATCACAGTGCCACACTTTAAAAGTGCACCCCTATTTGAAAGGTGGGGTTCACAGCAGTGAGTTGAATGATTTGCCTAAGGCTATACCTTGAGTTGCTAGGACAGGACTTTGATCCAGGCTCCTGAGTTCAACTCTAGAAATCCTTTTATTAAAGCACAGCTTTTTGGTTTAAAGAACTCAAGCAATGTGTCCTGGGTTGTCAGGGGGCTGAGTGAAGATCATGGTTAGGTCAGTAGTAATTCATTCCCTCCATATGTGGGGAAATGATCATATTCCCTGAACTTCTGAGATAACTTCTAGGACCCTTCCTGTTCATTTCTCTTCCCTGAGCTTCCTCTTCCCAATGCAAGCCACCTAGAACTCTTTTTCTCTCTTGGCTTTTCTCCTTCTTTGTACTCTAATTCACTTCTGGGGAAATGTGGGTTTTCTCTGTATTAATATTTGGAAAGTGACCTGACCTGTCTGAGATTCAGGTTCTTCAGGTAAGGGAGTCTCTCTAAGTTGCTAATATCTAAATTTATTTATATTTGTGCCCTTGACATTCAAGGTAGCTTTTATACATAGTAAATAAATGACCAAATCTTGCAAGGTTTTTGTAAGGGTTGAATGAGATAAGCTCTGTAACTGACAGATCTTAGCATTATTGGGTGCTTGATTCATTATTCTTCTCTAGAAAATTCACTGAGGGCCTGTAAGATAATAGGAGTTTAATTAGGCACACTGGGTATGACAATGAACTAAACAGCTTAAGATTCCAGATCTCTTGAGCCATATGTTCTAGGAGGGCAAGATACAATCCTATCTAATAAAAGAGAAACATGCAAATTGACCATACCTCTGCTATGCCCACAAGCCACGCCCACCAGCCAATCAGGAGCGAATTAACCCAACCAAAATGGTGGCCAATTTGCATATCCAGGCACAGAGTGAAGACTGAAGATAGCATAGAAGGAAGCCAAGCATTGCCAAACAGATCAGATGGAAACTGCAGAGAAGCAAGCAATCCGGGTGGTGGAGAGGGAGGGAAGCAGGCGGGGTTGGGGAAAAGGGAGGAAAGCATGTGGGATGGCAGAGACTGCCACAGGAAGCCCTATTGCAGAAATTTTCCTGCAATGGGCCTCTAGTACATAATAAACACCCAATGAGTAAAGTATATGTTACGTAGCAGGTACTGTAGCTAGTACTATTGAAAGTGTTTTTGAAAAAGAGCTGAAAAATGGAGATCAGGAAATGGATCGGAGGTTGCAGGCTATAATTTTAAATAAGATGATCTTAGGCAGACTCAAGGAAAAAGAAACGCTTGATTTCAATAGTTAATTTCCTTACCTGCATTCTTTTCTCCCTGTCTTTTTCTTCCTCCATCCAAGTTCTTCCTATACAACACTTGTCTCCATGACAAGATTAGGACATATAAGAGAACCTAGTCACTCAGTCCTGTTGTCCTGTCTGCAGATCTGGCTATATCACTTGCAAGGCCCAATGTAAAAGGAAAATTAGTGCCCTTGTCCAGAATCATTACGGATTTTAAGTTGGCAACAGCAGATGGGTAAGCCAGGGGCAGTGACTATCTGTGGCCTAGAGTTATGTCAGATCAGGATTGAAACTGCATGGACTCGGGGCCAGTTCCTCCTCTGGTATACAGACCATGAGGCAGCCTCACCACCTGCTGGTTACCTGAACCTTGTTCTGGATCATTTCTCATTGCTTCCACGGGCTGACCCTAGTCTCTTCTACTGTCCTGGAGAGAGCTAAGCTCACACAAAGGTACTGATGGATTCTTAAAGCCAACAGCTGCCCTTGGGAGTCAGTAAACCTGCATGGCAAATTTATTCTCTCCAGATTTAATGGCAAGTAGGTGGAGGACTTTAGGATTTTTCTTTTCTTTCTGAATAATCAAGAGTATTCTCTCTAGTGGAGCATTTACCTGATAAATCATAACATTAGGTTTCAATACTAAAGAGCCACCCATCAGCGCAGGCTGATGCCACATCCTGACACTGAGCAATCTATTTCTACCAGGCCTAGTCCAGCACTAGCCTGAGTTGCTGAATAATGGAGTTATGGAGTTGCCTTATTGGAGCACTGCACTTTACAGTTTGCCCTTTTCCTTAACCACACTTGCCCCTACTCGCCCTTTCCTCCTCACAGGTGAACACACTGAAGTTCCAGAGAGGTGACATGACTTAAGCAATACCCTACGGTAGTTGTCCTGGAATTTTTCAACCGGGTCTTCTATTATTTCTAATATTGGTTAATTATGTGGGCATTTATTCTGTTTTTGTGCCTATTTCTTCCGAAAGTACTGGACTACAGGATTCTTATTCCAGAATGCCCTTTCCCATGAATGCCCTTATCTTAACATTCTGTGAAATCCCAGAAATTAGAGTTGCTGGAATACAGGTGGTTCTTTGCTGAGGTCCATAATATTATAAAAAATCAACAATAATTCTAAAGCATATGCACACTCCTAAGTAAACAAAAGAGACAGAAATAGAAAAAAAAGCTGCAAAGCTGTAAGAAGTGCACTTATGATATCCATCTAGTCATTGATTTTTTTCTTCATTTTTCTATTATGGAAATATATATGACATAAAAATGTATCATTTAAACCATTTTAATGTATAATTCTATGTTCTAAAATATGTCTACACTGCAATCATCAGCATCATCTGTCTCCAGAACATTTTCATCTCCCCTAGCTGAAATTGTACTGTTAAACAACAGTTTTCTCATCACCTACCCCCACTTAGACATTCAGGCTACTTTCCCTTTTACTTATTGTGAATGCTGCTGCTATGAACATGGTATACAAATATCTGTCCAAAGTCCTGCTTTCTGTTTCCATTCTTCAGGGTATATATTGGAGTTGCTGGATCATTTCATAGTTCCACATATAGATTTCTAAGGAACCCCATACCATTTTTCACAAGGGCTGAAAGCACTATTTTACATTTCTACCTGCAATGCATAGGAGTTCCAATTTCTCAACATCTTTGACAATGTATTATTTTTTTTTCATTTTTTATTATAGCCATCCTAATGAGTGTAAAGTGACTATTGACTCTCTTAGTCATCCATCCATCCATGTATCCATCCATCTGCCAGACTCTATTTTGGAGCTTAGTTCAATCCTGCAAGTCAGAAGAAAGAAAGCCCAGTTGTTGTCTCAAGCAGTTCAGCACCTCCTGTGAGAGGCAAAGACATCAGTTCTCAAACTTCTCCACCCCAGCCAGGAAACTATGAGCCCTGCGATTGACCTTGGTTTAAAATAATTTCACATCTCTTTTCAAAACTCCTCTTCTCACCCCCTTCTGTTTGGATTCATTTGGTTTAGGCTTGAATTAGAGAGAAGGGAAGAGTTCTAGTTGCCTCCTGGCACAGACTAGTCAGTCTTCATGTATGTTGGACACATCCACTGATTTTCTTCTTCTAGGTCTGCCACATGGAGGAGATTTGAGGGCTGTTGCTCAGGAGGCAGGAGCCCAGGTCTTTGGAGATGGATCTCTGGTTACAGGTTCCTGTTTCACTATCTAATAGATGTGACAGTATCCTAATAAGACAAGTCACTTATCCTCTCCGAGCCTCTTGTTTTCTCTTTCCGGGTTAAATGAAAGATTGAATTAAGAGATGCCACTGTCTATGGGACATCTGCCCTGACCTCTTCAGCCACTGACACATATTTATGTAAACTTCAAGATGCTGATTCACACCCAGTAGATGCTCAGTTTGAGAGGGAATTGGATTTCAATGGCTTGTGCCTAGATACAGTAGCACTGTACAGAAGATAAGACCAAGGGCAGTGAAACCATCAGAGCCAGGCCCACAGTGTGGCTTCCCTACTGGCAGCTGGGTTACTTTATGTAAGTTATTTAACCTTGTTATGCCTCTATTTTTAAAAGTGGGAAAAATATTAGTGACCTTTTCCTAAGGTTCTTATATAAGACACTTAGAAAATAACAAATATGTTGCCCTCACTGATGTCACCCACCTGGTAATATTTGCAGAGACAAAAACAATGCAGCCATCTTATCAATTATCTACCTGTCCCCTGCCTGTCAGCATCCCACTCTCTTTCTCCCTCAGGGCCATTGAAATATGGGCACCTGTAGAACAGGAGTTTTTGTAAGTAGGAGAATCGGCAAGGCTTTTATATGGTCTTCTCTGTCACTCATGTGGCTTTCTTGTTCTCCCCCTCCTTGTCCCCACACACTCAGATTCACACCCCCAACTCCTCATCCCTGCCTATATAGCTTTGGCCTAAGTGCTGCCCATCCCTCCATCATGTCAGGGAGAGGGGGCAGGAAGCAGGGACAGGCTGCTGGAGGTCTATCCCCTGAAGCAGGACCCAAGTATGACACCTACAAGCTCAGGGACCCAGGGAGAGGCTTAGCTGCCTCCAAGCAGCAGGTGCTACTGATGGATGGCAGAGAAATACGCACACCCATCTGCCTCTGGATGCCAGATCTGGATGTGCACATTATATCCAAATATATTTAATACAGGACCCACTGTCACACACCTGGGCAGAACCAAACTTCATTAAGATCACATTTTATATGGGGAACTGCATACCTGGTTTTGGCCATTAGAAGTGCTGAACCTTAAGTTCTTCAAACCAGATCTGCATCTCTAACAAAATGTGGAGAAGTTACGCATTAGGTACTTCAAAAACAAAAACAAACAAACAAAAACAAAACAAAATAAACAACACTTGCAATGAGAATGCTACATGAGAATGTTGACATAAGCATTGATAGTTAAAACAAAAGATAAAAGACAGACTAATCACATAAATGGAGCTGTTACTATGTCTGGCATGATGCTGGGTGTTTTCAATATGCCATCTTGCTTAAGTTTTCTATCATAAAAATTGCTATTATTGATCCTATTTTGTATATGTGGAGGTTGAGGCATGAAGATATGATATAATTTGTTAATGGTGAGAGGTGATTCTAGGATTTAAACCAGCAAGTAGACACCCAGTACTGTCTAACCGCTGGCCTACAGGGCCCTTTAGAACAACTCTGATGCAAGACTCTAGATTTTTCTTCTAAGCAACAATGGGTCCTTAGCCAGATAAGGCCAAAAGGATCTGATCCAGGCTGCTTTCCCAACACGTGAAGTCTAGTGTATGCTGACCTCGCAATGGGTTCTTTTTCCATTGCTGAGCTGGCTGGGATGTACCTTTATTATATCCGGACCTTCATTCTAATTGTAGAGTTATTTCTCTGCAAATGGATGCTGATTGCTTGATGTCTGGATGATAAGTACAAGTCTTTACCAATCATATTTCTAAGCAATTGAGTCTCCCTCTCAGAGGTTCTGCAAAGTGCCAATAATCAGTTTTGTTTCTTGTGCTGAAAAATGACAGGGGGTTCTCTGTCAATTGTCCTGTATTCTGTTCCTGGGCCTGCCTTTTGCTAACATAGGAAAGCTATTCTAGCTTTTCCTTCAGGTAGGAACTGAAACTACTTGATTTTGGTTCATCTTGAAAATAGATTTACCCCCATGAGGAATAAATATAGATTCCAGAGTACTTTTTTATGTAGCACCATTAAAGTTCCCACCACCTCTTCATATCCCAAGCACTGATCAAAACATCTTAGCAGTGACCCCTTTAAAAGACTTCATGCCCAATATTGTATTTGCTAAGCTACCTAAGTTGAGCAGCAAACTAAAGTAAGCAGAACAGGCTTTTGTTTTAATGCAGAAGAAAAAGGCACACACACATTTCTGTTCTAATGCAGTCTCCTAACAGCACACCATGATTAGTGCAGAGTTCAGACTATCTCTTGTAGGTTGTTTTCCCAAGTGTTCTCAACAGACCATCAATATCATCATCTGCTCCACAGAAAAGGACACCCCTTTTTGGAAGTGCTTATACCAAGGCCTGGAATCATGACCTCAAGGACATCACACATGAAGGCCACTCTGTGTCTATTATATCTGCCTCCCACTATCCAAGCCTTGAAAATGAACCTTGTCTGATCCTTATTTACTTGTCTCTCAGAGCTGTGCTAAACTTAGGTGTTATTTAAAGTGACACTCAAGAGCTAAATGTAGTAACATTATGTTTCAATTCATAGTTTATTAAAGAGAGAGAGAGAGAGGGGAGAGAACGATATTGGGATTTTTACTATCTCTTGAGAATGCTATATCTCAAGATATAGATATAGTTAGAGATTAGACAAAGACAAAGACATAGAGATGGAGATGGACATGGAAATGGAGATGGAGATGGAGATGGAGATATACCCATAACTAGTGGTCCCAGGCACTGGTGGCCATGGTGTGATGCAGACAGAATCCATCTACCATGGCCATGGTGCCATCCCCGCCTGGCCTACTTGCGATTGCAGTGACTTAACAGATATGCCATCTAATAGCCAGTTAACAAGATGTGAAGTAAAAGGTGACATACAGGTTGTCCTAGCCTGATGCATCCTTAGTCTAACTGGCTGCTGTTCCTGTAGGTGTCTGCTAAGTTGTGTCAATAGCTGCTGAGTTTCAACACATCAATTCTGGTTAGGCAACTACTCAATGGAGCAGTTAGGCCTGCCTGACATTTTTTTTTAAAGCAGTGCCTATGTGCTGGCTTGAACTTGTTATTGCTTAGTTTGGGGCTGAGATGTGAGTCAATATTTGGGAATACTGTGAGAACCTGCATGACTCCTTCTGTGGATTCTGACATTGAATTTAAGGTATAATCACTTCTGCTAGGGCTCTAACTTACTGGGATTCCTGGCTCCATATTTCCCTCAATCCTTCATACCTATGCATGCTTTCATGGTTTTTTCATACACTCATATTCAACTTTTCAGGTCATTCTCTCAAATCTTTAGAGCACTCCTTTGGATGAGAAATACTATCTATTTTTTCCTCTGCATCCAGTTCTAGTTTTGGTATTCTTTACACTTTGCTGCCAGATTGATCATTCTCCAACAGAAACCTGATTCTATCAGAGGTAGTTGAGGGTAGTGACTAAGAACATGAACTTGACAGTCAGACCACCTAAATTCTAACCCTGCCTCTGTCACTTTGGAACTGAGTAATCTTGAGCATGCTACTCAATTTTTCTGTGGCTCAGTTTTCCTCATCAGTAAAATTAGGATGATAAGAATAGAAGCTAGGGTTGTCATGAAGGTTAAATGAGGTCAAAGTGTATAACATGTTCAGTAATAAAGTGTTTAGCTCAGAACCTACCTCAGAGCAAGCACTCAATGCTCATTAGCTGCTGTGATAGTAATGATTTCTTTCCTCAAAATAAGGGCCACAATTTTCCACTTTCATTCAAAGTTCTTCACATGCACATGCTATATCTGCAGCCTTAATCCTAATTTCCATCATGTAAACGAGGTGAAGTTCCAAGTGTACCCAAGTTGTATACCATGCCCCTGACACTGCCC
Source organism: Lasiurus cinereus (assembly GCA_011751065.1). Classification (NCBI taxonomy): domain Eukaryota; kingdom Metazoa; phylum Chordata; class Mammalia; order Chiroptera; family Vespertilionidae; genus Lasiurus; species Lasiurus cinereus. The sequence continues at coordinate 24,003,394 of JAAGEH010000030.1, read as the reverse complement.
ATTCTGTTTCCAGTCCATAAAAGGCTCTTCCTATCCCATATTCCTGACTGTCTGGCACATATCTATTCAACCTCCAAAATTCAGGCCACTGGATTCCAAGCAAGCAGGGGAGGGGTGCTGGAAGAACTGGGGAAAGCAGGCCAGCCAGACAGGGCTTCTCTCCTTTCTTGATCAGGGTGAGACTGGATCACACTCTCCAGGGGGCTGCTCCAAGCAGGCAGGTCTTGTGATGGTGGGTCAGGTAAAGAGAGGGAATATATTCCTCAGGCAGAGAGGGGAGCCAGCAACAAGACAGAAGACTATAGTTTGGCACATTACTTTCTCATTAAGCCTCTGATCTTTAATAAAATTACCAAGCACACTAATTTTTTAAATATGTTTTTATTGATTTCTGAGAGAGAGGAGGAAGAGGGAGTTATAAACATCAATGAAGAGAGAAGATCATTGATGGGTTGCCTTCTGTATGCCCCCCATTGTGGTTCAAGTCCACAACCCAGGCATGTACTCTGGGAATCAAACTATGACCTCCTGGTGCATAGGTCTATGCTCAAGCACTGAGCTATATCAGCCAGGCAAACACTAATTTTAGAGCATCGTCTTGGTTTGATGCAGGGAATTTGCAAAGGTTAAGAGGTGTTCTACAGGGAGCAGAAGACAAGAATCAGTAAGAACAGGCATTCTGCCGTGGGCACAGTCATCTAGTGACAAAGGCTTGGATTCTCAGGACATCTCTCTTCAACTCTCCCTCACTTTCGTCTCCTTCCTTCCTCCTGTTCTTTTTTTCTGCACCATCTTGATCTGTAATAGTTATTGTTCAGAGAATATGGACATGGCTGTGAAAAGCAGATCAGTTATTAGGATGATTCTACCTTTTAATCAAAGATTAAAACCATACCACCACCACCCCTGCGTGCCATCCACCCACAGGATTCGCACTTGCCCTTGTCTCTGATGGTTAGCTACAGATGTTCGCCTGGACTTCCTGCCCCAGCTCCTCTTAAGCTTTCATTTTGACAAGTTTGGAGAAAAAAAAGGCAGAGGAGGGTCTAAACGAAAGTTGGAATGGAAAATCACTCCCATTTTGTTGTTGTTGAATATGAAATGCTTCAGGCTGACACAGGATGTGGCCCCAAATGGTGTTTGTTTTAGTCATCTGTCAATTTAACAAACTCTCACAGACTGGGAATCATAATGGGCCAATCAGCAACCTTCCCAGCTGAGCCCTGAGAGCAGTAGAAAGAGAGGACAAGTGGGGTGATCCCTAACCCCAAATGTTTAGCTTCAGTCAGCTAATTGAGGACACAACATACTTGCATGTAGGGACACAGGTTAAGATGAGAGAAGCCAGAGACCCTGCTTTTATGAGCATGGGCTTTCCTCTCCTGTCATTTCTCTGTGGATGCAGGAAATGCTGTGTGTGAGAGCAACTTTGTCTTAACTGAGCCCACCTGGGAGAGGGCCCTGCCCTGCATATCCAGAGTCTTCTTCAGGGAGGGCAAGATATTTTTCCTGGACATGAGGCATAGAGCATGAGAACAGGAGGAAGACCCAGGGACATAAGCAGACAAGCATAGATCAACAGCATAATGCTGGGAAACAGATGTGCATTCAAGAGACATAAGACGGGTCTGAAAAAAATAAAACCCACAACTAAAAATCACACAACTTCTAACATTTATGAGTGGCAAATGCTGTTTAAAGAGAAATGAGAAAAGCTCGGAGAACTTAAAGTCACACAGCTCATTGGGGGAATCCACTCTCACTACATTTAAATGTGTTGAATTTAATTTGGAAAGCCTGTGCATTGAGAATAGAACTAATATCCATGTCAGATCAAGGCCCTGGATTTTCATCCTGTAGGCCCCAGGAGCTGTTGGAATCTTTTGAAGAGGGGAGTGACATAGTAACACAAATGCATTAAAATAATCCCTCTGACAAGTCTGCCTTCAATGTTTTGGAGTAGGAAGGGTTCTCTTGGGTGGAGAATTGTGTGGGTTGGGAAGGATAACCCAGGTGGACTGAGTCCCATAGGCATAAAATCCTATTCAAAGTGGCCTCAAACCCATCATTTTGCTTCCATTTATCCATGTCAGATCTGATGAGCCCACTTTGGGGCCTGTTGCTCTGCCCTTTCACCTTCTAGAGCAGTGGTTCTTAACCTTCCTAAGGCCAGGACCCTTGCATACAGTTCCTCATGTGGTGGTGACCCCCAACCATGAAATTTTGCTACTGTTATGCATCGTGATGTAAATATCTGCATTTTCTGATGGCCTTAGGCGACCCCTGTGAAAGGGTCGTTCGACCCCCCCAAAGGGGTCGCGACCTACAGGTTGAGAACCGCTGTTCTAGAGGAATCTTTCTTGTCTGGGGCCATAAGTAAGTTCCCAAGCTCCCTCAGTTGGAAAGGCACATATAAAATGACAGTGCAGAGATGGTGCTGATTGCATCACATGGGACCAGAGATGGTATAAATCTACTGGAAAAGCTTCTCAGGTTACTCAGGGATGGAAAATGGGTTTTGCTCCCACATACCCAGTCTTATGAACAGGTAGTGGCTGCCAGCTGTACCATGTGGAGACATTTGGGAGGATGGTCTGCTCAAGTTGCACAGACAGAACTTTGCTGGTTCCTGGAGCCTTTCAAGGGATTGGGTAGAAGGGGGAGCACATATGCCAAGTGTTTACTGTTCTTGAACTGCTAGGATAAGCCAAGGATGCCCTCGGCCTCTTTGTAGTTCTTCCCCACAGTTGAGCAGCAGCTTCTCAGGCTCTATGAAGACACTGGGTGCACATGCCACTCAGTCCAGGAGAGGTCAGCCTGTGTGTGGGAAGCACCAGCTCTGCATACCTCACACTCGTTGCTTTGGGGTCTGCATCAAATGTGAACCACTCCTGGGTTCTGGATGTTATACCTATTCTTTTGAGAGAATGCTCATGAGAAATGGTGACAGTGCTTGTGTCTTTGGAAGACAAAGATGGTCCTAGAAACTTTGCATTGTAAAGACTGACCTATTTTAGGGAAACTTCATGCCACAAAGAACCTTCAGAGGATGGCGGGCTAAGGAATTATCAGCTTGGCTTAAAATCCTTCCTTGGGCAAATTATGTATCTGCTCTGTGTTTGGTGTATTCTTCTATGTCAGTGGTTGGCAAACTATGGCTTGTGAACCACATGTGGCTCTTTGGCCCCTTGAGTGTAGCCTGGGTGAGTCTATTTTGAAAAAGTGGCATTAGAAGAAGTTTAAGTTTAAAAAAATGTGGCTCACAAAAGAAATTTCAATCATTGTACTGTTGATATTTGGCTCTGTTGACTAATGGGTTTGCCGACCACTGTTCTATGTAATGAGAATAATAATGTAGTAAATATAGAAGAATATATCTTAACATTTTATGTCCTTAACCACTGCCCAGACTAACCAAGACTTTCCTTCTATATGGCACACTTACGGATGTCCACTGCATACTGAGTGCTACTCTTTAGTATAACCACTCGCTTCTGCTGCAAGTGGCCAGCTACCAGTCCTAACCATATTTCTTAAGAAGTTTCTGCTCTCTGTATGCAAGAGGGAACATGTATAAGGCTATGAGCTTGGATTCAGAACCCAGACTTCCTGGGTTCAAAACCTGTCTCTATCACTTAACATTTGTGTGGTCTTGAGCAGATTATTTAACATTTCTGTATGTTAAATATTTAACATTTCTGTATGTTAAATGTCAGCTTTTCTCATTTGTAAAATGAAGAAGTTAATCATCTCTATCTCATAGGGTCATTTTGAGGATTAAATGAGTCAATATTTTAAAGCACTAGAATAGTACTTGGTACATAATAAGTATTTACTAACTTTTATGACAAGAGTCTGGCATATAGTGGATTCTTGTACATTAGATCTATCTTTCCTTTTGAATTCAAGTTCAATGTTTTTTTATAACTTCCTTCTTTGCTGCCAAGGAAAGCATATGTTCCAGGAAGTTCTGTGTTTCAATTCCAGGCAATGGCATGGACTGTAGCATATGGTCTGTCATGGGCAGGATTTGGGTTAATGACTCAACTATTTTTCTGCCTTCAGTAAATACATTGCTTGTTTATGGTCTCACAGGACACCACTGGTCACATTTGACAAGGTGAAGTTCCTGGAGGAAGTTGAATGGGAAGAGAGGGTGGCTGCAGGTCAGACATGAAGAGCTGAGGGAGGGTTAGCTAGGTGAAGAGTAGACTAGAACATTGTAACATCAGTATTAGCAGACAGTATAATGACCTGCAACTTGCAGATACCTATCTCACACTTTTCCTCCATGCAAGGGAGATGGCATATGTCAGTCAGGATCCTCTAAGCCTGACCCAAGATAGGTGCAAGTGCTGTATATGAAAGAGTACTTTGAGTGTGGGAGGCTGACTTTTCTACTTTGAACACATAGTGACCGTTATATGTTTGAAATATCTATAGAAAAACCAAATGCACTAATAGAAGAAATAGAAAACTAGAAAGAAATTAGAATACAGGAAAGGAGAAGGGTGAGAAGGAGGAAAATAGCTCATATTTATGTACTAGGCAACAGGCATTCTGCTAAGTCTTTACTACTAGTTTATTTTGCCTCAATACAACCCTGTTAGATAAGTGTTGAAACTGCCATTTTGCAGATGGGCAAACAGGTTTGAAGAGCCCAACACCATACTAGTACCATGCCCTGTGATCTTTCTCTTATATTGCACTGCCTTCCTGGGACTAAAAATAAAATAAAATGACAAAACCCAGGGACATTTCCCTGTGGTTATTGGTACGAGGGGCAGTGTTTAAGAATTGGAATGCCAAAGTCATCAAGACCTAGGTTCCCAGTTCCACTTTGACTATTCCCACCTCTTAAAAATCCTCAGTTCTCTGAGCACTAATTCCTTTGTCTCTGTGTCATAACCTATAGCACAGGATGGCTTTGAAGTTTGAATGAAATGATGAGTAGAGAGTATGATAATAAATAATGAAGGACCATGCACAGTGCTTCATAAATGCTCACTGACACTCTTCCTTTTGGTATGTTTAGTTTTCTTATTTCTATTATTACGTTAATCAGCCTTGATGTGCCAGTTTCATCAATTTTTGGGTAACTCTGAGCTCCTTGAGGACTGTGAGCCAAAGTAGAGAATCACCAAGATTTTATAGCCAGAGAAAAATCTCAGAAAAGCCATTCAATTCCACATTCTACAGATTGGAAAAAAACTAATATCCAACAAAAGGAAGTAATTTGTCCAAAGGCACCTAGAATAAGTCACATCTCAGATATCATAACTTCTCTCATGCTTCTAGATCTGTGGGAAATAGTCTTTAAGAAATACTTATTCAATGAATTCTGATTCCTTAATACTCTTCAATCTCAGACCAGCCCATGAGGTGCTACTCATTCATGAACTGGTTGCAGATCTTTCTAGGAAGCAACGTCTGAATTTGGGAAATGTGTTCATGGTGGTTTTGGCCCATCAACCTCTGGCTTATTGCTTTTAAAAAATATTTTAAGATTTATTTTTACAAAGAGAAAGGAAGTGAGAGGGAATCATCCATCAGCTGCCTCCAGTAGGCCCCCTACTGGGGATTGAGCCCGCAACCTGGGTATATACTGTGGATATCAATCAAACCAATGACCCCTAAGTTCATGGGATCTCATATGCTCAACCAACTGAGCCACACAAATCAGGGAATGCCTTTTTTTTTTTAACTCACAAACCTGGCTTCAGTTTTCTACAGAAGAATACAGGAAATTAACCATCATGTGGCCCCTGTGAAGAGTAGAGCAGTTTTAATGGAAAATCGGGAAGAGTTTTCAGTGCTATGGTAATTTGTGTCATTTCATCAGCCAACAATGTAAATTAAATTAATTTAAAAGTATTTTACATTTTTAATTCCAACACTAGATTTACTCAGTAGCCATGGAAATTTTAGAATAATGGATAATAGTCATCTCTAATTTCTCAATATATTTTTTCACTTACACAGCTGTGAAAAAAATTACATTTTTGTTAATGCATAATTTCCAGCCTGAAAACAGAATTCATATTAGCATTAAACTGCCAACAGGTGTCAGTTTTTTTTTTCCTCTCTCTTTCCTAGTTAACTGGAATAATCTCTTCTTTGGCAGGAAGTCAGTATTTTTTCACAGTCATTTTTGCATTTTTAAGAATGCCTTTAAAATTATTTTCTACTTGATGAAACACATCCTTACCAGGTTTCATTATTTTCACCCTGGTATTATCTGATTGAATACTTTAATCACAAAATTCTTGGAAGATTTGAATCATTCCTACTCATGACTGCATAGAACTATGGCTGGATATATTGATGACATTTGAAATTGTGGGTTCTTTTGCTAAGAAATCATCATAACTTTAATGACCCAATTGCATTTTAGGGTTGAATATTATTTATTTTAACTGTTGATTACAGAGTATCTTTTAGATACGAGGTAATCAAGTCAAACACTATTGATTATAGCATTCCATTCAAGATGGCCTGTTAAGAAAGATAGAATCCATGGATCTATGAGACCTGTCAGTGTCTTCAAAATGGCTTACCCTTGCCCCTCTAGCAGTCCCCTCTCCCCCCCCCCCCCCCACACACACACACCACTTTTGGACTCCAACAGAGTTTAAGAATTCAAAGCAAGAGATACTTCCTTTTTACAGCCACATAGTATTCCATTGGGTAAATTTACCATAGCTTTTTTTTATCCACTCATCCACTGATGGGCACTCAGGCATTTTTTAGATCTTAGCTATCCTATATAATAAAAGCCTAGGTCAGTGGTCAGCAAACTCATTAGTCAACAGAGCCAAATATCAACAGTACAATGATTGAAATTTCTTTTGAGAGCCAAATTTTTAAAACTTGAACTCTTTTTAACTCCACTTCTTCAAAATAGACTCGCCCAGGCCACGGCATTTTGTGGAAGAGCCACACTCAAGGGGCCAAAGAGCCGCATGTGGCTCACAAGCCACATGCTGACCACTGGCCTAAGTGGTATCAAGTGACATCATCACAAGCTGGCAAGTGAGAGCAATTGCGGACAATCAGGCCACCAGGGGAGGGCAGTTGGGGGCAACCAAGCCTGTGAGGGAGGGCACTTGTGAGTGACCAGGCCTGGAAGGGAGGGCAGATAGGTGCAACTAGGCCAGCAGGGGAGGGCAGTCATGAGCAACCAGGCTGGCATTGGAGGGTAGTTGGGGGTGATCAGGCCAGCAGGGGAGCAGTTATAGGCCAATTAGGCTGGCAGGCAGAAACACTTAGGGGCAATCAGAAGGGCAGGCAGGTGAGGGGTTAGGAGCCAGCTGTCCCAGATTGTGAGAAGGATGTCCGACTGCTGGTTTAGGCCTAATCCTACAGAGATTGGGCCTAAACCGGCAGTTGGACATCCCCCAAGAGGTCCCAGATTGGAGGTTTGGAGAGAGTGCAGGCTGGGCTGAGGGACACCCTTCCCTCCCCAGTGCACAAATTTCATTCACCGGGCCTCTAGTTATAAATTATGCTGCTATGAGCATAGGGATGCATATATTCTTTCTGATTGGTGTTTCAGGATTCTTACTATAAATTCCCAGAAGTGAAAACCCTGGGTCAAAGAGCAGTTTCGTTTTTAATTTTTTGAGGAAACTCCATACTGCCTTTCACAGTGACTGCACCAATTTGAATTCCTTCTAGTAGTGCATGAGGGTTTCCTTTTCTCCACATCCTCACCAGCACTTATTAGTTTGTTGAATTATTGATGGTAGCCATTCTGGAAGGTAGTGAGGTGATTATAGTTTTAATTTGCATTTCTCTGATGATTGTAACATTGAGCATTTTTTGTATGTCTATTGGCCATCTGTGTGTCATCTTTGGAGAAATGAATAGTAAACTATTTTTAAAGATCCTTTAATTGTTATTTTTTTATGGATCCCTTACCTACCCAGTCACAGATCCACTATTATGGTTGAGTACTTCTGGATAAAGGCACATTCAATTTAGACTGTCTTGGTCAGTACCCTATAGTGGCTCTCCCTCATCCTGGGGATGAACTTGGAATTTCTGAGATGTACATACAAACTCCTTCAAACAAGATCTGATCCCCTTTGCCCCTAACTCCTTTCCAGTGTCATCTTCAGTTACTAACCTCTTAAAATCCATGTTGTAGCTATGTGGGGCTTCCTGGAACAAGTAATGATTCCATTTCAAGCTTCAATGACTTTGCTCAAACCACCTTCTCTTCCTGGTTGCCCCATGCTGTACTTGTCACTCTCTTCTTCAAGACTCAACTTATGGGGTTTCACCCTGGCAAAGCCTTTCCTATTTTATCATCAATACTGTCCTCACCCTTACACCATTACACCCACACTGTATATGGAGTGGCTTTCCCTGCTGATGTTTCACACCACCTTCTAAATTCAAAAGGGAGTACATCATAATAGTTAAGAGTTTGAGTTCTATAGCCACATTTCCAAGGTTCACATCCCAACTTTTCCATTTACTAGCTGTGTGACATTAGCTATGTTAGTTAACATATCTGTGCTGTGCTTGATTTGTCCATTGAAAAATGAGAGAAATAACTATATATGTAAAGTACTTAAAATAATAGCTGGCAGATAGTACACCCATAACTAATGATCAATATAGTTTGGTTCTTATCTCTATAATCTTCTTTATTTGTTTAGAGTCTACTTCCCCCACTAGATGGAGAGTTCCTTGAGGGCTGGAATGAATGCAGTTCCCTTTTCCTTATATCTTGAGTGCCTGATAATATGCCTAGAACATAACAGGTGCTCAGGAATAGATGTAGGTGGAATGAGTGAATAAATAAATGAAGACAGACAATCTGGAAATTTAGCAAGCAAAGTTATGCTTTTCCCTTCTTAGTTATAGAATGTAGTCTTGATATCTGCAACATATAAAATTCTTCTTCTTCCATGATTGCTAGCTAAAAACATGGGATGACTGTTTTGAACATTTGAAAGAGGGTTGGAGCCTAACATCTACATCCTGGTTCCTGCCTTGTTCTATTTTACTTTCCTTGGCCATTGCCAAAAAGCATATCCACTGATGGGAGGTCTAGTATTTATCACATGCAGCCACCAGATGGATCTGAATAGTTGCTCTATCAACCAATTTGCATTTGGACTCTGCTTCCAAAAATGCCTTCTCATTATTGCTCCCATTCACTCTCCATGCACTCTGACATCTTCCACTCTATTCCAAACGCCACACCTCTCATTTTGGAAACCCTGGATCCAGTTGGTATAATGAAGCTGTTCCAAGTTAAAACAAGAATTGTATTTGATTGCCAAATCATGACTTTCTCATATAGTTCAAGGTCTACCATATAATCTAACAAAACTTTTCATGATAATCATTTTTTATAAAGAGTCCCTGAGGTATTATCATGAGACTGATCCCCATTCCCCCTCATAGCTCCAAAAGCTTCACCTTTGGGTTATGTTGCCTAGTGGGCATGGTTCTTAAGCTAAGATTTCTCGTTAAGGTTGTTATGCTTATTTTGGGCTCTGTTAGGTTTCATGAACTTAAATGAAGAGTAAGTAATACATTCATAGAGGAAATTGGGTTAACAGTGTGATTAACATCCCGGCTGATGCGGGTGGGTGTACCAATGATGGAAACATGTGCTTGTATCGTGATGAAATGCAGATTAGAGGCCCTGGAGCCAACCCAAGGATATCTGTCCCAAACTGTTTCATCTCTGTCAGCTTTAATCTGATCGAATCAGAGCATGCTTCAATGTAACGGGGAAAATGTGAACTCCTAAAATAACCAAGAAGCACTTTCTTCTCCACTTAGATGCTATTAAAATGGTCACTTTTCCATGTGGTATAGTAGAAAATATACTGACCTGTAATTTAGAGAACCTGAATTCAAATCTTATCTCAGCCACTAAATTATGCTGGGAAACATCTGAGAGCCTTCATTTCTGTATCTGTAAAATGAATGTGGTAGGCTAGACTAATGGTTTTCAATAGGTTTTCTTTCCTTCATAAAACAAATGACAAATGATATTCGCACACTCCCATGGGCCGCCCCAGGGTTATGCACAATTACCCATGCACTAGTTATAGCTCAGCGCTTTTCCTTTTGCTCAAGTAAGCATATCAGAAAGCACATGAGATTGACATTTTAAGATAACCTTGAATCCTGGTCTGTCTAATTTATTTTAAAAATTAAAAATCAAGTAATTTGGAAGCTTGGGTACATCATTATTAATTTTTAAAAGGTGATTTGCTACATAATTCCCAAACGGTGTGTCACAAAGCTTGATTTTTAACATTCCCTTGTGATGCTATCATTCTCTATCTGTGTGAGCTAATCAAGGTACTAGTAGAGAAAAGCCCAAGGCCTTGAGCCTTTAACTATTAGGAATAAAATAACAAGGAAAACATTTCTGTAGGAAGTTCTTGCTTTGGTGGGTATTCTCATTTCTCCTTGCAGAATTGCTAGTGGCAATAGTAACTTCCTTATTGTTACATTTGCATGTTAAACAGAGCAATGTTTCCAAAATGAGGTAATAATATCATCACTTGAAAACAAGATGAGATATATTTTTTTAGACTTGAAAATATATAATATTTGACTAAAGCAGTAGTGAGTCATTTTGGGAGATGTCTCATTGTAGAATATTTATCTGCAGGGGAAAAACACCAAAGTTTGTTGTATAGTAGATATTAAAATTCTGAGAAACATCAATCAGTTGCTTCCCATACATGCTCTGACTTGGGGTCAGATCTGCAACCTAGGTATATGCCCTGACCAAGAAATGAACCTGTAGCCTTTTGGTGTATGGGACAATGCCCCAACTAGCTGAGCCATCTGACCAGGGCTGGATAAAATCAACTTGTAAATGCAAGACTGAGGTTATAAGAAATAAAGAGAAACTATACAAGTCCTAAGATGAGGAATGGGTAAAAAATAAAACCCAGCAAGTTGGAATGATGACAATAAATTTGTGAGACAGAAAGGAAAAAAATAGCCAATATCAGTAACTTGGTGCCTTGGGTCTTTAGTCCACAATGGAAAAAGAGAATAGTCCTTAGGCTCTCTCATGTTTAAACTAAGAAAATCCTCATAAAGCCTGATTTTATGTAACATAGTGGACTAAGAAAAGTCTACCTGTCAGCACAGAAAGACAATAGTAGGTTATGAACATCTTGTTTGGACTTATGGATGATTAAAAAAAAATCAAGAATTAAGAGCCATGAAATCAAATTGGTGACTTAAATACATATTATTCAGTAGAAGAAACCTCAAAAAGAAAATGGACTCTGGGGTACCTTGAAGAAATAAATAGAAAACCACTGAGGAATACATCTTCAACAAAGCCTTCACAAGAGTTCCACTGAGAAATATAATGATAAAAATCAAAATCTACCCTGACCAGTGTGGCTCAGGGTTGAGCATTGACCCAAGAACCAAGAGGTCACCAATTCAATTCCAGGTCAGGGCACATGCCTGAGTTGTGGGCTTGATTCCCAGTAGGGGGTATGCAGGAGGCAGTTGATCAGTGATATTTCTCTCTCATTGCTGTTTCTATCTCTCTAGCCCTTTCCCGCCCTCTATCTCTAAAAATAAATAAAACATAATTTAAAAAATCTAAATCCAGAATTACGAAAACATATAAGAAAATGGACTACTATGAGTGAAAGTCAGCAGGCACCAAACAAAAAGATTGACTACCCAAGAATTTCAGAAGATAGTAAGGATGAATAGAGATTATGAAAGAGAGATGTTTAAGTCAGTAAAATCATATAAGCCAATTATAATAAAAACTAATGAGGACACATGAAAAAAAAGAAAATCTTTGAAATTAGTTAATGGAATTTCTACAAATGAAAGACTTAGTCATTAAAATAAACTTTAAAAATAACATAAATAAGAGTACATCATAGTTGAAAATATAGCTACTCTATCGAAGTATAGAAATACCTGCAAATCATAGAGTATTAAAGAGGTAAAAAACACAAAGAGGGCCCTAGCTCGTTTGGCTCAATGGATAGAGGATCAACCTGCGGAGAAGGTTCACAGATTCTATTTGAGTCAAGGGCACATGCCTGGGTTTTGGGCTTGATCCCGCTAGGCTACATGCAGGAGACAGCCAATCAATAATTATCTCTTATCATTGATGTTTTTTTATCTCTCTTTGCCTCTCCTTTCCTCTCTGAAATCAATAAATATGTATTTAAATAAAAACACAAAAGAGAAAGGGATAGATATGGAGAATAGAACAAAAATGTTCCATCTTACAATTTAATGGGGTTTCCATGAGATAGAAATAAAATACGATATAAAAAAATATTGTAAGAGTTAATAGTTAAAATATTTTCAGAATTAATGAAACTACCTGAATCCTCAGGATCAGAACACATATGTAAATATGTAAAATATGCAAAGTGGACTGAACATGAAGTTCCAAAAAAATGACCAATTCTAGGGTTGTTTCATATTTTTATGATTGAGATAAATTCTTCATAGGAGCACGAATACTGTGGCAATAAGTAAAAAGAGCAGAATATAACAACTTTCTTGTTTACTATTTTCTGATTTTATAAGTTAGAACCATTTCTTCTCCCAGATAATATTTATACACTTGCTTTTCATTGTCTCAAAATTTGCGCACACTCACACACACACACACACATCAACTGACTTAATCAAACACATATTTTATTGGCCAGGAGTACATAACGTATTTGGACAGACAGATGTTTACAGATAGTTCCAGTGCCTTGCAAAGAGTGAGGAGTTCTAAAAGAAGTAAAAACTACAACCTACAGGGGCATAGGAAAAGGGAGATTCCACTTGTGAGGATGTTGGAAGGCAACTAGGAAACCTCCTCCTTTCTGTGCATTGTAGATTATACACACATCCATAGCATTGTTTAATTTGACTTTGAAGTGGTTAGGCAGTTATTCTTCCTATTTTACCATCAAATATACTAAGATATGACCAGAAGGCAAGCCATTTATTGATTTGGAATGGAATACCAGTTTAGAGTAGTCATTTACTAGTATCCAATGGATTAATGGAGTACTACTTTGAGCAAAATATTATGCAAAGGACTGTTGGGTAACATAAAGATGATGGGCCACTGGTTGTGACCACTCTCTTCTTATAATGCTATACCGTTTCTATAACACTACACTAAAGAGCTCTGATTTTCCTTTCCCTACATCTTTAGCTATTGAAGGGGAAAGTCACCCTTTTGTGCTGAATATACATGCCTCTTCAGAAGGTATATACATGGAGTTGTAAGGGAGGAAGAAAGTGGTCCAGTTAATCAGATCAGTCAATTCTGTTCTGGAACTCAGAGAGAAAACAGGTGTTATAGCAGGTTATAGCCAGATCTTTAAATCAATCCCTCATTGTTCAATTCTGGGCTTTGAACAAATCAGGACTAGTGTCCAGGACCTTAATCTAGACTCTAGAAATTTTAGTTAATGTTTACATTTACAAAAAGAGAAGAATATTTTCAAAAGAATTAGAGCATTTCACAATCACACTAAAATGTAAAGTTTAATAGATTAATAAACTATTGGAATCATTTGCATAATATAATTAGAAGCCTTTAGAATTGTCCTATCTTTCAAATTTTGCTTCCTGTCAGATAAATACAAAATTACATATTGATCAACACAGAAAGTCTGCATTACTTTCTTGAATTGACTCCTTCACGACAATGAGTTCTCATAAATTTGTATTTTAAGCGACTTTTTTCAAAAGACCAAATAAGTATTAATACATTGACTTATTATGCTTTAGAAGAAATACAGAATTGGAGTTCTCCAGGTTCTTTTGTTGATCAGGGTTGACTTTGTTTGAGAATGATATTCAGTATTATAGCATCTTAAAGTTGGAATAAGCCATAACTAAAATTGAGTTCAACTCTCATCTCCAATTGATGCTACATAGGTGTCACAAAACAAAAGGCCAGCAGAGATCAGCAGGTAACTAATGGGTGTGAATCTAAATGGACTGCAGCTAGCTGAAGAGTGCTTAACCCTTAAGGAGTATTTTCTGTAGTAGAGAAAGTTAGGTCCTATCTTGAGATATCTTCTAAATTTTGGAATAATCTAGAAATGTGAATTTTATAAAGAATTACATGACTTGTTAAAACTAATTTAAAAAAATTAGTGTCTTCCATTTGCCAAGCATTGTCTTAATTCTGATGATAGAAAGATGACTAAAGCACAGTCCATATCCTCAAGGAGCTCAGGCTGTTGTAAAATAAAATACATGATAAAGAAAATGAAGTCATCCTATAAGTGCTAACATAGAGATAGGTGGAAAGTATTAGAGGAAAACATGAGAATTTGAGCAATTTTTTCAAGTTGGGGGAAAGGTAGGATTTCTTGGAGGAAATAGCTTCTTAGAGGACTATACCTTTTAAATTATGCCTAAAATGAAATAAAAGAAATAAAAGGATACTTGCTTTTGTAGGAGCATGTACAGAAAAAGACGAGAGGGATGGAGTAGCTAGAAATAATGAAAGTAAAATAGGTAGTAGCCACATTGGGGATGGATTTTTATTTTAAATAGTTTTTTCTCTGATTGGGAGAATAAGGTACATACAATGATTATAGCCAGAGTTGTTATTTTTGTATTAGAATTAGTGATAGCAGTATTTTATTTGAGAAAATACCATGATGGTAGCTGGGAATACAAATTAGAAATATTAAACTAGAGTCAGAAAACTAATTGAGAGATAAAGGAAATTTAAACTCAGGTAATGACTGTGGGACAGAATGAAAAAGGCAGATTCAAATGACCAATTGAATCTGAGAGACAAAGAGACAAAGAGAGGCAGAAATCAAATTAAGTGTAAAATTGAGTGCCAACCAATAATAGGAAGCAGGAGAAATTTAGGAGGGGAGGAGAGCAGAAAATTGATAGAGAGGATGGGTGATATTCTATTTTGTATTGTATACCAGAATGTTTCCTTATAACTGCTATTCATGGTCATCCTCTTTGTTATTTTAAAATTAAGACTACTTTTTCCATGAAACACCATCTGTTCATTTTATGCTGTACCTTCATCGTCCCAACACTTTGTCTGAAGATTTCTTGATAATACGTGGCAGCCTAGTTGGAGATCATCAAAGTTGTTCATGAACAGGTATTCAGAAGTTCAGGGTGATGAGACTTTTCTGTCCTGGGGCCTCTTAAAGTAATCCTGAAGAAGGAGCTACTCTCTAGCCAGGTGACCTAGGGCAAGTTTCTAAACTTCTTTTGGTCTTAGTTACTGAACTGTAATAATAATGGCCCTTATTTCAAAAAGATGTTGTGAAGAAACCAAGATGGCAGCATAAGTGAACACCTAAGCTGCTGCCTTGCACAACAATTTCAAAATTACAACTAAAAGACAGAACAGACACCATCCAGAACCACAGGGAAGCTAGCTGAGTGAAAATTCTACAAGTAGAAGTAAAGAGAGACTCACAAAGACTCAGAGGAGCTGTAAAAAGCTGAGGTGCAGAGACATGCTCATGGAGAGGATGGGTGGAGGATAGTCTGGCTGGCTTCCTCTAGTGGGAGAGAGATAGAAAATCCCAACTGCACTGAACCCCAGCTCCAGGAGAGACTCATATGGGGGAGTCTGGACTGTTGTGAAAAGGAAGGAGTGCATGGAAACTTAGGGAAGCCGATAAAGACAGAAGTCTGGGAGTGCACAAAAGTGTGTGCGAAAGTGTGCACACAGAGCACTGACTGATGATTGTGCTGCTGGCTTTCTCTAGCAGGAGGAGAACAGAACCACACAACAGCACTGAAATCCAGGTCCAACTGCTCTGAACCCCAGTTTCGGGTGAGACCCAGGGGACCCCAACTCACATGGGTCCCTAGAGCACATGGAACTCAGGGGAACTGGAAAGGCAGAGCTCCGAAAGCTTACACATGTGTGCACACGCAAAAGGCAGAGGTCTGGAGGCAAGCCCGCATGCGCAGACACAGATGATCCTCACAACCAGTTGGCTTGGAGATCAATCCCCCCAGTGGTACCAACAACAATCAAGAATTAACTACCATAAGACTGTACACACAGTTCACAAAGGGGTGCACCAACAGTGTTCACCTCAGGTAACTGAGGAGGCAGAGCTGCTGGCCACATAGGACATCTAGCACACAAAGCTACTCTACTAACTCAGGGAAGAAGCAAAATATTCAGAGACAAAAGAAAAGATCACAAACAAAAGAAATGGAGGAAAACAACTGGATATAGAGTTCAAAACCATGGTTATAAGGTTTTTTAAGAATTTCCTAGAAAAATAGATAAATTTAGCGAGACCCAAGAGGAGATGAAAAAGGACCAACTAGAATTTAAACATACACTGACTGAAATAAAAATTATTGTACAGAAACCTAGCAGCAGACTAGAGGATGGCAAGAATCAAGTCAAAGATTTGAAATACAAAGAAGCAAAAAAACACTCCACTGGAAAATAAAAAAGAATATAAAAATGTGAAGATAGTGTAAGGAGCCTCTGGGACAGATTTAAGAATACCAATATCAGAATTATGGGGGTGCCAGAAGAAGAGAGAGAACCAGATACTGAAAACTTATTTAAAGAAATAATGACTGAAAACTTCCCCCACCTGATGAAAGAAATAGGCTTACAAGTTCAGGAAGCACACAGAACCCCAAACAAAAGGAATTCAAAGGGGACCACATCAAGACACATCATAATTAAAATGCCAAGAGCAAAAGACAAAAAGAGAATCTTAAAACTAGCAAAAGAAAAACAGTTAATTACCTACAAGAATGGCACCCATACCATTGTCAGCTGATTTTTCAACAGAAACTATGTAGGCCAGATGGGAGTGGCAAGAAATATTCAACATGATGAATAGCAAGAACTACAATGATTACTCTACCCAGCAAAACTATCATTCAGAATTGAAGGGCAGATAAAGAGCTTCACAGATAAGAAAAAACTAAGGAGTTCATCACCACCAAACCAGTATTATATGAAATGCTGAAAGGTATTCCTTAAGAAGAGGAAGAAGAAAATAGTAAAGGTAAAAATTATGAACAACAAATACATATCTATCAACAAGTGAATCTAAAAATCAAGTGAATTGAAAATCTGATGAATAGAATAAACTGGTGAATATAATAGAATTAGGGGCATAGAAAGGGAGTGGACTGATAATTCTCAGAGGGAAAGAAGTGAGGGGGGTTCATGGAGATATTGGACAAAAATCATACACCTATGGATTAGGACAATAGGGGGGTGGTAAGGGCAGAGGGTGGGGTGGGAACCAGGTGGAGGGGAGATATGAGGGAAAAAAGAGGAACAATTGTAATAATCTGAACAATAGAGGTTTATTTTTTAAAATAAAATAAATAAAATAGATAAAAAATAAAATCTTTATTATAAAAAAGCATGAAAAAAAAAGACCTTGTGAAGTCTTAATGAGTTATTGCAAGTAACTGATGACTGTCATTTTGTTGGCAATGTTATGTTTAGTGAATCTAATTTAGATTATAATCTAATGTGGATACTAAATTAGAGTTTTTAAGGTATCACAAGTCTTTTTGAATTTAGGTGGGAGAAGGAGAAGTTCCAAGTGCCAAAGATATATTACTCATGGTCAGACTGTCTGAATACTGTGCTGGAAGAGCCATGTGCTGATGGATATGCTCATTCATTAACTTGTTAACTTTACAATCACTTATCCCTATCTACTCATTGATTTGCTCATTCAACAGATAGTTTTTGCAGGTCTACCATTTGCCAGGCAGTGAGAACCCTGAGAAGACATAGGCTTATTGGAAATACTATAAAGGAAGAATTGAACATAATATGGCATGGCAAGTGATATATGGAGCTCCCCTTCTCCTACTGCCCCCCCAAAAAAATCCATCGGGAGAACAAAGGAGTGATTTGTTTTAGATGAGTTGTACCTTAAAAAGAGAAGAACTTTTTCAGGCAAAAAAAAAAAAAAAAGGTAAAGTCTTTACGACAAGGAGACCTGTCTCTGCAGTCAGGGGCACAGAAGAGCAAAGTGATTAAGAGGAATGGCCTACATGTAAATTAATTGGGAGAGGTGCTCAAGGAAAATGGAGGAGCATTTAAGAGATAAAACTAGAAATCAAGAGCTTTGAATTTAATGCTAAGTGTATCGGGCTCTTTATTGTAGGCAGTAGGGGAACCCTGAAGGTATTGAGTGACACATGGAAACATGCAGTTTTAGAAGAATTTCCCTGATAGCATTGTGCTTAGTAAGGAAGAACAGGGTAGAGACAATCCTTAGGTATCACTCTTCAGTTCCACAAAAACACTGGAAAGTGATCATTCACAGGGCAGGTTTGTTGAGCCTATAAAAACTGAATGAATTTACTAACAACTCTCCCCCACTTTTCCTCCAAATATTTAAAATTCAGTAACTCTGGATTAGAGTACTTCCTGATGTTAATGACTTTAACTAATTGTCAGCACTGGCAATTACAGTGACTGATACCTTGTCATTTCTTACAATGAGCAATGCTAATTAAAATTGATTGTGCTAGAGCTTTAGCAGCAAGTATAAACCCACTCCCCCTTTTTTGTTTAAAACATGCGTTTATTTTGTTGATTTGGTGAACTACACAAACTAGGCTTATTATCTCAGTATTTATTTCCCAGTTCTGCTTGTGAACCTTATTAGCAACAATTATGAAATATCAGAAAAACAGCAGGAAGAACTGTATTTGTGGCATAAGAAAAATCCCAAGTTTTGATTGACTGATTGATTCATTCATTTATTCATTCATCAGACAGAGCTTTCATTGGACATCTATTATATGCCAGGAACTATGTTAGGCTCATGGGAAGAAAATGAATAAGCTATGACTTGAGGAATTTGTAGCCTACTGAGAAAGACATGCTCATTACAAGATAAATGCCTATAGTATGCAAATACCATAGTTGGCAGACTTTAACTCTGCCTGTGAGAGTACAGTGAGATTTCTCAGAGAAGATAACATTGGGATTGGGACTTCAAACATGAGCAGGGACTTCTTCATTAGACTTTTATTATTGCTATTTGTCTAGACTCAATTAATTTGCAAGAGTTTATAAAGTATCCTAAAAGAAGAGCTTATGTAGTATTATAATGATAAATTAGCCAGAGAGTTCATGAATGATGACCTGGAAAGGAAAAGTGTCATGAAATATACAAACACCTAAAGAAGTTAAAGAAGTTAATCACCTGTTCTGAGGAGGATGAGATGACCGGGCTGAAGTGCATGGTGCCTGGGAACAGTGTGCAGTTCAGTTAAATGAACACTGATTGGGTATTATAGGGGTACTCTACCCACAGCCCCCCTTTAAGTCTGAGTATTCGTATTTCCCCAGGTACTGGGAATGTTGGCCAATGATAGCTCAAAGCTAAGTCCCTGTGGAGACACTGCCCTTGGTACAAGGGACTTGTTTTGCCCAAAGTTAAGCCTCTGCCTTAACAAGTAGCTTTTATTCAAGGACTTCTTGTTGGGGGTAGGGCACAATAATTCAACCCCTTGCCTAGATTTGGAACAATTATGAAAAGTCATTCCAACCCCTGCCGTTTTCTGTAGGGTCAGCTAAGGCCATCACAGTCCAATGCCTCCCTCTGCCCAGTCTTACTTTCCATATCTGTTAGAGAGATCTTTACAGAGAGCCTTCTTTGGCAAGACTTCTACCTGTAGCTCTCTGGGCCTCAGGTCTGTTCCCTCAGGTACAAGGTGTAAACTGGCATCCACTATGTGCTCTATTTTGGAGATTCCCCAGTGAAAGAGGGAAAGTCTCTGACTTCAAATGATTTACAGTTTCTTGTGAAGTAAGGCTTCTAATGGCATTGCAGAGGCTTTGGAAAACTGTCAAACCTGTGAAATACATAAATAGGAAAAAAAAGGGAGTGAGATAAAATAAAAAAGAAATTCTGAGTACACCATCTAATATGGTGCTCATCAGACATAGTTGGTGAGTATAAGAGTTCTCTCTACAATCATTATGTCTTAATGAATGTGGGTTATTAGAGACCATGGTGGGGGGTGGCCGGGGGTTTGGAGGGATCTCTCTCCTAAAACAACTTGTCATCCAGACTTCATTTGGCTATTTTTTAAATTTCTTTATTGATTAAGGTATTAGATATATGTCCTTATCTCCCCATTGCCCCTCTCCCCCACTCATGTCCTCTCCCGCCCTGTTGTCTGTGTCCATTGGTTAGGCTTATAAGCATGCATTTAAGTCCTTTTGTTGATCTCTTCCTCTTACCGCCACTCTCCCTTACCTTCCCTCTGAGGTTTGACGATCTGATCAATGCTTCTCTGTCTCTGGATCTATTTTTGTAGATCAGTTTATGTTGTTCATTATATTTCATAAATAAGTGAGATCATGTTGATATTTATTTTTCTCTGACTGGCTTATTTCACTTAGAATAATGCTCTCCAGTTCCATCCACACTGTTGCAAATGGTAAGAATTCCTTTGTTTTTACCACAGCATAGTATTCCATTGTTTAGATGTACCCACAGTTTTTAAATCTACTCATCTGCTAATGGGCACTTAGGCTGTTTCCAAACCTTAGCTATGGTGAATTGTGCTGCTTTGAACATATCCTTTCTGATTGGTGTTTCTAATATCTTGGGATATAGTCCTAGAAGTGGGATCACTGGGTCAAATGGGAGTTCCATTTTTAGTTTTTTGAGGAAACTCCATACTGTTCTCCACAGTGGCTGCACCAGTCTGCATTCCCACCAGTAGTGCACAAGCATTCCTTTTTCTCCACATCCTCGCTAACACTTGTCATTTGTTGATAATAGCCATTCTGACAGATATGAGAGGGTACAGCATTGTCGTTTTGACACCCTGTTTTTCCAAAAATAAGACAGTGTCTTATATTAATTTTTGCTCCCAAAGATTTTTAGGGAATGTCTTATTTTTCCATGACGAAGAATATGTTACACATTTATTGTTGAATCAAAAAAAGGAAATTTATTACCTGTACATGGTACGGTTGTAGTTGTCACCACAAACGAGCTCACTGATTGGCCGTAGCGCAGCCGGAGCTGTTCAGGCAGTGCAAGGTCTCTTTAAATCAGGAGTCAGACGCGATACAGTAGCTTCGAGGCCTTATATTCTGGGGAGATCTTATTTTCGGGGGGATGCCTTATATTCCAGCGAGAGGCAAAACTGGAAGTAGGTTTTATTTTCGGGGGTTGTCTTACTTTTGGGGAAACAGGGTATGCATTTCTCTGATAATTAGTGACTTTGAGCATGTTTTTATATGTCCCTTGGCTTTCCTTCTGTCTTTTGAAAAGTATCTATTTAGGTCCATTGCCCATTTTTTTTTAATTGTGTTGTTTATTTTCCTTTTGTTAAGTTGTATGAGTTCCCTGTAAATGTTGGAGATTAAGCCCTTATCAGTGATAACATGGGCAAATATGTTCTCCCATGCAATGGGCTTTCTTGTTGTTTTGTTGTTCGTTTCTTTTGCTGTACAAAAGCTTTTTATTTTTGATGTAATCCCATTCATTTATTTTCTCTTTAGCTTCCATTGCCCTAGGAGTGGTATTGGTGAAGAAATTGTGTCAGCATATGTCTGAGATTTTGCTGCCTGTGGATTCCTCTAGTATTTTTATGGTTCCCCATCTTATGTTTAAGACCGTTATCCATTTTGAGTTTATTTTTGTATATGGTGTAAGTTGGTGCTCTGGTTTCATTTTATTGCATGTATCTGCCCAATTTTCCCAACAACATTTATTGAAGTCTTGACTCCATTGTATGTTCATGCCTCCTTTGTCAAATATTAATTGAGCATAGTGGTTTGGGTCAATTTCTGGGTTCTGTATTCTATTTCATTGATCTATATGTCTGTTCCTGTGCCAGTCTCAGGCTGTTTTGAGAACAGTGGCTTTGTAATACAGCTTGATCTCTGGTATTGAGATCCCTCTGCTTTGTTCTTCTTTTTCAGGATTGCTGCAGCTATTCGGGGTCTTTTTTGATTCCAGATGAATTTTTGAAAAGTTTGTTCAAACTTTTCAAAGTCTGTGAAATATGCTCTTGGTATTTTAATGGGGAGTGCATTGAATTTATAGATTGCTTTGGGTAGTATGAACATTTTAGTGATGTTGGTTCTACCAATCCATGAGCATGGTATGTTCTTCCATCTGTTTATATCTTTCTCTATCCCTTTTTTCAGTGTCCTGTTTTCAGTTTTTTGTATATAGGTCTTTTACCTCCTTAGTTAAGTTTATTTCTAGGTATCTTAATTTTTTTTTTTGTGCGATGATAAATGGGATTGCTTTTTTAGTCTCTCTTTCTGTAAGTTTACTATTGGTGTATAGAAATGCCACAGATTTCTTGGCATTAATTTTGTATCCTGCTACATTGCTAAATTTATTCATTAAGCCTAATAATTTTCTGATGAGTTTTATTTGTATAGTATCATGTCATCTGCAAATAAGGACAGTTTTACTTCTTCTTTTCCTATTTAAATGTATTTTATTTATTCTTCTTATCTGATTGCAATGGCTAATACTTCCAGTACTATGTCAAACAGGAGTGGTGAGAGTGGGCATCCCTGTCTTGTTCCTGTTCTTAGGGGAAATGGTTTTAGTTTTTGCCCAATGAGTATGATGTTGGCTGTGGATTTGTAATATATGGCTGTTATTATGTTGAGTTATGATTCTTGTATACCCACCTTGCTGGTAGCTTTTATCAAGAAAGGGTCTTGGATTTTTTTCAAATGGTTTTCCGCATCAATTTTTATGACTATGTGATTTTTATCTCTTAATTTGCTTATGTGATGTATCATGTTTACTGATTTGCAGATATTGTACCATCCTTGCATCCCTGAGATAAATCCTACTTGGTCATGGTGTATGATCTTTCTGATGTATTACTAGATCTGATTTGCTACATAGAATTTTGTTGAGGATTTTGGCATCTATGTACATGAGAGATATTGACTTGTAATTCTCTTTCATTGTGTTGTCATTATCTGGTTTTGGTATTAGGGTGCTGGTGGCTTCATAAAATGAGCTTGGAAGTGTTCTTTCCTCTTGAATTTTTTGGAATAGTCTGAGGAGGATAGGTTTTAGTTATGCTTTGAATGTTTTATAAAACTCCCTTGTGAAGCCATGTAGCCTGGGTTTTTGAAGCTTTTTGATGACTACTTCAATTTATTCCATAGTTATTGGCCTATTGAGATTTTTAGATTCTTCCTGATTGAGTTTTGGAAAGTTGTATTTTTCTAGGAATATGTCCATTTCCTCTAGATTGTTCAGTTTGTTGGAATACAGTTGTTCATAGTATTTTTTTTTAACAATCGTTTGTATTTTAGAGGGATCTGTTGTTATTTTGCCTCTTTCATTTCTGATTTTGTTTGTTTGGGTCTTCTCTCTTTGCTTCTTGGTGAGCCTGGCTAGATGTTCATCAATCTTGTTTATCCTTTCAAAGAACCAGCTCTTGGTTTTGTTGATCTTTTGAATTGTTTCTTTGGTCTCTATGTCATTTATTTCTGCTTTGTTCTTTATTATCTCCACCCTTCTGCTCACTCTGGGCTTTTCTTGTTGCTCCCTTTCTAAATTTTTAAGTTGTAGAGTTAAATTATTAACTACCATTTTTTTCTTGTGTTTTTTGTTTGTTTGTGTGAGGTAAGCCTGCAGAGCTATAAACTTCCCTTTCAGAACTGCTTTCATTGTGTCCCATACATTTTGGATTGTTGTGTTTTTATTGTCATTATTTTCCAGGATGTTTTCAATTTCTTATTTTATCTCATTGGTAATCCAATCATTGTTTAATAGCATACTATTCAGCTTCCAAGTGTTTGAATTTTTTGTATTATTTTTTTGAGTTTATTTCTAATATTTGCCATTGTGATCTGAGAAGATGCTTGATACTATTTCAATCTTCTTGAATTTGGGGAGACTGCTTGTAACCCAGTATATGGTCTATTTTTGAAAATGTCCCATATGCACTTGAGAAGAACATATATCCCATGACTTTGGGGTGAAATGTTCTGAAGATGTAAATTAAGTCCATCTGATCTAGTGAGTCATTTAGGATTGCTCTTTCTTTGCTGATTTATTCTCTAGAGGATTTATCCAATGATGTCAATGGTGTACTTAAGTTTATTCTATGATTGTATTATTGTTGATCTCTCCCTGGATATCTTCCAGGATTTTTTTATGTATTTGGGTGCTCTTCCATTGTTAGCATCTATTTTTATCAGGATTATATCCTCTTATTGTATTGATCGCTTTAGTATTATGATGTGGTCTTGTTATGGTTTTCACTTTGTGGTTTATTTTTCAGATATAAGTATTGCTGCCCAGTTTTTTGTTGTTGTTGTTTGCATTTTCATTTGCCTGAAAGATATTTTCCATCCCTTCACTTCCAGTCTGTGTGAGTCCCTTATTTTGAAGTGTTCTCTTTTAGACAGCATATATATATGGGTCATTTTTTTTTAATCTATTCAGCTACTCTATGTCTTTTGATTGGAGATTTTAGTCCATTTATGTTTAAAGTTATTATTGATAAGTACTTGTTTGTGGTCATTTTTATTTTTTTGTTCCTGTGTTCCTTCTTATCAGTTCCTTTAGCATTTCTTGCATTGCTGGTTTGGTAGTGATAAACTCCCTTAGCCATTTTTTTGTCTGTAAAGCTCCTTATTTCTCCTTCAATTTTTAATGATATCCTTGCTGGATAGAGTATTCTTGGATTCAGTCCCTTGCTTTGCATCACTTTGTGAATTTCCTTCCATTCCTTTCTGGCCTGATGTGTTTCTGTTGAGAAATCATTTGATAATCTAATGGGGGATCCCTTGCACATAATTTTCTGTCTCTCTCATAGCCTTTAAGATTCTCTCTTTGTCTTGAACAATTGTCATCATAATTATGATGTGTCTTAGTGTCTTTTCAGGTTCATCTTATTTGGGACTCTCTGTACTTGTGTGGCTTTTTTCTTCCCCATATCAGGAAAGTTTTCTAATATGTTTTCTAACCCCTATCCCTCTTCCTGTTGTTCTGACACCCCTATTATTTTCATGTTGCTTCATTTCATGTTGTCCCATAGTTCACTTAGGCTGTCCTCCTGTATTTTAATTTTTTCACCATTACAGTTCAGTTTGAGTGTGTTGTGCTTCCCTGTCTTCTAAATTCACTAATTCAGTTCTTGGCTTCTCCTACTCTACTGTTGAAACTTTCCATAGTTTTTTTTTATTGCAGCTACATCACTCTTCATTTCTTGAATCTTACATAAGTTATTGATTTTTTTTTCATCCATTGGGTTTATGAAATGTATGACACTTATTCTGAATTTTTTACTAAATATTACGTGCCTCTTTTTCAATTAGCTGCCTTCCTGGCAATTCCTCCTTTTCTTTCCTTTGGGGATTTCTTTGTCTATCCATTTTTTATCTCACTGACTGATCTAGATGTTGTGTCATGAAGGCACTGCTGCTTGGGTGGCAGTGGCTCCTTAGGCTGCAATTGCTCCTCAGGTGGTCACAACAGTGGCTGCTCCTTGGTTAGCAGCAGCTCCTCTGGTGGGTGCTGTTTGCAGCAGTGGTGGCTACTTTCTCTGGAGGAAGGCTGTTCACACAGCTACTGCTCCTTGGATGGGGGCAGGCTGCTCACCTGGCTGCTGCTCATCAGATGGGTATGGGCTGTGCAGAGCTGCTGTTCCTTGGATGTGGGCAGTCTGCTCATGTGGCTGCTGCTCCTCAGACTGGATCAGGCTGCTCAGGTGGCTGGTGCTCCTCGAATGGGGACAGGCTGCATCATATGACTGCTACTCCTTAGATGGGGACAGGTAGCTCACTTGACTGGTGCTCCTCAGATGAGTGAAGGGTGCAGTCTGCGTGCAGCCGCTGCCTCTCAGATGGGGGACTGCTGCTTCTAGTCATGGGTGGGTTACTCCTGCTGCTGATTAATATATTAAAATGTATTCTTTTTTTAAAAAACATATCAGTTATTTAATTGGGTTCTTATAAGAAATTTAGAACACCAGTTTGTGAGGATAAAGCCCATTGGTGAGAGCAAACAGAGAGTGGAGGTAGCCCTGGAGCTGAGGAACAGCTTTGATTTTTGGTAGAATTTGAGAGTCCACAGCTTTCTGGTCAACCTTTCTCTGTTCTGTAATCTCGTATTTCTCTTTTTCTGTGTTGAAGATCTCACCCTCCTGGTGTCTGGGCTTGCACAGCTTCTTCTTCTTGAAGTAAGCATCAGTGAGATGTTTGGGGATTTTCACACCACTGATATCAATTTTGGTGGAGGTGGTGATGACAAATTTCTGGTGTGTTCTACGAAGAGGAACTCGATTGAGGGCCAGAGGGCCAGTCACAAGTAGTAAGCCACTGCCCAGCTGCTTCAGGAAAACCACCCTCTTGCCTCTGTGGCGTCCAGTGAGGATGATCAGAATGGTCCCAGGAGTGATGCTGGCCCGCAGTCTCCTCACATGCTGACTGAAGGGTTTCTTGCCATGGCTCAACAGCTTTCGAGGCACATCTTCAGTAGGATAATATCTAGGCATTTTGCGGAGTTTAACCACTCGGGTACCACCATTCTTGTCGCCACCAACTGGTTTTGTGACAGTAGCAAGAACTTTCTCCTTCTTTTTCTTTTCAATCCTGGATTTAGGGTCCGAATACTTCCTTTTGTACATGGCCTTTCGTGAATACATAGCCGACTGGGAATATCTGCTAATTCCTCTGACGAGGACGGGGTTTCGGCTGCAGTGAGGCTTCCCCTTCTTAGGCGCCTTAACCTTGCAGCCGGCATCAGCCTTCTTCTTGGCTTTGTCAGGTTTCTTCTCCTTAGTATCTGGCTTCTTCTCCTTAGTATCAGGCTTCTTCTCCTTAGTATCAGGCTTCTTCTCCTTAGTATCCGGCTTCTCGGTTTTCTTTTCACCCGCCATCTTGCAAGATGGGAAAGAGCTTAAAATGTATTCTTGAAAATTTTATAAGAACCAAAACCGGTTTGGCACAGTGGGTAGAACTTCAGCCGGTGGACTGAAAGGTCCCAGGTTCGATTTTGGTCAAGGGCATGTATCCTGGTTGTGGGCACATCCCCAGTAGGGGGCATGCAGGAGGTGGCTGATCGATGTCTCTCTCTCATTGATGTTTCTCTCTATCCCTCTCCCTTCTTCTCTGTAAAAAATCAATAAAATATATATATATAATTATGAGATAATAGAAATTTGAATATTTACTGGATATTTGTTGGTATTAAGGTATTTTTAAGGTATAATAATAATTTGTACTTAAGTTTAAATTTTCTTAAAGATATGGCATTTTTTTGTTTTTGTTTTTTAAATATATTTTATTGATTTTTTACAGAGAGGAAGGGAGAGAGATAGAAAGTCAGAAACATTGATGAGAGAGAGACATAGATCAGCCGCCTCCTGCACACCCCACAGAGGAGATGTGCCCGCAAGCAAGGTACATGCCCCCAACCGGAATCGAACCTGGGACCTTTCAGTACGCAAGCCGACGCTCTATCCACTGAGCCAAACCAGTCTCGGCTATGGCATGTTTTGAGATCAGTGAAAACTTCACCAGTTTTCCACCAGCACTTGGTGTTGATAAGAGAAAGGTTCATGGTAGCAAATAGCAAGAAATGTAGTTTGTGGGGAAATTATTAATAGTCAAGGCTACCAAGCTGAGGACTTGAGATTTTCCCCTTAGGATCAAAGATGACTGTTGTATTTATCTGATACCTCTGCTTTCTCAGATAAATGGATGAATCCTTGAGGGCAAGAGTCTTACCAAAGGTTCCTTTGCAGTCTATCCCTGAACCTAGTACAATGTCTTAGAATTATAACAAGAATGAATTGCTCCATGACTGTGGCATATAAGAGCTGTCATATTTTTTTCAGTTGTTCGAGTCAATGCCAGCTGTAGCCTCTTCCCTCCATGCTGGCATAAAATTGGGCATTACTCTTTTGAGGCTTCATCACCCCCCATCTGCTCCTAGACTATCCCTGGGTCTTCCATATTGCAAATATGAGTTCTTCTCTCCTCGAATGGGAAGGACCCTGCTGTCTGCTCACTGCAGCAGGTTTACCTTGTTGCCATTTATTAGTAGGCGGTAGTCAGCATGGGGACAACTCTGCTTCTTCCTTATCTGACTGCAGTATTTATGCTATAGCCATACCTCCCTAGCCTATGCTGCTGCTGGCTTGTTTCCCATTACAATAAGCTCTATCCCCCTCAAATGCTCTGCTCCACCCAGGAAGCCCAGGCTCCAGTCCTTAGACTTTGGCCATTAACCTTTGATCTGTAAATTTTTTAAAGCCATATTCTCCACCTCTAGGTGCTGCTGTGCTACTGCCTTGGCTGTCAGGCCCTTCCAGCTCCTAATTTCTACCTCTCTCCTTTTAAGTAATCTTCAAAACACAAAGCTTTTCTTTCTCTCCTGCACTTGGGCAATCTGATTTAATTGCTTGGATGGGCCTGACCTCTGAAACACAAATGCCTATTTAAAATAAAAGGCTAATTATTACATAATGAACTATATTTAGTTTACTAAATAGTTAACTTAAATGTAAATATATGTATATATTTATGCTGAATAGATGTATAATTTATGCTAATGATAATTATAAATAATACAAAGGCATAATAACTCCACTGGAGCTCTAGTATTCATTATCAATGCTTCATTTTGCTTCTGCTCCACAACCATATATTGAAAATCTAACATGCCCAGGAGCTGTGCTGGGCACCAAGGACATTGAGACGTCTATGATATTATCCTTGTCCTCAAAGAGATTAGAGTTTAGTAGGGAAGTATGGCAAATATATGGTAATAACTAATATCTTAGGGACATTTTTAATATATTTTTAAATTGATTTCAGAGAAAGTAAGAGAGTGGGAGATAGAGATAGAAACATCAATGATGAGAGAGAATTATTGGTTGACTTACACCTACATACCCACCACTGGGGATGACATCTGCCATCCAGGCTTGTGTCCTGACTGAGAATTGAACCATCACCTCCTTGTTCATGGATCAACACTCAACCACTGAGCCACACTGGCTGGGCAAGGAATACTCTTATTAAGGAATGACTAGGCTGACATTTTTTTTATCATGACTCTACAGAGCTTTCTTATTTGTTGTGTTGTTTATATGTCAGCATTCTGTCCATCTTCTCTGTACCTTATTTCCCTTGTCACTTCCTGGTGAGGTATGACTATTCTATGCTGTTGAAACATGGTAACTCCCAAATCTCTAGAGGGGAGATTGGCATACCAAAGGTATGTTTTCTCACTCATAATGAAGTCCACTGTGATTAGGAAACAGGCTGTGGTCACTTGGAGATTGAAAATAAACAGCATCCCTTTTTCCTGCTAAGTTCTAAGTTTATTAAGCAAAATCATCATCATCATCATCATCATCATCATCATCATCATCATCATCATCACCATCCTAACTAATAAGATAGTAATATACAAATTAACCATCACTCCACCACACCCACAGCCATGTCCACAAGCCAATCAGAAGTAAGTATACAAATTAACCCAACCAAGATGGCTGCAGCCATGGAGAGAGCAGGAGGGAGGCTTAGGTGTCCCCAGCCAAGCTTTCCACACACCCTGGCCAGCCCAGGTCTCCTCTCCAGGCTAGAAAGTTTCAAATGTAGAAGATAAATAAATCCCTCTGCTTGGGTCACCGTGGGGCATGATCAGCCTGCAAACCACCACAGACCCCTCACCCAGGCCACCCCATGCCCAAAGGGAACCCCCACTCTGATATAGGACACCATTCAGAGCAAATTAGCTGGCCCCCACCCATGCACCAGCCTCTATCCTATCTAATAAAAGAGTAATATGCAGATTGAGCATCACTCCAACACACAAGATGACTGCCCCCATGTGATCAAAGATCCTTCCCCCATATGGTCACGAGATGGTCACCACAAGATGGCCAACAGAGGAGGGCAGTTGAGAGGGACCAAGCTTGCAAGGGAGGGCAATTGGAGGTAATCAAGCCTGCAGGGAAGCACAGTTAGGGGTGACCAAGCCAGCAGAGGAGGGAAGTTGGGAGAGATGGGGCCTACAGGGAAGGGCAGTTGGGTGGGACCCAGTTCTGCAGGGGAGAACAGTTGAGGGGGACCAGGCCTGCAGGAGAGGGCAGTTAGGGGAAAATAGGCTGGCAGGGGAGCAGTTAGGTATCAATCAGGCTTGCAGCGGAGTGGTTAGGGGTGATCAGGCAGGCTGGCAGAAGCAGTTAGGGACAATCAGGAAGGCAGGCAGACAAGCAGTAGGGAGCCAGCAGTTCTGGATTGTGAGAGGGATGTCTGACTGCCCATTTAGGCCTGGAGGGATTGTGTCTAAACAGGCAGTTGGACATCCCTTGAGAAGTCCCAGATTGGAGAGAGTGCAGACTCCCTCCCCCCTAACCCCACTCATGCACTAATTTTGTGCACTAGGCTTCTAGTAATAATAATAATAGTAATAATAATAATAATAATAATAAAGCTCAAAATATCATATATATTAATAATCTAAGACAGGTTTTAGGATGTGCTTTATTACCCAAGTGGTCTTATTGATGGGATTCCAGAATTAGGCTGACTCTTGGACCATGTAAGATTGATTGATAGCATGGAGAACTCAGTCATCTTCAAGACTACTGGCTCCCCATAGAAGAGGACGAACAGTGAAGATGAGCATCCTTGGTTACTCTTTACCTACTTATAAACTAGGGAGGTCATCTCACCTCTCTAGGAGGTAGTATAAGTAAAGGAGATAGAAGAAACACTAACTCCTAAAGAAAGCTCAGAGAGAGGGAAGAGTTTTTCATTAACTCTTACTAGATGTATCATTTGGACCAATCACCCATCAAGCTGCTCATCAATAAAATGGCCATCAGATACCTTACGATATCACATTTGGGTCCTTTATAAGCGGTAAAAGTGAGAAGATGTGCTGGACTTGTAATAGGAGTTCTTCAGATATCTTCTATGAAATGCTCATGAATACTTGAGATAGAATAATTTACATATTTATGAGACCAGATGGCTTTAAACACATCCCCTGCCCCCAACATGCACATAATTTTTAAAATCTTCTGAGCTGGTTTACTCTGAAAACCTGCCTATTTATTACTCAACAAGCATTTCCTCAATAATCCTCTGGGGCTATTCCAAATGTCTGAAACCACTCTTTTCCAGCGAAACCAAAACTATCCACTTAGTGTCTCTTCATGGAGGATTGCAGTTTAACTCTTTCCTGCCTGTTTCCATATAGGTTTGATTATTACTACAGAATGGAAAATGCCCAAATCAAAATAGTCATTTTTAGAAAAGAGAGCCTTTTATTTTTTTTATTTTTTTAGTGAAAGATTAATTAGTTTATGGCCCAGACTAAGGTTGAATCTTCTCAGATAAGAAATTACTTTTCCAAATCTAAATGATTTTTTAAAGTTGAAATGGTTTAAATGAGAGTATTAAATTATACAATTACATGTGCAAACTCTGCCATTGAGCGAGTTATTTTCATGGTTTAGGCCGAATCTAGCATAAAAATATTTACTGCTCTGAAATGTCAATATGAAATAATCAGAATCTAAAATTAAATATTTACTGTTTAATCAGCCTGCATTCATCCGTTCACAATATTCCCTGAGGAACACTGATTACACTGAATTTGACCACCTGGATTCTCCTAATATTTTCAGGCTTGGGGGAAAAAACCTGCACAAGTCTCACTCACAGGCATTTGCTAAAGGCTTGTCAAGAAAAAAAAACTTTGTAGAACAGGAAGGTATGTGATGACGATGACTTAAGGAAGTTCCAAATAGCACAACACACACACACTCTCTTATACACACCCCAGGAGATGAGTCACCCTTTGATTTCCTTTGTCTACATCTCCTATAGGTCACCTCCACTGCTCTTTACTAACTTTGTGACAAAACCGGAGCTAAGTAATAGGGATATAAATGTGGCCTATGTTCTTGGGGAATTTCAAAGTCTAATGAGAGAAATAGGTAAATAAACAAAGACAATGCATTGTGATAAATCCTATGTTAAGAGTAAGCCTGGTGTCAGAGGGTTACAGGGTCTTGAAGAGATCCATCAAACCCACTCTAAGATACTGTTCCAAACTGAAGCCAAATGCCATTTTGTTTATTTTATTAATTTTATGCAAGTGAAAGAATGAAACCCAGTATTAATCATTATAAAGAACCTATTTTCAACATTGATTCAAAAAAATTCAGTCTACCAATTCAGTGCTATGAAATGAGGTTGACTGTATCTGACAACTTTGTGAATATAAAGATGGAAAGAGAGGACCCAGAATGTCCTAGACCGGAGAGTAGGAGGTCAGGGTTTAAGTTGTGTGATCTTGGGTAAAAAAATAAGTGCTTTCTAATCCCTACTGGATTGTTATCTGAAGAACCAGGGAGCTGGGCCAGCTGATCTCTTAGGTTTCCTCCACCTCTCAATACTTATGATATTAATTGCAAACTGTTCTCATTAAAAAAAAAAAAAGAGCAACACCACCAACAAAAAAAATCCTAAAAATATTCCAGCAGGGAATGGTAATAGCCTTATTCAAGTTACAGATTTAATTTGCTTCTTCAACAATCAGTGAGTCAGCATAACAAATCAAGAGCATGAACTTTGGGGTCCATCAAAACTGAGTTTGAGATCAATCTTTGTCATTTTACCGACTATAAAACCATTAGCAATTAATTTAACTTTTCTGGGCTTTTCATCTATAAAATGAGATTAAAGCTTCACATGGGAGTTGCTAGAATGAAACAAGATAATGAATGTAAGAACACAGAACCGGACACAAAACAGATTCTCAATAAACAGCATTCTTTTTAATGACTACTTCTATAAGGTGCACATTGTCCAAAGTGCTGAAGAGAAGTCCAGCCTTTCTGTTTATAATTGGAAGAGAAAAAGATGTGTAAGTCATCATATCTTGTGCTCATGAAAAATAGGTATGTCATCAAGGCAGGAAAGAAGTAAAATTAGAGCACAGAAGGAGTGGTATTTATTAGAGCAGGAGGTAGAGGCAGGGTCTAGAAAAGGCTATGCATAGGAGGTAATATGTCAACTGGATTTCACAGCCAAGCAAATTACCAGGCAAGCAAGGCAAAAAAGGACAAGGAAAGGAGAGTGAGCAAATATGCATAGGCCTATAGTATATGTGATTAGAAAATAATAAGCAGCCTGATTGATCTCTAGGTGAGATCAACAGGGCAGCAGCCTGGGTCACATTGAGAAAGGTCACATTAACACACTTGGACTTCCAATAAGTAGGGAGCCATCAAAGTTGATTTAATTTTAATTTTTTAGACTTTAAATATTTTTCTGGTGTCAGACTCTTCAGTATTCTGTAGCCTCATTGGTCTAAATCAGGGACAGACAAACAGCCTGCACACCAAATCTGATCTAAAGCTTAAGCTAAGAATGGTTTTTACATGTTTAAGTAGTTACGTTTTAAATGTAACTACATAATATACTTGACTTTGCCTGTTGGCCACAAAGTGTTACATGTTTTTACTATTATTATGTTATTACCATTATTATTATTTGGCCTTTAAAGAAAAAATTTGCTGACCACTGGTCTAAATGATTAATATTAAACTCAATGTTTTTATTACAAAGCTGAAATGTCCATTAAATTTGACAAGTACAGTGGTACCTCAAGATACAAGTGCCCTAACATACGAGATTTTTGAGATATGAGCCATTGAGCAAGTGATTTTTTGCTTTGAAATACGAGCAACATTTGAGATACAAGTAATCAAGCGGATCCGCCAGCTGCACATGACCCACCAGTTTACCACAACTATAGAGCGTCTCATAGTTTCCCACCCCTCAATCAGTGTGCTTGTTTACCTCGGTGTCGAAGCATCTTTTGTGCATTTACATACTTTATCACATTTCTTTTTATAACCATGGGTCCGAAGAAAGCGAGTGGAAAGGTCAGTGCTCAGAAGAGGATGATGTCTATTGAATTAAAGCATGAAATCATAGAAAAATATGAGCAAGGTGTGTGAGTGGCTGACTTGGCGAGGCAGTACGGGTGTAGTACTTCAACGATATGCACTGTGCTTAAACAGAAGGGTATAACGCCAGCTAAGGGCATTACAATAATTTCTAAGCTCCGTAGCTCTCTTCATGAAAAGATGGAGAATCTACTGATGGTGTGGGTGACGGAGAAGCAGCTTAAAGGAGATACATTAACACAGGGCATCATATGCGAAAAGGCGCGAGTGATTTACAGTGATTTCCTGGAGCAGACCCCAGGCACTTCCATGGACGAAGCATCAAAAGACTCATTTAAAGCCAGTAGAAGCTGGTTTGATAACTTCAGGAAAAGGTCCGGTATTCACTCCATTGTCAGGCATGGTGAGGCAGCAAGTTCAGATGTGAAGGCAGCTGAGGATTACCTCAAAACTTTTTCCGAACTGATAGAAGCCAAAGGATATATCCCCCAGCAAGTCTTCAACTGTGACGAGACAGGGCTTTTCTGGAAGAAGATGCCGAATAGGACTTATATAATGGCAGAGGAGAAGGCGATGCCAGGCCACAAACCCATGAAGGATAGGCTAACTCTCGCACTGTGCGCCAATGCAAGTGGCGACTGCAAGATCAAGCCTCTGCTCGTATACCATTCGGAAAACCCCAGAGTCTTTAAGTCACATAAGATTTTAAAAGATAAACTGCAAGTTATGTGGAGGGCAAACCCGAAGGCATGGGTCACCAGGCAGTTCTTTGTGGAGTGGGTAAACCTGGTTTTCGGCCCTTCTGTTAAGAAATATCTACAGGAAAACAACCTAACCATGCAAGTCCTCCTCGTCCTCGACAATGCTCCTGCTCACCCACCGAACCTCGAAGATGAACTCCTCGAAGAGTTCAAGTTTATAAAGGTTGTCTACCTACCTCCCAACACCACTCCTATCCTGCAGCCCATGGATCAGGAGGTGATTTCTAATTTTAAAAAGCTGTACATCAAGCACCTGTTCCGGCGCTGCTTTGAGGTGATGGAGAACACAAACCTCACCCTTCGAGAGTTCTGGAAGAACCACTTTAACATCATGATATGCCTCAGAATTATTGATCAGGCCTGGCTGAGTGTTACAACGAGGACTTTGACCTCTGCAAGGAAGAAGCTGTGGCCTGAGGCCGTAGCCGAAAGGACCTTTGAAGGATTCGAACCCGAGGTGCCAGTGGAGGAGGAGATAGTGTCTCTAGGAAAATCCATGGGCCTGGAGGTGGATGAGAGAGAAGTGAATGAGCTCGTCGAGGAGCACTCTCTGGAACTCACCACGGAGGAGTTACAAGAGTTGCAGTCTCAGCAACATGCTGAGGTTCTCCAAGAAATTGGTTTCGAGGAGGAGCCAGAGGTGGAGGAGATCTCTACAAGTGATCTTAGGAATGTGGGAGAGGGTGTCACATTTCATGGAAAAGAAACACCCCAAAAAAGTTGCTACTGTTCGTGCATCAGAGCTGTTCATTGAAACTTGCCTCATCCATTTCAGAAACATTCTGAAAGGGAGGAAGAGGCAAACCTCCTTGGACACGTTTTTTTGTTTTTGTTTTTTTAAATCGGCCAAAAATGCAAAGACCAGTAGCAATTAAGTTCAGTGAAGATTAGTTAAGTTACATTCAGTTTAGGGATAAAGTGTAGTAGTAAGAGTGTAACGAGTAGGTAAATACACTTTATAAAACCAGTTTATTCCTTTACATTCTCTTTTATTATGTTTTTATACAATATTTGTCATTTATAAATACATTTTTCTTATTCAAAAACACATAACAAGAACAACTGGGGTGGCAATTTGGGGGCTGGAACGGATTAACGGCATTTCAATTGATTTCAATGGGGAAATTTGCTTTGAGGTACGAGCAACTTGATATAAGAGCAAGGTTATGGAACGAATTAAACTCGTATCTCGAGGTACCACTGTATTTGTTTTGTGCCTACCATGGATCTGGAATTGTCTTTACTCATGAAAACATTCTATAATGTTCAGCCCACCCTTTTACATTAGTTATCAGGTTCAGGATTGAGTGGCTAGCTCTCTTCTTCCCAGAATTCTTTGACTTCTTAGATATAGATTTTGTGATGATTAATAAAACTGGGAGTTTTATTTTGTTCACCCCTTCTTTTTTTTTCCATAGAGTTACCCCAATAATTCTACTGGTATATTTTTTTTATTGCTTGAAAAAAGAATTTCCCTCTTTTCTAAGTGACCTAGATTGCAATTTTCTACAGGATCTACCTTAGCTGGGCTATTGATGATTAACACACATGTAAAAGAGACACCAAACAACAGTAGCTTAAAGTAGAGCTATTTCTCTTCCTCAGAAAGAGTCCTCTGGGTCAAAGCTGGTAGGGTGGCTCTGCTCCATAAGGGATGGCAGAAGTCCAGGCCTTTGCTGACTTATTGCTCCTCCATTGTTACAGGTTACCCTTATTCTGAAATGTGTTAAGATGACTCACCACCACACTATTCTAAACACTCAGATAAAGATGGTGAGAGCAAAGTACTGGCCTTGCACTGTTGTTGCAAAATTATGAATATGTGCTGAAACCAAGCAAGTGCTATAGCTATATATTGTTACTAAGAAATAGCTAATTGTAAAGGTTGGTGAAGTGCCAGTTATTTACTATGTGCTGAATAAAAATAATTTTAGTGGAGTTGAAATGTGAAATAAATATAAAGATGCATTTTTAATCCTCTCCATGTTTTTGGGAATGTGATGGCTATTATCATAATGAGTGTACCAGTATAGTGACACATAAGAGGAATTTTTGTTTTGTTTTGTTATGTGCCAAGGAGGGTCTTAAGGATTTCAATTCTAGTAAATTCTGAATTCCATGCATAACTCAACAGCAAATTCTTTGAATCTCTATGCTTTTTTTCAGACGTTTTGCCTGTAGCAAAATCCTATTAAATATATTTCCATGTCATGTTGTGCTTAAATAATGTGGCAGGACAGGGCCTTGACTTAGAAAATGATACCCTTCCTTCTAGGAGGTTTCTATCACAAATCTCTTCATACAGAAATCGAATCTTCTATTTTGCCTCTGTGGAAAGGAGCGGCATTGTTAAATTTTATTTTTGCTGCAAGAAAATCTGATTCTTGGTTTACTGTGTCTAACAGCTGCTAGTATATAATGTTGGGCAGCTGTCCAGCTGTGAGGTTCACATAAATTAATTTAATCCTGGGGATATTTTGAGGCCAATTAGAATTGTCCCTCTAGGTGCAGCAGGGAGTTAAGAACACTTCAAAGAGAGAGTGGGGGGTCCAGATGATTTGAAATAACATTCTCCAAATATTATGGCAAATTATCATGTAAAGTATGTTTATGACAGCAAGTTATCATGTAAAGTATGTTTCTTTATATATATAAAGAAAATCATAATACCTATGTGTATATCACTTCACAGAATGTGATGTGTGTTTTCTGGAGCAATCCAAAGCATTTGACTAAAACTGATTTGGGTCAGGCCAATCAAATGCACTTCTCTTTCTCTCTCCTCAGCTCCCTGTCTTAGCACTGAGATAGGGTTAGGTTGGCTAAATCTTGTGCGTTAACTCCCTTAAAAGTAAAAAATATAAAATAACATCTTGTGGGCCTCTGTCTTGCCTTCTATGGGCCTTGATCCCAGGTTTGAGGAGCATTGAATTACAGGTTCAGCACTGCTACCACTCAAGGTAATTACTAGAGCCAGTATGATCATAAATACAACCAAATATGTCATGGGAATCTCATAATTTGTCTATTTACAGAGTGTATAGATGTATAATTTATAATATGTATATGTCTTTGTTTAGGATTGTAGTAAAATATTTTAGAGATTATCATATAGTGTTCTCACATACCAAATAAAAAGTCCAAAGAATGCTCCAGGGATCATCAGACATCACATCAAAAGTGGCTTATCTTGTGGCTAAATGGGCCCATTTTAGGATCTGGAGAATCTCTTTTTAAGTCTTTTGTTTCATTTCAATTGATACAGACTTATTAAGAGGCAAGATTATATGCTGGTTCAGAGCACAGGATTTGGGGT
The DNA here is from genome assembly GCA_011751065.1 of Lasiurus cinereus. NCBI lineage: Eukaryota > Metazoa > Chordata > Mammalia > Chiroptera > Vespertilionidae > Lasiurus > Lasiurus cinereus. The sequence continues at coordinate 23,965,366 of JAAGEH010000030.1, read as the reverse complement.
CAGAAAGGCTCATGTGTGAACTGTGGCATTGTCCTTTGCTTTGATACCATCTTCTGCTGACTTCTCCTCTTAAGTTTACTTAATCTATTCATAATTCTCCTTTAGAATTTAGCTCAAACATATTTCAAAAGGGAGCCTTTTCTTCACTCAAATATAAGAATCAGTCCCTACTAAATATACCTGTATGCTCTATATTCATTAATTATGATAATAACTATCACAACAACAGTAATGATTCAGTAATAGCTAGCATTACTGAGCAATTATTATGTACCAGGTACTATGCCAGGTGCTAAACCTCTCTTAACTTATTTAAACTTTCTGATGCCCCAATGAGGGAGGTGTCATTAATGTCCTTTTACAGATAAAGAATCTAGAACAGTGCCTTTCAATAGGACTCTAATGCAAGCCATGCATGTGATTTTAAATTTTCTAATATCCACATTACAAAAGTAAAAAGAATCAAACTTAAATTATGCCTTACATAATGCAGTGGTTGAAATGAAATATGGTACTATCTACACTAATAAAAGAGAAAGATGCAAATTGACTGTATCTCCACAATGCACATCAGCCAATCAGGGTGGGTATGCAAATTAACCCAACAAAGATGGAGGTTTAATTTGCATATGCAGGTGCAGAGTGAAGACTGAAGGCTCTGCTGGAGTGAAAACTGAAGACTGGAAACTGAAGAGGCTTGGCTTCTCCTCTCTAGCTGCAGTGAGGCTGGGCTTCCACTGTGGCTGCAGCAAAGGCCTGGGTCCTGGATGCCGGCAGCCAGGGGAAGGAAGGCCTATTGCACGAATCTTTGTGCAATGGGACTCTAGTAAAACAAATAAAGTTAATTTTAATGGAAATATATTTCACAACCCTTTCATTTTAAAATTTAAATTAACATAAAAAAATTAAAATTTAATATCTTGGTCACACTGGCTATGTTTTAACTGCTCAATAATCTCATTTTGCTAGTGGCTACCATGTTAGTCAGGACAAGCCTACATGCTAAGTAACCACCATAAGTCATTCATGCATTTACTAAGTATCTATTACAAGTCAGATACTGTTCTAATCTCTGGAGATACAGTAAACAAAACAGGCCAGACCACTTCTCTGGGGAAGCTTTCTTTACACAGTGGACCCACCCTTGGACAGCTTGGGTTTTAACTGAATGGGTCCACTTATACGAGGACTGTTTTTAATAAATACTACAAGTGTGCTTTCTCTTTGTTATAGTTTTTTAAAATAACTTTCCCCCCTTATCTTACTTTATTGTAAGAATACAGTATATAATATGTGTACCATACAAAACATGTGTCACTCAGCTGCTGATAGCTTCTAGTCAACAGTAGGCTATTAGTAGTTAAGTTGTAAGCCAGTTGAAAGTTATATGTAGATTTTTTATTGTGAGGGGATTTGGTGCCCCAACCCCCACATTGTTTAAGGGGCAACTGCACTAGAGATGAGAGAGATAATAAACCAATAATTAACTAAAAATCTATTTCTGGTAGCACTAAGAACTATGAAGAAAAACAGAGCAGGGTGAGACATAGGGATGGACAGGGCTATTGCATATAGCTCCTTAGACTGTATTCTGCCCAATTCCAAGGAACACAATTTACATTGACTATGATGAATGCTACTCCCTGGAGTTTTGCAAAGCAGTAGCCTTGGGGATGTGGGCTGAAATATTATGTAGAGTAATCAGAGAAAGCTCTCCAATAATGGAAGGTCATTTTAGCAGAGATATGAAGGCAATGAGGGAGCAAGCTGTGTGGAATCTAAAAAAAAACGTGCTTTTTGATCAAGGAGAATAGTCCGTTCAAAAGCTCAAACATAGGAACAGTGCCAGGCATGTTGGAGGAGCAGCAAATGGAACTGGAGGAAGAGTGTTAGAGCATTTTGGACCAGGAAACAATAATAGGAGATGAAATCAGAGTGGGAGCCCTAGCTGGATCAAGGTAGGGGCTTGTTGGCCATATGAAGTTCTTTGGCTTTTATACTTAGTCAGAGTAGAAACAATGGCAGGAAAACTCTCTCATTTTTTAAGAGTCAGCCTTGTTACTGTGTTGAGAGGAGACAGATAAAGGGTAATAATCTGCAGGAAATCAGTGAGAATACTATTGGGGTAATCAAGATGAAAGGCTATGATTGTTCAGAATAGGGTAAAAGCAGGAGAAAGGGTGGACATTGAAATCTGAATCTATTTTGTAGGTAGAGCCAATAGGATATGCTAATGGATCAGATGTGGGGTTTGGAAAAAGAAATGGAGAAGAGTCAAAGTTAGCCTCAGTAACATGTAGAATAGAGTAGCCATGTTTTGACAGGGGGAGATTTCAGGAAAACAGAGGTTTGCTTGGAAGTGAGCCCAAATCAAGACTTATTTCTTGGGCATTTAACCTTGAAGATAACTATTAAATGAATGGAGTGTTGAGTCTGAAGTTAAAGTGATATATCAGGCTGGAGATCTAAACCCAGAAATTTTCCTATCTAATAAAAGAGCAATATGCAAATTGACCATCACTCCAAGACACAAGATGGCTGCCCCCATGTGGATACAAGATGGCCACCACAATATGACCTTCAGGGGAGGGAAGTTGTGGGCAGTTAGGGGTGACCACACCATCAGAAGAGGGCAGTTGGGGGAGACCAGGCCTGCGGGGCCGGACGTGGGGGGGGGGGCAGGCCTGCAGGGGAGGACAGTTGGTGGGGACCAGGCCTGCAGAGGAGGGTAATTTGGGAGACTAGGCCTGCACAGGGAGGGAAGTTGGGGGGATCAGGCCTGCAGTGGAGGACAGTTGGGGGAACCCAGGACTGCAGGGGAGGGCAGTTGGAGGAGACTAGACCTGCAGAAGAGGGCAGTTGGGGGGCTGCAGGCCTGCAGGGGAGAGTAGTTGGGGGAACCAGGCCTGCAGGAGAGGGCACTTGGGGATGACCAGGCCTGAGGGGAGGGCAGTTAGGGGTGACCAGACTGTCAGGGGAAGGCAGTTAGGAGCAATCAGGCTAGCTGGGGAGCAGTTAGGCATTAATCAGGCTGGCAGGGGAGGGTTAGGGAGTGATCAAGCTGGCAGGCAGAAGCAATTAGGGGCAATCGGGCAGAGGCAGGTGAGCAGTTAGGAGCCAGCAGTCCTGGATTGTGAGAGGGATATCCCAGATTAGAGAAGGTGCAGGCTGGGCTGAGGGAACCGCCCTCACTCTGTGCCTGAATTTCACGCACTAGGACTCTAGTCATGATATAAAATAGTATTGATGGTTACAAGACTGGTGTTAAAAACCTAAAGGGCAAGTGTAGATAGAGATGAAAAGAGGCCAGGCAAGGAGCCTCTAGAACACTAACATTGGGAATACAGATCACAGGAAATGCCAGAAAAGCAGAATGAAGAGGGCGTAACAGGAGAAAGTATAAATCCAGAAGCCAAGTGATGACAGTGTTTGAGATAGGAGCTTCCAGGCTATAACTGGGATTGTAACCATGGGATCTTATTGCAGCACCCTTTACATTCCTCCACAGTGAGGTCTCCCCCACTACATCTAAGACAGAAAAGTCTCCATGGTCTATCTTGTTTAAGTTGAATCCTGCTGCCCAGCATAGTACGGAGCACTCAGTACATGTTTAATGAATGAATGGACACATTGCATAGATCAGGAAACTGAGTCCCACAGAGGTTGGCAATGACAGTGACAAGTGGGATTAGGGTGCAGATCAGCCTGCATCTCTTTCCCAATATTGTTATCCAGTCAATAAGCATCCAAGCCAAAGCTTTTTCTTAAGAAGCTCATTGGCCAGTTCCAATTTTGTTGGCCTCACACATGGACCCAACTTATTTTACAAATCTAGACTAGCTGAGGGAAGAACAGTGATGTATTATATTATATTGTGCCTGCCTGCTTTGATATTCTATTTTAATGCCTTTTCTGTACATTATGGTCACCTTCCTCCTTTTGTTCCCTAAAGCACACATTTAAAAGATAAAGAAATACCATTCATCTTGCTACTTCCTTGCATGGTTCTCTTCAGCTGAATATGCTTCCCATAAAATTGATTTAATATACCTACCAGACTTTGAATTGATTGCAAATTACCTTAAACTTCTATTGCTTTGCTTTTCCTCTAGAAACTTTCTTAACTTAAAGAGTTCAACGGGCAAATATTTCTCTAACTCTTTCTGCATTGAAGGCTAGCCCCTCTAGACTTTCCTAGTAGCTCAAGAAGACAAAAAATAAAAACATATCTATTTTTATTTCATAGAGAGTTTTTTCCAAATTATAAAAGTAACCCAAACTCAATCAAGGAACTCTCTCTCTCTCTCTTTCTCTCTCTTTCACACACACACACACACACACACACACACACACACAGGAAAAAAAAGACAGAATGAAAAATGAATTCTACAACTCAAAGATAACACCTGAAAAAATTCTTGATGTATTTCTTTAAAGGTTGTATTTCTGTACACGAGTGAGTGAGCATGTATGTGTGTGCATGTTGAAGTGTACACATAATTTTGCAGTGAGTCATGTTTATTTTGCTTAAAATATCATACCATTTCATTTTACTATGTAGAATTCTTAACAATTGCTTTAATAGCTATATCCTGTCTCTATAAAGAAAATGTCACTATCTCTCCCACAAATAGGTACTTATTTCCAACTATCCTGTCATAAATAATGCTAGCTGACCATTTTTCTTCATAATATAGATTCTGTATTTAGAGTGATTTTTAAATCATTCTAAAAATTAAAATAATTCCCAAAGTAGGTTCACTCATTTAGTCAAACTTTACAAATATTGAAGAAAGCCAATAAACATTACTCATGTATTTTACAAAAGTATGGCAGCATTTTAAACTTTTACCTATAATGTATGCAAAAAGCTATTTCTTTCCCTACTACTACAGATTATTAAGTGGTTGTCTCTTTTTATTTAGATTTTGCTAACTTCATATATTTTTTTAAGAAATCACCAAATTTTATTAATTTACATGTATCTGATTGCTTCTAAGTTTGAATAATTTCACATATATGTTCATTCATTATATTAGTGATTTTATTCATGTCTTTTCTTCATTTATCTATCAGGTTATCAAAATATTCTTCCTATAAATTTGCTTAACTTTTAAAATATAAACATATTACATTTGTTAAATACCTCTCTACAAATACTTTTCTCCAGAGTATTGTTTTCAAGTTGTTTATGGCATGGATTTCAATGTCAATTTGAGAGGGTCAGTAGCTTCTAAAATAAATGTTATGGTAGAAATTTTAGGAAATATAAATAAGCAAGAAAAGAAAAGAAAATTCTCCCCTGTACATGAAAATTATTCATAACATTTGGGACATTTTCTTTCATCTTTTTCTTATATACTGAAGTAATTTTACAAAAGTAGTCATATCATATGTTTTATTGTTCCCCCTTTTTAACTTAGAATGTTAAGAATTTGTTTTAATGACATGAAATATTTTTATTATCCATTTAATGGCTTCATAATATGATTAGATAAAATTTATTTACACAGACCATCATTATTGAATCTCTGTTTCTAATATTTCACTGTTATAAAGATATATAGGCATCTTTATGGCTGAAACATTGAACATATTGATAATTATTTACAATGAATTTTTAAAGGTGGTCATGGTTTGAATCAAATTTTAAGGCTTTTATTATATTGCTCAATTTGCCCTTCAAACCTCTGTATTAATTTATGGCATGAGATTTATTTTGGCTTAACATTATAAATGTTTACATTACTACTTGAAATAATTAAAAAGGAGTAATTTACTCAGTGGTGCATGTATTGGAAAAGAAGGATACGATTTCTACAATGTGGTAAGAGTCCAAATTTCTAGGGCAAATAGCTCACAATTTGTAAGTCTTAGAATTATTGGAATACATACATATGGCTTCTTTCCTAATATATGACAAAAATTTAGTTTAAAAAAAATCAACTTTTTGCTTTGTCTTCATCAACTTGTCTTGCTCACACAAGGATATATTTTTCAAATCAACTACAGGTGTGGAGGCTGTCACTCAGGGGACTAATAACAGATGTAAGGCTTACATGGATCAAACCCTTGCTGACCTACATTCTTTCATTTAATCCCAGAGCACCCTCATTTTATGAAAGAGGAAACTAAACTTCAGATGGTTGAATGCTTGTTCTAATTCTAAATTGTTTTACTCCAAAGGTGTATACTTTTCACTACCCTATGTTGCCTCCTATGGGCACTAAGACTTCAGCATGGATTTCTCTTCTACCTCACTTTATCCTATCAGCCAATATTTGCATTTACATTTATATTAAAAACTGACCTTTGAGAATTGAACTCAAGTTCTGGTTGCTGCCTTTGATCTCATGCTGCTCTTATTTATTTTAATTAGCCATTTGGAAATTGTACATAGCACCCCAACAAAGAAGAAGTTTATATTAATGAAGATTAATCACATGAATATTACAAAATAATATAAATTAACCCAGCAGTGGTTGTTTATATAACCTGAGATATGTCTTAATATGCCTTTTATTTAATATTGAATGAGACATTGTAGAGTTTTTCTTAAAACCATGTGATAGAAAATATTGGGAGAGAAAACTATTCAACTCTCATTACTATAAGTAATTTAAAATGTGTAATTAACAAAGTAGGGTGTTGTATAATACAGGAAGTCTAAAACATATGAATCATAAATGTTCAGATTAATGATGTTTAGTAGAAAAAGTTGATGGCCTGAAGTCTGAAGTTCTTTGAATCCCATATTTACCTCTTACTAATATGTGACTTTGGACAAGTTCCTTTTTATCTCTGAGCATCTGTGTATACACCATTAGTTATAATACTGTTTTTTCAAATTCTTAGGACAATTGAATTCAGTATCCATATGATTGGTTCTCTTCAGTATCAATATGGTAATTCCAATTGCAAAGTGATGTTAAACCATTGGCAGGGGAAAACAGAAAGAATTTGGATTTTCACTGTATTAGTTAGGAATACTGGTAAGTAGCAAAGGATTTCCCCCCAGCCTTACACTTCCCATGGATTATTTGTACACATACCAAATCCTCTGACCCCTGAGTGTGATCTCCCTAAGTTGGTCTCTCCATCGTGACTGCACCTTTCCTTCTGCCATCTGGACTGCACTGGACTCTTTCACCTCTAATAGCCTAAATAAACTACCAGTATAGATCGAGAGTCACTCCCTCCCTTGTGAAGCCATATCTGTCCCAGATCTACCACTTGACTTTACATGCTTCTTTCATTGTGCTTCCAGAATCCTTCAAATATAATTCTAAATAAAGAGCAATTATCTCATTGCCTTTCATGTCTGTGTACCAAATGAATGAGTGATGCAGTAATTTCTAAACAGAAATTTTGGGGCTAATAGATCTGTTTTACTTTGACTCAAAAATCTGGGGGAGGTGATATCTCTTTAATTAAAAAACAGAAAAACAAAAAACAAACAACCAAAAACAACAAACAAACAAACAAACAAAAATTCTGAAAAGCCAGAAATCTCTTCAACTCTCTAATCAAGATACTAAATCTTAGCCAAAGCCAATTTGGCTCAGTGGATAGAGCGTCGGCCTGTGGACTGAAGGGTCCCGGGTTCGATTCTAGTCAAGGGCATGTGTTTGGTTGTGGGCACATTCCTGGTGGGGGGTGTGCAGGAGGCAGCTGATCGGTGTTTCTCTCTCATAGATGTTGCTAGCCCTCTAGCCCTCTCCCTTCCTTCTGTGGAAAATCAATAAAATATATTTTTTTTAAAAAGATACTAAATCTTCTCCCAATTCCTGGGTATTTCATTATTACAGTCACCCTTAAGTCTCACTCTTCCTTCCATTCTTGAGACTAAAACCCACCAGGACTTTTGCTTTCATTACTTCCTTCCACCAGAAACCCACTGCACTGTGTCCTCGAGGCAAAGCAGGGGCTGCACAAAATAGCTTTTAAGACCCTTTGGGTGAAATCATCATTATTATAATGTTGCAGCATTTTCTCTCTGGGGATAATTCTAGAGAAGGGTTCACTATAAGTGGTATGAAGGCAGGTGGTAAATGGTCAGAAACATCAATGCAAGATCAAGATTGTCCTCATTTTGTATTTAAGGAAACCAGGGCTCTGTGGGATTCAATACCACGGCCAAGGTTATACAGGGAGAGTCAACATCTGACTGCAGCTTTATCTGGCTCCAAAGATCCTATCCTTTTCCTTCACCACAGTGCCTCTCACCTTCCCTGGCTGGGCTCCCCATCTCTACTGCACTATTCCCTTCGCCATTGGCACCTGTGCGAATGATGTACATCAGGGCTAGTATAGGGAGCAACCACTCATGATATCTCTCAAGAGACCTGTGATCTGCTTGGCAGTGAGCAACTCAGCCTGAAATCCCTGTAGGACACTGGACAATCAGACACATTTTGTGGAAAAGTCTTGTCTAGGGAGCAGGATGCCCAGTTTTGCTAGTCTCTGTGGAGATTTGGCCACATTTCATTAGTTCTCTGACCTTATGTTTCTTGAAGTTGATATGTGAATGTTAGCATAGTTCCTGATGTATAATAGGCCCTTGATGAATGCAAGGTCTGGCCTATTTTCTTCCCTTCATGTGTAAATGAATGATAGTTTAGATGTTTTCTAAGACCTCTCCAACTTTTTAATTCCATACTGGAATATTACAGTGGATTCTGAGATCTCATTGATGCATCTTATAATGCATTATTTTTTTACTAAGCTCATGACAACCCAGATTTTGGTTTTCATTTGATTCCCAGAATCATGAAATGTCCTAGCTGGAATAAAACTCTGAAATCGCCCAACTCCTTTATTGTACTCACAAGTAAATGAGCCCATTGGTGGGGGCCAGAAAGAAAATCGACTTATTCAAGGTCACACTGAAAGTAATGACAGAGGAGAGAACACCATCCATGTTTTCTGGCTCATCCCAAGACTCCGCAACCCCTTCCCCAGCCCCCAGCTGTTGCTGGTATGCTCCAGCCTGCAAGATAGCACCATTTGCCTTTCTTATGTTAATATTAATCTAGCATGGAATGTCTGTGTTTAAGGCAATGACCTGAGAAATACTTTTATTTTCAGTGACACACTTATTTTGCAGGGTTTATTAATTTTATTTATGTATTTGATCTCTCAAATGAAATAATAAACTAATTAGTGGGAGAGTTTACTGGTGTGCCCCACAAAGATGTTTTACCACCTCAGTTAAAGCTTGTGGAACTATGGTGTCAGCAGATCTGCCTTCTGCCCCACTACCCTTAATTTTACCCATCAGACACCATGGCAGGCAGCCTTGGGCTGGGTAGCTATGCCTCCAGGGGGCATCTGAAAGTGTTGGGTTATAGGACAAAGGAACTTTTACCTAGGAGCCTCCCAAAATTAATTCAAGAAACAGGCTGCTTCATCTGGCTTAAGGGGTTGGGCATGGGGCTCCCAGATAACAGAACTAGGCCAGTGCATTACCTAAAGTCTCAAAATGACACTTCCCAGAGAATGGAAGTGTATAGAAGTGCTAAAAGCTAAAGCTGATGAGGTCCATCAAGACCAAGAGCAAAGCAGGGAATAAGACAGGGAGATTGATGTAAAGACAGTAGGAACATTGCCAGACTCAGGAGCAAAGGTGGGAAAAATGCTAGAAGACCCAGAGTAATTGGAAAAGATAGGGCAATAGTGCCAAAGTTGCTTTTTTTCTTTAAACTGGCTTTGAAGTGAAGTACGTGGACTTTTTTTTCAAAGTAGCCCCTGTGTTTTCTTAATAACCAATACTTAGAATCAATTACAATTGTTTACTTGTCTGTCCCTGTTTGACTGTGAGCACCATTGTGTAATAGGGATCAAAATTTATTGAATGAAAGAATGGATTGTTGGATAGATGGATGAATGGAAAAAATGAATAGGTGAATCAGTCTGTCAAAGATACTGGGGAGGTAGGGTTTAAAACCTATAAACTATATTATCTTCATCTGTCATCTCTGATGTAATAAGAAAAATAATCCTTTCCAATTATTTATATGTATTATAAAATTACTCAATATAGCAAAGATATATCCAACATAAAAGTATTTAACCTCTCTTCACTAAATCCTTATTCTTATTAACACATACCACACACACTCACACATATTCATTTTGGGTAGAAGTAAAGGTCATAGTACCCAAACCTCTAGTTGGCACTTCTGCTGGCCTCCTTGTTGCCTTATGGGTATGGATGTTGCCACTGCTTTGGTTGCTGATAAACTGACTCTGTGAATGGGATCTAGCAGTAGGATTCTTGCTACAACAAGCTCTAAACCCTTACCCAGACACTACCTGAGGCATTAGGAGAGGGGAGGGTCAGCAGGCCCTGCAGTGGGAGCTGTGAAAGCTCAGGGTCCTCACACTCCGTAGGAAGAATTTATTTCCTGTGATTGGCTCCCCTAAGGAAGTTTCTTCTCACACCCTTGCTTTGATTGGATGTATGCAAATTAGCAAATCCTAATGTGTTGATCCTAGATATAAAGAATATACAACTCTGCTACCCCCATCCAAATGGCCATAGAGTTTGGGGGGATATGTAAATGTGGTAACCCTAACATGTAGCTGCTGTGTGCATGTGGCAGATCTCATGGGGACAACACAGTTCAAGCCATGTGTTGGTGATGATACCGTGCCGGGGCCAGAATTGGAACTCCTGGTCCTAATTCCTGTCCTTATGGTCCTCATTTCCTACTTCACATTCCTGCTACTTATCTCCATCTGTCATACTCATTCCTGTGTGTCTCCATCTCCCGGAGTGAATGCTTCATGAGGTCAGGACTCTGTTTAGTTTACTATTAAATCCCAGTGACCAAACCTGTGTCTTGAACATTAGGGTCTCAACAAATATTTATGAATATTAATGATGAATGAATCAATATATGGTTCAATATATTGATCATCAATCAGTTGATCAACAGGTGGATCCATAGATGAATTGACACATGGATAGGTCCTGTGAAAATTTAGGATAAAATTTAGTAATTAAGGTATTACGGGTATTTTCACAAGGAAATAAATTGTCCTAGAAAACTAGACCAATGTAATAAAATCTAGAACCCCAAAACAGTCTATATTGACTGAAAACTTTGCACATGATAGATATATTATTACAAATTAATGCAGAAATCATGAACTAAAATGAATGGTACTTGAACAGTATCTATACAGAAAATCTATTGAATACTGACCTCACATAATATAAATGCTAATTATTACATTAAAATTTAAAGAATCTGTATGTTACTATAAACAAAGTAAAAAGACAAGTTTTGGACCAGGAAAATAGTCACAACATACGTAATTACAAAAGGGCTGTATCCTAAGTGAGCAAATTAGTATAGACTGTAATTATAACAAATCCTTGTGTACAGCCACATATATTGATCAAATGCTATCATTGCATCATTTTGTTGTTTCTTCCCATGGTTTGTGCCTCACAGATTTTAGGACTTTGCTAAATGTCAACTTCCTGGTAAGGTCTTTCCTAACTAGCTTTTAAAATTGAACTCCTACTCCAGTACCCTTCATGCCCTGTCTCTTCCTCTGCCTATTCTATGTCACAGATGACCATCTGACATACTAGATATTTTATTTTATTTGTTTAGTATGTATACTCTCTCTCCTATAACAATTAAATAGAAAAATTGGGTATATTAGAATGCAAATTGCAGAAGAAACCTAAGATAATATTATAAAAATATTAAAATAATTTTAACCTTACTAATAATTAGAGAAGAGCATGGTATGACCCAACAAGTCCACAAAGAAATCACACACATACACACACACACACACATGCACACACGTACACACACACCCAAGAAGTCTAACAATATCTATTGCAGCATTATTTTTATTAGTACAATTTGGAAATAGCTCAAATGTCCATCAATATGGATGATTAAGTGAGATTATAAACATATGATAAGATACTATCTAAATGCTAAAAAGAAAAAATTAAAGCTAATTCTATCAAAGTGGCAAAAATTTTAAAGTGGTAAAGCTGTATTTAACAAAATAAGCAGGCTTGAGATGGATATAGAACAGTGATATATAACATTTATAGATGCCAGCATGTATTAGATTCAGAAATACATGCATGAAAATTTAGGAGTTGTCTTTGTAGAATTAGGAAAAAATGCATGGGAGAATTTGCTTTTATCCATCATGATTTTTAAGGAAAAGTCAGCAGCAAATATGGCAAATGGTCATATGTGAGCAGGCAGAATGGCGATATATAGGTTTTTGTTATAATTATGTCTATACTCAACTTCATGCTTGAAATATTTAATAAGAAAAGAAATAGGAGGCTACTTAAGTGTGACTATGAGGGAATAAGTTCAAGCCATAGCATATCAAATAACAGTAGGTGTGAAATAACAAAATTGTAAGCTGAATTTTGTTGTGAGTCAAAGACTGAATGCAGAATTGTAGACTCAGTGCCTTCTCTTCATAACTATTGATAAGACTGGGATTTGAAGCTGGACATTCTAGGTTTGAATTTTGAGTCAGACACTTAGTAAATGGTTTTAAATTGGATACCCATTGCCTCATTTTTAAAATACCAAAAGAAGACAGAAAAGAGAACAGAAAAACAACAAAGAAAAATAAACAAAACCAGGAGTTGGTTCTTCAAAATAACCGACAAAATTTACAAACCTTTAGCTAGATTAGCTGAGGAAAAAAGAGAAGAGACTCAAATAACTAAAATTAGAAATGAAATTTGGTACATTACTATTCATATTACAGAAAATTTATTCTATACAGTAGAAAAATAAACCTCCTCATAACAGATAATATGAGGATGAAATGAGACATTTGTGCAGAGCTTAGCATACCTCATGGCACATCACTAAAAAGAAAACCTGTGCATGTTTCCAAGTTCCCGGTGTGAATGTAAACAGACATGAGCTTGAAGTCTGGTAGGACAGCCATGCTTTCTCTGATTTTATTTGCTTTGTACAATAACCATCTCAGGTTGGTGTTATTTTTATCCCATTTTATATATAGAAAAACTGAGCCTTAGAGAAGTGAAATAAGTTGCCCATGATTACCCAGGTCTTAAAAGACAGAGATGGGATTCAAATAATGTCTGCCTCCAGAGGAACATAACAGCAAGTTATCCAGATGATATTTCTCTCATTTTATGAATAAACTAAATTGAATTTTTATAAAACATTATAATAATCTAACCTGTCTGGTACCTTTTTTTTTTTTTACTTTGAGCAGGAAATCAACCATCCATGGCTGATTAAAAGTAATAACAAGTATCTACCACTTAGTTTATGTATATATAACTTCAAACATGTAAAATAACGGAGTTGCTGTAATGGAATATTATACTCGATAAATATTTCTGCCTTAAACAGATTCTTGGTTTTGGAATACACTGGAAGATCAGTAGGCTGTGAGATTCTATTATGTTAAGTTTTTTTTTCCTAAAAACATAGGCTTTTTCTAGGTTCCACTGTCTTTCCTGAAAAATTGCTTGCTCTCTGCTCACCATCTATCTTCTGTGAATCCAAATGGAACTTAACTTTTATTGTCACTGATTATTTTGAATGAACAGTTTTCTTAATATAATTTTTGTCATGACAGCTTCATTTAAGGCTTTTATTCATTTAGTCACTCACTCATTCCTTCTTTTATGCAGCAAACATTGATTGAGTGACCACTGTGAGCTTATCTATGGGCTAGATTCACAGAACCAAGGGTTAAAAAGGTGTGATAATTTCCTCAGTGGAGTTCAAAGCCAGAGGGAGGCAGAGATGGAAATGGATCATTTCAGTGCAATGTTACCTTCTGAATGGAATTATTGCTTGGGAGGATGGCCACAGGGTTCCCAATTAAATAGAGGGGTTCAGAGAAAGTGGAACAGAAATGATAATGATGCCACTGAAACTGCTGTGTGTTTGCTCTCTGTCTAGAAAAATAAAACATGGTCTTTATAGAAAATATGGAAAGCATAAAGATATAAGAGAAAAATGAGCTACAATCATGCTACAAAGAGATAACAGCTATTTTGGCATATCTTTAAGACCAACTTTTATAAGAATGAGCTCAAGTCTTATAAATAACATTATTATACATATTTCCCCATATTCTGAATAATATTTAAATTAGTTTCCATAAGATGACTCTGTAGACATACCAGGATTCCTTTCATCATTCCTCTGGTGCTTGTTTCCCTCTGACACATCACATTGTGATGAACATGTCTGCACATCAGTATTGGCCCGCCATTGTGGTTGCTTCCTAGGGAAGGAATCCCAAAGGTGAATTACAGGTTAAAGGTGATGATCACTTTTTAGGCTCTTGACATTTTCTACTGTGCCCTTTTCTTTATGGCAAGAGCTCAAACCTTTAATAGAATAAAATTACAAATATGGGAACATTCTTTCCAAATTTTCACCTGCTTCTGTGTATGTGAGTACGTGAGCATACACACACACACATACACGTGCATGTACACACATGCACGCGCGCGCACACACACACACACACACACACACACACACACACACACACGTCTCAAGAAGAAATACTCATAAACACACACATATCCTGATCCCTCCTACCTATGAGGCATGTTGCCCCACTTCTTGTCCAGTAATTACAATAAGCTACATTTGTTGACTTTTTTGTTGTTGGTGGTGATGGTGTTTTGTTTTATCCATCTCTGTATTTTCATTACCTGGTGTATAATAGGAACTTAGTAAATGTTTCTTGAATGAAAGAGAGAAAAGAAAAATAAACCTATTACATCATGAATGTTTACTTTTTGTTTAAGACTGTATTTTGTTTGATTTTAGCCTTCTGCAAGACATGGTGGTGAACCTTGACTCCAACTCTTCTTGACTGAGGGGCTCTGTTGCACGACTCAAAGGTAAAGTAGGGCTTGCTGGTCTGAGCAGAAGCTTCCTCTCTGGGGAATTTGCTCTCTCGTGTCTTGAGTCCTCTCCAAGTGATGGCTTTCACGCTTTGTGTTCCTCCCTAAAGAACCCTGGGGTGGAGCTTGCAGTGGCTTTTCTCTGGCCTACTCCATGTTTGTGGCTGGAGGAAGAGAATATTGATTCTCTTTCTTCTTTTCTTTAAGTACCTAGTAAATGTCATTCGGAGCCTTACATTTCCCTGCCCAGATCTCAGCCTCACCTAATAGGCTGTCTCAAATTGGTTTGATTTTAAACACAACTGTGCTAGCATTCTTTCTTCAGATTCCCCTGTTTCAATATATTTACCAGAAGGAACCACCTCTCCATTTACCACAATGGAGACAAGAGGTAGATTGTGGAAACTAAAGTCAAATCATGTGTAAGGTGAATGTTTACGTGGGAAACAGACTGGGAGCTTAAGGAGCAGGTGTTATTATTTTGAGGTCTGAAACTTTTAAATAATGGCAACACTGAATTATGGTTTTCATCCGGGGAGCCAGGAAGACACAATTGAAAACGCCTCTTCTTTTGACAAATTAGAAGCATTCATTCCAATATCTATTCCTAGTTTGCCAGGGATAATGCTGAACGAATCACAGGCTGGGGGATGGATGTCCCTTCCAACACTTTTAATTAGCAGCACTGCCTATTAGGAGGGACAGAGTGCCACTTCCTGGCCATATTTTACCCCCAACCCCTTTAAAGGGAATAGAAATCTTATTCTCCACACGGTAATATTTATCTCTTCCCCAGCCAGACAAGCATAGAAAATTAAACAATGGTCCGTTAAAAAGCCCAGTTAATGTATTTATCATCTGCAGTTTATGTGAGTTTGCAAGGCAAATATGAGTGGGAGCTATTTGTTATGGGACCTTGGGGAACAACGGGGTTGGAGAGGGAGCTGGGAGGCTACAGGATCTGGGACTTATAAAATTCATTAAAAATATGAGGCGCTATTGGAGACAGAGGAAATTAATTACTCTGTGGGACTCAAATGTCACTACTTATTTCAGTGACCTGAGGAGGAGGCTGAGAACCAGTTTTCTGAGGATTTCTGTATGGGAAAAGGTTGGGAGCTGGGATTCCTTAGCTGTCAATTTTTGCCGGTGCTTGGTGACTTATTGACATGTTAACCTGGCTTGTGCCCCAGCCTCCTCTAATGAGTAGAGTTAAATGAGAAATGGAGCTGGGGAGAAGCACGCTCCCCTGTAAGAGCTCACCAGGCATGTAAGTAACTGCAGGACGTAGAGGAAGCTGGTCATTTACCACAATGGAGACAAGAGGTGGATTGTGTGCAGCCGGACAGAGTTTGGTCTTTTATTTTTGCTTTTACATCCACAAAGCTATTCTCTGTGGTGGAGTGAATTTGGAAAGACAAATTAAGGCTTTCTACCTAAGGAGGACTGGGGAGCAGTAGCTTCTGAAAACAGTCATCTTTTCAAGATTACTTGTCTAATAAATCTCTCTAATGCATTCTGCCTATAGACAGAGGTGGAAAATATATAGAGATGTGATGAGTTAGAAGTTTAAAATCGGTAAGCAGCTAGAGTAATGTAGTAAAAAGCTCTCTCACATGTATGCCTTACCAAGACTGAGAAACTAAAGGTTTTTTTCTGAGCTCACCACTAACCAGCTGTGAAACCTTCCACAAGTTACCATAATGCTCGGTGTAACTGGTGCATTATTTACAAAGTAGGACGATTGTATGTATCTTCTGTGATTATTAAGATCCATGCTCCAGAAGAGCTTTGAAAGGTGGAGGTATGATTTAGGTGTATGGTGGCCATGTCATATATTGGTAAGTTCTGTTTTGAAAATCTTGGTTTTAAACATTGATGCTGCTCAGTGGTCTGTGTTCCTACCTGGGTCAAACTTGTACTCTTCTCCTGGCTTGGTTCATGTAGGAAGAGTAGATCAACAAACTTGTACTCTTCTTCTGGTTTGGTTCACTTAGGAAGAGTAGATCAACAAATACTGGCCTGAGGACAGTTTTGGGGAGATATTTCTCATAGTTTATAAGCTAATCCTATATAATAAAAGGGTAATATGCAAATTGGCCCTAATGGTGGAATAACTGGTTGCTAAAATGCACAGTGACCACCAGGGGACAGACGTTCAACACAGGAGCTATCTCCTGGTAGTCAGCGCACTTCCACAGAGAAGCACCACTTAGCAGAAACTGGCTCATGGCTGGCCAGTGCAGCAGTGCTAAGGATGTCTGGCTAATGGCTTAGACCCGCTTGTCCCAGAGAGCAGGCCTAAGCAGGCACGTGGACATCTCAGGCTACCAGAGGGATGTCTGACTGACAGCTTAGGCCCAATCCCCAGGAGAGCGGGCCTGAGCTGTCAGTCAGACATCCCCTGAGGGGTTCCAGACTGCAAGAGGACACAGGTCAGGCTGAGGGAGTCCCCTCTCCCCCCAGCTTAGTGCACAAATTTTCATGCACCAGACCTCTATTTAAAGAATATGAAGCATAGCTATGGAGGGAGTTGGAGTCCTAGGTCTTCATCTCTGGGAGCAGACCTAAGGAATTGCCACTTCTTCAATTCAAAAATAATCTTATCCCTTTGAAGTGGAAACAAATCATGCATTGAAGATGGTGGAGATGTTTGAAGATTATTCGTCTTTTCCTAAAAAGACATGATAATGAGATAAACTAGGGCTGGATCAGTGGGGATAATGCTATACAAAGAACTGAGGTTCAAGAAGGTCTCCGTGTATTGCTTGCCAATTCCAAAGAAATAACCTGGAGGACTGGCTGCAAAAACACATGAGTTTATTAGGACTTACTTACACACTCGGAGTGGCCAACTGGTGAAGTCTCTTTAACACAGGCTTTCCAGTACAGAGTTATATAGAGTACAGAAAACAAAGCAAACCTGAGGATAAATTGTGTGCGCAGGGTGGATGTGCCCATGTGCAAGATGTGTGAAATCAAAACACAAGCTGTTTACAATCAGGGCTCATATTCAAGAATAGTTCCCTTTTGGTCATTCCTTGACCAAAAAGCTGACCAGGCTTCCAAGGTCTCACAGAACACTTACAGAAGGCCTTCATTATATTCCCACAGGATAGGAGGAGGAGTTGGAGCTTGGGAAGGGGCCATGTTCTCACATACCATACATAAAAGAAGAGAGAACTTTTTAAAAATATACATATATGTGTATGTATTATTGTTGATAGTATTACAGATCTCCTGTACCCTTCCCTTCACTCCCTCTTCCCAGCCCCTACCCACCCACCCCCAGGTTTTCATCACCCTATGGCAGTGTCCGTGGGCTATGCATATAAGTACTTTGGTTTATCTCTTTTCCTCCCCACAGCTCCACATCAATGTATGTCCATCTGTTCCATGCCCCCATGCTTTGGGTCTCATTTTTTTGGTCAATTCAGAAGAGAGAACTTTGAGAGGCCTTGGAAGAAGTCCCAGGCTTCTCAGTACTTAGGGTGACACACACTTAGAAGCAAGAGCCGTGCAGTGACTTAAAGCTGGAGAGTGTTCCCAAGGCGCTTGTAATGTCATTAATAGAAACCATGTAAAATTGCAGGGCACAGTCCCTTTGCTCAAGGAGCTCAGACTGGTACACAATTAATAATCATAGAGAGTAGAGATAAATAAGCCCTGAAGAGCATTGTTGGGACAGGGCTGAGGGAGAAAGGACTGCTGAGCTGGCCCTCAGAGGAGGAGCAGCTCTGTGATAGGTGAGAAGGGTTGAGGCAGGATATTCCACAGAGTGGCTACTCATGCCGCTCTGAACCACAGCTGCCCAAGCACACAATGAGGATGCTGGTCTGAGAGTCACACACTTGGCTTGTTCCATTTCTCCAGCAGCCAGAGTTTTGCGCACCAGTAATTTTCAAAGGCTCTGTGCTGTTATCTCCTAGAAGTAGCCTTGAAGGATCACCTGTCTGTTCTCATTAACCAAACCTGAAGCACCCTGTGACCTGTCCTGAGAATGCTCATCCCCAGGCACCCAATTCTGAATAATCGCTAAAACCTCTTTTCCCATTCCTTCGTAGTTTTTTGGGGAGTGTTTTTAAAATTGCTTGAAAGTCATCAGTTTGCATTATGAGCCATTGGCTGTTTATTTGTTGTGTTGATCAGATGTATCTGCCTTTATATTCACTTATATGCATTTATAGCCATCCTAGGTGCGGTATCATTATGTCTTCTATCTGGGAAATGAGATAGAAATAAAACAGGAACATTTTCCTACTGCTCTTCCCCCTTCTTGAGTTCATCCCTTTGATGCTTTGTATGTGTTTCCTCATTTACTTTTATCTTCTTGGATTCTCTCTACCCACCTTCCTACTTTTCCTCTTTCTTCTGATAGAATCACATATGCTCCAAGTTGGAAGGAAGTAGCAGATTCTAGATACCAGAGAGCTCAACTATAAGAACTCTATGAAGGTTCTTCACCACATGGTAATTCCCCTTATCTCTTATTTGGGGTGGTGATGGTGTTGCTTTTCAAAGCTGAATGTCTTAGATTTGAATCTTTGCTCCAATATAGAACAGCTTTCTGACATTGAGCAAATAATTCCTTTAAGCTTCCATTTTCACATCAGTAAAAATAAAATAGCAATAATCCTTTCCATGCAGGATGGCTGTACGAATTTAATGAGAGTTTATATGAAAGGGTCTGACACATCATATATTCTCAATGAAGAATGTCAGCTATAATTGTTGCTTATAATAATACTACAAGTTATTATAAAGCCTTAAAACACAAAAGGCAAATATGTTGATCTTTGGCAACAGGGGAGGGAGAAGCTGGGAAGCCTTTGGCAGTCTTTGGCTGATGTTAGAAAATGAAAACTCCTGAACACAAATGGGCTGGATGCAGCTGAATCTATGGGTGCACAGGCAGCCCTTCCTGGCTGGAGCGTGACCCGGGGGCTAAACAATGAAAAGGCCTGCCAGATTCCCTGGGGTTCCTGAAGTTCTGCAGGGCCTCTGGCGAGCATCTAAATCAACCCTCCCTTACGTATGCTGTTCCTTCCCAGGTGGTATGGTGGCTTGGTAATATGTGCACTTGAATAGATTGACTTAGTTACTCAGGATTCAGTCCCTTGCCTGTTTCTAGTGAGGAGGGGCACAGGGAGATTCCTGGGGTATTTGGAAGATGGAAGGAAAGCAGCAGTCACTTTGTAGCGCACATGTGGTTGCTGATCTGTGGACTCACCTCCTTGGCTTGATGCTGCTCTGGGCCCGCAGCTGCTCTCGCTCCCCCAGGTCCTACCCCAGCTCCTCTAGCTCCTCATCCAGATGTGTTTGTTTAACTCCTTGAGGAAAAACCCTGGGTCCACAGTCATCCACATCAGCAAGCTGGGAGGCAGTGAAAACCACAGCTCCTGTCAGTTCTCAAGGGGTTTCAGCTCATGCTTGTGGGTTTCAAGCTGCTCCTAGTTTCTCCCACTATTTATACCCATCTTTCCGTACTAACCACCTGCCAGTGGACTTCACACTCCAGTCTCAGATATGAGACAATACACTACTAGACTACTTAACCTGTGACCCCAATTGCATGAGCTCCCTCTATTAAATAAATAATACACATATGTTGATTAAATATATATAAAAATAACTATGTTTATATCATATGTAATGTATTAATTTATTTGTTAGAGGAACAAAACCAACCACTAGGAGATCATGTGTGTGTGTGTATGTGTGCCTATGCATTTATGTGTACACATGTGAACACATGCATGCACACACACACGCACACACACACACACACACACACAATTCACTAATGCGTGTTTCTGCTTCTCTTCTGGAATTGTGACTGACACTGAGAATCCTAAACTTCTTATTATGGGGAACTCTCTACTTCATAAGGCAGCCTATTCCTTTTCTACCTCCCTTTTACCATCCCTCTTTTTGTTAAAAAGAAATTTAAAAAAACCCAGAAACATTCTTTTTCAACCCAGGATTGTATTGCACTTTCTCTTTAGGACTTCTGTCCCTCTCAACCCTAAATCCTCTCACAACCCTCACTGCTGTGGCCCTCACTCACTGAAGTTTTTCCCTGTCCAGTTTCTCACCTTTATGAGCTTCAGGATTAACCTCATATACATGGCTATCCTTGAGAGGCTGTTCTAGCCATCCCATTTCCCCAGACCAATCTTCGTATCCTTCCTGTGCTATTTGAAGAGAATACCTTGATTCTTAATGTTTACAAAATTATGCAGAGAGAAGGGGTGGAAAGCATAGAAGTTAGAATCAGAAGACTTGTGTTCATGTCCTGCTACACATAGTGTTACTTAGTTTCTGAAGGCCATTGTTTCCTCAGCTGTAAAATGAGTATACCAATAGCCGGCTTGCCTCCTCTCAGGCTTTGTGAGTCCAGTGACACCTGAGCAGCTCTAGATGTTTGAGGTCCTTTGTACTTGAATCTCTCTCCCCAGTCTCAGATCAGCTCCCACGTAGGTAGGCAAATGCCAGTTATGATCAGATGTTGACCTTTAGAATTCATAATAAATAAGCAAATTAGCACAATCTTGTTTTTTAATAAAAATAAATATATTGAGCCGAAACCAGTTTGGCTCAGTGGATAGAGCGTCGGTCTGCGGACTGAAAGGTCCCAGGTTCCATTCCAGTCAAGGGCATGTACCTTGGTTGCGGGCACATCCCCAGTAGGGGGCGTGCAAGAGGCAGCTGATTGATGTCTCTCCCATCGATGTTTCTCACTCTCTATCCCTCACCTTTCCTCTCTGTAAAAAAAAATAAAATATATAATAAATAAATAAATAAACATATTGAAACAGTTATAACCTAAATTCTTATACTATATAGGATCTACCATAATAATTTTTTGCCTAAAAAATTGTTTCCAGAAGAAGATTTAAAGAAATTGGGTGTATATTTTTTCCTTCAAAAAAATGGATGTTAATGTCGTATAAATCAAACTTCCAAAAATATTACAGAGTTTACCAAAACAGGGCAAAATCCTGAAATATGAAAGGATGACTCAAAGTTATCTTACTTGAACCATAATTTAAAACTAACAAAAAAGCATATCCAAAAAGTAGAACATGACAGAATATCCTATTACAGAGCTGACTACAAAAAGGAACTATAGCCATAATGAAGGGAGTTGTAAGAACTGACACAACCCAGTGGTGAAATTAAGTATATACAAATGAAACTGTTATAAATGGATAATGTAGATGTCCATTCAAAGAAAACGCCTCTGTCCTCTCCAGCAAAAGAAGGTGAGGAGAAAAGGTGACTCTGGAAACATGCTATTCTTCAGTGCGATATAAGCATCCAATTAGGAGCTTACAAACCTGGTTAGAGAAAAATCTCTGTAATTGGCAGGTGTATGACTCCTAGACAAAGCTATAGAGGATATTAGTGACAGCTGAAAGCCACAATAGTGGCTAAGGCTCACCCTGCTCTCCTGTATACATTTATCATTAAACAGCCAAGGTTGAAGAAGTAGCTGGCATAGCCTCTCCTTGTCGTGCATGAGTACACACACACACACACACACACACATACACATACTGCCTGTATCACAAGGATCAAATGAGTGCTGTGGCACAATAGAAGGTCCTCAAAAAAACAAAAAAAAAACAAAACCCACCACATTTGTTGGATGGGTGTACGTATTAATGAATTTCCAAGGACTCCAGGGGAAAGTCTAGATACATCAATAGACATTATGACAGCATCCTGGATAAAATGAAATGGGGGAAAATTGCCCAGGAGAATGACTTTACTGAAGATTTAACACGTTGATGTTCGTAACACCTCACCTGCCAAAGGTATCCCATTCCAAATGAATGCAGCAACAGGACAGGATTAAATTGGCACAGCTGAGGAGGTCTGCCTTTGTGTGAAGCACTGAATATCATCTCTAGGCAACGGATGAAGATGTAACACAAGGATTCTTATTTTTAGTGTTGGGGAAAAATGAATTTGAACCAAGGGACACCTAGGTTCGATAAGGGAAGATTGGGTCTTGAGAGAGGGAATGGATATACTAGTATAATGAGTTCAGACCAGGAAAGCTGAGCAAAGGGCTGGAATAGAAGGGAGACTGGTGGAAGGGGGTCTTGTTATTTCTGAGTGGCACCAGAAAGCATAGTGAGGTCCACTAGGGCATCTGGTCAACTAAGGCCTTCACAGCTTGGGACAAGGATTAGGAATGAGCTTCTCATGTGTGAAGACCAGCAACCCTCCTGTGTGAACATGCTTGCATCCTTGGGGAAAAAGGGAGTTCTATATTAAATCATTTAGCATGATTTATTATAATTGTTTGCATCTTTCTCTTACTCTTTATGTTCTTCTTAGGTGCCAGGATCCTATTTCATGTTTTGTATTATTTTGGGTTTTGTTGTTATTTGGGTGTTCTGCATTTTTATTTATAGTGTTTAGCTCTGAGAATTTAAAAACAAAATCACTGAGCACCCCTGTATGTTAATAATGATAAATCTCACCCATGTAAGAAAGCCATTGTTATCCACACTCACCAGCACAGTGGTACCTCGAGATACGAGTTTAATTCATTCCGTAACCTTGAGGCGTGGGGAACTATGAGACACTCGAGTCGTGGTAAACTGGTGGGTCGTGTGCAACCGGCTGATCTGTGCGATTACTCATATCTCTGTTGCTCATATTTCAAAGCAAAAATCGCTCGCTCGACGGCTTGTATCTCAAAAATCTTATATGTTAGGGCACTTGTATCTTGAGGTACCACTGTAATAAGAAAGAGAATCAGAGGGAGGGAAGGAGTTGTTCTTTTAACTCCTAAATGCTCAACTAAGAATTGAACCCAGACTTTTCCAGATCAAATCTGTGGTCTGACCACTATCCTCCTAAGCCTCAGAGCCTACAATCGAGTAGATGTGCCCTAAAGATTTCTTGGAAAGAAGTGAGGGCAGAAAGAGGGATTATAAATAATGAGAAGACAGAAGAGAAGATTTAAATACAAATAGCCAGATTTTTAGCAGATCTGCTCTGAACAGATCAGCGACAAATGTGCCTCACAGAGATTATGCTGGCTGGACTAAACCACAAAGGAGGACTGTTACACCAATAAACGTAACCAAAGTCAAGTGGAGATGTTAGGTCAAAGTTGGGTAAGAGAATAAGAATCTTGGGTAAAGCCAGCTGGCTCTTCTGCAAATGACTAACCTTACTCCACCCCACCCAGCCCATTTTCATCCTCAGTCCTCAGTTTGCTAATTTTGTCATTAGTTACCTTAGAGAAAATTCTTATGATTGTGTTGTAGGGATGAGGAAATAAGATTCAAATTAAGAGTTCGTAGAACTCGCTAAGACTGGTTTGGCTCAGGGGATAGAGCGTCGGCCTGCGGACTGAAAGGTCCCAGGTTCGATTCTGGTCAAGGGCATGTACCTTGCTTGCGGGCACATGTCCAGTGTGGGGCATGCAGAAGGTGGCTCATCGATGTCTCTCTCTCATTGATCTCTCTCTCTCATCGATGTCTCTGACTTTCTATCCCTCTCGCTTCTTCTCTGTAAAAAATCAATAAAATATATTTTAAAAAAAAAAGAGTTCGTAGAACTCACTTATGCCTGGAGTGAGTGTGAATGCAAGTTATCAGGATTCAGCTACCCAAGCACCAGATACTGTGGAGCATCTAAGTCACTACAAGATGACTCTTCCAAAGGAAATTTCTTTAGGAATTTTCTCTGACAGCCAACTTCCTTTAAGCCCAGCCTGTCTCTTTTTGTGAGCATCACCAGGGGGGGAAAAGACCATCTAGAGCTGGCTTGCCCCTAGATGTTTCACCTTCCTGTGTTTAGCACGTGGCTCTAATGTTCCCTAATGCTAGTGTCTTTATGTATCAGTGTCTCTTCGCTGGGGACACTGGTTCTGCTTGTCCTACTGAAGGTAATGCTCTCAGATGGCTCACAAATTAGGTTCAATAAAATGTAGCCATTCTTCCCTTTTAGTGAGTCTTTGGTGCCGAACCCATTTAACTTACCTAATACTCTATTTCAGCTGTTAAATCCTAAACATGGATTGATTAGGACAGGGGACCATGCTCTCTGGTTAGTGACGAGAGCACTTTAAAGTGAAGAGAGGGCTGCTCTGGAACTAAACACCTGCTGTGAAGTTCACTTTGTCACTCGTCCAGGTGGACTTGGTTTCTGATGTCTCCCTTCTTCCTCCCTCATGTAGCCTCCCATTTCCTCCATAAAAGTGGGAACCAGGGATATTTGTGAAAAGCCAGTGGTCACATATATGTGAAAATGCTCAGTAAAGTATAAATGGTTATGGAAATGGAAGTCAGTATAAACATTTAAATTAAAAAAACTGGAAGCATACCATTCAATTAGAAATGTTAAGGAAAAATAAATAGATTCAGGACATTCTTGGATAAATCACAGTGATTAACTACTCCAATGTTGTTTTGCTGTTTTTATTTTTTGTTAATCTTCACCCAAGGATATTTTTTCCATTGATTTTTAGAGAGAGTGGAATGGAGGAAGGGAGGAGAGGAGAGACAAGAGAAAGAGAAAGAGAGATCAATATGAGAGAAACACATTGATTGATTGATTGGTAGCCTCCCACATGTGCCCTGACTAAGGCCTGGGATCTAATCTGCAGCCAGAGAATTGAATCCACATCCCTTTGGTGCACAAGCTAACATTCTAACCACTTGGCAACACTGGCTAGGGCTTCCATGTCCTTTTTGACAGATGAGGATCCTGAGTCTTCAAGTGAAGTAGTAAATGCATTAAATTACACAGGAAATGATCCACAAAGCTGAACCCACAACTCATGGAACTTGCTTCTTCATTTTCAGCCCACAGGTCTCAATCCCTCCCTTTTGTACTTCTGCATACAGTCTGCTGTGGCCCTTAATGGGACTGCTCAAAGTAGGAGCCTTAAATGCCACGTGCCAGAGGGAAAGCCCTGGCCTCAAATGCTGGCCTTTTCCAGTGCATTTATGAGGACACTTTTTAGCAGCAAGTAGGAGGAGGAATGTTGCAGATTTGGTGAAGATGGCTTATCCATTGTGTCTTCTTCTGGAATTTGTAGAGGTCACCCTTCCAGCAGTACAGGGAAAGTCTACAGTAACTGTTGACTCTGCCTCTGAAATATACTGCAAACAAGTCCTTCCTTGTCCACCACATTGTCCTGAAGCTCCCTGAGGGCAGGAATCTTGTCTATCTTTCCCTTTGTATATATCCTCAGTGTTCCTCACAAGGGTGGCTCACAGCAGATGCCTAGGAGGAATTTGTTTAATACAAGAATGAATCCACCGTGCCTTTGTATTCATTTGAGGTCCCATTGTCTTTCACAAGAGCCTTGTAAATCCCCTACCTGTAGTCTTACTCTTTCCAAGCCCTCCTACACACTGCCTTCTGAGTGTCATGATAAATTACAAATATGAAAAGGCCACTCCTGTGCTGAACAATTGTTGATGGCTCCCCTTTGCTTAATGGAATTGGAAAAGTACCTGAATGGAGGCTAATGGTCTTTATTATCTAGCCCTGTACTAACTTCCCAGTCTCATCTGTAGACTTCTCTCTCCCCATCTTTCAAGGCACACACCTGTATTTATTATCTTCTACCTGGAAGGCCCTTTCCGGCTTGTGCCACTTAGTGGACTTCTATTTATTCTCCAAACCCCCTTCGGCTACTCACTCCCTACCTGCTTTGGTCTCTACAGTATTAGGCAGATTCCTGGAGAGAGACCATGAGCTGTAGCTTTAATCCCTATGCACTAGAAAATGGGAGGTAATCCTGAAGTGTTGCCCCTTCCCTCCAGTGATGCAGATGATTGAGATGAGGTCAAACCTAAACTGAGTTGTCAGGATGAGAGCATTCGCATAGATCCCAACCTAAGGCACCAAAGGGAAGGAAGCTGCTGGGGGGGCGGGGTGGGGGGGCGCCGCCAGGGGAGGGGCAGTGGCTTGCTCACCAAGGCAGAGAACTCACTTTATCACCAAGTCCCAGCTCTGTAATCTGACACTCCTCACCCAGTGCTACTGAAAACAAAACAATATAAACACTGATTTTTATCTCCTCATCTAACTCTAATAAAGTTATCACATGTGATTTATTGTTTTTATTAATGAAAGTAACAACACTGTCATGCTTTTGTGAGCAACTTTTTGATTGTTTATGTGTTCATGAGTTTTAATTTTAAAACGAATCTAAACTTATTAAGTAGAGTTTAGAAATTAGAGAAAAGACAAAAAAAAAAAAAACCGCACACACACATTAAAAACAACAACAACAACAACAACAACAATCCATCATTTGGGTGTATTTTTTCAGTCTTCATGTAGCTATATTTTATGTGATTGTTATCCTATATAATAAGAGCCTGTGTAGTCATAATGAACCATGATGCTCTCACGCCTTAACAAACAAATACCAGGAGGCTGAGTGGTCAGCAGGAGTGCGTGTCAAGGCATGCTCGAGTAGGCGGGATTTGATGCTGCATGTATGGGGCAGAGGCAGGTCCCAAAACTCCATGCTGCAGCACAGAGGCAGGACCCTACCTCTTTGGGACAATCCATCCAGGACCCCCACATAGGTGGGTGGGGCCTACCTTTTGGGGGCAATAGATCCGCAGAGCTCCCACACTGTAAGAGGGCACAGGCAAGGCTGAGGGACTTTGCCCCCCCCCCACAAGTGCCTGAATTTCATGCACCATGACTCTAGAATTTTACATAAAAGCCTGGTTTGTTGTCTTACTCATACCTTAAGCATTTCCCCATGGTGCTAAGTACTATTAATATCAATCACTTTAAATGATAAAGTAATATTCTATTGCATAAAAGGACTGTTTTTGGATAGATCAACCATAATTTATTTAGTCATTTCCCTATTTGTTGAAGACTGGTTTCTTATAATATTTTACTTTGTCAGTAATATATGAAGATTTGAGGCCTGGTACATGAAATTTGTGCACAGAGGGGGGTGTCCCTCAGCCCAGCCAACACCCTCTCCAATTTGGGACCCCTCGAGGGATGTCCAACTGCCCATTTATTGGGCCTAAATAGGCAGTTGGACATCCCTCTCACAATCAAGAACTGCTGGATCCCAACTGCTCACCTACCTGCCTTCCTGATTGCCCCTAATTACATCTGTATGCCAGACTGATCACCCCCTAACCACATCCTTGCTAGCCTGTTTGATACCTAACTGCTCCCCTACCAGCCTGTTTGCCCCTAACTGCCCTCCCCTACAGGTCTGGTCACACATAACTGCCCCCCCCCCCGCAGGACTGCTCACCCCTAACTGCCCTCCCCTGCAGGTCTTGTCTCCCCCAACTGCTCTTCCCTGCAGGCCTGGGTCCCCTGCAACTACCCTTTCCTGTAGGCCTAGTCGCCCCTAACTGCCCTCTCCTGCAGGCCTGATCCCTCCCTACTGCCCTCTCCTGCTGGCCTGATTGCCCACAACTGCCCTCCACTGCAGACCTAATCCCTCCCGACTGCCCTCCCCTGCTAGCCATCTTGTGGTGGCCATCTTGTGTCCACATGGGGGAAGCCATCTTGTGTGTTGGGGTGATGGTCAATTTGCATACTACTCTTTTATTAGATAGGATAGAGGCCTGGTGCACGGGTGGGGGCCAGCTGGTTTGCCCTAAAGTGTGTCCTGGATCAGGGTGGGATTCCCTTGGAGTGTGGGGCAGCCTGGGCAAGGGGCCTGTGGTGGTTTGCAGGCTAGGCATGCCCCTCGGTGACCCAAGCAGAAGCCTGGGTATGGGTATCTGGGATTTTTTTATCTTCTACAATTGAAACTTTGTTGCCTTGAGTAGAGCCAAGCTTCTTGCTCATTCTGTGGCCACAGCCATTTTTATTGGGATTTATTTATCTTCTATAATTGAAACTTTGTAGTCTTGAGTGGAGGCCTGGGATTGCCAAGGTGTGTGGAAAGCTTGGCTTCCTCCATTGCCAGGGAAACCCAAGCCTCCTGCTCGCTCCATGGCCACAGCCATCTGGGTTGGGTTAATTTGCATATTCACTCATGATTGGCTGGTGGGTGTGGCTTGTAGGTATAGCAGAGTGATGGTTAATTTGCATGTTGCTCTTTTATTAGATAGTATGGCTTTATACACAAATGTATTCTACTCTTCGTAGTTTTTTCCTTAAAATGACTCTGACATCACATTGATTGCTAATTTGTAAATACTTCCCCTATTAAAAACATTTAATGCCCCCTTACACTCTTCTTCCCTCCAACGTAGAAGTTAACTTCTTACTCCTTAATAAAAATTTGAAGATCTGTGTACCCTGGCCCTTTCCTAAGTCCCAGCATCATCATATCTTTATCAATCCCTGCATCTCATGTTCCCCTAACCCCCTGATCTGCCTGTGGTTCTAACACATATCAAGTTGTCCCTTCCACTTTGTGCTAGCCTTGTGACTTCACCATCCCTGCACATACCTTTATACACTGCCCTTTGGCTCAGCCTCATACCTTTGGGACCTCCTTTGCTGGCTAAAGAAAGATGATTTAGGCTTTGTTTCCCTGGGCTTCCTTGACTCCCTGAGTATATCTCTGTCATCACACTTATCATACTCTGCTGAAAATGCATAACTCTCTAAAACTAGGAAATGTATCTTTTTCATTGTTTCCTGGTGCTAGCACAGTATTCAACACATAATTAGGAATAGAACTGATAAGCAAACATAACAAATAGATTTGCCAACTGGGATGTCCCTGTAGTGTATTATGGAAAGAGTAAATTCCTCTAGTTGAAAAGTATTGACAGCTAGTAGGGGATATTCTTCTATTCCAGCAGTTTTAGGTGGTATGAACAGTTATTAGTAAGTGCAAAGAGAGGAAAAGCTGTATGAGGGACTGCTATAAAGAACTGAGTACCAAAGGATACATACTGAAGACGCTAATTGATTTGTTCACATTTTAGTATTGAGAAATTGCATCATGCTCTCTCATGGCTTTCAATGCCATTTATATGCCAATGTTTTCCACATTTGCATCCCCAACCCTACCACTCTCTTGAACTCAAGGCTCAGGACTTCATCTGCACCCCCAAACATCTTGGATGTCTGCTAAGAAACTTGTACTTCAAAAATCCAGACCAGACTTTGTTTTCTACCCAAGCTACTTCTTCCACAACCTTCCTATATTAGTGGCCACTCCAGTCTTCCAGGTGCTCAGCCAAAAGCCCTGGATGCACCTTTGACTCCGCCCCCACCCCTTGCTTTCATACTCCATATCAAATTACATTCAGAATTCAGCTGCTTCTCACCACATTCTCTATGCTATCGCCCTGGTAAGAGTAGCTACCATCAGTTTACCAAATTATTGTAGAATAACTGAACCTTTAAGGCATAAGTAATAGTGTTAAAATAGGGATAATAATATGTCATCTTTTTAGGATTACTCTAAGGATTAAATGCTAAGGATTCCTTAGCTGTCAACCTTGCTCCTGTATTTTACTCACAAACATAAAAGTGTCCTTTCAAATGTCCTGTCCTTGCCTAATGCTTTTAATGGCTGCCCATTTCAAATTCCTATATGGCACATTTGTTTTCTCAGGCTACCATAAGAAAATACCTCAGACTTAAATAACTGATATTTATTCTTACCATTCTAGAGGTTAGAACAGTGGTCGGCAAACTGTGGCTCGTGAGCCACATGCAGCTCTTTGGCCCCTTCAGTATGGCTCTTCCACAAAATACCACGGCCTAGGTGAGTCTATTTTGAAGAAGTAGCATTAGAAAAAGTTTAAGTTTAAAGAATTTGGCTCTCAAAAGAAATTTCAAACATATGTTGATATTTGGCTCTGTTTACTAATGAGTTTGCCAACCACTGGGTTAGAAGATCCAAGATCAAGGTACCAGCAAATTTGGTTTTTGATGAGAATTCTCTTCCTGACTGGCAGACAGCTAGCTCTCTTCTCCCTGTGTCCTCACATGGCCTTTTCTCTTTGTTTCTATAAGGCCACCAGT
This sequence comes from Lasiurus cinereus, assembly GCA_011751065.1. NCBI lineage: Eukaryota > Metazoa > Chordata > Mammalia > Chiroptera > Vespertilionidae > Lasiurus > Lasiurus cinereus. The sequence continues at coordinate 23,934,492 of JAAGEH010000030.1, read as the reverse complement.
TCTATTGGATTAGGACCTCAACCTATGATCTCATTTAACCCTAATTACCTCCGGAAAGGCCTTATATCCTAATACCATGACATTGGGGTCTGGGATTTAACATATGAATTTGGGAGGACACAACTGAGTCCATAAAACATTGCCTATAAATTTCCATGTGATCCATGGCATACTCACCCCACCTTCCACAGCTGTTCCAGCCAACTGAGCTTCTTACAGCTCCTCAAACATACCCAACATGCCCATCCTGTGCCTATCACTCTGATAGTCCCTTCACCTGGCCTGTCTCCCTTCTGTCCTTCAGGTTTCTGCTGAAATGGTGTGTATTGGCTATTTCTTTCTTGACCACCTTCTGTAAAATAGCACAACTGTTCTACCTCACCTTACTTTTCTCTAACGTGTTTCCATTACCTGTTTTATATACATTGAGTGGCCAAATTATTATTATCTCTGAACACATAATAATCTAGCTACTCAGTTTATATCCTATATAATAAAAGGCTAATATGCAAATTGTCCCCTCAACCAGGAGTTCAATCAGCAGACAGGCTGGCCAACTGCCCATGTCCCCTCCCCTTGGCCAGGCTAGCCGAACCACACCCATGCATGAATTCATGCATCAGGCCTCTAGTGTATATATATACTGAGTGGCCAGATTATTATGTATATTCAGGGATTATAATAATCTGGCCACTCAGTGTATTTACTTATTTCCTCTTCCACTCCTGTTGTAAAACTATAAGCTCTAAGAGGGCAGGGATTTTAGCCTTTTTTGTTTTCCAGTGTATTACTGGCTATTAAGACATTCTGGACACACAAGAGATGCATGATGGGTATTTATTTATTTTTATTAAATATATTTTATTGATTTTTTACAGAGAGGAAGGGAGAGGGATAGAAAGTCAGAAACGTCGATGAGAGAGAGACATCAATCAGCCGCCTCCTGCACGCCCCACACCAAGGTACATTCCCCCGACCGGAATTGAACCTGGGACCTTTCAGTCCGCAGGCCGACGCTCTATCCACTGAGCCAAACCGGTCTCGGCTGATGGGTATTTATTAAGTGAGTGAATGAATGAGTAGATATTTCTTCCATACATATTATTTCAGTCTCAAACCAAACCTGAAAGAGGGTGGGGTAGTTATTTGTTCTATATTTACAGATAAGAAAAACTAATATTAATAAGAGTTAGATTTCATATATGTAGTGATAATTACATTTATTGAGGGCTTAACATTGCCTAGGGACATGCAGACTATCATAGTTGCCTTTATTTAATCCTTAGAGTAATCCTAAAGAGATTATATATTATTATCCCTATTTTAATACAATTACTTATGCCTTAAAAAGGTTCAATAACTTGCCCAAGGGAATCACTACTAAGTGACAGCCTAGATATGAACTGTAATCTGACTTCAAAGAGCTTGTTTTTATCTGTTATTAAGAGTTCACATACTTTTAGCCTAACACCATTTGCTAGATACTATGCTAGATCATACAATCACGCTATAAATTGTGGACCACTATTATCTTCACTTTGTAGATGTTAACTTGTTCAAGGTTATACCGTGCTGACCTAAGAGTCTGACTGCCAAGTGCTAGCTATTTTCCTCAAAGAGCTGGATCTTGAGCTGAGCCTTCTTCACTTTCAATTGTCCTGTCTTTATGCACTAACTGCCTAAATTAACCCCCACGTTCAGGGTGTCCCAGCCATGACACCCTGTTCAGTTTGTATTTGCAATTATGATCTCAATAGATGCTTATGAAACAGAAAGCTTTGGCTGATAAAGCAAATTCACGTGTTAATAAAAAAAATCTTGACCAATGTGATATGACCTAATCATTTTTAAAGGATAGCATCATCTCCTCACTCAGGTCTCCTTTTTTATACCTGTTCTCTTTCTTCTTAGCTACCTGGGGAAGTGTGTGTGTGTGTGTGTGTGTGTGTGTGTGTGTGTATGCATGTGCCTCTCTCCCTGCCTCTAATGTTGTAACTTAGGTTCAATAGTGGAGAAGGATAATTGAATCTATTTTTCAGACATTCATTGGTGGGCTCTATTCTGAGCTCATATTATTAGAATTGTGAGAACCAGACATTTCTTTAAAGTAGAGAGGTTTGGGCTGTGTTAGGAAGATTATTAACAGAGATCACAATGCCAGCCTTCGAAAATATATAGGGCACCTAAATTCCTCACTCTGCCCCTACCCTTAGAGCACAAAACCTATTCAAACATCTTTCCAGGCAAGGGTTTCTTCCCACAGCCATCCTCAAGAGTCTGCCCTGGGTGCTCACTTGCCCACCACATCACTGGCTCAGTGATTCTCACACTGTGGTATCACCTGAGAACTGGTCAGATATGCAAATTCTGGACTACTCCTAGACCTCCTGAACCAGAGGCTGGAGGTGGAGTCCAGCACCCCCATGCGATCTTCAAGCTATTCTGATTCAGGCTTACATCTTTCAGCCACTGTATTCTCCAACCCATCCCCGCATCCCCAAGGTTGCTCCTCTCCTCACAAGCCAGTCAATACTAGAAGGCAAGGACACAGCAGTTCTGGTCCTTGGTCCTTTGTTATAGCCACAACTACAGTGACAGAGTTCTTATCATGCTTGTATAGACATCTATGTCTGGTTTATGCAACAATATTTTTAACTGGAAAACATATAGGCAACAGGCCCCTTTACTGAAGAATTGTTGTCTGCTGTAGGGGAAAATCTCCGTACTAACCTTCCCCATTTTGATAAAATCTTTGTTCTTCTTTAATAAAGAATAATAATAACAGTGTTTAATCAAGTATATTCTATTTTCTTTACATTTTTAAAATTTGCATCCATGTAGTGCATTTAAATCAAATACTACTACAACTCCTATTGAAAAACAGCAGTCCCCTACTTTCCATATACCAACTGTTCTGAGACTCTCATCATCTTAGCTTTTTCTTCTGCTATTTAACTCCATATTTCTAAATAGCGTATTTCCATTGCTATTTTATTCATTTGTCAGTTTCAGTCATTAGCTCTTGACCCCCTCTTTTTATAATTGAGAATTTTGTTTCCCTCACCCTCACAGCCCTCACACAATTCTTCTCCCCACTGTTAGTCCACCTCTACCTGCCTCTGTCTCTCTTCCAAGTTCTGAATTCCTGAAACAAACTGATGAGTTTACCCATTGGCATCTAAGCTTCTTATCTATCCCAGCTTAGGTACATGAGTCTTAACTACCTCCATTCTGCTAAGTACCTACCACTTTTCCCTCTGCTCCCAGGGGCTCACTGAGCACCTTGGAATCTCCCATCTGCTGTGGTTAATCCCATGTTAAATGGGAAGCCCACTCATGCTAAACTCACACCAACTTTCACACAAGCACCGTTAAAGAAAGATTTCCTTTTTCTGTTTTTTAAAATAACACTTTATTTTAGTAACTTATCTGCTAAAAATGTATACTGGAATAATATTACATTTTCATTATCCTATATAATAAGAGAGGAATATGCTAATTATCCATTATACTGTAAGTCATGACCAATCTACAAGGGCAGGGCAGTGAGCTATGAGCAGGGGACAACTATCAGCGGTGGTGGGTGGGTGGCCAGATGAGGCAAGTGGCAGTGAGCTACTTGCACGTGGATTTGTAAGCAGGGCTACTAGTATTTGTATAAGTTAGCATTTTCAATTGCTGTTTTATATACTGGTTAGATATTTTTGTGTTTGAAATGCAAGTGAGATTCTGTGATTTTTGAAACTTTCATTTACTACTCTCTCACTTGGGATGGGCTGAGTTCTCAGGTTTAAAATGATAATACTAATCATCACTTTGCTTTAGAGGCATAAAGCATCCTGAATTATTGCCCTGTACTAGGGATTATGCTAACCTCTTTACATGTATTAATCATGTAATTCTCTGCCACTGTATTAATCAAATGTGCACTATTGTTTACGACATTTTACAGATGAGGAAACTGAGTCATGATGCAGTTAAATCACTTGCCCCAAGTTCCACAGCTATTCAGAACTACATGGAAAGCACCCCTTATAGTAATCTCCTCATGTATAATGTGGAATCCTTCAGAGATGACCTGATACTATTTTTGCGATGGTCTGCAATTTAGGCATAATAGATGCCAGGCCTCCTTAAATACCACATGCTCCCTGCAAACTGCTCCCTCAGAGGCCAACAGTGGAATATTTGTTGTGCCTGGCATCACTCTGTCCCACTTCCCTATCAATCTATATGCCATCTTTCCTGATGCTAATACCTGTGTATAGGCGACCAGAAGGATCTGTACCTGCTAACATCAAGCAGGGAAGGTACCTGCCCCGAGTGAAAGAAAAACTAGACATATTGCTTCTGCTTAGTTGGGCTTCTGACTCCTCCTTTAGGTCCTGGTACATTTCCCTGCCAATGTCATAACAATTTCAACTTGCTAACTCAAGATAGCAATTCTTTTACTTCAGTATTTATTTTCCATACTATCAATATTTTATTTTGAAAGTACACAGAATAGAACCAGGAGGCCACAGTTCGATTCCCAATCAGGGCAAATGCCTGGATTACGGGCTCAATCCCAAGTGGAGGGTATGCAGGAGGCAGCCCATCGATGATTCTCTCTCATCATTGACATTTCTATCTCCTTCTCCCTTCCTTTCACTGAAATCAGTAAAAATGTATTTTTAAAAAAAAGAAAGTTCACAGAAGATATAAAATAAAAAGTGCAAAGAAACTAAATTATTTAATGTATTTTAAATACAAATACATATAAATATGTAGTAAGCAGTGGGAAATGTAAATTTACAAAAAAAGTATTAAAACTGTAATATAAATTATGGCAAATAAAATATCTTTAAGATAAATATTCCAAATATAAACAAAAAGCATATAACAGGATAAGTTAATCAGTTTAGGAAATTGAAAATAAACATAGTATTTGACCTTTTTAAAAATATGCTAGATAAAAGATAAAATGCATTCCTGACATCATTGAATTGCAACCATATTATTGTGCAAGCTTTTCTTGTTGCAAAAAAAAAGCTCTTTCTGTTGATTTTCTGACAAGAGGGATGGTGAGGAGATATTTAGGAGCCAACCCTAAATATTTTCTTCGGAATTTTATCTTCAAATAATTGTCTCTCTTATTTAAGGGTTTTGAGGGGTTCTTCTTTGGCTCCTCCTCCTCCTTGGCCCATCCCTGCAGTTGGCAAACTGCGGCTGGCAAGCCACATGCAGCTCTTTGGCCCTTTCAGTGTGGCTCTTCCACAAAATACCACGGCCTGAATGCGTCTATTTTGAAGAAGTGGCGTTAGAAGAAGTTTAAGTTTAAAGAATGTGGCTTTCAAAAGAAATTTCAATTGTACTGTTGATATTTGGCTCTGTTGACTAATGAGTTTGCCAACCACTGGCCCATCCTAACAAAAACTGCAGGTCTTATGTGAACAAAAAGCTCTTTCCCACCCCATCCCAGCCCTGCCCATGAAAACATTTGATTTGTCTTTATCTTCTGCCTTTTTGTCATAGACATTTAGAAAATCTGAGTTCATTTTCATACTGTTGCATTCATATTCTGCTTTTTCAGAAAATCTTTGAAGTGCAGTCATAATTTTCCCTTCAATAGGAGCTTTGCAAGACCACAGTATAGTTGCTCATTGCAATTCACACAGGCCCAGAGCTGTCTAGACTTGCAGACCGTATCAGATTGCATTTTCCCATAATTTCAATAATTGAATCATTGGTCTTTCTCTCCAGATATTAATAATTTGAATTTTAGGATTTTTTTAAAATTAAAATACCATACTGCCAAATATATGGATATTTTAGTACTTAAAAATAACATAGTCTCCTGCAGTATCACAATTTGGTCATCAGGACTTCTTCCTCCTTTTGTGGCATACCCAGCATGCTTTGAGGCCAGGGCTTCATTTTACAAATGAGGAAAGTGGTACTCAGGTAAGCTAAGTAAGTGATTAGCCTGAGGTCACACAGCTAGCAACTGCCCTTGCTGAGTTTTGAACCCAGTTCTCCTGGACTCCAAAGCCAGAGTAGCTTTTACTATCTCTTAGTAAGTTACCAGGTCCCTTTTATCCAACAGACTCCATGTTACCTACCTTTTGGGTAAAACACGTGACCAACATTTTTTCTTAACAGGAATAATCACTTGGCTGGGCTCTTGGAGGCGTTTTCCTGTAGTGGGGGTTGTTGAACACCAGAAAGGGCTCTTGTGGCAGGGTATGAAATTTCCTCTTAAAATAATTGAGATGAGGAGTCTTAAAATTTACACAGGTTCCAGGTGACCTCTCAAGGTCCTTCCCCGCTCTGTGATCAGCAGGTCTGTGAAAGCTCAGGCCATTTGAATCCAAAGTCAGTTTCCCTGAGATTGGCCCATTGGCTGTTGCCTTACTAATGAAACATCTGAATGACAGAACCAAGTGACTTTCTCCCTCTTATTTTGGCTCCTCCTATAACCCCTGACTTGGTTCTCTGCTGCGCCATTATCAAAGCATCCAGGTGGAAGGGATAGCTCAAGAAATTGGAAATAATCATGGTTGTCTTTCCTCTATTTGCTCCTTTCATCTCTTTTTCTGTTTAATAAGCACAAAGTAAACACAGAAATGACTTTTTTATTCTGAAATGTTATGAACATTAAGCTCTGAGTATTATCAGGGGAATGCATTTCATTTGAACTCTGAGGAGGCTTCCTGTAATGTTTTAAAGGAAAATCCCCACATTAGTAAAGCTATGGCAGCTCCTTATTGCCGTGGTGGATCTAGAAGGCCTCCTTCTGGCAGGTCAGATGTTTCCAAAGCAGTGAAGCCCTGACAACACAGGCATCCTTGTGACTGTAGAAATTTCTATCATTTGTGCATCACCTACTATGTTCAAGACCCTATAGTGGGCTCTTTAGATGGGTTTCTTCCTTTAACTCAGACACTCTTACCAATTAGTTCATATTATCCAATTTCACTATTAAGCCAACTGTTTTTCAGAGCCATTAAATGACTTGCACACAGCCATCTAGCCAGTAAGTGGAAAAACTGGGATTTGACTCTAGATTGTCACAGGCTCTTCCCACAACTGCCTATTGTCTCAGCATCTCTGCCTCTAGCTATTAACCCTTAATTCCCCAAACGCATATCTGTATGCCTGGATTCTCTATCTGGACTTAAACTTGGTCAAATCTTTCCTTCAACCTGGAGACTGCCAGCATTCTGCTCACTTGGCTTGAAGATACTTTTTGTTTCTTTTGAGAAATCCCAACACAGTCCACCCTGCTTTATTGATCAGTCATTTTATAATCCCACTGTACCCACTGCACCTGCCCAGTGCCAGGGGATGTGGATATAAAGAAGAGAGTCTCCCAGTTGAAATTTCCCAGTCTATGGGTCAGCACAGAGGAACAGAGCCCAGAGGAAAGATAATTATAACAGTGCAGCATGTGGCATAAAGAAGAATGGACAGTGTCATATAGGAATCTCTACAATTAACTTTGCCTGAGAAAATCTAGGAAGGCTTTCCAGAAGGGGTGATATTTGAGCCAAGTTTTGAAGATGTTTATGATAGGCTGAATTGTATATCACTATCCCCAATTTATAGAGTGAAGCCCTAACTCTTAATGTGATTTCATTTGAAAATAGGACTTTTAAAGATATACTCAAGGTTAAATGAGGTCATAGGAGTAGGTCATAATCCAATCGGTGTCCTCATAAGAAGAGGACATTTGGACTCAGAGACATCGGGGATATGTGTGCACAAAGAAAAGACCATGTGAGAACACAGAGAGAAGGTGGCCATCTGCAAGCCAAGAAGAGAGGCCTCGGGAGAAAACAAACCTGCTGACACCTTGATCTTGAACTTCCATCCTCTGGAACTGTGGAGAATGCATTTCTGTTGTTTAAGCCATCTAGTCTATGGCATTTTGTGATGGCAGTGCAGGCAAACTTGTACAGTGTCCGCAAGCTCTCCCCCCTTCTCCTTCTTACTTGGGTTGTGTTAGCTCTTTGACAGTCGTTCACCTGTCACAACTCCTGTTCACTCCTCCCTTTTTCTGGAGCACCTACAGGACTCAGGCATGTTTCTCTAATTAATGATAGGTAGGTGGGTTTTTCATGTGAACTTTCCAGTCAGTGGTCATAGGAATCCCTACCAGTTTATATACACACTGAGTGGCTAGATTATTATGATCTCTGAATGCATAATAATAATTCAGAGATCATAATAACATATATATTTTTATGATCAGGAGTTATGACAGATGAACTATTGTCAAAGAGTTAGAGGCCCAGTGCATGAGTTCATGCATGGATGGGGTCCAGCCAGCCTGACCAGGGGAAGAGGACATGGGCTGTTGGCCAGCCTGCCTGTTGGTCAAACTCCTGGTTGAGGGGATAATTTGCATACAATGGTACCTCAAGATACGAGTGCCCTAACATACGAGATTTTTGAGATACGAGCCATAGAGCGAGCGATTTTTGCTTTGAAATACGAGCAACATTTGAGATAGGAGTAATCTCCCAGATCTGCTGGCTGCACACGACCCACTAGTTTACTGGGACTCCAGCATCTCAATTTCCCACGCCTCAAGGTTACGGAAAGAATTAAACTTGTATCTTGAGGTACCACTGTATTAATCTTTTATTATATAGAATATACAATGAGTAGCCAGATTATTATGTGTTCAGAGATCATAATAATCTGGCAACTCAGGGTATATATTGCTATTTCATAGGGCACTGATAGCTCCCAGCCATTTATAAGAAATGGCTGTGTTTCTGGTATATTTTCTGTAATCTTTTCTAAAACTAGCTCAGAATTTCTACAGTATGTAACAGTGAATGATCACTTTTGTGTAATGCAATTTATGGCAGGGAACTGTTCATAAGAATTATACGTGTTCCTGAAAATTTAATTACTTACATAATTTTATGCATTTCTATGAATTTGTGTTTTAATCAAAGGTGTGAAATTGGTAAGAACTATAAGAACTCTGAAACTAGAAAAATGCAAAGGATACGTGTGAGACGAGATCAAACAGGCTGTTAATTAAGTAAGTATGCATTTAGTCTGGGAATTGCACTGGGCATAGAGTAAGCATAATATGGATTTTAGACATGATTACTGCTTTGAGATAAAATTGAAACTCTCCAATCACAAAGTATTGGAAAATACTGAAGGAATGGAATAAAAACTGGAAATGAGGAGAATAAAACTTCGTAAAACTAATTTGATAAAAGTGCCAGATAAAATAATCAATGCACTGTAACATGTTAAAACAGAATAGGAAAGAAAGGTTGCAAATCTGAGTACTGGAAAGATATCTGATAATGAGTAAAACAGATATTTTTAGTGACTAGTAGAAAACTCATCTATGACCAAATGACATAGTGTTTTATAACAATCTTTAATTTACTTGCCTGCCTCTGAAATAGGTACTGAGGTTCCTAGAGAAAGAGATTGGATCATATCTTACTCATTTTAGTATTTTCAGGGTCTTGTTCCTGATATTGAGTGACCTGAAATTCATTGGCTGCGTGGTGAGTGAAGGAATTCATGAATGCAGAAAGGAATGATTGACTGAGCTTCAGGTATTGGACAGGAAAGGAGCAGGGAGGTGCTCACTTAAGCAGGCCGATGTATCTGCCACCTTCTATCCACATCTGAACTGCCCATTTCTTCATGACTTCCAACTCTGACTTCAACCTGATCTTTTCAATTAAGACTGAAAATGTAACACTTTATAAGTGTTTCTTGCATGCCCACTCATTGACTTTAATCTTAAAACATTCTTGGAGTGTTAGGCAAAGTAAGAGTTATTATCCTCGGTACAAATGAGGAACTGGAAGCTCAGAGACTGTGACTTGCTTAAGGTCACACAGCTCATGTTAGGTAGAGTGAGGGCTTGGTTTCAAATCATCTCAACCTAAAGCTGATGTTCCTTTCACTTTCCCTTTGGCTATGGTGTCCACAGGTGGCCACAACTTTGAGAGGACTTACAGTACCTTGCTGGGGAGGTAGCAACTGAACTGGACTCTGAAACTAAGTATGTAGCGTCTTTATCTACCAGGGCAGCCAGACACAGTACAAGGAGTTGGGAATCAATGAAAACTATTTATTGAACACTTACTATGTGCCATTCAAAGATTAGGCTGTGGCTGTCCAGTGGTTAAAAAAAGGCATTGCTTTTTCCACCACTAGTTGTCCAATACTAAACAAGTATGGAATTTTATGAGCACACAAAATGTGTTGCAAGGAATATAGTTAAACAGGTAATGAAGTAAAGCCCTTATAGATACTTGGCACATACTAATGGCTCCAGTAGTGCCTGAAGTAATCTCTCCACTCTTCCTTAAACTCTGTGATTGTGCATGACTTTGAGTTAGACCCTACCAATTTCTTTGCCTGGACAACTTTTTTTTCATCCTGTAAGATATACCTTAAAGCTGCCCCTTCTATTTAGTTTCCTTTCATTCTCCATGGCAGTGCTGAATACCCTTCTTCCAAGGCTTTTGCTGATTCCAGTGTGACATTTCCTCTCCTGTAGCAGGGTGGCTGTTTCTCTATTTACCTCTCCCAGACTTTGAGCCCCCTAAGTGAAGAGAGAGAGAGAGCCATGATCTACCTTTTGTCCTCTCCTGGTGCCTGCTCTGGTGTCTGGCTGTCACTGCAGACCAAGTGGATGAGATAGAGGAAAGGAGATGGGAAACAGACAAAGAGAAAAGAAAATACAGAGACATAGAATGGACACATAAAAATACAAGAGAGAGAAAAGACAGAGAGAGCCAAGGAAAGAGAGGCAAGGAAAAAGGAAAGAAATGAGGTAGAGATAGAGAAAAAAAGTGGAGACGGGGCAAGGGGGGGGGAGAAAAAAAAGAAGAAAAGAGGTATGTAATTAAAAAGAGGGATAGAGGAAAGAACAAAGGAGGCAGGTAAGGAGGGAGAAAGGGGTGTTAGGAGACAGGATGCTGTTTGCAAGTGAGCAGTTCTGTCTACTTCTTAACCCTGCACGTGGTTGAACATAGCAAACCTACTGTCTCAAGGCAAAACAACTTTCCATCGTTCATCTTAAACACAGGCAGGGGGCTTTGACGTGTCCATTTTTCATTCTATAATTATTCGATACATTTATATTTGATTATATTTAGATTTTCATCATCTCTGTAGTTCCCCAAGATAAATAGAAAAATCTCTTTAAAAAATAAAAATGCTATCGACAACATATTTAACCTTAGGAAACTGGCAATTCATTAAAGAAAGCATTTTCTGCTTTAGCAAAATTATTTTATTCCAGAGAATAGTTTCTGCCAGTAAGTGTACATATGAAAACTCCCAAGGAGGTTTTAGAATGATTGATCTTCACTAACTTAGCTCTATTTTAAAAGATTTTTTTAATTGTTGTTGAAAATGTACACGTTTTTGTTAATGCAGCTTTCTAGAGAGTACCTTGATTTCATAAAATTACAACATAATTTAAGTACATACTGTCATTTTTCTCTAAGTTTTGGTTTTAAAAAAGTGAGTAAAAATTACCATTTTAAAATCAATTCACCGAAGTGATACAGTGATAAGTACACAGTTAAATATGTTCTTGAATGAAAAAGGAACTCTCATTTCAAGTTGGGTGTAACCATTGTAACAACTGCCATGCATGGATCATTTCCTTTTAAAAAAATATTTTTTCAATTACAGCTAACATATAATATTATATTAGTTTCAGATGTGCATTGTGATTAAACATTTATATACAGGGTGTCCCAAAAATGTATATACACTTTGAATAATTATTAATTTCAATGGGTTAAATATAATAAGAATAAAACATCCAGTGAACTATCAGCTATAAAGTGTTTATAGATTTTGGGGGGACATCCTGTATTTTATGAAGTGATCACCCTGATAAATGCCCCATCCGACACTGTATGGGGCATTTAAGAGCTTCGCACACCTTTTCTCATTGCATACATGCAACCACAACATGTTTCTTTTGTTATTCTCATTCCCCCTCTATGACCTCGAGGCCCCCAGAGTTTAAGTCACTAGAAAAAGTCAAATAGCTGGTAAATGGCTGAGTTGGTTTACATCCTAATACTAAAGACCCGGTGCTCGAAATTCATGCACCAGGGTGTGTGTTCCTCAGCTCAACCTGAATCCTCTCCAATCTGGAACCCCTCAGGGGATGTCCGACTGGGCCTAAACAGGCAGTTGAATATCCCTTTCACAATCCAGGACTTCTGGCTCCCAACTGTTTGCCTGCCTGCCTGCCTACCTGCCTGATTTCCCCTAACCACTTCTACCTGCCAGCATGACCACCCCCTAACCACTTCCCTGCCAGCCTGATCGATGCCTAACTGCTCCCCTGCCAGCCTGATTGTCCCCAATTGCCCTCCCCTGACAGCTGGGTCACCCCCCAAATGCCCTCCCCTATATTCCCTCTTTATTAGATAAGATTTTTTCTTTAACATACTGGACAGCTCTAACTGGTTTGGCTCAGTGGATGGAGCCACAGCCTGCAGACTCAATGGTCCCAGATTTGATTCTGATCAAAGCCATGTACGTTGGTTGGGGCACATACCCAGTGGGGAGTGTGCAGAAGACAGCTGATCAATATTTTTCTTTCATAGATGTTTCCAGCTCTCTATCCCTTTCCCTTCCTCTCTGTAAAATAATCAATAAAATGTATAAAACAAAGAAACATTTAAGATTTCTCCATATCTGCCTGGCTGGTGTGACTCAATGTGTGAGACCCCAGGCTGGGGCTGGGACAGGATTGCTCTGTGGGGAGTGAATTTGTTTTTGTTTTTTATAAAGAGTCAGGAGGGCCTCTGGGCAGCATTCTGCCAGGCTACTTATTCTGCTGGGACTCTGGCATGGCTTAGAGGACTCGGCACCACCATCTTATGGCTATGGGGGCCACTATTTTGTCATGAAGTGATGGTTAATTTGCATATTACTCTTTTATTAGATAGGACTATCTGACATCAAAACTTGTGAACTAGCCTGGCTAGGGTTGCTTAGTGGTTCAGCATCCACATATGAACTAGGAGGTATTGGTTGGATTCCTGGTCAGGGTACATGCCTGGGTTATGGGCTTGATCCCTAGTAGAGGATATGCAAGAGGCACCAGATGGGCAGATGGACAATGATTCTCTTTCATCATCAATGTTTTTATCTCCCTTTCTCTATCTCTCTGAAATCAATTACACACACCCACACACACACACACACACACACACACACACACACACACACATATATATAGATAATGGCCTATATAATAAAGAGATAATATGCAAATTGACCATCACTCCAACACACAAGAGGCTGCCCCTATGTGCTCAAAGATGACCACCCCCATGTGGACACAAGATGGCCGCCACAAGATGACCAGTAGGGAAGGGCAGTTGTGGGTGATCAGGCCAGCAGGAGAGGGCAGTTGGGGGGAACCAGGTCTGCAGGGGAGGGCAGATGTGGGGGAACCAGGCTTTCAGAGGAGGGGAGGTGGAGAGAGACCAGGTTGGCAGGGGAGGGCAGTTACAGATGACCAGGCTGGCAAGGGAGGGCAGTTAGGGATGACTAGGCCAGCAGAGGATGGCAGTTTGGATGACCAGGCCTGCAGGGGAGGACAGTTAGGGGCAACCAGGCTAGCAGAGAAGGGAAGTTAGGAGTGTCCAGGCTAGCAGGGGAGGGCAAGTAGGGGCAATTGGGCCAGCAGGGGAGCAGTTAGGCATCAATTAGGCTGGCAGGGAAGTAGTTAGGGGATGATCAGGCTGGAAGACAGAAACACTTAGGGCAATCAGGGAGGAAGGCAGGTGAGCAGTTGGGAGCCAGCAGTCCTGGATTGTGAGAGGGATGACCAACTGCCTTTAAAGGGTCCCAGATTGGAGAGGGTGCAGGCTAGGCTGAGGAACACACACACACACACACACACACACACACACACACACACCATGCACAAATTTTGTGCACCAAGCCATATATATATATATGCAAAAAAAAAAGCTTCTGAACCTAAATGTTTCTCTTGCTATGACCGAGACTTATACCCTGTGTCATTATTAACTGAGGATGAGACTGGTTGATTCACCATCTAGCCTTAGACACTGAAAAGGTAAAAAAGGAGGTCGTTGTGCTTTATTAAATGCATCCTTTCATATAATTATGTGAACAAACCTGTGCCCCACAGATATTTGGATATATATCCCCTGGGACCTCTGAGGAAACTGAACCCACAAGGGGTTAAGCAGCTTGCCTAGTCTCCCCAAATCACCTCTCCAGTGATTCCAAATCCATAGTAGGGTAGGAGAGCCCAAAGTCATCCCAGCCTCCTCACTGGAGAAAAGAAAACCTTTATTTTTTTGTAAATTGTTTAAAAACTTAAACTCTGTGGAATGTTTGCCCTGTGCCAGTGTTTTGTGAGTGAATGGCAGGAACTGTTCTATTTACTCCTCACAACAAAGCAGCTCATGTCAGGCTCTGAGATTTCATTCTTCTCTGAGTAGAGCAGAAGGACTTGACTTTGGGCACAGACAGGTGGATATGACTTCAGGACACAGAAAGAATAAGATGATAGTCTCAGGAACCTGCTGTAACTGGTCCAGCCTAAGGGCATTCAAATTCTGACTAAATAAAAACACCTCCCTGACCAGATCTGCAGGCTTTCTTTATTCCACTGTGTTGATTCCTTATCTCTGTCTAGAGCTATGGTCAGTAAACTGCAGCTCATGAGCCACATGCGGCTCTTTGGCCCCTTGAGTGTGGCTCTTTCACAAAATACCATAGCTTGGGTGAGTCTATTTTGAAGAAGTGGTGTTAGAAGGAGTTTAAGTTTAAAAAATTTGGCTCTCAAAAGAAATTTCAATCGTTGTACTGTTAATATTTGGCTCTGTTGACTAATGAGTTTTGCTGACCACTGGTCTAGAGAGACAGCGAGAGATGGAACCTGTAGCAGGTGCTACTCAGATTACAGAGCCAGGCAATATCTTTCATTCTCTTATTTTAAGGTAATACTATCGATTCTCCCAACTTGGGTATTCAATCCATTCCACTTTCCTGCAGCTTCTAAAGTAGCTACACACAGCGCTCATGTTATTACAAGACCCTTAATTGTTACTAATTGGTATTGGAGGTGATGATAATTAATGCACTGTAATGAAGTGCTCGCCACCACCCCGGTGTGCGCATTTAACCTGTGCTTGTCTGAGGAGATCAGCAAATTCGATAGAGACCTTCAGGCCTGGGTGCTGAAGGAGAGACAGGTGGGTATGAGTTCATCTGGAGACCCCAGAATCTTGGGCCACTTCTTCCCTGGGAAGACATTGCTGATTGTGGCCTGTGCCTTTCTGCTTCCCATCAGCTCTCTGCTCCCAACTGCAAAGCCGGCTCTGCTTGATCAGAGCAGCAGGCCCATTTGATGACGTGCCAGCATGGGCTTCAAACCCCAATTACCACACTGCGATGACAAACACGGAAGGAAAGAAGCAGCAATTATCATTTAATACATTCCTTATGAAGACAAACATCCCTTACATAAATCACCCTGCCTCATTATTGAAAATCCTCACTTATTAGGACATGAGACAACAAGGGTTAATTTCATAATAATGGCAGCACAATCCCAGGATGGCTTTAGGAAGACTGAGACCACTGGTTTCCAGAGTGAAAGTCCCCAGAATGAAGACAGCCATTTGGTCAGCCTCTATGTGTGTTTTTTGGACTGCAAGGTACTGCAGGTGTCAGTCGTTCCACATAGTCACACACACCAAGTGGAAATGGCTAATACACAGCCCAAAGAGTGGGGGTGAAGTGCACCATCTGAGTGCTTGGTGGACATTATGATACACTCCACGAAGAAATTTCATGCAATACTCAAAGCTGCACAGGACAGCAGTGAGCAGCAAAATGATTAAGAACATTGGCTTAGGAATTAGGTCGCCCTCATTCAAGTCCAGAGCCTAGCAGACTTTAGCTGTGTGATCTTGGCCAAGTTACCAAACCTCTCTAAGTCTCATTCTTTGTTTCACTAAACAGAGAAGAATAGAGGCTACTGCACAGATCTGTTGCTCAAAGGATTAAATTAAATATGTGATAAATACCTAGCACAGAAAATATTCCTCATGTTTTCATATAATTAGTTATTACTTCCCCCAATTGACACGTAAAAAATGCAATCTCATCCCAGTTTAGTGTCTCATCCAGACACATAGCTAATAATGCAGCCTGGACCTCAACCCATCTCTGTGCCCAACTCTCCTGCCTTTGTTTAGACCCCAAGGTTTTTAGTGTTTGGGGGAATTGTCAAGGTCTGCAATAGCAGAATTTATGGGGGAAATATATATTGCATAGCTACCTTCATTTCATTTCAAACCAAAGGTGAAGAGTCTCCCCTTCAACACCAGCTGCTTTCTTTTAATGAGTAGAAATATTTAACAACCTTAAAATATAATATTAAAGATACAGGAGAATTATTTCTGAAATTGATTATAAACATACACACCTTTGTTCCACTTGTGGGTTTGAGGGGCATTTTAAAAAAAATACTTGAGTATGAATACCTGCCCTCCCAATCTTCTAGTTCTTACCACATGTTATCACCTCACTTATGGGGCCACTTGGAGGACTGCTGAGGGCATTTCAGTTTGGACACATCACTAAGGCCTGCTGGCAGAGTTCAGCTGAAGTCTCATTTTATGGCAGTGAATCTACACACAGGTAGTTCATGGAAAGTATGCAGAGGATCAGATCTGGTCCAGTAACTGGGTAGGTCCACAAATGTTGAAGAAATATTTGAGGACCTGCTGTGTGTCAAGCAGTGGACTTGGCATTGAAGCCACACAGATGAGGGAGCGTTTTGACTTGGGAAAGTGGTTTGTGTTTGCCTTCTGAACAAATCAGACATTGTGAGCAAGGAGAATCCCAAGTAATGCCAAAAGTAGTAACTGCTCTCTGTTAAATACACATTTCATGAGTGCCTACGAGTGTCAGGTCCTGGGCCAGCTGCAGAAGAGCCCCAGAGATGGGTCACACATGAACCTTCCATGAAGGGGATGTGGAATCTGAGTTTACCTGCATCTGGGTTCTTGTGGAGAGAATGTCACTTTTCCCCCAACTCTCAGCAGAAACGGGAACACCTGAATAAGCTCCACTCTTGTTGCTCAGAAAAAAAAGTAATAATGGGAAAGGGGGTGCTCTTCAAGCAAGAGACTACCAGATTGTCAGTTCCTCACAAGAGAACCAAACTTTTAAGTCAATAAAATGCCTTTTTTACCCCAGACCAATTCTCCAATTCTCCCCCTCTCAACACACACACACACACACACACACACACACACACACACACATGTTCAGGCTCAAGTATGTTCTCTTTCACACATACACACACGTATACACAAGGGTTCTCTCTCTCTCTCTCTCTCTCTCTCTCACACACACACACACACACACACACACACACACACACCTTTGAACCTAGAACAGAAGGCGGCTGTGAGAAACTAGGACAGTCTGTTCACTGTCTCATCAGTGAGGAGCAGCAATGTGGAGCAGAAGGCAATGCGAACAGGAGCTCTGCCTTCTGTTCTTGCCCATGATTCAGAGCAGTAGGTGTGTTGGCTGCACTGCCCCATTTCTAGACTAAAGCCTGTGGCATTGCAGCTGTTGCCTTGACCTCCTTGCCCTCCTGCCCAGCTCTCCGTCTCTGTCTCTGCACCCCTTTACCCTGCTTCTGCAGCTGCAGGTCTGAGAGGGAAGACATGAGGACAGGAGACACACCTGCTGGGTACAGATGTGCCTTGCCCTAAGCCAAGTGCTGGGCCTGAGCTTCAGCATTTCATCCCCACATCAAACTTAGGAAGACTTTATTAAGGTCTCCAGTTTACAGATGAGGAAATCACAACTCAGCATAAGAGAATTCACAAGACTGCCCTGCTAAGGGGCAGAGCATGGGTCTATCCCTGGCCTGCTGGACAGAGCTTCCTCCAGTCTTCTCCAGGAGGAATTCCAAAAGGAGAGAGGGGGGACTCTAAACTTAAGATGGGAGGAGCTTAGTGGGGATAGGGCTGAGGAGGAGAGGGTAGCTGCAATAAACCTCACCAACTTCCCAGCTCCTTTCAAAGCTCTTCATACTTAAAGACCTCATGATCTATCCCCTTCCCCTTGCTCTCACTTCCTAATTCTGCTAACAAATGTATTTTGGTGTTTATCCCCTTATGACATTCTTTTTCTGTGCATATTTGAAAAGCCTGGTTCACTAAATTACTAGTTATTTGTTGGATGAGTATTTTGGAATCATTAACCTCATGTAAAAGTAGCATTTTCCTTGGAGTCCTGGAAACCAGTCTGGAGTGCATGGTCCTGTCTTTCTTGTTCAACCCTTGAATATCCGTTGAGTGAAGGACTCCTCTCTCCCCACCCCATATCCTATCTAATAAAGAGAGAATATGCTAATTGACCATCACTCTG
>JAAGEH010000030.1:23815892-23915648 GCA_011751065.1 Lasiurus cinereus | reverse complement strand
GAACAGGAGCTCTGCCTTCTGTTCTTGCCCATGATTCAGAGCAGTAGGTGTGTTGGCTGCACTGCCCCATTTCTAGACTAAAGCCTGTGGCATTGCAGCTGTTGCCTTGACCTCCTTGCCCTCCTGCCCAGCTCTCCATCTCTGTCTCTGCACCCCTTTACCCTGCTTCTGCAGCTGCAGGTCTGAGAGGGAAGACATGAGGACAGGAGACACACCTGCTGGGTACCGATGTGCCTTGCCCTAAGCCAAGTGCTGGGCCTGAGCTTCAGCATTTCATCCCCACATCAAACTTAGGAAGACTTTATTAAGGTCTCCAGTTTACAGATGAGGAAATCACAACTCAGCATAAGAGAATTCACAAGACTGCCCTGCTAAGGGGCAGAGCATGGGTCTATCCCTGGCCTGCTGGACAGAGCTTCCTCCAGTCTTCTCCAGGAGGAATTCCAAAAGGAGAGAGGGGGGACTCTAAACTTAAGATGGGAGGAGCTTAGTGGGGATAGGGCTGAGGAGGAGAGGGTAGCTGCAATAAACCTCACCAACTTCCCAGCTCCTTTCAAAGCTCTTCATACTTAAAGACCTCATGATCTATCCCCTTCCCCTTGCTCTCACTTCCTAATTCTGCTAACAAATGTATTTTGGTGTTTATCCCCTTATGACATTCTTTTTCTGTGCATATTTGAAAAGCCTGGTTCACTAAATTACTAGTTATTTGTTGGATGAGTATTTTGGAATCATTAACCTCATGTAAAAGTAGCATTTTCCTTGGAGTCCTGGAAACCAGTCTGGAGTGCATGGTCCTGTCTTTCTTGTTCAACCCTTGAATATCCGTTGAGTGAAGGACTCCTCTCTCCCCACCCCATATCCTATCTAATAAAGAGAGAATATGCTAATTGACCATCACTCTGTCACAAAGATGGCTGCATCCACAGCTGAAGCCAAGTTCCCATAAGGAGCCTTAATGAGCAATCAGCAGAAACCTGAGGCTACACCCTCTCCCTGGCCCCTGTGGGACTTGACAGGGGACCTCAGGCTGCATCCCCCACCCAGCAGGGCTTGACAGGGGACCTCAGGTAGCACCTCCTGCCCCAGCACCAGGCCAGAGGACCTGAGGCCATGCCCCTTGACTGGCTGGGCTTGACAGGGGACCTCAAGGTGCACTTCCAATCCTGGTGCTGGGCTAGGAGACCTCTGTCTGCTCCCACTGCCCCAGTGCCAGGCTGAAGGACCTCAGGCCACACCTCCCACCAAGTGGGGCTTGACAGAGGACCTCAAGGTGTATCCTCAGTGCTGGGTCAGGGAAACTTAGGCCATACCCACTGCCCAGCAGGGCTTCACAGGGCACCTGAGGATGTGCCCCTCTGCTGGTAGGGTTTGATGGGGGACCTGAGGCTGTGCCTCCTTCCCGGTGCTGGGCCAGGGGACCTGAGGCTGGCAGGGCTTAACAGGGGACCTCAAGGCATGCCTCCCACCCTGATCTGGACTGGGGAACCTCAGGGCATGCCCCCCATCCTGGTTCTGGGCCAGGGGACCTGAGGCTATGCCCCTGCCTTGTGGGGCTTGACAAGGGTGGGACTGGCTGGATCTGGATCTAGCCCAATGGTGGGGGCCTGGCAGGGTCTGGGTTTCATGCAATTTTGAGACATATGTGAATTGGTAGGAACTTGAGTCTGGGTTTCATGGTGTACCCCAGACTCTGACAGGAAGGTTTCCATATACATTTTACTAATTTTCTTTCATCTCTGACACTTCTATTATAGAGAAAGGGCAAATAGCAATATTAAATTATTTCCTCCAGTTAATCCCCTTTTAATGTGCACAAATTTTATGCACTGGACCACTAGTTTCTATATAAGAGAATGGATGGGGACATGCACACTTATTGTCTGTTGCAGAACTGAAAGGCCTTATGTGAAAAGTCCAGACCCCTTTTCAGACCTGGTACCCCTGCTGTGAGACCCCACTGGCTCCCTCTGGGGCTCTCAGCTGGCACAGGACAGAGGACAAATTCCTGCCTCCCCTTTGTTGCTAACCTTGAAGACCAGTCCACAAACCTGCTTTTGAGGGAATTATCACTGGCCCCTGTTGGAAGCAGATACAACATAGTAACTAATGAAATGAACAGAAGGATTCTGGATTCTGCTGACTTTCCAGTCATTGTTCTTTTCACCAACTCAGGCCTACTTTGCTATGGGGATGCCTGGCAGGCTTGCTCTCCTGTTCTGTGTGCCAGGGTGGACTTTACCAAATCATAAACCCTTGGTCAGAATCCCACCATGTTCTGGGCCCAGCACTGGGCCCCTTCCTCCCCTCTGGAAATTCTACCCAACCTCCTGGCAGTCTGGCAAAGCCAGTGTCATTCTTTGTGTTCTGAAATGCATTGTGAGAGATTTAGACCAGTTACTCCATCTCTCTGAAGCTATGATTCTTTATGTATAAAATGGGGGCTCAATAGGCTCATATATCCATGATTAGGTGAAAGAATATCAGGCCAATGATACTCCTAGCACAGCACTGGCACATTCCAAATAGTGAGTAAAACTGGGTTTACTGTCTTTGCTCCTCACTTCTGGGACCATCCCTTTAACCAGTGCTTTGCTAACTGTTTCAGAGATGCCTGTCCTGCAGGATGCTCCATGAGGAAAAGGCTCTGGATCTGCTACATGTATATTCCTCTCCTAAAGGACAGTAACACTTTAGTTTAACTGCATTAAATAAACCAGTTTAACCCATTTTCTTATATTACACTTGACAGGGTGAACACGTTAATTTAGACAAAATACCATCAGTGCATTACAAAGACTAACTCACTGAGCTCTTACAACTCTGTAAGATGAGATATTATTGTTACCCACATTTTATTTATTTTTTTAATATATTTTTATTGATTTTTTACAGAGAGGAAGGGAGAGGGATAGAGAGTTAGAAACATCGATGAGAGAGAGACATCAATCAGCTGCCTCGAACACGCCCCCCACTGGGGATGTGCCCACAATCAAGGCACATGCCCTTGACCGGAATCAAACCCGGGACCCTTCAGTCCGCAGACTAACGCTCTATTCACTGAGCCAAACCAGTCCCAGCGTGCTACCCACATTTTAGAAGATGCCAAAACTATAGCCCTGAGCAGGGAAGTCATTTGTCTAAGGTCACACAGTTGTTGTGGAGCCAGGATTAGAACCTAGTCTGCCTCCACTCTGCTTAGCTACTTCTCCAGTTTAAAAATACATGCACAGCACTAGCCTTTTTGGCTCAGTAAATAGTGTTGGCCTACAGACTGAAGGGCTCTCATTTTTATTCCAGCAGTCAGTCAAGGGCACATGCCTGTGTTGTGGGTTTGATCCCCAGTAGGGGATGCGCAGGAGGTAGCCAATCAATGATTCTTTCTCATCATTAATATTTCTATTTCTCTCTCTCTCTCTCTCTCTCTCTCTCTCTCTCTCTCTCTCTTTCTCTGACACACACCTATGTGTAGATATTATCAATTCTGCAGTTAAAAATAATAATGCTATAATGCATGTAATAGCTATTAATATTCTACTAAGCATTAATCCCAGAAAGCATTCTGCTGTCATTTCTTTGCTGTCCCTATCTCTTGGTCCCACCACAGCACCAATCAAGCCTTCCCTCTCCCAGGAGACATACCACCTTCTCTCACAGGAGGAGGCAAAGCACCAGCATTTACAGGAGCTCCTTCCCTACCTTTCCTTTACTGAAGTATTTCCCAACCCACATGGGGAACCTTCCCAACCTGTCTGCTGCTTTTTTAGAGTGGGATTTTTTTCCCATGTCAGCAGGTTCTGCAGGGTGGGTGGATTCTTATTTCCTTTTCCTAAGGAAGAAGATCACTTCCCTAGAGTCCTTTGTTACAATGGAGAAATCCTTCAATTGGTCTTCTTTCCATCTTGACCCAACAGTATCACATTCATGTCCTTTGTGCCTAGTCAGCAGGAAATGTTTTTCTAAAGTAAAATGAAAAGTTGGGTTTATATGGAAATCACCATGTGTTTAGAGAGCATGAGCCATGTGCTCAGATTTGTGCTGGGGGATGGAATCAGGTGCCTGGTTTCTTATGATGGAAGATCATTCATAAATAAATTAAATAAGAATAGAAGTTGAGTCTTCGGGATACCAGACTTTGAATTTTCTTCAATATTAATACCTATGGCTCTCCACTTCCCCATCTTAAATCACAGCACAAGTTCAAGTAACCTAAAAAGCATCATTTTAAAAAAAAGTCATCAAAGGAGGGGACCTTACAGATATTCTAGCTCAGGTTTGGCAAATAAGTTTTCTCTCCAATGCCAATAGCAATGGACTGGAAGTGTTGCTTGAAATGCTGTGGGGACACCTGTAGGACTGAACCTGAGTTGACAGGACAAGAGTAGTGTGATCAATTTAGCAATGTCTGTCAAGGGCAGGGTCTTAGTTTGGGTTCCATAGAAGTTTGATACATGAGTTCTTGTGAAAGTGGTTTACTGGGGGGAGGGCTCTTAAGAGAAGGGAAACGAGGAAGATAGGCTAGAGCAGGGGGAGAAAGCTAAGCAAGGATGTGGGCTCATCTGATGGCTAGTCTGTCTCCTGGGGCATTAATTGAGACCAGGGGACTGACCTTTTGTATGCTGGTGGTCAGTCATTTGCTGTAGCCATCTGAGTGGTGATGTTGCACAACTTCCCAGGCCCATGGCTCTGTTCAGCGGAGGCTATTCTTGGGGAAAGGGAGCAGCTGTGAGTCATTAACAGCCAATACTGGCAGCAGCTGGGAGGTGGGTCTACCAGTCCAGTGAAGGGAGTCTGGGCAGGGCACCAAGAATGCTCACTACTGACACAGAATGAGAGAATGATGATCCACTGGCTGGTTAACATCCTTAACAAGCCAGTTCATTTTGTAGATGAAGAATCTGATGTACAGAGAGAAGGGCTGAAGTCAATCTCTTCACATCCCCTCAGAGCCCTTTCTACTCAGTTTGACCAAATACTAACCTCTAGTCATCTGCCAGCCTCAGAGCACAGCTGACATTTCAGCCTACCTTTGCCTTGTCCCCCAAGGATTCAGGCATTTCTCCTGCTGCCATGCTTTTACTCCTGCTTCTGCTGTAGCAGTCAGTGGGATACCTTTCCTTTCTTCTCTACAAGCAATTATAGCCTTGTTTCATAACATCCGGAATGGTAGTTTCATCACAGAGTGTTTATAGGACATTGTAGCCCACTTAAAATCTATCTGAAAAGGTTTATGGTTTTAGAGCAGGTTATTTGTAGGTGCTTATAGATTATCTATAGCATCTGCCCTGTGATTATGGGTTTCCTTAGAGTACATATAGAACATTATAGATTTCTTGTAGAATCCCACAGATTGCTTGTGGGATTACACCATGTTCCAGGGTCATCCATTTGACTGTCTTTTGAATGCTTACTATATGCTGGCCATGTTGTGTAGAAACCAGATGAATAAAAATGACAAGGTCCTTACCCTTATTCTAAGTATAATAAAGACAGTCCATATACTGGAAATTAACAAGTAATTTTAGATGGTGTTAAGTGCCATAGAGTGTTTGGGGAAAACTCATAGATCAAGGAAAAAGTTCCTCTGAGGAGGTAACATTTGAGGTGAGATCTGATCTGTGAGAAAGAATCATCTAGGAGAAAGTCTGAGAAAGGTGCCATCCAGGCCAAAAAAAAAAAAAAAAGCAAAGCTAATGGATCCAAGGCAGAAATGAGCTTGACGTAATTTAGGAAGAAAAATGTGTCACAATGTTCAGGAAAAGGTGAGTGATCAGAGAAAATGGTACGAAGTAAGAACACTGAGCAAGTAGTAGGGATAAGGAAATAAAAGCCACAGTGCCTTCCCTCAAGAAACTCACACTCACATTATTTCCATCATCATCTCTAGGTAGTAATAATAAGTACTATTACAAATCACCTGTGGGTGTTCATGGTCCCCTTTCAGTACTTCAGCCCTCAAAGATGAGCATTGATGATAATATTTCACTGTGACTTGCCTGTAGGAACATGATTTGTCACCTCAAATCATTTAGTTGTTAGGGATAATGACCTGCACATACTTACAATCTCAGTAAAGGTCCATTGGTGTGTACCTTTAAGCAAACCCTTAGTGATGCTAACACACACCAATAGCAGTGTAGCAGATGACCTGAGGTCATGGTGGTTCCATTGTAGACCCCTTAGAGGCTTTCAATTGCTATAACTTGTGGAGTATGTTTGCACCAGCACTCAAGATTGCTTGGATATTATTTTTAAATCTAATAATGTCCCAATGAACATTTTTCTTTGACTCAGTTTTTTACTTCCTCTTATTGATTAGCATGAGAAATGAATCCAAAACAAGTATTTGGTACAAATTATAGCACCCCCTTAGATACATTTCCCAACTGTATCAGCAAGGATTAGGTACAGCGACAACAGAGATCCACAGTGATAAGTGGTTTCAACAAGACAGAAAAGATAGAAGGCTGTTTCTCTATAATAAAAGAGTCTGAAGTCAATGCTCCATAGAACCAAGTTGGTAGTTCTGTTCCATGCAGTCCTCAGGGATGCAGGCTCTTTTAGGCTTCCTGCTCTGCCATCCAAGTAGCAGAGAAAGAAGGGAAGAAAAGCAAAAGATGCAGCTAGTTATTTTTTTAGGTGAGTTTCAAGAAGCTGTCTTAATATATCCTATGTCCCTTTACCATTGACCAGAAAACTAAGCCACATGGCTGCATTGCTACAAGAAAACTGTATAATGCAGCCTTTATTCTTGGTGATCATGTGTCAGGTGGGATATTCTCTTACTAAGAAGGGGAAATGGATAAGGAGGAACAATCAACAGCCTTCACTATATCCATATGAACACAATGCATGTGACAAAAGTCACATTAGTAGGGATGCCCCAAACCAGATATTGCTAGCACTAGGAAGTTAAAAATAAAAAATAAAACAACAACAACACATTAAAAATAAATTTTAAAATGAATGGAATCTCATAATGTCACTGACTTTTAATTTGTCCTACTAAGGACTTGAAAAACAACTTAAATTTATTACCCACCATCAAAATCATCTCATAAAGAAAGGCTTTATTACAAAAAGAAATAAGAACTTTAAAAATGTTTTCAATGGAGTAAATTTAGCTTTAGGTTAGAAGGTGAGATAAACAATATATATTTTTTTTCATTTACAAGACAGTGAAAACTTTATCACAGACCAGTGTTAGTAAATGATACTTCAACTTCAAAGCACTTCTTTAAGCGAGCATGACATTTTCTATTTCTAAAATATTCCCCCACATTATAACAATAATGACCACTTATTTAAAGCACAAACCATTTAACTGATGGACTGCAAACTGGATTCTATTTATAGATGTTTGACCTAATCAGTAATTTTTTAAAAAAATAATAATTTTATTGTCAACACACAAAAATTTTTTTTTTTAGTTCTTGCTTCTGTTGAAAAGTTGGCAGCTCTTGTATGTCTGGCCCTCATTTTCACATGGTCACCCCCAGCTGAAGGACGCTTGCAGCAGCTGCCCCTTTAGATGGGCACACACTTGCCAATTCATTATAGGTCCCACCTGGCCAGTGTCTCTCCTTTATGCTAACTGCCAGGTCCCTGTGGAAATGAGTTTGTGACTCCGGATTAGAGCTACTAATGTGCAGCTATTTATATATTCATTTCTAAACTTTACATCAAGCTGAACATTCAACATTATATCCCCATTTTCCAAGATTGAAGAAGAGAGAGGACAGGTGACTTGTTCAGGACTACAGAGCTAATAGCTGCCCATCTGGAACTTGGATTCAAGCCTCACTGGCTTCACCACTCATGTACTTTCCACTGTTCCTTCCCCCCTCCAGTGGGCCCATGACCCACATCTCTGTCAGCCCTCTCATGGGTAGAATTATTCATGCAGTCTGGGTTGTATGACTTCGTTAGAATTAGTTAGGAAAACAATGAATTTCCTGTTTCCCTTGCAGTATTATTTTAGATTCCTTTTTATATTTATTTTTGAGAGAGGAAAAGAAATCCTGGGGAAGGAAGGATGGTTCACAGGAAGCTGGAACCATCTCTCACGCAGACACAACATGCATTCGAACAGCTCTGAGAACATAAATTGCTTACTTAATCGGCTCTAGCTAATCCATGGAGTGTGAAAGCCACATTGCATTGTAGGAAACAGCTTCTGCATGTGGCGTGGGTACAGCCAACAGAGCCCAGGGTTCTTTCAACAGCTGCTGAGTGAGGTTCAAGGCCTTCATGACCCTCATGCTCTCTTTAGGCTCTCAGTGTCCCATGCATAGGAGTTTCAGATCCTGAGCAGGTATCAGATCCTTAATTAGATGCACAGCTCTGAAATAGAATGAGAATAAAAATGTGCATGTCTTTTCATTCACAACTGGACTTTTTTACTTTTATCTGCATGCTGAGAGCTTCCAGTCAGGTACAGAAAGACAGAACCCCCTAGTCCCCATACCTGCTCTACTCATGCTCCATATGGTCATTTTCCTTTAAAAGTCTGTGTATATATGAATGATATTTAACCAAGACATTATCATCTCTCTCCAGATCATGTGGTTTGACAAAGGAGTGCTAATTCCTTCAGTTCATTGAATTGAGTTGACTGCTGTGTAAAATACAAGAATGGCAGTAGATAATGTGGGTAGCAACAAAGTCTGATCCTTGCTCCCATGGCTCTTTTTGTCTGACATGAAAGGCACATATAAACACATCATTCATGTATCACTCACTGACTCAACAAGCCTTGTTTGAATGCCTCTTATGATTTACATACCATGCTAGATACTCATCCCTGTCTTCATGATGTTTCCATTCTGGTGGAGGATAGCAGAATGTTAAATTAGTTTCCTATGGCCACTGCAAACAAAGTACTGCAAACTCAGTGACTTAAAACAACATGAATCCAACAGGATTATCTTTCTAGTCCACTGTGTTCTCAGAATGGAAAGATATCAGAATGGAGAGATGGCTCCAGTCTCTAACCTCAGAGTTATCAGTGAAGGAAGGAAGCAGATCAGCAGCAACCAAGTGCTGGGAGGGAATAGAGGGCTCTAGGCACAAGGGCTGAAGACACAGGGAGCCCCTTCTAGGTGAGCATGTCATGAGAGGATTCTGGGCCCAGTGCCTAGCACTTAGTGGGTATTCAGTAAATACTCATTTCTGCAGTCATTTGCAAATAGCACAAATTTTACACCTGGCCAGAAGGATTCTTTGTCCAGAGTATTATTTTTTTTAAATGTAACAGGACTTAGGTTTCAAACAAATTGATTGTAAATTTGAGATGTAAGCTGCTGTGACTAAACAAGATGTTTTAACATCTGGAGTGTAAAAATACAGTGGGGCCTATGTTTCTAAGTTTATTTATTTGACATAATGCTTAAACTTTTGCAAAGTATGTTGTTTGTTACAGTAGTACTTTATGTATCTTCTACCTTTGAGAGTTTGCAAGGTGCTGTCATGTGACTTTGTTAAATATTCACCACAAATCCAGAGACTATCTTAAATTTCTGGAGGAGGAAATCAGGATCCATTTCTGGTGGCTAATGGCAAAAAAAGGGAAATGCATGGAGGAACACTTTCTAATGACCTTTTATATTTTCTCTTTAAATTTTATCACTTCATAAGCTTCTAGCCTCTAATCCAGGGATTGCACAGACAAATGCCTATAGGCGCTATAGCTGAGAACAAGAGGTACAAATAGGCTTGGTGTAAGGTCATAGGGAGTTGGACTGCACTGACTATACACCCAAATACATTTAAATTGAATTTATAACTTGTATTTTTATGACATGTTTTTTCAAGGCATGATTAAGTTCAGTATCTTATACATTCACAACTGAAGGGCAGTAGATGTCAGAGATTTCTTCCATTTGATAGATAAAAAAAATGAGAGAAATTGACTTGGAGCTAATGGAAGAGCTGACACTAGTTAGAAGAATGTAGAGGTTAAGAGCACATGTTTTAAAATTTGGTAGATTTGACATGAAAACTGGCTTTTGCAACTTGCTTGGCTGTGAGATGTTATGAAATTGGTCCCCTTCTCTGAACTGAGTTTCCTCATCTGTGATATGGGAATGATAGTGCTCACTCACTTTGATAAGTTGATTGTATACCAAGTGTGACCATATATGTAAGTATTTAGACAAATACCTTGCTATCACAAGCATTTTATAAGTAATAGTTAAATAATATCTATAATAATAAAAGCATAATATGCAAATTGACCAAACAGCCGATCAGCAGAACGACCATCCAGATGACCTTCTTGATGAAGCTGGGGCTGCTGAGGCAGTTGCAAAGGCCTATCCTTGTACGAATTTCATGCACTGGGTTTCTAGTTAATGATAAAAGGGTTATAACACAAGTCTCTTCTAAGTGTATATTTTCTCCCATGGCTTACTAAGCCCTCATATTTGCAGATTTGGATGATTTAGTGGAAATTCCTTCTGGATTCTATCATTGATGAAGCTCAAGCCCAAGGGGGCAATGCAGTCTTCTTTTCTTTTTTTAATATCTGTTCAAGCAGGTTGGTTTAATGATCAGAGAACAGATATAAATTTGCACGTGGAAGATAAAATCATAAATTTTTCAGAGCTGGAGGTGACATTACTTTTCAGATGAAGAAACTTAACAGAGATAAATCATAAATATAAAAAATAAATTTTAAATATAATTATATACATATAATATAAATTATATATTCAGTTGTTATATTTCTATTATTTTATATACCACATATAAATACACACAACACATATATGTGTGTGTGTGTATATATATATATATATATATATATACACACACATACATATTGTTTTCATTTATTTCTCAGTGGAGAGGGTCTAGATGTAGAGATTTTTTTCCCCCCTGGAAAGGTATATGCCTGGATATTCACATGTTATATGTTGCCTTTGGGAGAGAAAGGAGGATAAAAGGTGTTGGCTACCAATTCCTTTTTTACCCTCACATTCCACATTCTTTTTTACCTGACAAATCTGAACATTGGAACCTTGGGATTTGGCCTTATCAGCTAAGCCCTCACTCATAACCAGGCTGCTTCATCAGGGCCCTATCATCCAGCTGCTTTTAGATTTTCTTAAAATTGCTTACAGGTCTCTTATCTCATTTATTGTTTATATCACCCTCCCCCTTTTTTTACTCTTTTAACCTTAATTTTAGTGATCACATGGAGGAAGAGGAAACAGATGTTTGTGGCCCAACTAAATTCTTCACATAGACAAGGTTCACACTAGAAGTTAAATGAAGTTTGAAAAGCTCAAACTAGGAAGACCTAATGCAAGGATAATGCGATGATTAACCAAGAGATGACAAGAATGTACTCTAAGACATGGGCTTCTGGGAAGGACAAAAACGGATACATTTTTATTAGTTTTCAGGATGAATTAAAAAGATTGTATGACTAGTTTAGACTTTAAGAGATAATGGCTTTTAAAAATAAGAAAGGAAAATGGAAAAACAGATTCAAAAAGAAGATAATGGGTTCAGCCTGGCCATGTTAAATCATATTGGGCATTATAGAAAATTAACATTCACACACGAAAACTGAAGATCTCATAAAGGAAAACAGCCTGATTAATAGGGAATGTAATTGGAAAAACGTTTCCAATAGTAACTTTTAAACTATTTGACTGGGACCCATTATGAACACATGTACATACATACACACAAACTCACACACATAAAAACACAAGACTCAAAAAATCATGCCTTTAAAGTTGACATACTATGATATTTTCTGTTATTCAATTTAATTTAAATAGAATTCCAGTCATAACTCACTAAATTGATTTATTGACTCACCAATGCATCATGAAAAATACTGGCCTACAAGGTATAGCTGACTGAAGATCTTTAGATAAGAATGCAAATCATGAATATGGTATCCTTAGCCATCCATCAAGATTTGGCTTTAGGAATTAAACTGTTTAGAAGAAAGCATCAATATTCAGCAATCCTAACAGAATAAAGAAGTTATCTGTAAAGAGGCTGAGATGTAACACTATAAATAAGGAAACAAATATGTGCAAGTGAATGAGTAGCCACTTTTGTTTTTAAGTGTCATAAAAATCCTGCTGGGTTTGAAAGGAATTCTCATGCAAACACACACCATGGCAAGAAGTACCATTTGCACTGGGAGGCAGGAAAATGTGTCTATATTGTCCCTATCTATAATAATAAAAACATAATACGCTAATTAGACCAGATGACCTTTCTGATGAAGCCAGGGCTGTGAGGGCAACCTGCGTCCTGGGTGCCAGAGGGAAGCCAATGCTGGCAGCTGGGGGAAGGAAGGCCTACTCTTGCATGGATTTCAGGCAATAGTCTATAAATGAATTTCCACTTGAGGAAGGGCTACACATCAGCATCTTCTCCCCGAAGACATTGCTGTAAAGGATGGATAGTGCATGTGGTCCTTCCCCATGCAATCAATTGTGTGTCCATGAAGGGCCTTGACACAGCTTCTAGGTAAGCATCTATATGAAATAAGTCCTCTAATTCACTCTCAATTTTATTTGCATTTCATTTAGTACTCATTTACTGAACAACTGTTCTATGCAAAACCATAGAGGAATATGAAGATAAATAAGATAATTCCTGCCCTCCAGGCTCCCACAATCCTGCTGGGAAGACAGGAACAGAAATGAATAGCTCTGGGAGGAGGCTGGCTGTGATAGATGTTCCACTAGGTCTACAAAGGACAGTAGGAGACAGAGAAACAAAAAATGATTTCAACTCGGGGAGCATGGGCTTTTTCTCCTCCTTTAGTTCTTTGCTCAAATATCACCTCACTTCCTCAGAGAAACCTTCCCTGACCATTCTAGCAATAGCACTGTGCACCCACCTGCCTTTGTCCCATTGGCCCGTTTTGTATTTTTATGGCAATACTTCTTATTATTAATAATTATCTTTATTATTTATTTTTGTAACTACATGTTATGTGGAAAGACTTGTCCAAAGCACAAAAATACAGTAAATGGGATGTTTTGAATGGGATTCCAAATGTGTGAAAAATAACAAAGGAAATAGGTAAAAATCAGCTACAATGCTCCTATGCCTCTCACTAACAATAAAGACAGGAAATTGCCAGTTTATTACTAGGTTGGAACGGGATTTGCACAGAGGGACTTTTTTTAATTGAGAACCGAGTTCCCCCTCCTCCATGGGAGAAGTGAAGATGCCTCTCTGATACACAGACCCTAGTAAATGTAGCTTCAAGTGAACACCTGGAGGAATTGATGCTGCAATTACCTACAGAGGCATCACAAGCTACCCCAAAACTTAGTGGTGAAGAACAACTTATTGCACTATATTATGATTCTATGGATCAATTATTCAGACAGGGTTCACTGGGGAAAGCTCATATCTACAAGGCAATGATGTCAATGATGTCTGAGTTATCAGCTGGATAATTTGTACAAGCTGGGGCTAGGTAGGAACCAAAGATTCTCTCTTTCTCTCTCTTCCTCCACCTGTCCTCCTCAATCCCTCTATGGCATGGACAAGCCTGCACTTCCTCTCATTTTATTTTATAGTAGAATAAAAAATAAATATAAAAATGTGCTACTTTTCTATATAATTTCATAGTTAACAAAGTGGCTTCACCTACCTAATTTCCTACAAGCAACAAGATAGCAAGGGAAACTTTATCCCATTCACAAGTGAGGATGCGGAAGCTCACTGGGTGGAAGCCACTAGCATCGGGGTGGCTGCTGCAGCCTAGGCCTGAACCCACTATTTTGCGCCCACCTGTAATGTACACCCCATATCTGCTCATCTCACAGACATGCATTCTGTGTACACCACCTCCCATCATACCCACTGAAGTAGTACTGAGTCACATCCACTGAGTGGGCAAAAAGCAGCAGCCTGGGGAGATGCCAGCATTTGCTGACCGTGGGAAAAGTATGACTAGAGGGAGAGATATCAGCATTCATGGAGGGGAACAGGAATGAGACGTGCAGTAACCGCCAGGTTTAATACTGTGCACATACTTCTGATGAATATGCAAATGTAGCTGGAACCAGAAGCAGGAGGCGAAAAACATTTACTAAACAGCAGTGTTAAACCACTTTGAAAGGGGTGTGTCAAGAGAATGGTAATGAAATTAATCCTCTTCACCGGTGAATTAGCAGGGGCTTTGGTTTCCATCCAGAAATGCCCGACTGGAGTTTGTTCTGCTTAGAGCCTCTCGTATAAACTTGATCTTAATGAGGAATGAAGCTTCAGAAACCAATACAAAATAGGAAGTGGCAAAAGACACAACTATAAATGTGCACTATTAAGGGACAACAGAATAAGGGCACTTTAATTGTGCCAGACAGTCCAGGATGACTATTGTGGGGCATCCTAATGGCTGGTGTGGACTCCTCTCAGTTGATTTATCAAACAAAAGAAAATGGGTAATTGTGAAGACGGTCCAAGTGATTCGATCACTACTTACCACCGGCTGGCAGAAAACTCTACATAGAAAGAACTGCCTGTAAGTGTTCAGTTTCTGCAGGGCAGATGAGCATAAAGGCTGCCTCTCTAAGAGTAATTCCATACCAGAGCCTAAATATGTATGAATGCAGATCATTTATTGATAGGCACTGTGCCAGGTGCTGGGATTCAAAAACAAGTAAGTCACAAAACTCTAGGCACCCATGTATTTACTCAGTAGTCCCTTGTAGAAATTTGTTATATGGGGCCACCCTGTATACATACCTCCTTGTCTTGGAACTACATTCTAAATTCCTTTTGGGGGTTAACTTTGCTCACCTTAGAAGCCAACAGAAGGATTAATACTCAAGATGCTCTGCCCCCCACACACACACACTGCCATCCCATCCAACTCTCTCACTGCATTCAAGTCTAGGAGAGTATGTATAATGATGGAGAATTGGAGTGGATTTCCCTGGCTGTGGTTTGTCAGTTCTTGCTTCTTAAATCCCAACCTCTGTCCTATTTTCCTCTATCCATGAGCCTAATCCTCCAGTCTCGTTGCCAATTTAGTAATTACCTATTATCCTTCCAGTAAATGTATGTTTCCATTTAGGTTAGTAAAAATCATTCCTGTTGCTTGCTGCCAATCAATCCTGACAGACACACCATTGTCCATTTATTACTCAGCACCTGTTACAAGCATGGCGCAAAGAAATAACTATGACTGTCCTCAGGGAGCTCACCATCTGAGGGTAAAACAACTAAATCAGGGATTCACTATATATTCCAGAATCTGGGCTGAAATTGGGACAATAACAAAGAAGTGCTATGGGAACAGTATCAGAAATTGAATTCTTCTGACAGGTGTGAGGTTTCCCAGGGGTCGTGGCATCTATTCTAATTTTCAAAAGGTAAATATAGGTATGTCAGATGTATAAATGAGGAAAGTGCCTAGGTAGAGGAAATCACAGACATAAGGTCTAGGAGGTGTGACTGGAGCACAGGGGATCTATGGAAAAGATGGAAAATAATATTTACATAGCACTCAAAGGCTGGTGGCAACAATACTGTTGACTTTGACTTCTATGCAATTAATTTTGAGTCCCAGATTGTGAAAGGGCTCCCCCAAGGTCACAGAGCCACAAAACTACAGAACTCTTAATCCCATCTCCTGTTCACCTCAGAGCATTTCTGTGTAGGTCAAATGGAAGCAAAACTATTTGTTCTCATGTCTGTTTCCCTGTCCCAACTGGGCCAGTCCTCCTGTGACAGATGGCATGTGGTTCTTTTTCTTTTCTCTTTTTCTTCTTTTTTAAAAAATGTATTTTATTGATTTTTTACAGAAAGGAAGGGAAAGGGATAGAAAGTCAGAAACATCGATGAGAGACATCGATCAGCCGCCTCCTGCACGCCCCCTACTGGGGATGCGCCCGCAACCAAGGTACATGCCCCTGACTGGAATTGAACCTGGGACCTTTCAGTCCGCAGTCTGACGCTCTATCCACTGAGCCAAACCGGTCTCAGCTTCTTTTCTCTTCTTAAACACATGAAAATACCACAAGAGGGATTCAGTATGTTTGACCGGTTTGGCTCAGTGGATAGAGAGTCAGACTGCGGACTGAAAGGTCCCAGGCTCGATTCCAGTCAGGGGCATGTACCTTGGTTGCGGGCGCATCCCCAGTAGAGGGCGTGCAGGAGGCGGCTGATCGATGTCGCTCTCTCATCGATGTTTCTGACTTTCTGTCCCTCTCCCTCTCTGTAAAAAAATCAATAAAATATATTTGTTGAGTGACTAAATGAACAAATATGTATCAATCACAAAACAATAGCCAACATTTAGAGGACATTTTATTGGTTACTTGATCTCATAGTAAGCATCAGTCCTACAAAACACATGTACTTTGCCAGGGTACTTCCCTAGGCTAGCAAAATAAATCTCATTATTATTATCATCCCATTTTTCAGATAAAGAAACTTATGATTCAGAAATTTAAGACACTGTTCTGGCCAAATTCTAAGGACCTGGAAAGGCAGCCTGTGCCATTAGAATGAGCTCCCTCAAGAAGGACAGAGACCCTGAAGGTGGAGAAATGAATAGATTACCTATAGAAATAAAAGCATTAATATATGTGCAGCATTTTCTATCTAGTAACAATGAAGAATGGAAAAATTTAGTCTCGCTGCAGGGAAAAAATACCATAGGAAACTAAGCATCATTAAAGAAAAACAACATAAAAGCCTCTCTTTTTAATTAAAATTAAATGTCCACTGTTAAGACGGGTGGGAGTGGGGGGAGAGTGGTGAGCAACAAAAACCCACAGCTTTGTTTAATCACCAGTGATGAATTATAATTAGGATTTGAAAATTATTGAACCTTTTTCCCCCTGTTCACCTTGGAGCTCTGAAGGTGAATTTCAAAGAGTGCAAGAGGAATGAATATTAAAAAGTTTGTTTTATACTTGAACGCCAGAGCTCCCATCTCATTTTTCCATTAAAGCTCAACTTTTGAAATTTTTCTTCGCTTTGCAATAATTACATCCTCAGCCTGACAACTCATTACATGACAATGCTTATGCTAATGCGATTCTATAGGCTCTGGGAAAGGAAAGCTCTGGCAGTTCAGTGATGGGGCTTTAGATGGCTGCTTCCTCTCTAAGGTTCAAAGAGGCCTGTCTAAGCTCAGCCCAGAGCTGGCTGGAGCACTTCACTTTGACAAGCCTGGATCCAGTTTACTGACCAGTGATCACATTGGCTGTGGAACCCTAGTACCCAGACACCTGGTAGCTGGTTTATTTTGTTTTATTTTATTTTGTTATTTTATTTTAATTTATTTTAAATGCTGTTTTGTTCTGGAAAGGCTGAGAATGAGATTATTTGTGTAAAGGTTTGTCTCAACAATGGGATTAGCCCATTTGTCTTGCTCAGTCTGCAGTGGTGACATTCTTTTTCTCAATACTCCTACTATGACTCTGATCCTTGCCATTTACAGCTATGATGTAGTTCCCACTCTGTGTCAGCCCCTGAATGGATGAGAGGGAGACAGGATGGTGAACAAGGCTTCTCAGACATAGCTCCTGCCTGCACTGAGCCGACATCGTATGGGGGATGCAGAGGCAGTGGAAGAATAGCTAGTCCCAGGACCTACTGGCTAGGGCAGTGGTTGCAAACTGCGGCTCGTGAGCCACATGCAGCTCTTTGGCCCCTTGAGTGTGGCTCTTCTACAAAATACCACGGCCTAGGCGAGTCTATTTTGAAGAAGTGGTGTTAGAAGTTTAAGTAAAATTTGGCTCTCAAAAGAATTTTCAATCGTTGTGCTGTTTGCCAACCACTGGACTAGGGCATGAGAGTAAGATTGCTTCAGGCCCACAGAGACTCCACCTAGGCTGAGAGGTAGCAGGGGGAGGCTTCCCTGAGCAGATATCAAAAGCAAGACCTACTTAGAGATGGAAGGTGAGCTTAGGGGGTCAGAGGAGGCGCCTTTGGGGGTGGGAAGAATTTAGTGAACACTCCTGGCAAAGCACTGGTCCAGAGCAAGGGGAGAGCCAGGGAATGTACTGGAACTACAGGATGGTAGAATGGAATAGAGGGTCAGCAGGGGCTGTGAGGGGCACTGAGACTGCGGGGGGAAATGGGTGCAGATTCCAAAGGGCTATACCACCAGACTAAGGACCTCACACTGTGGGCAGTTTCAGGGTCATGGACAACCAACCAGCCAGAGGTTTTTCTTTTACTGGGGGTGAGGAATGTTGCTTTCAAACCTGTGAAATGCCCCCCTACCAGCTGAGCACCCGCTAACCAGGTGTATATGCATTATTATACCAAGCCATCACAACAAGTCCTTCAGCAGGTATTGGTATCTCCTTTCACTTGTGAGAACACAAAGGATCTGCAGCACTTTGTGATGTGCACTAGCTCTTTACTGCATCTTGTCAGTGACTGAGCCATCTCAGGCCCAAGTCAAGGTGCAGGTGCTGCCCTGAACTGGCAACATCCAGAACTTATGGAGGAGATGCTAAATGTGCTACCAGCTTTCCAAGATTCCCTGGGAGAGGGAGGGCAGAGTGTGCATCCCTCCTTGTACTTTTTTAAGTTACTGCTCTAGTAGGGCTTTATAGGGGGAGGGAGCCTCGCTGGGCTCCAGGAAACCTACTTTTAATCTAGGCTCAGCCACTAGCTCATAGGTCATTTCCCTCCAGTTTGTTTCCTCCATTACAGAAAGCACTGTTTAAAAAAGAATTTCAAATGAAAGGGAAGATTTTAAGTGGAATCTTCAGCTCTAATGCCAAAGGATTTCAATGCAAGCATCTCCCACTGACTTTTAACAGGTATGAATTGTATGGTGGGTCTTGGGGGCTGGATAGACTTTGGAAAGAAGTAAAGGGGGAAACATGTGTGGAAAGATGCAAGGGAAAGATTTAAAGTTGTAGTGCTATATAAGGGAGTTATAGCTCAATGAATGAATGAGTGAATGAAGGAACAAATGGATGTATTGAGGATCTTGACTTTCATCCTGGGCCCTGGAAAAGGAAACCCTGAGCTGGAAGGAAGTCCTTCAGCAGGAAACCTTGAGGCTCATCTCAGACCCTACGGGCTCCAAGAGGCGGCTCAGCCCCTGCCTGAGAAATTGCCCTGTTGCAGTGCCCTGCAGGGACCATATCTTGATTAGACATCACCTTCATTCCTTCCACTCAGATGCATTGGGGATGGTGAGGCTTCCCTCCATGATTCCACTCCTAGGTTAGGAAGCTGTCTTCTGAGCCCCCATGGCCCTCCCACAGCCCATGGATACCTGTCTCTCTTTCCCACTAGACTACAACTCCTGAGGCCAGAGACTGTGTTCTTTCATTTCTGGTTCTTCAGGACAGTGGCGGATACAGAGCTTATGAATATAGCAATATGCAAGCCTTCCTGTGCGTTTCTCTCTTGCCGAGTAGGCCAGGGATGAGGCTAATACTTTATATAGAGTATTTCACTTAATCATGGAAACACGTCTCTGAGACAGGTACCATTATTTCTACCTTATAGATGAAGAAATGGAGGCTGAGTCAGCGAAGTTAAGTGATTTGCTGAAAGTCACACAGCAACGAGTCAGTCTTACCTGTGGTCTGTGCACTGGCAACATCACCTGGGAGCTTGTTGGGAAAGTGGGTCCCCAGAATCAGAATCTACATCTTAACAAAATCTTCAGGTGACCTTTGCGAATTTAAAATTTAAAATGGCCCTGACTGGTTTGGCTTCAGCCTGTGGACTAAAGGGTCCCAGGTTCAATTCTGGTCAAGGGCATGTACCTTGGTTTCGGGCACATACCCAGTAGGAAGTGTGCAGGAGGCAGCTCATCAATGTTTCAAACTCTCTATCGCTCTCCCTTCCTCACTGAAAAAACAAAAACAAAAACAAAACCAATAAAACATATTTTTAAAAAAATAAAAAATGAAATAAAATTTAAAATGCACTGATCAGGTAAAATGAAAAAAAAAAATGTTTCCCAAATGAACAAATGACCTAAGTTTGAATCCTGGCTTCACCACTTACTTGCTCATCTTGTGGATGAACCAAAGAACAATGCTAAGCCTCATTTTCCTTATCTGCAGTAAGGGAAGAAGGAAAGAATATACAGAGGAGTAGTGAGTGTATGATGAAAGATGCCTGCAAAGTCTGCCCATTCTAACAGCGAAATAGAAGTTAATATTATCCTTCGTGTTAGCTATTCCCCTCTCTGAAGCTGACTTGCTCTTAAAACACAGAAACTGTTGGACAAAAGCATCTCAGAGTCTAACTTTATAGCCTTGTAGATCCTGAGAACATGAGGGTGGAAATGCTATTAGGCTCCATAGATTAGAAATATGTTACTCTGTGGTCATTAGTTTTCCCTCCCACACCCCCTGTTGTATCAAACTGCAGACAAAGCACTTTGCCAAGTCCCTTTCTTCCCAGTTACATGGCCCAGTGGGAATTTCCCCTGGTTAACTCCTGCAGTGCATGGCTCTGACTCCAGCTCTCCTGTTTTTCTGCCAAAGATTTCAGAAAGAAGTGCATGTTGATGTGCTGTCTGCTTTCTTGATTAGATGGCAGATTTGTTACTGGGGTGGATGAGACAATCAGGCAGCCTTTGATGAGACCTTTCTGATATGTAATTCCAGGTGGGTAAGATAAGTGGTGTTAGGCAGGCTGGCAACAAAGGTAGGCAGAAATCTCAGGTGACTGGAATTGAAGAGCTGCCTGAGCTCAGTGCTGCTGCGAATGATGTGAATTTCAAAGAGCACGGGATAAACATTCACTTTCAGATGGGCTAATTTATGCAGGAAGTCATTTGAGAAGCCAATTCTCTCATCCCAGAGAGTTTATAGAAGCAGCAAAAAATGGTTAAGCGCTGGGATGTAAACACTGATAATTGGTAATTAATGGGCACACCTATGAGGAAGGCCTATGCTGAATTACATTGATTGCTTGAATCATTCATTGATTCATTAAATAGTGTACAGTATGTGGTTTTTGAGCTGCTGTTCCATCCAGGCACTATGCTGGGTGCTGGGGACCCAGAAATAATAGGGTTACAGTCAGCGCACAAATGAAGGGGCTGAAGTGAGGCTTTCATGTAAATAATTAATGTTGTTCTCTCCTTTCTCCCTGTATTTATACTTTTGATTCCTACTCTGGGTGGGACATGGGGATGGGCTGAGGGATACATGGGAAAGAAGACAGACCAAATCCCAGTTCTTCCAGAGCTCCTGTTCTCACACTGCTCCAGCTTCATGCTTCAGACAGTAGTCACCTGTAGGCATGCGAAGGCTCTCAAAAAACAATGAATGAATAGAGACAGCCATTAAAGCATTGTATGGCTGATAAATTACCAGTTGTCCAAAGTACTAAGGAGAAGCATGGTGCAGGGTACTTTGAGGAAACCAAAGGGGGTGAGGTGACTTAACCCTATCTGGGGACTCAGAAAAGTCTTTCCACAAGTGACATTTAAAATGACATCTGAAGGTAAATAACAGGTATAAGCATTTCGGAAATGCTGTCCCAGGAAGGTGAGGACAGCACCTGGGAAGACACTAAGGTAAGTAGCTGGCACCATGGCAGTGCTAAGACACCTGCAAGGTAGCAGGCCCTGATGTAAAGGGGGAGAAATGAAATGAAATCAGAGGGTAGACAGGAGCCAGATTATATCCATGTAGATCACGTTTAGGATTTTGGAGTCCATGTGGAGTTTCCTAACTAACCATATTCAGCCGGCACATGCCTTCAGAAGTTATCAAGGAGGCCCTCTGCCTCCCAACAGTAGCTAAAGCATCAGCCAGGCGGAGCAGGACTAAACCAGTTAAAGGGCAATAAAAGTGGATGTCTTGCTCAGGAAATATAACAGAACAGAACAAAACAAAACAAAAGCAAGTCATGGCATTTGGAGTCAGAGGAACCCATATTTGAATCTCAGAACTGCTACTTTGTGTGTGACCCTGGACAAATCAATGAATGTCTCAGTCTCCCAGAGAAGGAGAGTTCAAATGATTCTGCATGGAAAAGGTTTTGCCTGATGCTTACCGCATAGTAGGTGCTTTGCTTTCTGTAGCTTTGCTCCAAATGGGCCAGATAGACCCATGACCAGGGTTAGATTGAGACCGTAGGATTTTTTATGTCCTCCAAAAATTACATTTCTAAAATACTTGTTCAGTATTTATTTAATATCAATGGAGAGAGACCGATTTTGTTAATCAACAAAGAAAGTATTAGGCCTACATGGTATTGTGTTTACAATGGGATTTTTTCTGAACCCCCAAACTACCTGAGTTTAACATTTTGATAATGGAATAAAACAATCATTTTGTCCTGGGTAAATAGCATTGTCCTATAGGTTATTCGGCATCAGAATCTCAGGTGACTTTTTGGCTACTGATTTCAGGTGACTCATAGCTGACTGTTCAGGGCCTGGTGGAGGCTGGTGGGAGGTCTATAGCTGCATGAAGAGGCTTTCATTTGCAGATCACAACAACACCCTGTGGTACAGGTGTCACCAACCAAATGTGTATTTGTATCTTCTTACAAGGACAGGATTCTTCAGGGAAGTAGGGCAGCAATACTTATCTGTAGTGGTTGTCTGCTTTTCACCTTCTGGTAACAGAACCCCTTCTTCTTGATAGGAATCTATCCATGTGGCTCACGATATAAGCACTTGGCTGGGCTCACAATCCAGGCTTGCCAGTCAGAGCACCACTTTTTTCCCAACCAAAATGATTGGCTCAGATGTGAGCCAATCAGAGCATTAGCTCAGACTTTCTATGGGCCTTTGGTAAAAACAACATTGTTTCCCCTCTAAGATTCCTACTTGTAAAAACAGTATTAGCTGAGACATGCCAGAGCCCATCTTTGCCACATTTAGGACAATCTACACTAAGAGAGAAGCCAGACAGAGCACTTGGACAACCACTATTGAAATCTCAATATAAATGAGCCATCCTGTTCTTAGCTGCTCTCCTGAATTCATAGTTAGGTGTACCATAAGTAAACCTTTTTTATATATGTCCTGATAGCTATATTGAAAAATAATTGTCATACTATAACCTGAACATGTTTAAAGTGTAAAATTTGATAAATGTTGACATTTATGTACACCCAGAAAAACCATCACCACAATCACAGTAATTAGCATTTGTGTGTCCTTTTTATACCCACGTTTATAGCAGCATTTGAATGGATAAACAAAATGTGGTATACACACACTCAAGGGAATATTACCTAGGCTAAAAAAAAGAAAGGAAATTATGACACATGCTCCAACATAGATGAAACTTGAGGGCATTATGCTAAATGAAATAAGCTAGGTACGGAAGAACAACTTCTATATGATTCCATTTGTATGAGATACTTAATAGAATGGTGGTTTCCTGGGGCAATGAGGATGGAGGAATAGAAAATTATATTTTTAACAAGTACAGAGTTTTAGTGTTGCAAGCTGAAAAGAGTTCTGGTGATGACATTAGCACAACAATGAGAATGTATTTCATGCCACTGAACTGTACACTTAAAAATGTTTGACAGTATAAGGTTCGAGGCGCAGGAAACGGAGTCAGGGGCCAAGACAAATTAAAAGAGGAAGTATATTCTGCACTAACAAGTGAGATTCATTACAAAGGAGGGTAGAAAAACCAGGATTAGAGAAAGAGGAGGAGGAGGACCCAGCTGGGCTTTCTCACAGCCTGGAGAGAACAGCAACACGTGCAGAGGTGAGGAATGGGAAGGGTTGGGGCCCAGGGCACTTGGCACGTGCTGATTGGTGGTTCAATGTCTTGGGAATATCCCCACCACAGATGCAGGTTATGTCATACTCTGCCTACCAGGTGGGGGAAGGGAGGATCGATCAGACAGTATTCAGACTGGTTTGTATTCTTCTAATATTTATATATTGAAGCCCTAACCCCCAAGATGATCCTATTTAGAGAAAGGGAATGTAGTTTAGGTAAAATGAGGTCATGACAGTGGGCCCTTAATCTGATACAACCTGTGTACTGATACGAGGATGCGAAATTGGAGCTCTCTGTGCTTGCACAGAGGAAGGCTGTATGAGGACACAGCCAGAAAGTAGTGAGGTAAGTGCGATAACAGAGCTCTCACCAGAAACTCCCTGGTGCTGACTCCTTGATCTTGAACCCCACTAGCCCCCAGAACATGTTTGTTGTCTAAGCTCCCCAGTCTGTGGTGTTTTGTTATGGAAGCCTGAGCAGACTAATACAGGTGGTATATTTTATGTTTTATGTAGTTGACCACAACTGAAAATCCACAAACTAGTTTGACCTAGTTTTCTGTTGTGTACAACCCAAAGATTCCTCACTAAAATGCCAACTGATTTCAATATTATTCGTCAAGTTCAACAATCCTATGTGGTATCTTGTGTTCATTGATACAGTATTTCTAAATATTTCCAGGGAGGGTTTTTTTATTTATTTTTTTAATATATTTTTATTGATTTTTTACAGAGAGGAAGGGAGAGGATAGAAAGTCAGAAACATCAATGAGAGAGAGACATCAATCAGCCACCTCCTGCAAACCCCCTACTGGAGTTGTGCCTGCAAGCAAGTTACATGCCCCCAACCAGAATCGAACCTGGGACCTTTCAGTCTGCAGGCCAATGCTCTAGCCACTGAGCCAAACGGGTCTCGGCTCCAGGGAGGTTTTGCTACTTCTTGTACCTCAAGCTACACCACACTGGCTGGCTTCTCAATCTGGCTCTCCATTTCTTGAGGGGAGAAGTGACCCCAGACCCAGACCCAGACCCAGTGGTTCTGTGAAAATTAGGGTGTTATGCCCTGAATGTATGATCCCTGTTCCCAGAGAAGCCTTCCCAGGAAGACAGAGCCTGAGGCAGCCTTGACAAAAGA
Organism: Lasiurus cinereus; assembly: GCA_011751065.1. NCBI lineage: Eukaryota > Metazoa > Chordata > Mammalia > Chiroptera > Vespertilionidae > Lasiurus > Lasiurus cinereus. Next base: position 23,890,824 of record JAAGEH010000030.1, on the reverse strand, counting down.
GGGCTCCTTGTCCTTGGAGCCTTCCTTTTCCACTTCCAGATGTTCCTGTTAGGAAATCTTCCCTTATCTGCAGCTCTAAGTGCCAACACTCAGGAAGGGACCATGCCCAGAGGCTTTCTGCTAAAGGGATTTCACAGTCTCAGGACTAACACCCCTGCCTATTAGCGTGCAGGCATCCTTTCAAGGCAAGTTGGGGCTTATTTGTAACTTATTTGAGAAAAGCGTCACATAGTGTATTTGTATCCTTGGCTACAAGGATATAACTTATTAGTTCTCTTCCTTTCCATGATTATTAAAGACTTCACTACACCTACTCATCAGAGCTTTTGTTCTAGAAGGGTTGCCTTGGAGTCTCTGATGCTGCTGACATTTGCACACCTGTCTGAGGCATGGGAAGTGAAAAAAATGAAATTCCACTTACTGAGCATGTATTACTCTGTGCCAGACAGTTTCTAAGGTGTTGTGTTTTGAGCCCTGGCTCCGTTGCTTGGATGTTGTCCCATGCACCCAAAAGTTGCCAGTTCTATTCCCAATCAGAGCACATGCCCAGTGATCCCTGGTAGAGGGTGTATAGGAGGCAGCAGATCAATGTGTGCTTTCACATCAGTGTTTCTCTTTCTCTCCCTTCTCTTTTTCTTTCTCTCTAAAAATCAATTTTTAAAAAAGTATTATGCTTCAATTATATTATTTATGTCATATAGGAATACTGTGAAGTCAAACTGAAAAAAACCCATTTTAGAGATGAAGAAAGAAAGACTCAGAAAGTAAAAATACTCACCTTGTCAGTTGGAAGAAAGAATTTGAACCCAGATTTCCAAAATACAGATCTAGAACATACTATACCAGTTCAGAATTCAAACCTCTATAATCTCTACCTGGTATGCAATAACTTTGATCTGGATATGACTATACCTTGGTATTGCCCTTGTAAATTTGGTTGGTCCATTCACTCCCTGAACATTGATGGTGATGGTGATATTCATGATGGGATATCAGCTATTTCCGGAGCTCTTGAGTCAAAGATAAAGCATATTTGTATGGTGTGTGTGTGTGTGTGTGTGTGTGTGTGTGTGTGTGTGTGTTTATGTGTGTGTGTTATGGACTGACCTCTATTCTCCAAAATTTAAATATTGGAGCCTGACCCCTCAATGTGCCTGTATTTAAAGATAGGGCCTTTAGAGAGTAGTTAATGCTAAATCAGGGTGGGGCCCTAAAACAATAAGATCGGTATCCTTATAAGAAGGGAAGGGAAATCAGAGATTTGAGCATGCACACATAGAAGGGATGATGTGAAGAGGCAGCAAGAGGGTGGCCATCTGAAAGCCAAGAAGAGATTCTCAGAAGAAACTCACCCTGCTGGGACCTTGATCTTGAATTTTCAGCCTCCAGAACTGTGAGAAAATAAACTTTTATTTTTATTTTTTGGTACATTGTTATGACAGTCCTGACAAATTAATGCAATATGTAGTTTTGTTTTTTCTCCTCCAAATTGTTTCCCATAAATTTGGGGCAATTCGCATTCTTCCAGCAGAGTCTTAAAGGTTCCATCTATCTCCCTGTAACTCCACAACTTGCTTACTACAGGGTTTTTAAAATAATTGCCTAATAAAAAATGTTATTTTTAATTTGCATTATTTCCCTTCTACTGAAGGGGAAATGTTTTCATAGTTATAGTTGTATTGGTCACTTGTATTTCTTCTTTAAAGTTTTTGCTCTCTTTTTATATCAGAGACTTGGATTTGTTATTTATTTGTAGAAGATCTCAATCTATAAGGATATTTTGTATATCTTAAAAATAATATCAAATATCTCATTATTTTATCTTCCTATGTCACTACTTACCTTTTGAGTTAGTTTAAATTATATCTTATCAAATCTATTTCTTAGTTTCTGGTTTCTCTTTTTGGCATAATGTTTTCTAATGTCTTACCTGCCTCAACATTATAAAAGTCGATAAATATTAATATATATTTTTATCTAGTTATTTTGTTCTGAAATCTTTTTAAAATACATTGTTATTAATTTCAGACAGAAGAAGAGAGAGGGATAGAGAGACAGAAGGATCAATGATAAGTCAGAAACCCCGGGCATGTGCACTGACCTGGAATCGAACTAGTGACCTCCTGGTTTATGGGTCAATGCTGAACCACTGAGCCCTACCTGCTGGGCATCTTCTGGAATCTTTCTAAGTGTAACCTGTAAGGTAGTTATCAATCAATGATGAACTAGTTGCCCATATGCCTTTATTTAATAATCCAGCCTTTACCCCAATTTTAAAATGTGCTCTTGACTATATGCTAAAATATTTTGATATACCTGGATCTATTTTTGGCCTTTCAATTCTGTCCTATCAGTTCTACTTTACTTAAATTACATGTGAGCTCTTGGTTTTCTTCCAGTACTGTATGTGTTGGTTCCAAATGCTACATAAATAAGAAAAGGGGCCCAAGATTTCCTTACCTGTAAAGATTCCAGTGATTTTTTATTTGTTCTTTGTGTCTTTCCTAATGTGAGCCGATAAGGAGAGCACTCGGGGATCCCGTGATGTAGTCTAATGATGAAAAGACTTTAACCTTCTTTGTACTCAGCATTTTAATTTTCTGGTATTTACTGAAATGCCATTAATCATTTTAATCACAATAAACTAATTTGATAGTGACGTGAATATCGTAAGAATTTAGATAACACTTCCATTTTAGTTCTCCAATAATTAACTTTACCATTATTTTATATTGTTATCAGTGCTGGGAATAGAACCTTACCGATGAACTTTTCCTTTAGGGGCAGGGATATGGGAAGAGCAGAGTAACAGAATACAGATGTTTCTTATTGGTGCTAGCACAGCTGTGGGAAATACTTTCATTTTAAGCTGATGCTGCTCACAGATGGAGAAAAAATGATCTGGATGCTTGCTTCCCGTGTGTGTCGCCAGTCTTCCCTCTTCCCTCATAAATCACTGGGCAACAAAAGCTTCTGATAGAACTTTGTAAATTGCTTAATGCAAATAAACAGGGAGGAGGTTGTGGGGAGACTTTAGAATAAGGGAGAGAAGATGGCCCCACAAGTCAGAGAGAAATTGAATAAGGGAATGGCTGTTGACCTTACTCCCAGCTGGGGAATGGAACAACATTTAGTGGTGACTCTCTGGCATAGGAGCAGGCAGTTCGCACAACATGATCTAACTGTTAGAATTGATTTAGTATTTATTCTATTTTTTTAAAAAAAAAATATCACGAGGCTATTTTTCCATTGATTCTTAGGAAGAATGGGAGAAGGAAAGCCTGGGGTAAGCCTGCAACCAAGATTGTGCCCTTGACCAGAACTGAACCTGGGACCCTTCGGTCCACAGGCCAACACTCTATCCACTAAGCCAAACTGGCTAGGGTGGTATGGCTTTACTATTTATTGCATAGTGAACTTGGGCTAGTCTCTTCTTTGCTCTGAGCCTCAGTTTCCTCAATGATATATAGAAATGACCACATATCTCTCAGATGATGGAAGAATTAGAGGAAATATTTTAAACTGATCAGCAGAGTGGCTAAAATAGAGTAAATCCCTTAAAAATCATATTTTCACCACTGAGATGATTATTATAATCTTGTGGTCAGGGACCTATGGTAGAAGGGAAAGGGTGGGAGGATTAAGCCATAAAGATTAAGTATTGAGTCTCAACCCTGCCCTTTATTAGCTGTGTGACCTGAAAAAGAAAATTTATACAATTTTTCTAGGATAGAGTCTCCTGATATATCAGATGGAGACAACTAATCCCACACCAATCTTTGTCTCAGAGTTTCTGTGAGAATAAATTGCTAATGGATGGAAAAGAGCTTTGAAAACACCTCTAGGTATTATTTGCCTTTCAAATGTGAGATAATATTATCCCTTAGAAACCTCTTAGCAGATCCTGAAACTGTGGATGAGGCTAGCCCTGACTCTTAAACTGTCAGACAGAAGAATCCTCGTGGTCCCAGCAAAGAACAAGGAATAGCCGGGGGAAGAAGGTAACGTGAGTAAGATTTTAACCCATATGGGAAGAACTTTCTAGCAATTTAGGATGTGTGATGGAATTCATTTTGGAAAAAATTTCCAAGTAGTCTGAGTTGCCTAGTGAGATTCTGAGCTCTCTGTCATTGGCCATGGTCTAGTAGATAGAGGAGAGATGGCCATCTGTCAGGGATGCCAGAGAATGGATGCTGGTATTAGTAGGGAATTTATTTACTTAGCCAGCATTCCATATTTTGTCCCCTGAGCTCACTGCATGCCATATTCTAGGATAGATGCCAAAGTGCAAAGAGATTTGATCCCAGAATTAGTTAGGATCCTTGGTTTTAAGTAACAGACAGCAATGGTTCTTACTTTAAACAAACAAAGAAACAAGCAAACAAAGACAGTAGAATGGAGATTGTGGAGCTGAGGAAAGATTAAACAACCAAAGGAGGAAACAAGGACTAAGGACAGGTCCCTGGATCTCAGAGGCAGGAACGATGGACCCTGCTGAAAGAAAGATTTGGTTCACATACTTTCAATATTCTGTCACAGTGTGCCACATCCCTAAAGATTCAAATTCCCTGGAGAAAAAATCTGACCTAATTTTGCTTGCTCATCAGAGGGATAAAGGGAGGGAGGGAGGGAGGGAGGGAGGAAGGGAGGGAGGGAGGGAGAGAGAGAGAGAGAGAGAGAGAGAGAGAGAGAGAGAGAGAGAGAGAAAGAGAGTGAGAGAAAACTCTATCAGTCATTTCATCAGGGCCACATGAAATGGTGTGATGGCATAGTTCTCTCTGGGAGAAATGAGTGTTATACCAAAATCATGGGAGAAGATATTAGGAAAGGAAAAAAAAGATAATGATTACATTCCTAGCCTTCAGACATCATAGCACAATGGGGGACAAATAAACATGGACTGTGTGAGCTTCAGGAACACTGTGGAAGGCAGTAAATCACCCAGACTTGGGGCTTCAGGAGAGGGAAGGAGGAAACTGAATTGTGTATTTTCAGAGAAAAAGGGGTAGTTAGGTAAAGGTGTGGGTCAGAAGGCAAGAGGTTCTAAGGCTCCTTCTGACTCTCAGACCCTACAATTCTAAAGAGTGGGCCCTGAGCTTTGTGATGCTTTCCATATTGTCCGCTTTTGCTGTTTTCCCAGCTAGATCAGACACTCCCTAAAGGATATTGCCCAGTATGTTTGATTTGTTTGATGCATAGGAAACCCAAATGCCACTGCCAAGCTGAATAGGGGCTAGAGGCTACTTGTTTGTCAACATGAATCTAATCCAACCTTGTCATTTAATACAAGAAGAAACTGAGGCCCAGAAAGGATTCCAGGGTAAGTTTGTATTTGTATCTTTTAGGATGCTTTTACCTATTAGTAACAAATGACCTGGTAAAAGTAGCTGAAAACATTGGGGCTTTTAATGTCACATGACTAGGATTACAGAGTAGACAGTTCTGAGGTCTCTTAGCTCAGCAGTGTAATAATTGCATCAGGCTGAGTTCATTTTTCCGGTCCTCTTGCTTTTCCCTCTCAGGATCACAAGAAGTCTGCCTTGCTTCAGACATCACACCATTCCAGCATACAGAGGCAGGGACTCAAAGGGATTTTCATCAGAATGAAAAATCTTTCCTTGAAGCCCTTCTTTTGTCTTAGTGGTCTGAACTAGGTACATGGGCCAGCTGCTAAACCAGTCACCTGCAAAAATTAATAAGACTGCAGTGGTTGGCTTTGACAAGTCATGATTCACCCTGTAGAGCTGAGCTCACATTCCTTCAGCAAAGTGTCACCTGTCATCTACATAAGGTCAAATCCTGTTAATAAGGAAGGAAGGCATTAACATGGCTCTTGGGGTGGTACCTTACCCCTGTGTTGAAGCCAGAAGCAGGGTCCAGTTCTCCTGAGACCGTGATGCCTGAGCCAGGCTTCCCTCCAGAGCACTCAGGAGGAGAAGGTGCCTATGACCTACGAACCCTGGGTCATGACTGAGAAGTCAGTCTCTGAGCCAAAGCAAAAGATGTATACCAACCAACGTTCACAGTTGATTGTGGAATTGATATTCGTTGGGTTCTCAGAAACTTAGCAAGAATGGCAGAAGATATCCTAACAGTCTTCCTAAATGACTTCCATTTGTCCAATTTTTTATTTTTATTTATTTTTAAATTTGTATTTGCTGGTCAATTTAGAGAGAGAGAGAGAGAGAGAGAGAGAGAGAGAGAGAGAGAGAGAAACATTGGTTCATTGTTCTACTTATTTATGCATTTATTGGTTGCTGCTTGTATGTGCCCTGACCCTGGATCAAACCCACAACCTTGGTGTATAGGGACAAGGCTCTAAACAACTGATCTAACTGGCCAGGGTTGCCCAATTTTTAAATAAAAGCCCTGTCAATTATTAAAAGAAAACATCAATTTTCCTTGGTAACATGCCTATCAGGTGTTGTGGTTTTCATTAATTTGATTAAATATAACTGATTTAATATAAACACTAAATATAACATATTATATTTATTATATTAATATGATGTAGGTTATATTAAGTGTAATAAATATATATGAGTTTCATATAAATCTCACCACAATTCTGTGAGGTTAGTGCCACCATCCTTACTTTACAGATTATAAAGCTGAAAACCAGAAAAATTAAGTATTTTGCTCACAGTCACTCAGCTCAAAATTAGTCTGCCCAGCATTCAGGCAGGTGCAGTTTACCAGAGAGCTCCTATTGTATTCAAATTCTTTCCAGATTTGGGGCACTCAGATATCCAGCACAGCCCACTCCTTTGAAGCTCAAAGTGTAAAAAAGAATATATTTAGGTCGCTCATTTTATTTTTTGTTCCCCTAGAGTTTTCTCTGAAGTGTTATACTAAAAATGTGTCATTCTATTAATGTCTTCTTTTATTCCCTTTCCCAATCCTCCAAAGCTTTAAAAAAAATTTGCCTCTGTCAGGTGCAGAAATTGCCTTGATTTCTTAAAGTGACAAAAAAAAATGTGTGATTGTTTCACAAGGCATGCCACCAACCTCGGATAAAACCAGCACGTATTCCATCTCTGAGGCATTTTCGTAGAGGCAGCCCCAGAAAGGGCTCCACAGGCTGGTCACATCTTTTGCTTTGGCTCACAGACTGACTTCTCAGTCATGACCCAGGGTCCTTAGGTCAGGAAATGAAAAGTACCCTGACCTGAACTCAGGGAGCCCTGGACACTGGCTGAGTGACCCTCCGACAAGTATCTTCACTCCTCTGAACCTCAGTTAGCCCATTTGTAAATTAGGCACAATACTCATATCATAGGATTTTTATGCAGAGAAGATGAGTAAAGCACCAGTGCAATGCTTGGCACATAATTAATGCACAGTGGTTAGTTAGTATCTGTGGTTATTATCATTGGTCCAGACTCCATGGCTACTCCCTATATGGCCTGAGTATCTTCTAAAGCTACAACCTCTGTGCAGTCAAGGGAGATTGGATGGAGGCAAAAGAGGAGAGGGGACTGGAACCCCTGACAAAGACCAACCAGAAAAATCCAAGAAGGGAGAGAATTTGTCTTCAAATGTTAGGAACATTTGAAGGGTAAGACTTAGTTTAAGTGGCCCCAAAGGTAAACCAGGACTAAGGAGTAAAAGCTGCAGGAAGACAGGTGTTAGGCGGGTATCAGGGAGATGGCTGGGGATGCATAGGGTTGCCTGAGGATGCAGTGAGCTCTGTCTCCCTGGAGATAAGCAAACAAATATGGAATAACCACTTGTAATATTGTGTGTGTGTGTTTGCACGTGCACTGTCCTAACCCAGTTTTTTTTTTAATATTGTGGTAAAATATACATGACATAGATTTACCATCGTGACCATTCTTTTTTTGTTTTAATATGTTTTTTATTGCTTTTTTACAGAGAGGAAGGGAGAGGGACAGAGAGTTAGAAACATCGATGAGAGAAACATTGATCAGCCGCCTCCCGCACACCCCCCACTGGGGATGTGCCCGCAACCAGGATACATGCCCTTGACCAGAATCGAACCCGGGACCCCTCAGACTGCAGGCCGATGCTCTATCCACTGAGCCAAACCGGTTTCGGCACCATCGTGACCATTCTTAAATGCATAGTTTAGTAATATGCAACCAATCTCCATCTTGCAATACTTTATACCCATTAAACATCAACTCTATAACCATTAAACATCAATTCCATATTTCCCATTTCCCCATCCCTGGCAACTACCATTCAACTTTCTGTTTATGTTAATTTGACTACTCTTTAAGTACCTCACTCATATAAGTGGAATCATACTGTATTTATACTTTAGTGACTGGCTCATTTCACCTAGGGTAATATCCTCAAGATTCATGCACGTTGTAGCATGTGTCAGAATTTCCTTCCTTTTAAGGCTGAATAATATTCTAATTTGTGTACATACCACATTTTGCTTATCCATCCATCAATGGATACATGGATTGCTACCATCTTTTGACTATTATGAATAATGCTGCTATCAACATGGGGGTAAACAGATGTATCTTTATTCTCTGCTTTTCATATATACTTAAGAAATGGAATTGCTGGATTCTATGGTAATTCTGTTTTTAATTTACAGTATTGTTTCTCATCCTGATCAATAATTACTACTTTCTTTTTTTTTTTTTATAGTAGCCATCCTGAAGAGTGATTGTCTTGATCCAGTTTTGAGACATTGGCTAGAGTCTGCTCCGTTCCCCTTGAATAGCAAATTAAGTCCACAGCCTCAATTGCTTTCTTTATTGGACTCTCTCTGAGCACCTGACTTAGTCACTCCAGAGCCAGGTACCAGACAACTAGGGACTTATGCCCGGAGACTGCTAAAATGATCCTGAACCTGCTTGCCCTGCCTTGCCTTTTTCTTCCTGAGGAAACCACAATGAAGGAGGCCCTTGCCCACAGTCCCTACCCTCCCCCTTTCACCCCCCCCCCCCACTCTCTCTACCTTGTGACTGACCCCAGTGCTTTCCTTAAGTGGCCCTGTGTTCTTTGCAGAGTCTAACAAAAACCTTTACATTTTCAGTTCTCTCTCTCTCCATGTGCATCAGGCTATTGCAGAGGCTGTAAGGGGCTAGATCACTGTTTCTCAAACGTGGCTGTGTTATGAACTGCAGGTTTCCTGTCCCCAACCCCAGGGCTGATTCAGTGGCCTAGAAGGAGCCTATGTTATAACCAGCTCTGATTGCTTCGGACTAGAAGGCGCATGGCTCTGCTTCCCTCTAAACCCAAGATTCTGTAATTATTAGAAGAAAATAGAATGAAAGGAACAAAAATAGCCATGTTAATTAGATCTACATAGTTTACAAAGTGCTTTCATAGTCTTCCCCTCAGAGCAGCCTTAGGGAGTGCATAGTGCTATGTCACCAAATGGGCAGGGCCATATGGGAGTGTCCTCCTAGAGTTGGAAGGCCAGTAAGTGACAGGGTATGATCTGAACTCTGGTGAGTCTGTTTGTAAAGCCCTTTCTACCACAGAATAAAGAAACTAGCATTTAGGGAACTGTCAACATTACAATCAGAAAAAGAGAACAAAACTGCTAAAAACAAAACAAATACTCTGCATTTTAGCTCTTGGTCACCAGCTTGCTTGAATTTTTTAACCGCCTAGCTATTCCTTATTGGCATGGGGGAGAGCAGCTACAACATCTTGTGGATTTCAGGTGGGTCCAACCTCAAGGTTATCCTAAGACACTGTGAGATCTTTGAACATGACAGTGACCATCTACCACCCGCCTGTGGGAGTGCTGACTTCTTCTTCATTCTGGTAAATCCAATCCATCAAAGGGAGCTGGAGCTTTGAATGAAGACCAACTGCTTCCATGGCAAATTATTCATTTATTCAGGCAGTGATTCAGCAGCAGGTAGCAAATGCTGACTGTCTCGCTTCAGAGAAGTAGGAATGGAGTCAGAAATGTAGTCCCAGCCTCAAGGGAAGGGACAGATGCAAATTCACACAAACTCTCCTACCAAACGCAAATGAATGTGTGATGAACACATATGTAACTACTATGAGTCAGAAAATTAAGAATAATGTCAACCTTTCACTATTCATCTGTAGTGTGTCCCCAAAAATGTATGCACACATGTTGAATAATTATAAAGGTAGTGTTTATTAAAATACATTTCATTTTAAAAACTGAGCTATCAGCTGTTAAAGGGTATATACATTTTTGGGGGGATACCCTATCTATCCCTAATTCAACTACCCTTGGCAAACATGAATTGGCATATTTAAGCATATGCAGTATATATTGTGCATCTGCACAGTGGTAACCAGTGAGAAGGACTCAACTAGCCCAGGGACTTGTCCTATGTCCTCCAGCTTATCAGTGCCAGACCCCAGGCATTAGCCTCTGGAAGATAAATTCTGTGAAGATAAGTGGCCAACCTGGAATGGTGCCCACACAATGTTAGTGAGATGGAATCCAGGCAAGCCTCTAACTCCAAGGCCATGTGGTTTTTCATTGAACTCACAAGGCAAAACTTCAGTAGTCTCCAGTCTGGATTCAGCAAGCCCAACACAGAAGTCTCTCTGTGAGTCATCACTGCAGTTCCAAGAGACCCGGCCATGGTCATTCTTCCTGCCAAGGAAGTCTGGCATCAGGAGCATCTTGATTTGACAGAAGAATAAGAGATAGAAGCATCTGAAGAGCATTTAGAAAAGCCCCTGCTCTAGTTGTGGAAGAACCTTTTGCGTAGTTTTGATTTGCAAGTCCCTACAGGACCTAACTTTACTCCCTTTATTTGAATGATAAATGAAAATGTTAGTATGGGGGCCCATAGGATGCTTTCCCCTCCCTGACAGACACCAGGGTCCCCTGGGGGTAGGTGGAAGGTGATATCTCTGAGGAACCCCACTGAGACACCCCTCTTGTGGTTCTTGCATGATGAAGCATTGGCTCAGAGCCAGTTGGTACATTTTTTGTCTGCTATCTGGGAGACATTTGCCACTCACCTAAGGACTCTAAGGAAGAGAGTCAAGGAACCCTTATCTGGATTAAAGAATAGGCAAACTGTTATTCCCCAGGCAACAGCAGCATCAGCACACTAGGGAGCTTACAGGATCTGGACTCCACCTTCAGAAATGCCAGCTCAGCTGATCCTGGTGGAGCCCAGGGCTCTGTACTTTACCAGCTATTCCTCCTCCTGCAGCAAATTAGGATGCGGGGGATAAGGGCTGGACCCTGGCTTCTGGATCAGTTTGAATCTGGGTCCAACCCTTTACCATGTGGTTTTAGAAAAGTCAAATAATTTCTATGAGCCTCTGTTCCTTCATGGGAACTTCATAGGCTATTGTGTGAACTAAATGATATGTTTCCTTAGTGTTCAGTAATCAAATGAAGGTTGATTACTTATTAAAAAGCTTATTAAAAAGCTTATAAACAACTGAATTTTATTTTATTTTCCTAAGTACATTTTTATTGGTTGTATTGATTTTTTTAGAGGGAGGGAGAGAAAGAAAAGTATTGATGTGAGAGGAACATCAATTGATGAGTTGCCTCCTACATACACCTCAACCAGGGATTGAACCAACAACTTGGGTTCAACCTGGGTGCCCTGACCAGGATTCAAATTGGAGACCTTTCAATGTATGAAATGATGCCCAACCAACTGTGAGCTACATTGGCCAGGGCTGAACAGCTGAGTTTTAGGAAGATGTTTCATTTTTTGGGAAGCTTCCAGTCATACAGTAGATCAGGAGGCAGAAGCTTCTGAGCTTGAGGTCCCCTGCTGGCATTCTCAGAGCCTAGGACAAATTTTTCAGCTTCTTGAGTCTTTCACTTTCTTGTGTGTACCATGGAAACCTTCCTAACAACCACCATCCTGAGTGGTTGTGAGGAGGAAATGAAAAGCCTAGTGCGAAAGTCAGTGTAACTTATAAAACACTTCGCTTTTTTGCTATTATTCTTATAATAGCAAGAAGGATCAGAATGGGTACCCAGTGTCCTCCGTCAGTGCCCTGATGGCCTGCTTTCCAGAGCATTACAGACTCATTTTCAGCTGCAGCATCCATTTGGATTCAAATAATTATTGTGCAGCAGGCCCTCACTGCAACTCGACGCAGAAGGCGCTAGCTGCAACCTTGTTTACATTATTAATTTGCTTAGTAAACCTTTTCCAGTCAAGTTCGGGTAGAGGTGAGCTAGGAAGCAGCCACAGTAGAGGGGCCTGCCTCCCGGAAGAGAAGCTGCAAGGCAAATAGGCTGCAGGGGGCCCAGGAGGTAGGTAGCTCAGATAGAGCAGAAAGTGACCAGGTTTGTGTCTTTCACATTCACCCCAGCTCAAAACAAACAAACAAATGAACGAAAACACAAAAACAAACAAAAAACAGGCTTTTTTATTAAAAATTTTTTGTTGTAGCTTCTTTCATTGCTCTGGGTATATATAAACCACCTGCATTAGTTTCCTAGGGCTGCCATAACAATGCATCACTAAGTGAGTGGCTTAAAACAACAGAAATGTATTGTCTCAGTTCTGGAGGCCTGAAATCTGAAATCCAGGGTAGGCAAGGCCGTGACCCGCTGACACCTATACCAGAGAGTCCTCTCTGGCTTCTTCCCAGCCTCTGGCCTTTGCCAGCAAGCCTGGCATTCCTCAGCTTGAAAATGCATCACTCCAGTCTTGCCTCTGTTCTCAAATGGCCATCTCCTCCTGTGTGTCTCTGTCCTCATATATAAGGGCAGTGGCCATTGGATGAAAGCCCACCCTCCTTCAGTGTGACTTCTTTGGAACTTACACAGGCAACAATACCGTGTCCAACTAACTTTGCATTCTGAGGTACTGCGGGGAGAGGGGGGGCGGGGCGCAGGATTAAGACTTCAATGTATTTTTTGATAGGGGGAAGGGAGGCACAATTCAACCCAGGATACCACCCAATATACAGTTTACTTCTTTGTGGTCAGAATATAAGTTTCATGAGAGCAGAAATTCTGTCCACTGTTTCCCAGTGTCTAGATCAGAGTTTGGCATATAAGAGAACTCTGAAATGACTTCTTAGATGAAACAATGAGTCACAGTCTGGGGCCAGGAGTAGACATAAGGCTTTGGGGGTTGGAAGATCTTAGCTTTCTTTCTTGGCCCCAGTACTCTCTTCCTGTGCTGGTTTCTGAACCTCTGCAGCTCTGCTCAGTTATTTGTACAGCAGATGCAGCAGCATCTGCACCCTTTTCACTCTGACCTGTTCTTAGGCCATAGCTGTTTCTGGCTCCATGTGCATAGTCTATACCGTGTGACACCAATTCTCTAGCATCCAGTTTCACCTCTTTTCATCTCTTTGACCTTGAACAAAAGGTTTCTTCTCCTCTCTGCAGAATTTTTGTCTTACAATCTGTAGAATGGGGTTGAATAGCAAGGCCATTCTTGGATTATTAGGAGATTGATCTAGGACAGTGGTTTGCAAACTGCAGCTCGCGAGCCACATGTGTCTCATGAGCCATGGTTTGCTGTTCTATTGACTAATGAGTTTGCTGACCACTGATCTAGGACAATGTATGAGAAAGCATTTTGGAAACTCATTAAATGTAGTTTTCTTATTATCAATTTAAAGGTCCTGTTATCAATTTAAAGGTCCTATTACTATTACTCAACTTTTAGGTCACCTCTTTATCAGGTTCAAAGAACTTCATTTTTATTGATGTTAGTAATTCCTTTTCACAGCTTATTTGACTGAAGCCCAGAGTGGTTAAGAAATTTGCATAAGATCACAGAGCCATTTGCAAGGCCAATGCCTAAAGCCTCCCTGCTCCTCTGCCTCCTTCACCCAGCCCCATGTTCTCTGCCAGCTCTATGCATATGAGGGAGACCCTTTAATGAGGCCTGAAGTTTCATCCATTTGTGAAACCTCTAATTAGTGCATTTCACTACCTCCTCCTCTCATTCCCTGTAAGGTATCTTTTGATGGATGGGGAAGCTGAGATTGAATCAAGCAGCCAGAAAACTAGAAGAGCAGGCCCTGCCTACCAGATATGATGACTAGGACTGTGTGATTGGGTTTCCAAGTACTATATGTGTGTTCCTAATCCCTGTAAGCTGTGGGTTCATCTGTGTCAGTCTCTGAGCCAAGAGGACTCAGGGGACAGTACTCTCTAGGAAGAACCCCACCAGTAGCAGGGGCTGGGGTTCCAATCTAGATACCAACCTAGACTATCTGTCTACCCCACTGCAGCCGCTTCTAATCACTCCCTATCTTGATTACCCAGGATAGAGACCTGGAAAGGTACCAAGAGTCCTGAAAAATTTCATGGTCTTTGAAGTCAAATGAACCTGGATTTGAATTATGGTCGGTTTGTAGCTATGTGATCTAAGAAAAATGCTCAATCTCTTTGCAGTTATTTTTCTCATCTATAACATAGAGATTAAAAGGGGATACAGATTAAATGAGATAATATATGACTAGCACTGAATTATTGGTCCAAACTAAGAATTCAACAAATGCTTGCTACATAGCTTTCAGGAGTCTGCTTGAACCAAGGCCTTCCCTAATCCACATCGGGAGGAGCAGCAACCCTGAAAGAACCCAATCTTGTCCTTCCATTTGCCACCTACACATCCTCTAAACCTGCCCTCTCTGTCTGGTGCCCCAGACACTGGCTGGGGACCTAGGGAAAGGTTCCTACTTGATAGTGAGTGTAACTCTCTCCCTAGGGACCTCTGGGTCCTCCTCATTCTGAGTATCAGAATTCGATGAGTCAAACCCAAGTTTGGAAAGATCCCTAGGACCTTGCCATGTGGGCTTCTGGCATCTCTAGTTACTATCCTCCAGAATCACTCTTTTTTTTTTTTCTTTCTGGCCATCATTGAACATCCGGGCTACCTCAGAGTACAAACCAGTGTCTGTGGGATCATCTCCTCCCCACACCAATAGTCAAGGAGAAAATCTATTCCTCATTTGATCATCTCACTAATGCTTCACTTATTAATTCAACAAAATTTTATAGAACATACTACATGTCAAGACCTGTGCTAGGTACTAGGGGAAGCAAAATGAACAAAGCTGTAGCTAGAAAACAGTGGGAGGAAAGAAATGATTGTCAGCAGTAGGGGCGGGACAGGCAGAATGACTGAGTTGAGCCCATCTACTCCCTGAGGTCTTGGCTCCTCCCTGCAGCATCTCCAGCCCCCTGGCTGCTCTGACACAGGGAGGCTCAGCAGCCCAAGAAATGGTTGTTAGGCTCCTTCATTGTGACAGGAGTTTAAACCACAATGAATATTTATAGGACATGGCTAAGAGATTATCCTAATGTGTGTTTCAAGTCCATTGATGTTCAAGCTCAGAGACAGACTCTGTTTGTTCAAGAGCAATAACATGCATTCACAATGTTACAGAGCCAGCTGTTGGGGGAAGGGGGGAGGTTCTGGGGATTGCTGCCTCTAGGTTTTATTCAGGTTGAAAATATTTGAGGATTCTGACTCAGGTTCAATGTACATTCGTTAATAATAATTATAATAAATATGATGGTGTAAACATTCCCATTGATTGAGTGCTTACTATATGCCAGGCACTAAGTATTTATGCAGATTGATTTCTATGAGATAGGTAGATTAGGCTCTTAGCCTCTTGTTATAGATGAGGAAGTGAGGCACAGAGGACTTACCCCCTTCATCTCTGTTTCAATGGACAACCGTGTCTGCCACCTGCATTTCCAAGCTGGACTCTGAAATTATTCCAGATTCCTCTCTCTCCCTTTATCCACTGGCCTCACACAATCAGACCTGCTAATATAGCCAAACTGTGTCACCTCCTCTCCATCCCTACAGTAATGACTTCATTGTCTGTTTCCTAGATTATTATCACAAAACAATCTTCTTACTTCCTGTTTCACCATCTCCAATCCTTCTTCCATTGTGCCTCTAGAAAGGAAACATAAATTTGAATGCTTAAGTTTCCTACATAAAAAAACTTTAGAACTCTTCATTAATTGCTCACTAGCCAATGACTTGTCTCCTTCCTCATTCTCCACCCTCATCACTAGGCAGGGTGCTTTTTAAGAGTGACTTTCTCCTGACAACCTGTTTGAAGTGTCCTGCACACAAAATTCTGGTTCACAAGGCCATGCCCTTACTCACACTTTTCCTTCTAGGTGGAATGTTATCTCCTCCCATCTGAAATTCCCTCATTGTCTAGTACTTTTTTCAGCAATCCTATCTTCCAGGAACTACAAGTAGACTTCTCCAAAGGGGGCTAGAAGGCCGCCCCTTATACTCTAAAAGCATCAGCATTACCCTCTATCACTACACATGGTGTGCTGGATTGTAATTATTTATCTTTCTTTTTTTTCCCTCACCCGAGGATATGTTTTTATTGGAAAGAGAGAGAGGGAGGGGGAGAGAGAGAGAGAGAGAGAAAGGAAGGAAGGAAGGAAGGAAGGAAGGAAGGAAGGAAGGAAGGAAGGAAAGAAGGAAGGAAGATTGAGAGAGAAACATCCATCAGTTGACTTCCCTGTGTGCCCCAATCTGGGATGGAACCCTAACCAAGAATTGAACCTGCAACCTTTTGATGTATGGGATGATGCACCAACCATCTGGGCCACCCAACCAGAGCTGATTATTTCTCTTTTTGCTTGTACTGCTGGAAGGCCAGCTCACTGAAAGCAGGAATCCTTTCTTATTCATTTCTGTATATCCTGTTATTATCAAGATGCATACTACTGAATGGGTGCTGAGTGCATTTTCATTGACCTCAATTAGATTTGTTAAGTTAACCTTACTCTGGGGTTTTTAGAATGAAAAGTGATCTATGGCAGGCACTTCAGCAGGGTCAGAAGAAGCTAAGCTAATTTTGGAATGTCCCAATTGTGACACAGACCTCATCTGAGTTCCCCAACTGTGGCAGTGTCCATTATAAAGCACTGTCTTGGCTACTCAGAGCTGCTGAGGAATGCAGTGGGGATTTGGGGGCAGGAGAGCAAGGAGAAGCTTTCCTCACTGCAAGGGAAGCCAGTGCTCACAATTACTCTATGTCTCTCCTGTGTACTCTTCGGTTGAAGGTGTAACATACAGGTCGGGGCAAAGGGAGGTTTATAGTTGTTTGTATAGAAAATAATACAATAAATAATAATACAAGGATAAACTATGTTTCCCATATTCACAACTCTAAATCTCCTTTTGCTCCATCCTGTAAAAATTTCTCTGTTAGGGGAAGTCACTTATTTCTATTTCAAATCCTACCTTTGTATAAGACCTCGTATTTTGGCCCCTTGGTTAGTAATTAGAAGTGCCTGTTTCAAGTCTCAGGGATAGAAGTTCCTTGCAATCACTTATCTGCCACGTTCTGCCTATAAATTAATCCATCAAGGAAGATGGTGTTTCCTCCCAAGTCTTAAGGGATTCACACCACTTATGCAAATTCCTGGAGACTGCAGTCTGAGTTCAGATGACCTAGTGAGTTCAGGAGCAGAGCTCTTTAAGTGGCAGGCCTGTATTTGCATATAGAATGATGTTGGCTCAGCCAGCCCTAGGATCTCAGGTCCATTGTTCCCTTAAGTGGCCTCTGAGTCCTCACACTAAGAGGGGGAAGCTCAAGTGGTATACTGAGTTATCTGAACTCTATTTGCTAATTCTCCATTTTCATTTTGCAGAAGATTCCAATGAATCTGAATAGGTTAGACCCCACTCAGCCTTCTTGTAATACATTTAACCATTCATTCATTTATTCATCCATCATCATTACTTTCATGCACCTGCTCTGTGCCCTCAAACCAGCAGTTACAGGAGGGCAGAACTCTTCCAAGGGAAGGGCTGGCATCCTGGCTTTACCCGGGCAATGCTTATAGGCATCTAATTCATGAGGTGAGCTGAGATGGTAGGAAAACCCGTCCATATTTACTGAGAGTTGGAGATCAGGAATGGCAAATAGATTGCACACCTTCTGGACTTATTTCCACAGTGCTCCTGAGAGACAATGTTAGTGGCATGCAGGTTAAGACACATTTGTTCTTCCTAGTACCGATGGAAGGAGTGTGATATGGTGGAAATGCATGGTCTTAGAGTAATCACATCTAATCCTACTATTTTATATGATTTTGAGCAAGACGTTTAACCCCTTGAAACTACAAAGGGATAAAAATGGCACTTTACAGGATTGTTCCTAAAGGATTCTATGAACTAATAGTTACAAAGTACCTAGCACAGTGCCTGGTACCGAGTAAATGCTTCATAAATGTTACTCACTTTCTGCTCTATACCACAATTTTAGCTCCTTTAAGGCATATGAAAAAGACTATGACAGAATACCAAATTAAAAGCTTTCAAACAGCTTCCTAGATATTTGAGTTAACAATAAAGGAGAATCTGTAGGGAGTTCCAAAGGAAACATAGAAGCAAGAGAAGTAAAGCTGTGGAGAGGAACTAAAACAAATACTAGATGAGACACAAGGACAGATGCATAGATGGAAGATGGATGAATTGATGATTGGACACATAAAATGTTAGATGATAGATAGACAAATAGTTAAATGCAGGTAGATAGATAGACTTGCATTTGAAGGATCTCTGTTATTATTAGGTGAATGAGAGAGATGGTTTGTCAAATGCCTAAAAGCATAGATACTCAATGGAAAAAAGAGGTAAGTCTGTATAGAAGTTATACAGATGTAGAAAGACAGATCTAGTTGAAACAGTAACTTAGCAGCAGGACTCTGCCTGAGCTGTCAACCTGCCTAATTTCTGGTCCATGTAAGAGTCCTATTTATAATGCCCTGGCAACTAGTATTTACTATAAGCCTCTGTGAAGACTAAGAGCTTACTCTTCCCATCT
This sequence comes from Lasiurus cinereus, assembly GCA_011751065.1. Lineage (NCBI taxonomy): Eukaryota > Metazoa > Chordata > Mammalia > Chiroptera > Vespertilionidae > Lasiurus > Lasiurus cinereus. The sequence goes on along the minus strand of JAAGEH010000030.1, from coordinate 23,872,074 downwards.
ACCACTGTGGATGGCATGTAATACCACTTATTAACAATCTGTGCAGTACTAGGGTTTTTCTCAAAATCCCCTCAAGTGCACTTGAGGAAAATATCATTCTCATTGTATAGAAAAAACCTGTATGCACACATCTTACAGCTAATTATGGGATTCAGAATCTTCACCGGGTCTTTAGGACTCCAAAGCCTACTGTTCATAGAAGAAACAATTCGTTAGGTGTCTGTCTTGTGTAGCCTGAGAACTCACCCCTCAAAAGCCTTTCCTAGCCTTAAAGAATAGCCTTGCCCCCTTTCTCATATCTGCAGAACTCTCATTGATTTCTTCCCTCCCCCACACCCTTCCCGTGTATGGTACCTACAACCATCTATTTTAAATCTCATTTCTGCTTAAATTCTGTTTCATAAATTCTTCCTTTGTTCTTTCTTAAAATTAGAAAGAATTATCAAAAGCTAATAGAAATTTTAAAGACTTGCTCTTGCTTTCATTCATGCTGACCTGACAAAAGGTCTATTATCTGTCTCGTTGCACAATCTAATGTCTTCCCTCCAAAAGATGTATTAGTGCCTTTAGCTATTCAAGGGATTCAACTGACTGGGCATGGTTGGATCATTGTAACTTGATTTATCAGACTCTTAAAGTAGGCCTACCTGGGGACCAACCATGGAGCCTCTCTGGGAGCCATGCCACTTGACCTTCAGGACTGAGAAGGCAGCAGATGATGTCATCACATTTGCTAGCAAGGCACCAAGAGCAAAATGCCCTTGATGTGGACAGATTTGAAAGGCTGGCTGGCCCATTCTTCATAAAGTTCTTCATAGACCTCTGATGTCAAGCCCTGAGTTAACCAACAAATTCAGAAATTTTTATCACAAGCTTTCTACATTTTAGACATTGTGGAATACATAAAATGCCAAGCTAAGGCCCATTTTTTTTGCACTATAGAAACGGTTGCAGGGAAGAAAACACACAAAACTGGCTATTTAACACCTTTATCTTCTTAGCGGTGACCACTGCTATGATAATGATCAGAGCAAAGTGATTTAGGAGCACAGCCAAACCAGGAATGTTCTCCACAATATCCACACTATTAAGAATTGTTACCTCTATTTAGAAACCTTCAATCACAGGGTCCTCAGTACTCTACTCTGGTGTTTTTAAGGGACAATATAAAGTACTGGCTTAATCTAATAAACACAATAAACTGAAGAATAAAATAGAACCAGAGGCATGGAAACATGAAACAGACTGAGGAATCTCAAAGGAAAGGGGGTTTGGAGGGCAGGAAGAGATTAACCAAAGAGCTTATATACACACATGGATAACCCATGGACATAGACAATAGGGTGGTTAAGGCCTACAGCAGGACAGGAACTGAGTAGAGAGTGGCAGGGAGAAAAAATAGGGGGATATCTGTAATACTCTCAATAATAAAGATTTAAAAAAATTAAGTGCTAGTTATATATATATATATATATATATATATATATATATATATATATAGTATAGGTTCTGGGGCCACAGCATTTTGGTACTTTATTTAAGCTCTCAGTAATTAAATGGGGAAATAATAGTACATATCTGAATGAGCTATTACAAGAATTAAATAAATTCTGACACATGAGTTACTTTAAATAGAGGCTAGCACATCATAAACATGCATGTTAATGTGAGCCACTGCTGCTTTGAAGAAGAAATGCTAGAAAACTTCCATATACTGAGTCTCAGACTGCTGTGGTCTAATATCCACCCAATAGACCCAGTGCCCTCCCCTCTGGGAAAAAGCCTGAATAGACTCAACCACTGCAAGGGAACATTCAGAGCTTGTTGACTAAGCTGTAAAGAAAGGAAGATTCTGTGCTATTCTTTTCAGAAGAAAACATTGCTATTGACCCTTCATCTAATGTAGTGATTATATGGACTGCCCTAATGAAAAACTGGGATACTCAAGGATGAGGTTTGCTTGTAACTTTACTTGGAAGTGATTAGATATCACAACTAAAAGGCTAGATTCTTACTGAGCAAATTCCATAAGCAGAAACTTCTGTTGTTGGTACAGTAGGAATTGGAAAGATGCATAAAAAATAGTTCCTTGGTGTGAGGCTTAGAACTTGAACTCTGATACGTGATTTAAATTTAAATCTCAGCTCTGCCACTTTCTAGATGTGTGTGACCTTGAGAAAATAACTTAAATTCACTGAGCTTAAAATTCCTCATCTATAAAATGAGGTGATCATAATAATAGCTGTCACAGAGTGTGGCTGTGGGAAATAAATGACAAGATATTTTTAAGTTACTTCCCCAGAACCTAGAATATCATAAATACCAAGTTAACAGTGGGTAATTATTAATGTCTTACAAACTCACAGTCTGATGGGGAGGACGAGATAAAGACAGTTGGATGCATAAATAATCATGATTATAACTAGGTTGTACACATATAAACACAGGTAGAAGACAATGGGAGAGAAAGGAAAACTGGAAAAAACTATCTTTGAGGAGATAATGTTGCATTACATGGTTGCAGACAGATGGATAAAAAGCTTTTTCTAGAATTCATTTCTTCATTCATTCAATAGGCTCATATAGTGGTAACAACATCCTTGTTCGTCAGTCACTGTGCTGGAAGATAGGGATTGATCTGCTTGTTGGGGAGGCAGAATTCCCAAAAGCAAAAATAGCAGTGGGGCAAGAGAGTAAACAAAATACCCAAGAAAGAGTGAGAATGCCATCATGGGAAAGAAATAAAGTAGGTACAGAGAGCAGAAAACTGACGTAGCAAAAAGACTTTGAGGCCAGACTAAAGAATTGGAACTTCATTTTTATGCCCATAGTTCTCAAACAGATGATTTTCCCCCAGTGGACATTTGGCAATGTGGAGAGATATTTTGGTTGTCACGACTGCAGGTGTGCTACTGACCTTTAATGGGTAGAGGCCAATGATGCTGTTAACACCCTGAAATGCACAGATAGACACACACACACACACACACACACACACATACACACCCCAAAGTATTATCTAGTCTAAAATGTTAATGATTCTAAGTTCTATGCAGTGGGTAGATGGAGCCAGTTTAGGAATGGTAGTGAGATCAGTGATTAATCCAATTCTCCAAAGGATATAAGACTGTGGGAGGTGTTGGAATCAGGGAGACCAGGAGATGGAGATTTCAGATGCTTTGGAAAGAGGAACTGATGAGACACTAAGAGGAGATGGCTAATGTGAGAGACATTGCCAAGGACAGTTAGCTAATGATGTCACAGGATTAAAAAAACTATATAAGGAAACACTAAGCAGGTGATAGGAACTCAGTAAATATCACTCTAGTTATATTTCCTTCCAGGTATTTTAAGATAAACTTTCAATTTTGGATAATGTTTGATTTATGGAAATGTACAGATAGTACAGAGGATTCCCATACACCCTTAACTCGGTTTCTGCTAATGTGAACATCTGACATAACCACGGTGCATTTGTCATAATGAAGCTGTAGACTTTATTTAGATTTCACCAGGCTTCCCACTCATGGCCTTTTCCAGTTTCAGGATCCAAGCCAGGACACCACATTGCACTTAGCTTCCATGTGTTTTCTATGTGCCTATTTGTTTGTTGAGAAATAAATGCATTCACAATTGTTGAAATCAGCTTCTCTCCAGAGCTCTTCCTAGCAGACCCAGATGAAGAGAGATCTCCTGCTTTGGTAACATCAGCTGTGGGCTCTGCTCAAAGTTCTCAGTAACTACTGTCTTGGCAGGAAATAGAATCTGCAATTGACACTTTCTTCTGTAAATGGAATGACTAAATTAAGCCAAGCTGTAGCTTTAAAAGATTTCCTTTTAGAAGAATTAAATATCTCAATTTAGTAGTATGAAATTCAAATGAAAAGCTCCAAATTTCAGATTATCTTAAAAAATAAATTAAAACTATTAACTAGGGTTATAGAAACAGATTGTTGAGCCAGTTCAAACAATCCTCAGGACCCAATATGTGTGTCTAATGTGTGTGAGATGATGCTCCAATTCGACTACTTTTGACCCTTCTGTCCTTTCCTTTCTTTGTGGTCAGTACTCCTAGAGTAAGCACAGAGAAGCCAAGTATAGTAACTGGTGGCCTCCAGTCTTGGCCTTGATTTCTCTCCCTTGTCCTTGCCTCTCTTGTCATTAATCCCTTGGTCTCAATTCTGGTTCTTCAATTTCCTTAGCTTTGTCCTCCAAAACCTGATGCCTACCTCAGTTCCCTTTACTTGTCTTGTTTACTTTTCTTTTTATATTAAATTACACTATTAAAATTCATTTTCTAGAGAAAATTAGGACCTATAGATAAGCATAAAGGAGAAAATTGAAATTACTTGTACTTCTTTCACTATTAACATTTTTACATTCTATTTTCTAAAATACACATATATATTCTACTTAAATAGTCTCTAATAGTGGTAATAACATAATGCTATGTAGCATTTGTGCATGTATCAAGTTAGTCCTCACCATGTGCCATGAAGAGGCACTATTATTATGTTCGTTTTATAGATGACAACATGGAGGCTGGGAGAGTGAATGCCTTGCCTAACATTGCACAGCTGGGAAATGGAGGATCTAGGATGGGAAGAGTAAGGCTCCAGAGCCTGTGATATTAACCATGATGCCAGATCTCACAAAACATTCTCTCATTGCCTACTTCAATTTAAAATATATGATTGACATCTCTCTCTGTCAAAACATACATTGTCCTTTTAGATATTCTTCATATGTCCAATCTTTTGCACAGTGGTTCAATAACCATCCTTCACCATAGCCATAGGACTCATCTGGATTTATTCACTCAGTATTTTCTTGTTTTTATTATTCTTTTTGTCATCTTTTCCTCTGGTTCTAAGTCTTCTTTTCTCCCTATAGCTGTCCCTTTTACACACACACACACCCTGGTCCATTCCTTTGTTGGTACAGTTAGTACTGCTAGCTACACATCTCCTATGATAGTTGCACTCATTCCATTAGTGGAGAATGATAAATTTATTATGAAGGCTTCACTGTGGAGTCTTCCTCTAGGTTCATACAAATATTTATGCAGCAAATACTTATTAGACATTCATTCTTTTTAAAAAATGTTTTAATTGATTTTTAGAGAGAGGGGCAATAGGAGAGAGAGAGAGAGACAGAAACATTGATTGGCTGCCTCCTGCATGGCCTCCACTATGAATCAAGCCCATAACCCAGGCATGTGACCTGATCAAGAATCAAACTCATGACCTCTTGTTTCATGGGTGGACGCTCAACCACTGAGCCACACCGATTGGGCTGGACATTCATTCTTTACAAAATGTTCTAGGGACACAAAAGTATAGCTCTCCTCTAGAAGTTCTAGTGAATGACAGACAAGGAGAACCAACTGGCATGTAAACTACTAGTAAAATGAAGATAATAATAACATGAGGTGGGAGCCAAGAGGAAGCATCTGTGAATTGTGAACAGAAGGCTGGACACAGGTTTCTACAATCAGTGAGCAAATGACTAATTATGTACTTGTCTTCAGTGGGTGTCACATATGATGGTCTGACAGGCTGGATCACCCAGGAGTCAAGAGCCCAACATTTGAAGAGGAACAGCAGCAGGGTAACCAACTTAACTGATTTGCCCATGACTGAAAGAAGGTACCCAGGACATGGGGCTTTCAATACTAAAACCAGAAAAGCCTCAGGAAAACAGAGACAAGTTGGTCACCCTAAATAGCACTGAACAATACAGACACAATGTATTGCCCTTTTGAACTCACATCCTAGAGAAGAGAGACAGATTGTAAACTAGTAAAGGATGTAATGTCAGGTTGGATGAGTGAATGGAGAAAAGGCAGAGTAAAGGGGTAGAGAGGGACTGGAATGCAAGGATTCAGGGGGATGATCTACAATTTGAGCAGTTGGGGAAGGCCTTTGAACAGTTGTCATTTAAGCAGAGACACGAACATAGAAAGAGAAACAGTCATGGAAAAAAAAACACAGGAGAAAAATGCTCCAGGTGAGTGCAGTTCAGTGTGGGAGGGGAAAGAACTGGGGATGGAATCAGAGAGGAGGCCAGGAGTCAGATACCACAGACCCTGTAGGTTGTGAGTAGTCCCTTGGGTTTCATTCCAGGAGAGAGAGAATGTTGGAAGCTTTGAGGAAAGAAGTGGTGTCACCTGATATATGCTTTCCAAGGACCACTCTAGCTGCTATGTGGGAACAGGGTGTAGGTAGGACAGGGTGGAAGCTGGAAGACTAATTAGGAGGCTATGCAGTAATCCAGAGAAGGGCAACATATGCATCAGAAAGTGCAGAGGCCTCAGACAGACCAAGGCTTACCATAAACCCTGTCATCACTAGTGCAAATGACTTCATTTTTCTTAGCCTTTAATCTTCTTATCTAGGAAGTAGGGATAACAAATTGTGAGAGTTAAATGAAACAAAATGTGTAAGTGACTAGCAAAGTGCCTACAGTTCTGTTATGAAAACACTAGGATGCCATATGAATTAAAATGTTGAATGGCTAATCTGATTCTTCAGGCCAGTGACTGGCACAACAAAAGCACGAGTGGGTATTCAGACAAAAATGCATATTGACCTGTGTAGATGCAGTCTTCTACTTCTGTTAGTGCATGCATACACTTTTTTTTATTGCAATCAAAATGCTAACAGTTTCACAAATACACTTAGTTTTATGCTACTATCACTTTCCTCCTGTGGTTTCTTCTACTCAAGAATGCCAACTCCACTGAAACCGGTTTGGCTCAGTGGATAGAACATCGGCCTGTGGACTGAAGGGTCCTGGTTTCGATTCTGGTCAAGGGCATGTATCCTGGTTGCGGGCACATCCCCAGTAGGGCGTGTGCAGGAGGTGGCTGATCGATGTCTCTCTATCATGAATGTTTCTAACTCTCTATCCTTCTCCCTTCCTCTCTGTAAAAAAATCAATAAAATATATTTTTTAAAAAAAGAATGCTAACTTCTTCTACTCCTAAGCCTTTCCACTTGGCCCAGATCCAAACTCACCTGCTCCCAGGAGCCTTCCAGCAGAGGCCATTGTTGCTCTCTCATTATTTTCATAGGACTCCGTTTTTAGTTCTTATCCTTTTATACATTACAGCCTTTTATCATAGTTTGCACATGCTTATTTTCCTAATAAAAATATGAAAAAGTAGAGGACAGGGAAAGTGTTCACTTCGGCTCTCACAAGTTATGACACACAGTCACTACATAATAAAGTCCCTGGCACATAGCAGGAGCTTGAAAAATTATAGTGAACTAGAGGCCCAGTGTGTAGATTCATGCACCAGTGGAGTACCTTGGCCTAGCCTGCGGGGATTGGGCCAGAACCAGCTCTCAACATCCCTGAGGGTTCCAGATTGTGAGAGGATGCAGGTCAAGGGATCCCACCAGCGCATGATGAGGTCCAGGGAGGGACAATGGGAGGGCTCCAGGGCATGTCTGGCCTATCTTGCCCAGTCCCAATCTGTCAGACCCCATCAGCAAGCTAACCTACCAGTTGGAGCATCTGCCCTCTTGTGGTCAGTGCATGTCAGAGTGACTAGTTGAATAATCAGAGGGACAATTAGCATATTAGGATTTTATATACATAGATTAGCATAGGAAGAGCTGTGTTTACTAGTATATAATTTGGTCCATGATATATCTAAGGAAAATCAGAAGAGCATGCTGTAGGGGAAAGAGTGGGTTTGAAGTTAGACACCTGAGAAAGAAATTAGGGTCTCACCTTAATGAAGCCATGTGGTCTTGCCTAACTCGGTTCATTTTTCTGAATCTGTGTTTTCATCTTTTTTTTAATATATATATTTTTTATTGATTTCAGAGAAGAAAGGAGAGAGAGAGAGAGAGATAGAAACATCAATGATGAGAGAGAATCATTGATTGGCTGCCTCTTGCACACCCCCTACTGGGGATGGAGCCCACAACCCGAGCATGTGCCCTTGACTGGAATCAAACCAGAGACCCTTCAGTCTGCAGACCGACATTCTATCCCCTGAGCTAAAACAGCTAGGGCTGTGTTCTCGTTTTTGAACAGCATCTCAGTCATCCATTGCTGTCTAGCGCATCACCCTGAAATTTAGTGTTAAAACAACAACCATTTATTGTTTCACATAGTTCCTGAGGGTCAGAAGTCCAGGGCAGCTGAGCTGAGTGGCTCTGCTTCAGGTCTGTCAGGTTGCAGCAAAGGTGTCAGCTGGGCCTGCTGTCACCTGAAAGGTTGACTAGGCTGCAGGAACTGCTTACAGCCTCATTCCCAAGGTTGGGAGGAGGTTTCAGTTCCTCTCCATGTGGGCATCTCTATGGTACTGCTGGGAGTTGGCAGCTGGCTTCCCCCATAGCAGGTCCTCTGAGAGAGACACCAAGATGGAAGCTGCTGGGTTTTTATACCATCTCTTCTGCCATATTCTCTTGCCACACTGACCCACCCTGATATGCTGTGGGGAAGGATGAGATGTGGACTGTGAGTACTAGGAGTCAGGCATCATTGGGGTCATCTTGAAGGGTATCTGTCACAAACAGGATAAGATTTATCTCACTACTGTTCAGATTGAAAATCTTGGTGTTCTTAACTTGTCCTGCTGTAGGGCTATCATGGTCTGCACACTAGACAAAAGACAAAAGCCAGAGTTTCAGAGTGTTGAAGCTTAAATAATGGTGAAAGGAGGAGGAGGATGCGTCTTGGAAACTAGACAGGGATTGCGTCCTGGAAAACTTGGTGCCCCTGCCCAGAGACCTGGACTTATCTAGGGGCAATGGGAGACCATCATAGCCCCACAGCAAGACAAGTTAAGAACACCGAGATTTTCAATCTGAACAGTAGTGAGATAAATCTTATCCAGTTTGTGACAGATACCCTTCAAGATGACCCCAATGATGCCTGACTCCTAGTACTCACAGTCCACATCTCATCCTCCCCCACAGCATATCAGGGTGGGTCGGTGTGGCAAGAGGATATGGCAGAAGAGATGGTATAAAAACCCAGCAGCTTCCATCTTGGTGTCTCTCTCAGAGGACCTGCTATGGGGGAAGCCAGCTGCCAACTCCCAGCAGTACCATAGAGATGCCCACATGGAGAGGAACTGAAACCTCCTCCCAACCTTGGGAATGAGGCTGTAAGCAGTTCCTGCAGCCTAGTCAACCTTTCAGGTGACAGCAGGCCCAGCTGACACCTTTGCTGCAACCAGACAGACCTGAAGCAGAGCCACTCAGCTCAGCTGCCCTGGAATGCCCTTCATTCACCGTGCTTGTCCATGGTTCCTATGTTTGAACCATGGCTAATCTCACACTGCCAGGTAGTGTTCTGCAGGAGAGTCCCATTTCAGGGTCTGTGAACAGGCTGCTCTGCACACTATCTCAGAACAAACACCCCCACCCATACCATGCTGCACAAGAAGGGTTTAAGACATGGCTCTGGTCTGTACTGAGTGACTTCAGGAGAAAGGAAAAAAAAAACTAACTCCCAGAGAGCCAGCTGCTGCCTCGGGCACTTTCTCAGACATTGTCTTAGGTACTCACATTCATTTTTTCTATTTGGGTAAGCCATGGTGCCTCTGTGGATCTTAGTTAACTCATTAGTAATATGAGAATATTTTCCAAAAGTGCCATGGGGCACTCCCACTCATCTGTGCCTTGCACACAGCCTCCCTGCCCTGGGTGCTGTCTGCCCATCTCCATGTGTTCAGTATTACACAGGCCCCTGGGATCTCATCCCATCTCTACCCTTTAGGAGTCAGGTGACCTTAGGAAAATTTTTTAACTTCTCTGAGGCCACAAAATAGTAACATTTAACAGCTATCACTAGTGCCCTCAAAAGTGCTTAATGAGATTGTGGTTGTCAGGGGTCCCTAGAAGGATGCCTTGTACTCACAGGGGTCCATAAAGGTTGATTCTGTTTCTTTCCTTCTTTCAGGCACAAAACAAACATAGACCTAATACCACCCTAGCCCATCCACACAAAACCCATTATATCCTACTTCTTCCATCAAGATGTCTATTTTTAAAAATATAACTGTGTGCCTCATAAAAGTATCATTGGAGGTGGGTATCACAAAATACATCCTTATTACAATGGCATTATGAAGGAGGATTTGTCTAAACTCTGAGTCTCAGTTTCTCTATCCACAAAATGGGAACAATAAAATTTGCCTGAGTGGATTTTACAATGATGAAAAAAGAAGAAAAAGCCCCCAGGCCAGGACTTGGCACATAGTAGATGTTCAAGAAATGTTTTAAGCCCTTTCTAGAGCACACTTATTGTGGTCAACAATTTGGGCCACTGAGTTTTGCACAGCCACCACTAAGGCCACCTAATTATATCATCTGTTTATTAGGGTACCACCTTCCTAGTTAAGCTCCATGCTGGAAAACTGATGAGGCCTGTGTAGCATCTGTTCTGGTTTGTGTCAGCTGCACTCTCTCCTGTCCCTGGAGGCTCTGGGCTCCCCTGTCAGTGTGCCCAGGTTTGCCGTGAAGATATGCTTTCTTCTCATTACTCACCTCACGTAGCTTCATTATTTATGTACAAGACAGCGATGATCTTTAGCCTTTTTAAATTACATTTATTTTTATTGTCTTCTGTAATCCTATCATATTTTCAATTACCCACTCATTCATTTAGAAGTAGATTTCCCCTCCTTTGGCAGAAAAAAGTAAGTAATTTTACAAAGTAGCTCAAAGGTTCCTATTCCAATCAGAATCATTCAGTTCAGCATTCTGTCCTTTGGTTTTGCAGAGAATTTACAGAAGAAAGGTAATTTCTTAGTTAACAAAAGATACCCACTCTTCCCCCTTCCTTGTCAGTTATACACACAGTGACTCAAAATAATTTGAAATCATATATTATTATTTTTGCCACAGCTTTGAATGGTAGCAGGAAATAGTCTTTATAAAATAAGTGCTTGGATCAGCTACTTTATTCTCTCAGTATTACAATTGAATCCCCTACTTCCAATCTAGAAAACCAGCCCCCTCCTATTTTAGATGTTGTTATTTTTAGAGATTTGCAGTGCTTTTTATTCATTTGTTTCTTTTTCCAGTTCATCTAATCATCCAAGACAACAATGGGGTGGTGAAATGTTCATTCTAAAATACTTTTTGGAGAGACTCAGCATCTGATCATTAATGAGAAATAATCAGTCTTTAAAGACGGAGCTCATGTGGAGTTCCTACTGATTGTGCCCAAGAAAGGGGCTGCTTTCCTTGGACTTTTGAGAAGGAAGTTAGCTGAGGTCTGAAGACCAACCTGGGGAAAGGGCTTTCAGAGATTTCAGGAGAAGGAAGGTATTAAAATTGAAATGCTAAGGCTGCAGTTTTGAAATAAGACCTTAGCAAAGGCATTTCCTCCTTGCTCCCTGCTTTACCCTGAGCATGCAGCTGATTACCTGCTCAGGAAAGATGCCCCTTAGGTTGTTGTGATGGAGGGTTGGGGGGAGGGTGGACCAAAGGAAGGATGTGCTTAAAGGGGAGGTGACCAAGGGAGTCCCGTGGTCATAGGGAAGGTGGAACTTCTCTTGTTTTGCTGGTTTGTCCCACTCATATTATAGACGAGAAGGAAAGTGACATGCAAGCAGTCAGGGGCGGGCCGAGGGTGCAAACTTCTGTTCCTTGCCTGGTGTTCTGGGCACTGAAGAGGCTGTTCTCTGGCCTGGAGTGCAGAGTCATGGGACTTGGGCTTATGAAGGAGAAAGTGGCTAAGGGTTAATGCAGCCCTAAGTTTTCATCTTCATCAACTCTTTCTTATTTGCAACTTGCATTTCTTTAGAATAAAAGGGTGTGGTGAGGATAATGGAGACATGGGGAACTAGGAGAGCCTGGTCCTCACTGATAGACAAAATTTCAGGGAGGCAAGAGCTGGGATTGCCAGCTGCTCACAAAAGGTGTGTGGGGCCAATAACTAAACCACTAAAGGCCGGAGGTAGAAACAGGAGCCAAACCAGGACAGAAAAGCCAGTGCCAAATGTCTACCCATAAAGAATGAAGTGAGATTCCCTCATTCAGCACATGCTCTGACCCATTCCTACAGGCCTCAGGGTATGAGACAAGGAGGCAAAGAAGTATCCTTCAGGACCTCACAGTCTAATGAAAGAGAAGGGAAATAAAGGAAACTACAAGGTGTGTAATGAGGACTGGGATAGAGCAGTGGTTTCCATCTTTGGCTGTACTTGCGAATCAGCTAAAATTTGTGTGGTTTTTTTTTTTTTTTGGGGGGGGGGCTGAGAACAAACAAAAATGCCTGGATTCTACCCAAATTCATTGAATTCAACTCTTAAAGATGGGAAGGTCTACATTTTACCCAGTCTCCCCAGGTGATTCTGACACTCAGTGCAGGTTGGCATCACTGCCATAGAAGGAAGCACAGGGTAACATAGGGCCAGCAACTCAAACCTAAGACACTGACTAACCTGAAGAGCATCATAAAACTAGATTCTAGGACCCCACAGATACCAAGTGAGAATTGCCAGAGAATGGAGACCTGGCATCCCTCTAAGGTGGTTCAGATGACCAGAAAGGTTTGAGAATCCCTCTGCTAGAACAGCTCTGTCCAAAAGAAACATAATATGAGTCATATGTGTAATAGAAATGTTAATGTGAGCCAGACACTTAATTCTACATTATCTAGTAGCCACACTTTAAAAAGTAAAAAGAAATAGGAAATTATTTTAATAATTATTTTAGTTAATACAATATATTTTAAATACGATCATTAAAAAAATACTATCACTTGGATATTTTGCAGTTGCTGTTTCTTTCATACTCAGTCTTTGAAATCTGATGTGTATTTAACACTTAAGGTTCAGATCACATTGCCCACTTGCCAAATGCAGGACTATATGTGGTTTATCGCTGTTTCTCCAACACTTGGGCCAGGCCTGGTCTGGTTATCTGCATTCTAAACAATGGGAACTGGTGAGCAGAGGCATGGAGATGTGGAATTATGAACAATGTGATGGTGGGTCCTGGGATGGTTGGGAAGATGAGTAGACAGGGAGAGGCAAGTGGTGTAGGAAATGAGGTTAGAGAGAGAGGCAGAGCCCCAACCCAGAAGGGGAGGCCTTGAAATTCACCATTGGGTATCTTCAATTCTGGCCAATGGCTCCTCTCATATCAAATGGCTGGATAATTTTTCTGTCTCATGAACCAAACATCTTGGCTTTAAGGTTAAGTGTGAAGGGCTCTGAGTGGATAGCTCAGTTGGTTAGAGCATTGTCTCCATATGCCAAGGTTGCAGGTTTGATCCCCAGTCAGGACATACACAAGAGTCAGCCAATTAATGCATAAATAAATGGAACAACAAACTGATATTTCTCTCCCCCACTCTCCCTCCTCTTCTTTCCTCTTTCTCTCAAATCACTATAAAATTTTTTTAAAAAAGAGTAAGTGGGAAGGGCTTCAAATTTACTACATTATTACTTTTCCTGAGAGATCAGAGCTCCAGGGCCTCCAGGACATAGTCTTAGGTTGATTGAGTGACTGAGTTGTGCCTCAGTGCAGGGTGACTCTGTGGGCTTCTTTTTGCTGGGAACCAGAACTGTCCTAGGGGAAGATTCTGCTGACACTGAGAAACTGGAAAGTATATGCTTTTTCAGTTTAATTTCAGCCTCAGATTTATTTTGTCATGTCCTTAGAAGCCTCACGGTGGGCACATTAGATATATTCTAAGACAATAATAAAACTCATTCGAGTGATCCCATTTGGTAGAACTCTTTTACAGAAATCTGTCCTGCTTTCTTGGCCCTCGCAGGCTGACAAAGTTTTGTTATGGATTGGTGGATGGATTTATCACTGGCTCCCAGCAAGTTCAGAGACCAATGTTTCAATCCAGGGTCTTGATGATGTATTTCGTGATGCAGTGAGACAGAGAACAAATAATTACAGTGCTGGAGTGTAGCAGGAGAGACTGAAGTAAGACCAAAGTCTAGAGTGGAGCTGGAGCTTGGGGATCAAAGATGGATGGGGCCCGTTGTTTACAAAGCAAGTCTGATCTAAAAGGAAAATCTCAGAGATGAAAAAGCAACTAGTCAACCTCAGGGTACCAAGCTCTGCTCAAAGGGCTCCGAATTTTTCAGAAGTATCTAAGGGGAACCAGATGAAGGTTGAGTTTTCTCACTCCTAAGACAAGTAGAGCAGGCCCATTTCCACCAGTTTTATCTTTTTAATTTTATCACAATATTGCATTTAAATTAATAAAAGGGCTCTACTGCACCCCAAAGGCTTGAAAAAACACTATGTAGACAATGGGTAGCATTATGACTAAGCATTATCATCAAGAATGTGCAGCAATATCTAAAAGTAGACGCATATTAAGGTACTGCAATGGTAACTTTAGGCAACCATGTAGGTAGCATTAGTGATCAATGCCATTCTTTAGTTCATGACGCATTCATTCCACAGATATTTATTTTTTACCTGTTTGTAACCTAAATATAATACTAGCCCCTGGTAATACAGCTGTGAGTAAAACAGGTATGTTCCCTGCCCTTCCAGTTATTTATACCAGTATTATTGTAGAGGAGACAAACAATAAATATGAAGCACAAATATATAAATATAGTTATAGCCTGAGACTGGAAATTAAAGGTGATAGGAGAGCTGCTTTGGACAGGTGGTTAGAAAAGGCTTTGCTCAGGAAGTTCCCTTCAGTGGAATCCTGCAGGACTGAGAGGAACTGGCTTTGCCGAGAGCTGGGGACTAGCATTCTAGGCAGTCACAGCTGGTGCCATGATCTACAATGGGGTCTTAGAGTATGGGAGAGATTGAGGAAGTATAAGGCTTGAACAGACAATGTATGTGTGAGTTGAGTTTGGAGCACAGATAGGAGGCAGGTCACACATGTATTCTCTGAATGCAATGAGAAGCCATTGAGAAGTTTCAGGGAGGGTTTAGTGTTCTCATTCACACCCTCCAAAGGCTACTTCCTTCAGCAGATGGCATTAGGAAGAGAGCAAAGACAGGCAGAGCCTTTTCCTAGAGACTGGTTGGCAGATCACCAAGGAAAGAAGGAATACATAGGCATTCCACTCTTGGGACCAGGACTCCAGGTGAGGTACAAGGAGAAATCCCCACTTCCCTGACTGGCACACAGTGAGCTCTCCATGAAGAGCCAAGGGCTTGATGCCTATGGTCAAATATGGCTGAGTCACATCAGGTCCCCCTCTCAGGGCAGAACTCTGTCTAGTAGCATAGAGTGGGGTGAGCTGCTGGTCAAGTTGTTGTGGGGAGACAAGGTCTGCAGGGTGAAGAGAAGGCCAGCCCAGCATTTGGAAAGGGTGTTCCAACATGCTTTTATCCACCTCGAGAGAAACCCCACGCTGGCATCAACACAGGCTCACATCAAATCCACTTTCCCCTCAAATTGCATCCACATTTTTGCAATTTGGTGTGTATTGATTTTCTCCAAAGGACCTCTCCTTGAGTTATTTAACTGCCACCGTTGCAAAGGGCAGCCAGTAATTTTCAGTGCAGACCACTTCTTCTGAGAAACTCCAGTCCAGCCCAGTCAGTCCTATAATTTCATTTCAGAACACTCCTGGATGATTATGTTATCCAAATCTGGGAATTATTGCAGAATAAATGGTTTGCCCATGAGGACAGAAAGAGCATTAGATCTTGTCCACCTCAAAATAATATACCAGGCAGAAGGGCAGTAACAATGGAGCAGTTCCCAGGAGAAAAGGAAACAGACTTTGTTTCTACTTTGAAATAGGGGTATAGTGGCTGGTATCCTCAGTATTTACAGTGAGAAGAGACACCTATTATTTTTGTGGGTATTCCTCAAATCTTGAGACAGGTCTCAAGAAGGTCATGTGAAGCATCAGAATCATATCTGAAACTGCCTTTGCTCTAGCGCTATTGTTTAGGACCATGGTCGGCAAACTGCGGCTCATAAGCCACATGTGGCTCTTTGGCCCCTTGAGTATGGCTCTTCCACAAAATACTACGACCTAGGCAAGTATATTTTGAAGAAGTGGCATTAGAAGAAGTTTCAATTTAAAAAGTTGGCTCTCAAAAAAAAATTTCAATCATTGTACTGTTGATATTTGGCTCTGTTGTCTAACGAGTTTGCCGACCACTGGTTTAGGATTATGACCATTTCTTCTCTCCTTGCTCCCTGCCATATATAAGATCCCACCCACCAGAAAACCTACTGGGATATCTCTTCTTCCCCCTTTAAAACTGCTAATGAGTTATTTTTGTTATTGTACATGCATTCTTTTTCACTTTGGCTTCCAGGAGGTAGATAGATGGATGATAGAGATAGATAGATAGATAGATAGATAGATAGATAGATAGATAGATAGATAGACAGATAGATGATACATATTTCTTGCAGCTCAGTCTTAACAATCATATGACCCTGATGATTTGTATATATAACTATATTTGATTTTAACCTATTCTAAATTTTATATTTCTATTGTTATTTATACTTATATATTCGTGGTCCCAATTATTTACCCTCATTTTGTTGTATCATTATTTTACTACAAATGTTTACTTCATCCAAACAAATTTTGGGAAGTAATAGATTGTAAATAAGTAATAGTTAAGCCTTCCTACCTTCATTCAGAAAATATTAGGCCAGGTGTCATAGGGCCATGGGTTATATGTAGGAATCAAATAATCCTGAATGAGAAGCACAATGCATGCTGAGTTTTCAACACGAGTCAGGAAAATCTGTCCCAGAAATATGATTGGGGGCAATGGGACTGCAGTATAGATTTGACAGAGAATGGGGGTACCATATTGACAAGATATAAACATGTTAGGAGGTACTGTCATTGTTATTATTCTCTTGCTAGTCAGTATATACTGGTACATGTTATCTTACTTTTCCCTCACATATGTATGAAAAGGACATTTTTATTCCTTCATTAAAATGAATCTTAGAGAGGTAAAGTGAGTTGTCCACATGCCAGAGAGCTGTTGCCTCACCCTGTGCTATACCTAACACATCCCCAAAAGGTGGAGTGAATAGAATACTTCTTGGTGATACAGGCCATAGACTATACAGAAATTATTTGTGAGTGCTTTATTTTGGTTCCATCATATAGCAAAAAAAAAAAAAAAAAATTAAGCTTCTTGCAGGCTATCCCTAGGTGACCCCTAGCCTAATGGGAATGATATATAAAATCAAAATAGAGTGTGAATAAGACCAGGTCAGGGAATATACCATAACATCTGAGAAAGGGGAGGCTTCTAAGATGGCAGGAAATGGCATCTAATCCAACCTACTAGCATTGGAATTGGGAAGGAGCATCTATTATTTCAAAACATTTTCTATTTTCCGATCCTTCTTGAGAGAAGTTGTGGTTTGCAATTAGACTGCAGAACAACAATTCTGCTCCTTTAATAATCCCATCCTCGTATCTCTAAAACCCCTCTCCCCAACCTAACTGCTTGTAAGAACCCAATCCTTCAATTATTAGGAATTTTATAAGCCTGTTGCTAAAGTCATTATTAAAAACTAAATTACGTGAAAACACATTTAAATAAATTATATTAAAAACAAAGGTAATTAATTCAATGTATCACTTCCTGTTATTCTATTACATTTTACTATTATCTATGCACATAAGGTTTGAAAGACTCCTGTTAGAAATCTTGTATAATCCACATTCAGTGACAGCATGTTGATAGCCTGGGATCAGCTATTCTGGGATGATTTACACCACAGAAATAAGCAAATGCTATAAACCAGGGATTTATGGGTAGTTAAGCATTTATCCATAGTCACTGGCCATCATCCTATCTCTTCCTCCCCAACATTGCCCTCCCAGAGCCTCCACTTCACTGAACACCCATTTCATTTCTTTCTCCTTCCTTCTGTACACCATGCCCCTTCATCTCTCTGGTTGGTCTATATTTTTTTTTTTGTATTTCAATCCTCTGTTTCTCTGATCATATTCCTCTTCCTTTCTCACATAGAACTTGTTTGGCCTAGAACATTTCTTCCTAGTCCTGGTACTTGGTTTATAAAGTTCCTTTGATTTAAGAAAGTCTCTCATCACCGAGCCTATAGGATTGATATGATAATATTGGTTGACTGCTTTGATGTATGGGTATAAAATCAGTGAAAGGTCCCCTGGTCATCAAGAAATAATAGGAGTCCAGACTGGAACCTGCTCCTCAGTTCTCTATCTTTGCTCTTTCTTGTTACCAAGGTATTCTCCATGGAAATATTTGGTGCTTTTTAATGCCTTCCTTGAATTATTTAATTGGATTGCAGCATACCAAACATTTGAAAAGAATTTGAGCACAAGCTGCCAGGCTCTCTCTTAATGAACATTCTGTATGTCATTGTTTGCCAAGAAAGTCATTCATTGGATAGAAATCAGGAGGTTGAATGAAGAAATAAAAATACATATATTTCTTGTGTTCTTTGCAATACAACTGCTTGTTTCCACAAGCAATATTTCTATCTCTATGTAGTCATATGTGGACTATTTTCCCAGGCAGAGAAGAGGTTAACTGAAAGGCTCTCCACAAATACCATATGTAGTTTCTTGCAATTATATTCTATCATCCATTAAAGAATGGAAGATCCTATTGGATTCCATCATATGCCAAATTTTCACAAATCCTTTTTCTTAAATGTGCAGATGGTATACGTTCTGTCTATAAAATTCATATTGGTGCACATGCCCAACGTGATAATATACAGAATGGAGCGAAGAGGGAAATGATCCCTTATATGTCACAATTTGCATATTGGAACATAGGGAGGGTAGAAAAAAGGAACACAGACTCCCAATCTCTTCCTTTTGCACATAGGAAAGCTGAGACCCAGAGAAGCTGGCAAACCAAATGTTACAAGATGAGTTTCTTTGAAAGCAAATTTAAACAGTAATACCTTTAACTTTGTAGGATTGAATATAGTGGTGCTTCCCTAGAATTTTGCACCAAATAATTTGTACATATCTCATTATTGTACAGATTTCAGGGTATAATATTATAGATTTCTTCTGGATTTACTACTTGTTTATGAACACTTTAATGATAAGGGGCTGTGTTCATTACTCACTGCTTCCCTGGAACCTGACATACAGCATGGCATAAAATAGATGTTGTAGCCCTAGCCAGTTTTGCTCAGTAGATAGAGCAATGGCTGGTGGAACAAAGGGTCCCAGGTTTGATTCTATCAAGGGCACGTGCCTCATTTGCAGATTTCGGCATATGCAGGAGGCAACCAATCGATGCGTTTCTATCACATTGATATTTCTATCTTTCCCTCTCTCTTTCACACTCTCTAAAAATCAATGCAAAAATATCCTTCGGTGAAGATAGATCAATCAATCAATAAATAAAATAATTTTTAAAATGTTGTATACACTCATATGTCTAATAAGCACTTAATAAGTGTGTATTGAATGAGAAGATAGTTGTGTATCTGTTTCCCAAAAATATTCATGGGGAAATACAGCTAGAAATACATAAACATTAATCTATAGATATATTTTTATCTCTCAGTGAATGAACAATAAGGAAGAGTGAGAGTTACAATCACAAATGCAGCTCAGGATTCTTTACTCGGTGGTTGGATTTTACAGAGAAGTAGGATAGACTCCAAAGTCAGCCTGTGTGTGTTCACTACTAAGCACATGCATATCTGAGATTGTTTTACCGAGAGAGGTTAAAGTATAATATTATTATTATGCAATGTCTGTATCTGATAATACTATTTGTCTTGAAGTCTATCAGATATTAATATAGTCATGCCAAATTTCTTGACTAGTGTTTGCTTTGTACATATTTATTCATTCTTTCTCTGTCCACTTGTCTTTTCATTATATATAAAGTGCATTTTTGGTAAATGCCTAATAGTTAGGTCTTGCCTCATTATCCAGTCAGACAGTTTTTGATTTTTACATGGTGCTTAGTCTAATTATGCTTAACATAATTAGAGTTTAATTTAAATGTTATCTTGGTATTGGTTTTCTGTCGTTCTATCTATTCTTTGTTCCTCTGTTTCTTCTAGACTGATTTTTCTTTTTTGTTAGCCAAGTACTCTTAGTGAAAGGTCCCTTGTCGTCAAGAAGCAATAAGAGCCTAGGCTAGAGCCTAGACCCCAGGTCCCTGTCTCTGCTGTTTCCTATTACCAAGGCATTCTTCATGGCATTCTTCATGGCACTCTTCTATTGATTTTGGCTATACTTTCTTGGTTCATTTTTAAAGCTTGTTGTGGAAATTAGTTATGCAGCTTGATTTATCACATTCTTCTTTCAAATAATATTATACTACTTATATAATAAGTGAATAATGTATGAATTTAAAAGTTTGTAATTCTATTCATTCTCCTTACACTTTCTGCTCTGGTGTTATATATTTTATTTCTACAATATACTCTCATTATTTTTCATGTACAATGGCAATACCCTTTATATAAGTACTAGAAGCCTGGTGCACAAAATTCATGAAGTGAATGGTGGGCAGGGGGGTTCCTCAACCTGTCCTGCACCCCCTTGCAGTCTGGGAACCCTAGGAAGATGTCTGACTGCTGACTTAGGGGAACAGGCCTAAGTTGGCAGTCAGACATCCTTAGTGCTGCCACAGAGGCGGCAGAGGCTTCTGCCACTGCTGCTGCTCGCCAGCCGTGAGCCTTGCTTCTGGCTGAGCAGCATTCACCCTGTGGGAGTGCACTGAACACCAGGAGGCAGCTCCTATGTTGATCATTTGCTCCATGGTGGTCAGTGAGCGTCATAGTGACCAGCTGTTCTGCCTTTTAGTTGATTTGCATATTAGCCTTTTATTATATAGGTGGTTGTGCATCTTTTCAATATGTCATGTATCTGGTAGCAGTTCCTTTTAGCCTGAAAAACTTCCTTTAGTATTTCTTATAGTATGATTTCTTTAGCATTTTTTTAGCATTTCTTATAGCTAGCAATAATAGTCTTTGCTTATTAGTATATTGATGTTAAAATGTATTTGTTTTGCTTTCATTTTTGAAAAATATTTTAATGACTATAGAATTTTAGGTTGATAGTGGGATTTTTAAATTAATTTAAGCACTTTAAAGTATTCTATTGTTTTCTGATCTCCCTTGGTTTCTTTGTGAAGTCTGCAATAATCTATACCAATAAAAGGATAATATGCTAATTAGGATATATATTTTCTGAACATCCATCCAGACAAGGAATGTAAGGCCCAGGGCTCAGGCAGCCATGAGCCCCAGTGGCTGTGAGGCCCAGGGTTCAGGCTTTGTAGCCACTGCAGCTGGCAGTGGCAGCAGCAGCGGAGTGAAGGGGGTGGCACCTTCCCCTGATCTGCCCCATTGCCTCCCACAGAGGGAGGCCAGACTGTTGATTAGGTCAGTCTGGGGGGAAGTGGGCCTGGGGAAAGCAGACCTAAGCCATCAGTAAAGCATCCCCTGAGGGCTCCTGCATTGTGAGAGGGGGTAAGCCAGGCTGAGGGACTCCCATCACCCCCCACTGCACAAATTTTTGTGCACCGGGACTCTAGTCTTATATACTTCCCTTGTACATAACATGGTTTTTGTTTGTTTTCCCTCCTGCTGCTTTTAAGGTTTTCTGGTTTTTAAGATGTACCTAAGTGTAGTTGTCTTTGTATTTTTCTACTTAGGACTTACTAAGCTTCTTGGGCCAATGATTTGCCTTTTAAAAAATAAAATTTAGAAAATATTTGATAACAATTCTTCTTCTTTTGGTTCCATTCTATCTCATAGAAACAAAGTCAAGATTTGTGAGGACAAGAAATTTATCTTTCTAATTCACCACTATTTCTACAATAACAGGTGGCCAGCAAATATTTTTTAAACAAGTTACACAGTTCCTGGCTACTTGGGTTTCTGTCAAAGTTATAGTGCTTTGGAAGTTTCCCTAGGACTTTCTGGTATAATTTTGATGCTTAACTTGGTGCAATGTTAAAAAGTAAAATTTAAGAGCCATAGACTTTATGGGATAGATTCTGAAGAACTCAAAACCTAATTTCTATTGGAAAGTCCAATCTGACAGCATCCTTTAGCTCAGCCCTCTAAAATACCCCAACCTTTGGTTTTGTATATTTTCTACAATATTACAAAAACAAAAATTATAGTGAACTTGTCAAGATTTTTCGTTTCTTTTTTTTTCTTATTAGTTTGTTTTTTAGATATAAGAAGTCCCTACCATACTAGGTAAGGCCAGAGCGATGGTCTTTTTTTTTTTTTCTTAAAAAAAAATATTTGAAAAAATTAAATCAATGTATTTTCATGTTCATTCTTTTAAAAAATCAGCTATACAAAATAGCTTTCAATGAAATGCAGTAGTCCCACCCTAGTGGGCTTTGCTCAGTAGATAGAGCATCAGTCTGCAGACTGAAGGGTCCCAGGTTTGTTTCCGTCCAAGGGCACATGCCTGGATTGCGGGCTTGATCCCCAGTGGGGGGCATGCAGGAGGCAGCTAATCAATGATTCTCATCATAGATGTTTCTATCTCTCTCTCCTCCCTTCCTCTCTAAAATCAATAAAGAAATATATTTAAAAAAACAAAAAATACAGTAGCCCCCTACACTACCTGCTTTATTTCTCCAGTGCAAGATTTCTACTCTTTTAGCTTTTTTCTGGTTTTGAAGTTCCTAAGTAGTATGCTTATACTATTTTTCTTTGGTTTGACATTTTTAAATGATCTTTTTACATCTTATTTTGGTTGTTAAATATTTAGTTTTTCCTATCATCATTCCTACTTCTTAACTCCCATCCTTTCAATAAGTTTACTTCACAATGTTGAGTTATAGTAACAGTTTTACATTATTATGACTGTGTTACAATTATTGTTTACCTTAGAGCCAATTTGTATATTATGATTATATTTTCTTTCTCTTAAAATGTTTTCTTTTTCCTAGTGTTAGTATTCATCTCCCTTTTTCATTTGTTTACCTTTCTGTCTCTTTCTTTCTCTCTCTCTCAATGTTTCAACAGATCTCTCAAGTACTTAATAATTTTTCCAAATGATTACTACACTTTTAAACTTTCTGTATGGTTGACATGGCTTCATTCTGCTTCTTTGATCTCCTGTTAATCTCATTCCTCCAACATTTGGTTCTCCTTCTCCAGTGTGGACCAGATGATTTCTAGGCCTCATCCATGGCTTGTTCTTCTGGAATTTTCCTTTATACTTTTCTGTGCTGGATTTTTATTTTCTGGATGCTATATAATTCTATTTCTTGGGGTTTTTTTTTGTTCTTATTTTACAGAAGCACATACTCCAATATCTCTAAGACAGTGTGTACAGTAGAGGAAGTTTTTGAATTCTTGAATGTTTGGAAATTTCTCTATTTCACCTTAATACTTTATTGATGATTTGGCAGGGTATAGACTTTCAGTTGTTGAAAGTGATTTTCTCTAAATGTATCTTCATTGACTTCTAGCATTTAATGTTGCTTTCAAGTCTAAGTCCATTTTCTTAGTATATACTTTGTATGTAAGCAGTTTTTATCTGATTGGTTGTTTAATTTTTATTTGTTTTGTTGTTTATCTCTGTTAAATTTTAAAGTACTATTCCTCCTCATCCCTTTTATTCTGAAACTAGAGGTCTGGTGCATGGATTCCTGGTGGGGTCCTGCAGCCTGACCTTACCCTCTTGCAATCCGGGACCCCACGGGGGATGTCAGAATACAGGTTTTGTCCCAATTCCCGCAGGCCAGGCTGAAACCAGCAGTTTGACATCCCCCAAGGGTTGTAGTAGTAAGTGAAGCGGTAGGCACTCAAAGAGGAGTCCGAGCTCAGGCTGGGCACCATGCTGCTCCCACTCATTCCAGCCCTGCTGCACCTGCCACCAATGCTCAGTAGTGCTGGAGCAGAGGTGGAAGAGGCTCACGCCTCCATAGCTATGTTCACTAGCCATGAGCCCAGCATCTGGTGTCCATCAGTCAGCTGAGTGATGCTCCTGCTGTGGGAGCAAACTGACCATCAGGGGACAGCTCCTGCATTGATTGTCTGCCCCCTGGTAGTCAATACATGTCATAGCTACCAGCAAGTCATCTGGTTGTCCAGTCACTTAGGGTTTTATATAGTGATTTAACAGTAATATGCTTTGGTATAATTCTTCCCCTCCCCCTCAAATCATTATACTATATTAAGTTCTGGTAAATCTATATAATAGTGTGGATCAATCTCTCCCCTCTGTTTTCTATCTTTCTTACTCTTCCTCCATCTGTCCCCTCCACTAAGTACTCTTTTCAGTCAGACCTTTTTTTTAATTTTATTTTACCTCCTGAATTCATCTTCTGATTTTTAATTTTCTCTCTCCTATTGCCATTCCTTTGTGTTTTAGTTTTTCTTTCTGTAATAATTCCTGAATTTTACCTTCAAACCTTTTAAATAATATTTTAAAAATTTTAGTGATCATACTTTTCATAGAACTCTTTCTTGCTTTTTAGTTGTGCTTTTTCTATAGGTGTAGTATCTTTTCATTCAAGCTTATGATACAAGTCATTTTAAAATCAGGTTTTTCTTATGCTCCTTGTGATATCTTTGCTTTTTCTGAGTATGTTTTCTGCTAAGAATTTTCTGTTTTGAGGCTTTCTGCAATGTCTGGAGCTCATTGCTGTTTGTTCATATATAATTGCAAGGTAAAAATAAAGGTAATTAGAAACCATGTGAGTGGGGTTGGGGCATGAGAGAAGGGAAGTTTCTGTATATGTACCATGGTTATCATTTTGGGTGTTTTTTGAGAATTCAATATATAGACTTCATTCTTGCAACCCAGCTTTTTCATTGAAAGTAATACACTTCTGCCGAAACTGATTTGGCTCAGTGGCCTGTGGACTGCAGGGTCCCAGGTTCGATTCCGGTCAGGGGCATGTACCTTGGTTGCGGGCACATCCCCAGTAGAAGATCAATGTTTCTCTCTCATCGATGTTTCTATCTTTCTATCGCTCTCCCTTCCTCTCTGTAAAAAAAAAAAAATCAATAAAAATATGTATATAAAGAAAAAGAAAGTAATACACTTCTCTCCACTATCCCAAATATTTATATCTATTTCTATTTCCTTTGGAACCAACTTATTTTTTCATAGAAGATTCTCAAATCTTGCCTGGAATGAAGATGATATTCTCAGGTAATGGGAATGAGGGGTGAAGTGTAACACTTTAGGATCCAAACATTACTGAACCCTCTTATTTCCAGTGGGGTTCTCCCCTGCTCTTCACTATGCCTGGTGTCATTGAGTTTAGAACTTCTAGGGTATAGCTGATTTGCCACATAGACCTTTATGTTCTATATAGATGAGAGAGTAATAGTCACCTGACTACACAGGATACTGAAGAGGTTCTGGTTTTTAAAGTGTTCTGTATGGAGTGTTAGCCAGATGTCTGTCAGCCTGGAGCCTCATGCTTGCCTTTCTTGGACCCCATGGCCTCCAAATTCCAGTTCTTTTAAGGATGATGTTTCTAACTCTGGGCTTAATAGTCAGTCTTCATTCTGACATCCCTCTGTAAGCTTCTTCCCTGTTATCTCATTTCTAGTCCCTCTTCCCAAAACTTGAAGCTATTCTCTGTATCAGCTACTTCTTCCTCTCCTGTTCTCATTCTCTGTGTATCTTTCCACATCTAGTAGGGTTCAGGAATCTGAAGAAGGGGCTGTGCATAAATTAATGTAGAGACTAGAGAAGAAATATTAATTTGGAAGGCAATTTGGGGTGCCAGATGGAAACTTAATTACAGTGACTAACCTTTCTGAATCTCTGGACCCCTGTTTTTTTATTCTCACATTTTCCCTATAGCAAAGCAGATATACATATCAAAGGTAAGGTTTGGTAAACAGTAAAAGACCATCAGGTTGGGGGAATTGCTTTCAGCTTGTCCAGCAGAAGGTAATAACATACAGATTTTCAGCCCTGCTGAAAGAGTCCATTCAAACTTTTGAGGACTTCTTGCACTTATTATGACCTGCTAGACTTACTTTTCTTTTTTATTTAATACATTTAACAAGAATGTATGCCATTTTCAGAGCTCAGGTCTTTTTAAAATTTTTAAATTCAATGGAAAGGATTGAGTTCTTTTATGTCCCTTTAAATTGCTACCAGGCATCAAAGGAATCAGTCTGCAGTAAGCTTCTTTCTGGATCAATAATTTTTTGAGTCCCCTTTCCAATAATTGTCCAATAGTTTTTTATAGGTATCCTTCCCAATCACTGTCCCCTGTGGCATGACAGCAACAATACTCCAGTTCTTGATGGTGAGCAATGCCAATGCAGGTACAACCTTCTTTGGCTTGTCTTGGGCAACCTGCAATGATGCACAGCTGCTGACTGCTAGCATGGCAAGGCATCTTCACCATCCTCCATCTCTGGACTGTTTTTCATCTGGCTCCTCAGTGTGTTGCTTGGGGCCACTGCTATATGTGGTTGGAGTAGCCTGATCAGTTCCTCTCTCAGATTCATTGTTGCAGGAATACACATGGGCTTGGAGGATTTTTTCTGGAAATATATAAACATATTCTCAACCACAGGTTAATAATTCTTTTACAAATTAGACTTGGGATCTTTTCACTTTTCCAAATCATTTTCCATTGGCTTATTCTGACACCATGTGTGTCCTGCCATCAGCATTATAAGTGGAAAAAAAACTTTAAAGTAAAAATAAAAAAATTAAAGTAATTAAGGCTTGATGTAATTTACTTAAGGAGATTATTCTACTATTCCCCCTTTTTTATTTACATATTAGGAGTCTTTTGGAAATCTTGCAATGCAGACTTGATAGCTTTTAATTCAATTCTTAGCACAGAAGTATGACTGCTCTGGATTCAATACATGATAAGCAGCTTTATTATGAGATGAATCATCAGTAAAAAATTAGTTAATGCTCCAGGAATAGTTTCCTGCCTAGTACAACTAGGTTCTCCTAAATATTTACTTACTTAAACTTGCCAATTTAAATCAGTCAGAAATAAGACTAACTTTATTTCTAACTTGTCTTTGGATATGGACAAGAAATGACAGTAATTGAATTTCTGCTATCAGTCTTTGAGTATACACACACTAGCTTTGTTTAGTGAGGTAAAAACACAAACTGCTTACTTTTATTTATGGGCCTAATACTTTAACTTTTAATTACAGTTTTAAGATATCTGAAGGAAACCTCTCTTTATTTGCCCCCAGAGCAAACCCTAGGCCATCCTTGGTAATTCCTTTAAAAATCTTTGTTTTGCACTAAGCAACAATTATGATTGCTTCTTAGATGCTGGAAGCTGCAGTCATGCCTGTATTTTAAGTAACTCTCTTAAACTTATGGTTACTAATAATGATCAGATTTAATGCTTGAATAATAACCTTCAGTTTACCCTGTAAATATTAGCAGAATGGATTTTAATTTTTTTACATTTCTCCTTTACATTAAGCTTAAATTTTACCTTTAAACAACATCTCCTTGGACTAGTGCTCATTTGCCTACACAGAGGAATTATGGGAGGTCTTAGTAACTATTTTTACTAGAATCAATTGCTTAACATTTTGGCTTCTTATTTAACTGAAATTATATGAGACCTTGATTACATTTTAAAAAGCTAATTTATTAAGTAATTAAAGTAGGTATCTTTATTGAAAAAGCAAAGTAAACAAACTTATGCATTTGATCTAGGAGGTAAAAATTCTGTCCCCTCCCCCAACCTATTTAAAATGCAGGTTGCCATGGAGAAACCGGTTTGGCTCATTGGATAGAGCTTCTGCCTGTGGACTGAAAGGTCCCAGTTTCAATTCTGGTTGGGGGCATGTATCTTGGTTGCAGGGTACATCTCCAGTGTGGGGAGTGCCAAAGGCAGCTGATTGATGTCTCTCTCATTGATAATTCTGACTTCCTATCCCTTTACCTTCCTCTCTGTAAAAAATCAATAACATATATTTTTTAAAAAATAAATAAAATGCAGGCTCCCTGAAGCTATTGTTTTTTAAAATTCTGCCACTGAATGATCTGGCTATGTTTAAGAAATATTCAGCAACCTTATCCTCTCCTCCCTTTATAACATTTAAAATATATGTATATAAATAAAATATAGTTATTAATTTTTATTTGATAAAGCTTTCCACATGATTTCAAGTATATTAGATTGGCCTATTTAAAAAAAAAATTTCTTTTTGAAGAGAGAATAAATTCTTTGAATCACTGTGACATGTTTCAAAGTTATCTCTCAAGTAAAGTCTTGAAATTTAACTTGGAAAGATCATATTATATACTTTTTATAATTATTCTAAAAGATATCAAATAAATTTAAACTTTTTTTAATATTAAAAATTTAGTTGAGGCCACAGAATTAATCCTCTTTCTTTAATTAGACCAACAAATAATATATTTTGAACTATTAATTTCTCTAGAGAAAATATAAGAATTATTTTCTCAAAAATAAATTTCTATACTTTGTGTATTTTGTTATTACAACTACATGATTTTTCCCAACTAATTTGATCTTTAAATTCTTAGAAGCCTTAAATTTTTGCTAGTAAGTTAAATACTTAGCACTTTTCAGGTTAATAATAACATTACATTTTTAAGAACATATTTCAACTAAAATACAAGACATATTTAATTAATAGATTCAATTCTGTCCTCTAGATTTTTTTATGTGAGGCAAACTCAGATTAACATTTCAGTATTTTGTCATTTCAAAATACCCAGATATTCAACAAGTTTTTTATTATTTAATTCAGTAAACTCCAAAGTTTTAAGTTGCCAAAGATTTTGGAAAACTATGTTTCTCACTGGCGAAATAGGTTTGGCCCAGCTACTTGATGTAAAACTACCACATTTTTTTGTTGTTGTTGGGGGAAGGGCAACCAGCCTAGCCCCCTCCTTCAACAAAGAAGCAACTCCCAGTATTAATATACCGATGATTATAACTGAAAAAGCTTCACTAGAAATTCTTCATTTTAGTTACATCTATGTTCAACAATTTTGAGATTTTAAAGCCAATTATTATTATCCAAGGCATTTTCTTTGGCAAATTCTGTAACAGAGATAATTTATTGACTTTTAGTGACCTTAAGGTTAACTTTGGAATGTGGTTCACTCTTATTTAAAAACTAAATTTATTATGGAAATATTAATCTTGATGCTTAGATCCTCTCTGTATCTTTTTCTTATGTTGTTCTATATAATCCATAAAGAGATTAAACTTAGCCCAAAACTTTTATCCAAAATTGGACTGTGTGCACTTTTTGTCTTAAATTAGCTTTCTCTCTTTACAAGTACAGAAATCCCATTCTTAAATTCTGTAAAACTTGTAAATGACAGACCAGGAAAAAACATGGTGGAAATCAATTTTTTCTAATAGTACTCTTGGGAGTGGGCGCCTATTTTATAGGATCACCACGTGTCTCCCAACTTCCACATCCTGTTTCCTCTGGGGAAACTCAGTAAATGGTCCGGTGGCCCAGGCCTTCCTTATGATTAAATTTAACCAAAGGCATGCTTAATAGACTGACAACAAACATATGAAATCAAACAAAAATGACAGAAAAACTACATTTAACAGATAACATATATACTTAATAAATCACAGTTCTTTCCTGAATCTGTTCCTATTTACTCTCCATAGCATTGACTGGCCTTTAAGGTTATGTTAGCTAAAATCTGCCTATCCCAAGGCATCCTATGATAATTTTTAAACAAAGCATCAGTGAGTTCCCTGGCAAGAGGATTAACAGCTCCATCCTCTCTAGCTGCCAAGTCTTTCACACTACAAGCAGAATAAGACCCCACATAGTTAAAGAGGACAATGGCACTCTTTTTCCTTGAGCCTGATTTTAAAAAGTACCTTTCAACATTTTAATTTCTCTATAATTTTACCTTTTTACCAAATTCTTCCCCATTACGGCCTGGTTTGAAACATAAGACTTTCCTGCCCACTCTGGTTCGAGAAATTCAAAGGTTGGCATGGGCTTTACATGCATTGAATCTCCCCACCAAATTTTCGGTGACCCACCCTTATCAGTGATCCTTCACCTCTTCCAGGTGAATTTTCTTTCTTCACTCAGGCTAAATCTTCTTCTCTAGATGTTCTTGTCTCGGGCACCATAAATGCCAAGGTCTTTCTGCATCTAATAGGGTTCAGAAATCTGGAGAAGGGGCTGTGCCTAAATTAATGAAGGGACTAGAGAAGAAAGATGAATTTGGAAGGCATTTTGGGGTGCCAGACAGCAAATTGGTTCTAGTGACTAAGCTCACTGAATCTCTGGAATCCTGGCTTTTTATTCCCACATTTTCACCTATAGCAAAGTAGATATATATATATCTCGAGGATAAGTTTTGGTAAATAGTAAAGGATCATCAGGTTGGAAGAATTGCCTTTGGCTGTTCCAGGAGCAGGTAATAACATGCAGATTTTCAGCCCTGCTGAAAGAGTCCATTCAACCTTTTGAGGACTTCTCACATTTATTGTGACCTGTTTGATTTATCTTCCAGCACGTGTTCGTTTCTTTATATGTACCACAGGTGTCATTTTAGATGAGTGTTTTGGGAGGGAATGGAGATAACTGCACCCATATTTGGTCCATTAGTTTAACCTAGAAACCTCTACCAGAGTGATTTTCAAAAATGAAGTTTTACCCTTGTTCTATTCCTGTCTTCCAAGTCCTTCAAAGCCTTCTCATAACTTTCAGAATGAGATGAATATAGTTGAGCTTAGCAGACAAAAAATGTTACGATCAGAGGCTGCTTGCCTCTCAAGATTTATCACCAATTGCTTCCATAGATGAACCCACTGGGACTGTCTATTTGCCACCCTCTTTTGTAGAATTGTTCCTCTATGCAATACTCCCAGCAGCATGGTTTTGCAGGCACATTTGCATTTTCCCCAAATTGACCTTGCTCCCTGGTCACCCATAACTGACTTGAGCTGAGCCCGTTAATTTATTCCCTAGACATTTTGAGAACCTGCAAAACTTAGGGGCTATTTTAGTTATGCTGTATATTCTATGGAGCTACAAAGCAGAGAAAGCTTATCTGGAAAGATGGAGGGAAAGGCATTCCTAATGAGAGTGTCAATTTTGGGGTTATAGTTCATTTCTGAATCCTATCTCTGCTCCCTGTTTCTCTGAGTCTTCCTAAAAGAAACTTCCTGCTTAGAAAGAGTACAGTCTATAGTTAGTACTCATTACATGCTGGCTGCTGTTATTCATTCTCACCTCACTGAATGAAATCAGCATTACATTTCATGCCCACATGTCTTCTCAATGTCTTTTCAAACTTAATGCTCCTCCCTAAACCCATGGCTATTATGCTAAAACTCAGATCAAGAGCCTTTCTAGAAGGCTTTCCATGAATTTCCAGCCTGCTCAGACATTTTTTTTTTCCTGAGTATCTTATCATAGCATCATTACCCAAAATTCACCAAAGTCATTACTTTACTCTTCTTTCTTGGTTGTGAGCTTCTTAAGAAGAGCAACTATAGTTACTTTGCCAATATATGAAACAAAAAAGAAATAAAAGAGAAGAAAATCTAAGTTTAATAAGGGACCATACTGTCTGCTTTCAAATGATAGCAGTATAACAATATCTAACACACTTTCAAAATAACACTATTATTCTGAAGAGACTGTACTGTCTTCACTCCATTGTACGTTCATGCCTCCTTTGTTGAATATTAATTGAGCATAGTGGCTTGGGTTGATTTGTGGGTTCTCTATTCTATTTCATTGACCTATATGTCTACTCTTGTGCCAGAACCTGGGGGTTTTGAGAACAGTGGCTTTGTAATACAGCATGATATCTGGTAATGAGATCCCACCTACTTTGTTGTTCTTTCTCAGGATTGCTGCAGCTATTCGGGATCTTTTTTTATTCCAGATGAATTTTTAAAGAGTTCTTTCTAGGTCTATGAAATATGCCTCTGGTATTTTAATGGGGAGTGCATTGAATCTATAGATTGCTTTGGATAGTATGGACATTTTAATGATGTTGATTGTCCCAATCCATGAGCATGGTATGGGACAATGTCTTCTGTTTATGTCTTCCTCTATCTCTTTTTTTTCAGTGTCCTGTAGTTTTCTGCATGTAGGTCTTTTACCTCCTTAGTTAAGTTTATTCCTAGGTATCTTAATTTTTTTGGTGCGATGGTAAATGGGATTGTTTTTTTAGTCTCTCTTTTTGTAAGTTCACTATTGGTGTATAGAAATGCCACAGATTTCTTGGCATTAATGTTGTATCCTACTACATTGCCAAATTCATATATTAAGTCTAATAATTACTTTATGGAGTTTTTAGGGTTTTCTATGTACAGTATCATGTCAACTGGGAATAAGGAGACTTTTACTTCTTCTTTTCCAATTTGGATGCCTTTTATTTCTTCTTCTTGTCTGATCACATTGGCTAGTAGTTCTAGTACTATGTTGAACAGGAGTCATGAGAGTGGGCATCCCTGTCTTGTTCCTGTTCTTAGAGGAAATGGTTTTAGTTTTTGCCCATTGAGTATGATGTTGGCTGTGGGTTTGTCATATATGGCTTTTATTATGTTAAGATATGATTCTTCTATTACCACCTTGCTGAGAGATTTTATCAAGAAAGGGTGTTGAATGTGGTCAAATCCTTTTTCTGCATCAATTGATATGACTATGTAATTTTTATCTCTCAGTTTGTTTATGTCATGTATCTCATTTATTGATTTGCATCCCTGGAATAAATCCTACTTGGTCATGGTGTATGATCTTTCTGATGTACTTCTGGATCTGATTTGCTAGAATTTTGTTGAGAATTTTGGCATCTATATTCATGATGGATATTGACCTATAATTCTCTTTCATTGTGTTGTCTTTATCTGGTTTTGGTATTAGGGTGATGCTGGTTTCATACAATGAACTTGGAAGTGTTCATTACTCTTGAATTTTTTGGAAGAGTGTGAGGAGGATAGATTTTAGTTTTTCCTTGACTATTTGGTAAAACTCCCCTGTGAAGACGTCTGGCCTTGGGCTTTTGTGTGCTGGAAGCTTTTTGATGACTGCTTCAATTTCTTCCATAGTTATTGGCCTATTGAGATTTTAAAATCTCCCTGATTGAGTTTTGGAAGGTTGTATTTTTCTAGGAATATGTCCATTTTCTCCATGTTGTCTAGTTTGTTAGAATAGAGTTGTTGGAGTCAAGACAGTCTCTTTAATAAATGGTGTTGGGGAAATTGGACAGATACATTCAAAAAAATGAAATTAGACCACCAACTTGCTCAATACTAAAAAATAAACTCAAAATAGATGAAGGACTTAAACATAAGATGGGAAATCATAAAAATACCAGAGGAATCCACAGGCAGCAAAATCTCAGACATATGCCAAAGTAATTTCTTCACTGATACTGCTCCTAGGGCAATGAAAACTAAAGAGAAAATAAACAAATGGGACTTCACCAAAATAAAAAGCTTTTTCACAGCAATATAAACCATCAACAAAACAATAAGAAAGCCTACAGCATGGGAGAACGTATTTGCCAATGTTATCACCGATAAAGGCTTAATCTCCAACATTTACAGGGAACTCCTACAACTTAACAAAAGGAAGATAAACAACTTAATCAAAAAAATGGGCAAAGGACATAAATAGATACTTTTCAAAAGAAGACAGAAGGAAAGCCAGGAGGCATATGAAAACCTGTTTAAAGTGACTAATCATCTGAGAAATACAAATCAAAATGACAATGAGATACCATTTCACACCTATCAGAATGGCTATCATCAACAAATCAACAAAAGACATGTGCTGGCAATGATGCAGAGAAAAAGGAACCCTCATGCACTGCTAGTGGGAATGCAGACTGGTGCAGCTACTGTGGAGAACGTATGAAGTTTCTTCAAAAAACTGAAAATGGAACTCCCATTTGACCCAGTGATCCCACTTCTAGGAATATATCCCAAGAAACTAGAAACACCAATTAGAAAGGATATATGTACCCTACATTCATAGGAGTACAATTCACCATAACTAAGATTTAGAAACAGCCTAAGTGCCCATCAGCAGATGAGTGGATTAAAAAACTGTGGTATATCTACACAATGGAATACTACACTGCAGTAAAAAAAGAAGGAGTTCTTACTATTTGCAAAGCATGGATGGAACTGGAGGGCATTGTGCTAAGTGAAATAAGCCAGTCAGAGAAAGATAAATACCACATGATCTCATTCATTTATGGAATATAATGAACAGCATAAACTGATGAATAAAAATAGATCCAGATACAAAGAAACATTATCAGACCATTAAGCCTCAGAGGAAAGTTGGGTAGAGTGAGGGAAAGGGGGAGAAATCAACCTTATTGCATGCATATAAGCTTAACCAATGGACACAGATAACAAGGGAATGAGGGCATGTGTGGGAGGGGTGAGGGGGGAATAGGGGAATAAGGACACATATGTAATACCTTAATCAATAATGAAATTAAAAAATAACACTATTATTCTTATTATTCTTTCCTATGTCAGAATTTACTGCAAAAGTTGATTTTGGTGCAATTTTCACTTATTTTTTTCCTAGTATTGTAATAAAATTTAAGAACAACAGATTTAAAAAAAAACTTTCTAGGATAAAGTACTGATATGAACTTATAGAAGAAGCATTTTAACCCTCAACTCAAGGAAATTAATTTATTTTTTAACTTCTGGAACCATATCAAGATAGAAACCGGTTGGCTAGTGGTGAATGTCTAGAACAAAAGAGAGGAAGTACAGTTCTCATTGCCTTTACTCATTAAAAGTGTGGGACTCAGAGTTAGGAAGGAAGAAAACAAAAAAGAAAATTCATCTTTACTGGGGACCTACTATACTTCAGTCATCACCATAAATGTTTCCATATCTGCTTGTTTCTGTGTTTTTGTTTGTGTTTTTAATATATGTTTTCATTGATTTTAGAGAAAGAGGGAAGGAGAGTGAGAGAGAAACATTGATGTGAAAAAGAAATTTTGATCAGCTGCCTCCTGCACACCCACTACTGGAGATTGAGCTCAGAACCCTCACATGCGCCCTGACCAGAACTGAATCAATAACCTTTTGGTGCAAGGGGTGACACTCAACCAACTGAGCCACACCATTCAGGGCTATCTGCTTGTGTTTGCAAAGTAAGAATTTTTAGGGGTGAAATAGACAGGTTTGGGGAATTATTAGAATTGGGAATCCACAGGGTGGGGGGTGAAAAACAGGGTACAGAGTTGCAAAAAGGTACATTTCCATAAGACAAGGGAGTTGGAAGGGGAGAAGTTAATTTCCATAAGATAAGGGAACTGGGAGTAGCAAAAGGTCTGTATTTACAAAAAAAAAAAAAAAAGGAAGAAGAAAGCCTTGAGGGACTAGGACAACAATGAGGGAGGAGGGCCTCACATGTCCTAAGTGAGGTTTGACCTTTGAACTCAGGAGTTACTATAGTGATAAAATCAGAAGGGGATAATGACTAATCAGAGGGGATATTAGGGCACAGGAACTGCAGACTTTATAAATCAGGAGAAAGGAATTCAGTGAGACTCTTTCCCACTCCCCATCTGGGAGTCTGAGCTTGTTCTTCAATAAATTTCCTTAGCTCTACCATCTTCAATCTGTGGTTTCATTCTTTGACTCCAATGGTCAAAGAATCCAGGGATCAAAGAATCCAGGGAAGCCATCCTGTCCCGGGGAATGCTGCATGTTCCAATCCAAAAGTCCCGTATCATTTTCACTCTCAAAAACCATCATGATATGTGCTTTAAATCTAGGTGTTTACTGTGGGAAACTAAAACTCAAAGAAATTAATTAACTTCTTAAAATTACAGAGCTAGCTAAAAGCAAAATCAGAATTTAGCCTAAGGCCACATCATGTATTTGAAAATTCTTCTTTATAGTAAGTAGTTATAACTAGATGAGGACAATATGAGCTATTCATAGCCTTCTCATAGTTTTCACAATTTTCTCAGTTTCCTAGGCTGAGTATATATTAATTTTGACAATAAAATTACTTTTTTACAATAAAAACTCAATTTTCTTAAATCAATAGAAGTGCTGGAGCATTATATTCCTTTGAATAGTTGAGTGTTAATTATAAGGGTCCTTATTTGTTATTAAGTGCAATAGGATATAGGATCCAGGCAATTTCCATAAATCCTTACTATTAGTTATCACATAAGCTTCCCAGACAACTGATTTCTCAGCACAGGCGCCTGCCCTCCGGTGCTTTCAATTTCATGCCCCAGAAGTCCTGTAGGGTGTTTGGCCAACCTGCTCTGTCCAGTGGAGTCCTCCAACCCTCTGGCACATGGAGGGACCCCTCACAGTAACACAGAGCAGCAGTGATAGAGTTCAAGATCCCACCACCTCATGCCCATCCTGACACTGCTGCTTGTCATGTGATCTTGAGCAAATCAACTTCCCGTGCCTCAGCTTCTGCATCTGCATAGAAATGAGCGTTCTTAGAGTTGATATGAAGAATAAAGCAATTAATTCAAGTACTCAATTAATTCAGACATTAAGAACAGTGTCTGGCACCTAATGTGCTGGCACTAGAAGTAATAGTAATGGAGTCATAATTTGGGGCCATTCATTATAACAAGGACTGCTTCCTTCCGCTGAGCCCTGACTTTAGGCGATTACTTTTCTGTACCCCGCAGAGGTGGTAGAATATCAGAGCTTTAATTCCAGCCAGAGAGAAGGGAACCAAAGAGGTACATGACTAACAAATAAAGCAGATGTTGTTCCCACTTTTCAGAAACAGAATGGACTCTCACCAAAAGTTGGTCAGGTGTTGAAACTGACAATGCCACACTTCCATCAACAAATTATGAAAGGGTTTATTACTGACGTGATAACGCTTTCTGGGAAGATTAGGGCAGGCCTCCCAAACTAGTCTGAAATGGCTTGGAAAAGTCAGCAAATGAGCTTGGTTTGGAGTTGCTATGTGATTAGGGGATAGGGATGGAATGAGGGTTCCCACACACAGGTGAGGCTTATGTGGTCTGAACTTCTCAACAACAACAAAGCCTTTCTTATCAGCTTACCCAGATGTGCAGCAGAAGAGGGCAGGGGAGGCTTAAAAGCTGTCAGCAACAACATGAAAAAGTGGAATCAGGCACTATTACCCTAGACAATTTCAGGTAGTCGTGAGTTCTGTTTTTAAAATACAGGTTAATGGAGAAGAGTATCTGGAGTTTGTAGTGGGAGGTGATATGAGGGTAGCTCTGTATCAGCTAGAATGGCTGATGAGGCATCTTTGAAGAGGAAGCCTTTGAGTTGAGACCTGAGGGAGGAGGTGGAAAGGAGGAAGTGGTGTGCAGAAGTCATGGAGGGAAAAGTGAAGAGATAAGAGTGTAACAGAATGGTGTGCGGCTGCTGAGAATCAGTACAAGGTAAAGATGCTGATGACGCTGCTGCTGCTGCTGATGACAACAGTTACTATTCAGTTTAGCAAGGAGAAGATTCAGATGGCTCTGTTTAGATGTCTGAACTGCTGTTTCACAGAAGAGAGCAATCTGGTCCTGTTTGGTTCCAGCTGCAATGAAGTTACAGGGAGTCCAGATTCTTGTGCTCAATATAAGAAAGGCCTTGTGGCTAGTGACAACACCTTTGACAGATAACAAGCTCCCTGTCCCTGAGAGGCTGAGTAACACTACCAGAGATTTCAGCTGAGACTGAAAGAGCTGATGGACCAAACGGCCTATAAGGTCTTTAAGTTGCTTGCAGCTCTCTCAGGGTCTAATCTTCAGAGAAAGAGGCTCTGGAGAGGCGGAGAGGAGCCTTCAGGGGAGAATGTGAACACTGCATGCCATTTGCTGCCATAACTGTCTTTGTCACCTACACTGGTAATGACGGCTTCTTTCTAAGCATTAGGGGAAAGGCTATGGGGGTTTCTGTTTAAACACTGCTGATTAAAACCCAGCTCTAGTTAGTGGCTTATTTACATGTCAAATTGGGGTTCAAAGAAATGCAAATATGGAAGCTTATTTGCTCTGGTAAATTTGCTTTAGTAACCTGAATCTAAAACACTCAAACTGAAATTAATGGACAACTTTGGCCTCTCAGATTGTTACATACCTCTGAGAATGATACATCCTCATCCTTTGTCTTTTCTCTGTTGCAATTCACTTATATGCAACAAACATTTAGGATACCTTCTGGAAGGCACTGTGAATAGAACCATATAGAAGCAGTTAAGTTGAGACATCTGCCCTCTGGTAGAGGAAACCAGCATAAAGGAAATCCTGGCTCAAGAATGCAAAAACTCTTACATGTGATAGCAGAGATACAAAGAAACAATGAAATAATTAAGCAAATAAGTAAATGGCACTTACTATATGTCTGCCCCAAGCTAGGGATTTAAACACAAAGGAAGTTTATTTTGACTACCAGGAAGAATCAGAGACATAATCTATCAAACTTGTGTTTTATTTCCCTCCCACCTTCGCCTTTGACTAAATCTGTGAACTCCTTGAACAAGAAATCATTTCTTATTCACCTTGACTATGGGGGTTTCTGTTTAAAGGAATGACACTTAGCAGAGTTCCCAGTACATAATTTTTTCAGTAGATGGATGGATAAGTGAGTATAACATTTGAGATGGACCCCAATCAGAGGCAGCATTTCACAGGGCAAGGTGATGACAGGAACTGGTCAGTCAGCAAGAACAGGATGTGTGGAAATCAAAGGTGGTCTTTACAGCAGTCCCAATGGTCCAAGGTGGTGCTTCCTATGTGTGAGAGGAGCAGGAGGAGGGAAAGAGGAGAGATGACTGGAGACTTCTTGAGAGACTAAGAGGACTGTGGTGAGGAGTTTGAATCTCATTCTGTAGGAGATCAGCAGCCATTAGTAGTTTTTGTGCAATCAGATGACAAAACCAGAATAATATGACTTTACTGTTCTCTACCTGTCCTTTTATAAGCAGTAACTGTCATTCATGATAAAAGGATCATCTCATGAGAGATCAAGTTTTAGAGAAAGTTGAAACAGCAATTAACTTACAGGAGTATGAATGTGACATTTATCTTTTTGTAAATTTAGAAATTCAAGAAACTTTCTATCTTATGTCTCAGAATATTGCTGATCTAATTGTCTCCCCCACCCCTTCTCTCTCTCTCCTCATCATGTCCTATGTATTTTGTTGTTGTTGTTGTATTTCAATTGGGTATTTTATTGTTCTGGCAACTGCAGAATATACAAATTTCTGAAAGGCAGCCCCTGTGTAAAAGCCAGCACAGCTTCATCCCAGGCAATTAATTCAGACAAATATACAGAATGCAGAGAAGTCGTAAGTCGCACATAAAAGGCCCCAAACCAACCGACAAACAATAAACCCAATGTAAGAGGCTATGTTTTTTTTTAGACTTTTAGGTGTGAATGATACATCCCTGGTTGGCCTCTGGAGGAAGTCTCACCTCATGCC
Source organism: Lasiurus cinereus (assembly GCA_011751065.1). Lineage (NCBI taxonomy): Eukaryota > Metazoa > Chordata > Mammalia > Chiroptera > Vespertilionidae > Lasiurus > Lasiurus cinereus. Next base: position 23,832,765 of record JAAGEH010000030.1, on the reverse strand, counting down.
AAATCTAATGAGAAGTCTTACTCATTGGTCTCCAGGGTTTTCCTGAAGCCTCCCCTTCACTTAAAACACAGTTCTTGTATCTGCCCCACCCTAAAGTCCCACACCTGTGTAAACTGTAACATGTTAATGCATTTATTTATTTGTGTGTTTACTCCCATCCTATATCTTTTGTAGAACAAGACAGACTCCTTTTCTGTGCGATAACTTAGATATTCCACTCTAATTCCTAGCAGCCAGCAGCAGGATCTGATTTTCTGTGCTCAGTAAATCTTCAATGGATAGATGGGTATCTATTCATTCATTTGTTTTTAAATATATATATTGATTTCAGAAAAAAAGGGAGAGGGAGAGATAGAAACACCACTGAGGAGAGAGAATCACTGATGGGCTGCCTTCTACATGCCCCACACTGGGGATGGAGCCCAAAACTGGGGCATGTGCCTTTGACCAAAATCAAACCTAGAACCCTTCAGTCCACAGGCCAACATCCTATCCACTGAGCAAAATCAGTAGGGCCAATAGATAAATGAGTACAGTGGTACCTCAAGATACGAATGCCCTAACATACTAGATTTTTGAGATACGAGCCGTTGAGCGAGTGATTTTTGCTTTGAAATAAGAGCAACAGTTGAGATACGAGTAATCGCGCTGATCAGCCGGCTGCACACGACCTACCAGTTTACCTCAACTCGAGCGTCTCATAGTTTCCCACGCCTCAAAGTTACGGAACGAATTAAACTCTTAAACTCGTATCTCGAGGTACCACTGTATTTAGATGAGGGGTGGAAGGAAAGAGAATTACACTTCCTGGTAAAAAGCCTAGTACAAAAACAAAAACACACAGAAACACTCAGGACATATTGAGTCAGCATGAGGACCTCTTACTATAAATGACAACAGGGACCCATTCATTCCTAGGTCTTTGCTCAAGGCCTGACATAATGAAGAGAATTCATGAATGTTTGTTAAAGGAAAGAACAAATGAATGAATGGTAATAACACTATTCAGGTATATGTATGGGATACAGTAGCCCACAGGCCAGACACTTTACAGTAACAAGCTGGTTAATTGCCCAGTTCTCCCTGCCTTCAAGAAGAGAACTATTGACCTTCAGGATTCAGCTGTACCAACACTTTGCTTCAAATATTATATGTTGCTCCGAGCTAAGAACTCCAGCTATATCCTTGGTTCTGAGGACATGAAGGAAATAGCCATGATGGTAATAAGCTAATAAAGCTCACTTATCTCCCTAAGTAAGTCAAATTATTCCAGCATTATTGCCTTATAATTTCTTACCTTTTAAACATTTCAGGGAAAGTCTAAATTGCCTCTTACAATCAGTGTCTAAATATCTGAACATATAGCTACAGGGCTTAATTTGTAACCCAGGACTGATAAGAAAGCTGAGCTTTTGGTTTGGTTTTGGTTGTTTCTTTGCTTTATTTTATTTTGTGCTTTTCTTTTCCTTCTCAGAACAATTTCAGCATGGTTGAGTGGTTTCTTAGGTGCCTGAAGAGAGATATACCTTGTTTTATGTCTTTCCATGGGAAAAATTTACAGTATTATGCTTTAAGTATGATACTTAACTAGATGATAATGAAAGTAATTATATATCATGATGTGCCAGGCACTGTTTTAAATACCCTATACGTAATAACTCGTTAATTCATAAAAAGCCCTATGTGAAAGATACTTTAATCTAACCTATTTTATTTTTATTTTTTGATGTTTCTTTCTCTTTTAATTTAATAAATCTTTATTGTTCAGATCATTACAATTGTTCCTCTTTTTTCCCCCATAGTTCCCCTCCACCCAGCTCCCACTCCTCCCTCTGCTCTTACTTCCCCCCACATTGTCCTCATCCATAGGTATATGATTTTTGTCCAGTCTCTCCCTGCACCCTCCCTCACCCCTTTCCTTCTGAGAATTGTCAGTCCACTCCCTTTCTATGCCCCTGATTCTATTATATTCACTAGTTTATTCTGTTCATCAGATTTTTTATTCACTTGATTTTTAGATTCATTTATTGACAGATATGTATTTATTGTTCATAATTTTTATCTTTACCTTTTTCTTCTTCTTCCTCTTCTTAAAGAGTACCTTTCAACATTTCATACTGGTTTGGTGCTTATGAACTCCTTTAGCTTTTTCTTATCTGTGAAGCTATTTATCTGACCTTCAATTCTGAATAATAGCTTTGCTGGGTAGAGTAATCTTGGTTGTAGGTTCTTGCTGTTCATCACTTTGAATATTTCTTGCCACTCCCGTCTGACCTGCATAGTTTCTGTTGAGAAATCAGCTGCCAAACATATGGGTGCTCCCTTGTAGGTAATGAACTATTTTTCTCTTGCTGCTTTTAATATTCTCTCTTTGTCTTTTGTTCTTGGCATTTTAATTATGATGTGTCTTGGTGTGGTCCTCTTTGGATTCCTTTTGTTTGGGGTTCTTGCACTTCCTGGACTTGTAAGTCTATTTCTTTCACCAAGTGGGGGAAGTTTTCAATTATTATTTCTTCAAATAGGTTTTCAGTATCTTGCTCTCTCTCTTCTTCTGGCATGCCCATAATTCTGATGTTGATATGCTTGAAGTTGTCCCAGAGGCTCCTTACACTATCTTCACATTTTTGGATTCTTTTTTCTTTTCTCTTTTTCAGTGGAATGTTTTTGCTTCTTTGTATTTCAAATCTTTGACTTGATTCTTGCCTTCCTCTAGTCTGCTGTTAGATCTCTGTTTAATAATTTTTATTTCAGTTAGTGTATGTTTAATTTCTAGTTGGTTCTTTTTCATCTCTAGTTGGTCCTCTTTCATCTCCTTTTGGGTCTCCCTAAATGTATCCATCTTATCTAGGAAATTCTTGAAAAACCTTATGATCATGATTTTGAACTCTATATCCAGTCATTTGTTTTCCTCCATTTCTTTCATTTGTGATCTGTTACTTTGTCTTCACATTTTTATGGCTTCCCTGAGTTGGTAGAGTAGCTTTGTGTGCTATTGCCCTATATGGCCCAGTGGCTCAGTCTCCCCAGGTACCTAAGGTGGACTCTCTTTGTGCATCCCTTTGTGGATTGTGTGTGCAACCTTGTTGTAGTTAAGACTTGATTGTTGTTGTATCACTGGGGGAAATTGAGCTCCAAACCAATTGGTTGTGAGCATCAGCTGTGTCTATACCAGGAAAACTTTTGTGTTGAAGCTAGCCTTTTGATACAAGTCTTGAAAAATTGCAAAAGCCTCTCTATTCAGCTTGGATGGGGTGGAGTCTCAGGGCTGAGCAGAGACAGTCTTGGATTCCTGTCATCCCTGTCCTATACAGCCCCTGGGTCTCAGTGTACCTCAGTAATCGCTGCAGCCTCTCTGTGCGCACTGTGTGTACCTCCAGACCTCTGCCTTTCAGACTCCCCTGAGTTTCTGTGTGCTCTGGAGACCCATATGAGTCTGGGTCCCCAGAATCTCTCCTGAAACTGGGGTTCAGTGCAGTCAAAAGTGGATTTCAGCGCAGTTGGGAGGTTCTGTCTCCCTAATGCTAGAGAAAGCCAGTGACACAATCAACATCAGCCTTCTGTGTGTATACTCGCGCTCATGCACCTCCAGACCTTTGCCTTTTGGCAGCCCCCCTAAGTTTCTATGCACTCCTCCCTTTTCAGTCCAGACTCCCCCACTATGAGTATTGCCCAGAACTGGGGTTCAGTGCATTCAGAACTGGGGTTCAGTGCAGTCAGGAGTTTCTGTCTCCCTCCCACTAGAGGAAGCCAGCGAGGCACTCCGCTGTTCATCCCCTCCATGCGGGTATCTCTGTACCTCAGCTTTTTGAAGCTCCTCTGAGTCTCCGTGAGTCCCTCCCTTTCCTTCTAGTTGTAGAATTTCTACTTAACCAGCTTTCTTATGGTTCTGGATGATGTCCGCTCTGTCTTTTAATTGTAGTTTTGAAATTGTTGTGCAAGGCAGCAATTTAGGTGTTCACCTATGCTGCCATCTTGGTTTCTCCCTCTAACCTATTTTATAAATAAGAAAACTGGGGCACAGAGTGGTCTGGTTCCTCATCCAAGGTGACAGAACCAGAAGAATGGGGCTAACATTTCAGCTAAGACAGTCTGGCCCTAGTATACCCATTCTCTATGCTATTTAGTATTGCCAGTTTTTTTTTTTCTGACTTTCGTTGTCTCCTTAACTGCGCCCCACCCCCCCACCTTCCAGTATTAACTTCATGCTGATGTACTTGGTCTGCATATGTCCAAAGTATTTGCAAATATAAAAGATCCTTTATTCCATGTATATTTATTGGACCCTAGCATTGTGCCAGAGGCTGGTATAGGCTCTAGATATAAACCAACAAACAAAAGACAAATCCACTGATTCCATTGAGTTTACATTCTAGTTTGAGGTGAAAGATAAGGAAAAAATAAGGCAAATGTTGATCTATCCTAGGTCAGATGGGAGTAAGTGTGATGGATGAAAGCCAAGGGAGGAAGAAGATAGTAACAGTGGAAGATACGCAAAGTGACATTGACTTCCGGAAGTACTCATGGAGTGGGACTTGCAGAGTCTGGGGGAAAAGGTAGGCAGGCATAAGTAAGAGCAAGTTTGAAAGTCCAGAGCAGGGGCTGTGGAGGATTGAGGAGTAGTAAAGACAACAATATGGCAAGAGTGACGTCAGTGCTTAATCAATAATATTATGGGAAAATTGGCATAGGCTTTATAGTCAGGTAAACCAGTACTTACATGTGAGCTCGGCTGTTGGTGTTATCTTCACAAGTTATGTATGCCTTTGAGATTTCATTTTCTCATCTACAATATGGGAAAACCATTTTTTTGTCAGGAATAATGAGAAAGTATACCAACCTGGCACAGAAATGGATGTCATGGACCTGGTCCACCCTGACTTTGCAGGTCCTCCCAAACCATCCTCCCAGAGACACTTCATTTTTCACCATCCATGGAAATGGGTCATGCCCCAGGAGGCAAGAGCCCTCAAACTTCATTGTCTCATGATGTCATCTAAACACCATGGCCCAGACACAGCCTTCTTGCAATAGATTGCCTTCTCATTTATCTTCTTGCAATAGTCCAGCCGAAACTAGGGTCCATGCAGTGCGTCCGGCAAGACTGTGCAACTGGCTGCCAAGAAAGAATGACTTGGAAGCAAAACAGCTTCCAAGATGTAGTCCTTTCATTTGTGTGAACAGGGACATGAACAAACACCGGCATGTTTCAATTTGAAATAGCTTCTGGAGTCATAGTTGGCATCATGTTCCCTAGTTACATAATGTCTGCCTTCTTTGGCAGTGACCTTGGTATTGCCTTTGGTGTGAAAAACATCAAGTCTAAAACTATACACACATAGCCTAGTTATTTAGTGTACCTATTTCTTAGAGCCATCCAACTGAATTTCTTTATCTTGCTCTTTTTTCTTTCTGGGTATTAATTATTTATTAACTAGAGGCCAGATGCATAAAATTCATGCATGGGAGCAGGGGGTCCCCTCAGCCCAGCCTGCACCCTCTTCAATCCAGTACCCCAGTACCCCTCATGGATGTTCAACTGCTGGTTTAGGTCTGATCCTGGGAATCAGGCCTAAACCAGCGGTCAGACATCCCTCTCACAATCCAGTACTGCTGGCTCCTAACCTGTCTGCCTGCATGATAGCCCCCAACTGTCCCCCTCTGCTGGCGTGGTCATCCCCCAACTGCCCACCCTGTTGACCTGGTCACCTCCAATTGCTCCCCCTCAACCCCGCTGGCCTGGTTGCCCCACACAGCCTGTTGTTCAGTAGTTTGGTCATCCCTCTCTAACCCCATGCCAGCCTTGTCACCCCAGGCAGCCTGCTGTTCAGTTATTACTCTGACTGCGTCCTGGACAATTTGCATTATTAGTATATATAGGATCAGAAAATGTTTAGACAAACTTGTGGATGATAGACTTAATATTTCTTATGTACCAATTCTGTGCCTAGTAGAGTGCTAGATCCTTGGGATGTTAGAGGAGTTGTAAAAACCCTTGCCATCAGGAAAGGTGGGAGAGACATATATAAGAAATTACAATGCAACCAGAGATGAGATATAAGTCAGTGCTGAAGAGGATGACCTTTGGAATAAGGCAGACTTGGCTCTGAATCCCTGGTTTCACCTTATTTTATTATGTTGGGCAAGTTGCTTAAATTCTCAGAAACTTGACCATGAAAGATATAACTCCTATCTCCTAGTGTTATTGTATGAATTGAGTAAGACAATATTTTTGAAGCACCAGGCACTACAACTGGCATAGACTAGATGCTCAATAAACATCAGTGGTTGAAATTATTATTAGTGCTATGATAGACAAAGAGCATGAAGACACACAGGAAGGAGTGACCCACTCCCAGGGGAACAGTTGGGTTGGAACAATGAGGAGAGCTTTACCAAATGTAGAAAGAGAGGGAAGGCATTTTAAACAGTTGAGTAGAGGTGTCAATATGAGATGATGTTGTTAGTCATTTAACAAATATTTATTGATCTGCTGTCTTGTGCTAAGCATTGAGCTAAGTTTTAGGAATATACAGTAAATATGGCAACATCTTGCCCTCATGAAACTTATATTCCTCAGTAGTGTAAAACAGACCATAAATTGTTAAAAAACAACAACAAGCTAATTGATAAACAAGGAATAGCTTGTTGTCATCCTATATAATAAAAAGCTAATATGGAAATTGTCCCCTGGACCAGGAGTTCTATTGGAAGTTCAACCAGGAGTTTGACTAGGGGGTGGGGCCAACTAGGAGGAGGTGCTGCAGGCAATCAGCGAAGGCCAGCCAGATCCATCTGTGCACGGATTTGTCCACTGGGCCTCTATTAACGTCTATAAATGAAATAAAGTGATATCAAGTGGGATAATTTAGCACTTATATATGCTCTTATTTTGGATAAGGTCATGGGAGATATAACTCCTATCTCCTACTGTTTCTTCTCTGAGGAAAGAATGATTAACCTGATGGAATGAGGCAGCCAGGTAAGAGCTGAGGAAGAGCATTTCAGGCAGGGGAAGGAGCAAACACAAAGGCCCAGAGGTAGGTTTGCTGGTTTTAACCAACTGCAAGAACCTTGTGGATGCAAGCTCATGAACCAGAAGAGTGATATTTGTTAGAGTCAGGGAGGTAAGCAGAAGCTTATTTTTCATTGTATTTTTGCTTCAGTGTTCATTTTCACCAATGGTAAGCAATGGGAAAGGTTTCCAATATGGAAGGATACAATTAGATTCATGTTTGTTGGGGGCTAGAGTAAAAGCAGAAAATAGAATCTATTGTAAACACCCAGGCAAGAGATAGTTTTTGTTTTACTTTGAGAGGGCAACTTCCTGATTCAACAAACATATGAGAGGGTGTTATTGGGCAATAGTTATTATCCAAGAGAGTAGAGATTAATGGTGCAGAAAAGAAAGGTTTTGCCTGAATATGGTTACAACTAACCGAACCAGGCTGGTTTGTGGAATGGAAATGGAGATAGATTTGAGAAATTCAACCAGCAGAGGCTGATAATAGATTAGTTTGGGGCAGAGAGAATATGGAAAAAGGAAGAAATCAGGGATGACTCCACAAGGTTTTGTTTAAGTAGGATGGTGCCATTTACTGAGATGAGGAAGAGTAGAGGAGGCACTGGCCTGGGTGTCTATAAATAGCTTCACCAAATATATATTACATTTGAGACCCTTAGTAGAAAACTTAATGATATCTAGAGCTCAGGGTATTAGTCTGTGCTGTAAATATAAACTAGGGAGTCATTAGTGGAGAAAATGTGTAGATAGAGAACATATAAGAGCCCCAGGGTTCAGGGAAGGAAGAGGGAGAGCCAGCCAAGGAGGTGGAGAAAGAGAGGCCAGCAAAGTAAGAGAGAACCCAGGAGTAATGAAACTATGTGAGCCAAGAGAAGAAAGCAATTCAGGAAGGACATAGTGATTATATCTTGAATTCCAGTGGCAGGTAAAATGGGATAGAGAGGTGTCCATTAGGTCTGGCTTTAGAGAGGGCTCTGGTGACTTTGGAAGTGGTAAGTATGGAAACCAACTTGGAAAGCACTAAACACTTGAATGGGAAAGGGAACTCACTTGTCTTCATGGGGCTTTGTGTTAAATTTTAAAAATCTGAAGTTAAAAAGACAAAAGATCATCATTTGTGAATTATGAGACAGTTATATAAATGTGTCTTTGTCTATTTACATTTCTATCCTATTGACTTTTGTTTTCTGGAATAAAAAAGAGTAATGGGAGTAAGACTATGGAAACAATAGCACTGGATAATTCTCTGTAGAAATTTGGCTGCACAAGTTGCAGAGACCTGAAGCAATACATGGGAGTCAGATATGGGGGTCAGGAGAGGTTTGGTTTGTTGTTTTTGCTTTTTAATAGGAGATACTAGAGCATGTTTGGTGGGTGATGGATGGTGTCAAAGAGAGAGGTTATGTGTAAAAAACTGAAGCCCTTGCAAGAGAGGACAAAGAGGATCCATAGGAGAGAGGTGGGATCTACCTTTGATAGGTGTAGGGAGACTGTGCCCTTTGATAGGTGTAGGGAGACTGTGCCCAAAAGAGCAGGAAAGGCAAGGAGCACAGGCACAGAGAGTTTATGTGGGAAAGGGGCAGAATGCTATGGTGGCTTCTATTTTCATTAAAGTATGAGATGAGGTCGTCAGCTATGCGGGTAAGGATGTGAGGAGGGAATATGGAATATGCGAGGCCAATGAGGAAAGTATGAAATGGCTGTCTCCAAATATGGGAAAGCTAATGTACTGGGAAAAGAGTGAATGGATTAGATTACGGACTCCTGATCTAGAATGGTTTCTTTGCAAACACAGCAAACACATTCTTCTCATTCATCTGGGAATGTCATAGAGTTCTAAAGCATGGTCCACAGTAAAGATTGTAGCCCACAGTAAAGATTTGTTCAGTGCATTGTATAGGGGGTTGCAGTACTGTGTGTGTGTGTGTGTGTGTGTGTGTGTGTGTGTGTGTGTGTATCAGAGGCCTCTTGCACAAATTCGTCCATAGGTGGAGTCTCTCGGACTGGCTGGTGATTGGGGTTGATCGGGACTATCTCACCCAGTCCCAATTGGGGTCCATTGGGCCAGCTGGCAAGAAGAGGGACCAAGAGAGGTTGGCAGGCCACCGGAGGTTGTCTATGGGAGTGCACTGACTGCCAGGGGGCAACTCCTGCGTTGAGTGTGTATCATATGTCATAGCTTCCGGCCAGTGGTCTGGTCATCTAGTTGTCTGGTCATAATGGTCACTTAGGCTTGTATATTCTATATAATAAAGAGGTAATATGCAAATTGACCATCACTCCAACAAATAAGATGGCCACCCCTATGTAGTCAAAGATGACTGCCCCCATGTGGACACAAGATGGCTGCCACAAGATGACCAGCAGGGAAGGGCAATTGAGGGTGATCAGACCAGCAAGGGAGGACAGTTGGGGAGGACCAGGCTTGCAGGATAGGACAGTTAAGGGCAACTAGGTTGGCAGGGGAGGGCAGTTATGGGTGACCAGGTTGGCAGGGGAGGGCAGTTAGGGGCAATTGGGCTAGCAGGGGAATGATTAGGGTGTGATCATGCTGGCAGGCAGAAGCCATTAGGGGCAATTAGGCAGGCAGATAGGTGAGTGGTTGGGAGCCAGCAGTCCTGAATTGTGAGAGGGATGCCAGATTGGAGAGAGTGCAGACTGGGCTGAGGGACACACCCCCTCGCCCCATGCTCATGCACCAGACATCTAGTATATATGTTTATACATTGAAAGGACAGATTATTATGATCTCTGAATGCATAATAATCTGGCCACTCAGTGTGTGTGTGTGTGTGTGTGTGTGTGTGTGTGTGTGTGTGTTAGAGGCCCGGTGCATGAATTCCTGCATGGGTGTGGTCCAGCCAGCCTGGTCAGGGGGAGGGGACATGGGCAGTTAGCTGGCCTGCCTGCTGGTCGCACTCCTGGTCAAGAGGAAATTTGCATATTAGCCTTTTTATTAAATAGGAGTGGTCAGATTATTGTGTTAATAACCTGAGGTTTGGTGCATGAAATTCGTGCATGGGGCGGGGAAATGTTCCTCAACCAAGCCTTCACCCTCTCAAATCTGGAACCCCTCGAGGGATGTCCAATTGCCCTACCGGGATTGGGCCTAAAAAGGCAGTCAGACATCCCTCTCACAATCCAGGACTGCTGGCTCCCAACTGCTTGCCTGTCTGCCTTCCTGATTGCCCCTAACCACTTCTGCCTGCCAGCCTGATCACCTCCTAACCACTCCCCTGCCAGCCTGTTTGCCCCTAACTGCCGTCCCCTGCAGGTCTGGTCACTCCTAATTGCCCTCTCTTACAGGACTGGTCACCCCTAACTGCCCTCTGCTGCAGGCCTGGTCTCCTATAATTGCTCTTCCCTGCAGGCCTGGGTCCCCCATAACTGCCCTTTTCTGCAGACTGGGTCACTCCCAACTTCCCTCCCCTGCTGGCCATCTTTTGGCAGCCATCTTGTGTCCACATGAGGGCTGCCATATTTGACCTCATGGGGCAGCCATCTTTGACCACATGGGGGCAGCCATCTTGTGTGTTGGAGTGATCGTCAATTTGTATATTACTCTTTTATTATATAGGATACACACACACACACACACACACACACACACATATATATCTTATAATGTTTTAACAATGTGAAAACTGAGGATCAAAGAAGCTAAATATATGTCCATAATCATTCAGTGTGGTGTGCATATGTGTGTTTTGTATATAGATATACACTGAGTGGCCAGATTATTATGACCACCCCTTCCCTTAGTACTTCATTTTGCCTTCAATACTGCAGTGATTCTTTTTGGCATTGATGTCATAAGATATTGAAAGGTGATGAGAGGAATCTGTCACCATGCCTGATGAATAGCACTGTCCAGTTCTGTGAGATTTGAATGTTGTGGAACCAGCTGCCTGATGGCTCTTTTAACTTTGTCCCACAAATGCTCAATTGGATTGAGATCTGGTGATTGCGGGGGCTACCTAAGCAAAGTAATGTCTCCCTTATGTTCTTGAAACCCCTCCTACACAATACAAGCACCATGGCATGGTGTATTGTCTTGTTGAAAGAAGCCATTGGGATACGCCATCAACATTATAGGATGAACTTGATCAACAACAATACTTAGGTATGTTGTGCTCTTCAGACATTGTTCCATATGAATTAAAGAGCTTAAATCATGCCAGGAAAACATGCCACAAACCATAACACTGCCCCCACCAACTTGAAGGGTTGTACTCACGCATGTGGGTGCATGTTTCATGCTATTTCCACAAAAATTCTCACTCTGCCATCTGCATGATGCAACTGGAAATGTAATTCATCAGACCACATGATTTTTTTCAAATGCTTGACTGTCCAATCCTTGTATTCCTGTGTGAATTGGAGACATTTTTTCTTGGTAACTGCAGATAGCAAAGGTGTTCGAACAAGCCTTCAGCTTCTATATCCCATATGATGTAGTATAAGGCTAATTTGCCTATAAACATCAGGTGGTCATAATAATCTGGCTACTCAGGATACACACACACACACACACACATACACACACACACATCTAGACACACAAATACATTAATTTTTATAAGATTCTGTCCCTGACTCAAGGACTTTATAATCTAGGAATCAAGCCAAAGGAGAAAATGTTACAAATGAATAGAACAGGGGTCGGCACATCATAATTTATGGGCTAAAACCAGTCCCCACCTGCTTGATTTCCATGAATAAACTTATTTTGAGCACAAACATTCCTATTTGTTTTATATTGCCTTTGGCTGCTTTTGCACCAAAACAGTAGAGTTGAGAAGTTGCAACATTGTCTGTGTCCTCTAAAGCCTAAAGTATGTGTCTGTAACTTTAATAGAAAATGTTTGCAATTCCTGCAATAAAGTACAAGGAAAATGGTGCTATAAGGTTGAAAGATGTGGCTTTTTCTTTTGGTAGTGATCAAATTCTGCTTCCAGGAAGCAATGACATTTTAATTCCCTCCTGATAGACTAATTTCCTCATTTGGGGAAGATGTTTTAGCATTGCTTATGTGTCAGGCATTGTTCTAGGTGCTGAAGATACAACAGTGAACAAAATACATTGAAAATCTGTGTCCTCCCTCATGAATCATTCATTCATGTAGATGGGTAGGATTGAGAGTTGGGGATATAAGCAAAGTTTCAGAAGTAGGAAGTAGTTCAGATGACCCAAAGATAGAAAAGTGATTGGAATGAAGGAATAGAGTATAAAGTAGTGATTTTCAAACTGTGGTCTAGGACTATTATTAGATTCCCCCAAGAAGCTGGTTAAAAATATGTGCTCTTGGGCCTTGGTAATCCAGACTTGCTGACTCTGAATCTCTGGGAGTTAGGACACAGGATTCTACTCATTTAATAAGTTCTTCACATGATCATTAGGCTCACTATATTTTCGAGTCATTGTGGTATCAGTTCATTAAATCAGATTCAGAAGTGTGTGTGTGTGTGTGTGTGTGTGTGTGTGTGTGTGTGTATTTGGTGGGCTGTCAATAGAATCAAGAAGGTAAGGGAGGAAGTGTTATTTAAGACAACTTAGAATTCACCACTGGAATTCAGACTTCTCTGTACACAGGTGGGAAACTAGTGGATGAGGTCACTTATAAATGGGGGAGGCCCTTTACAAAAGAGACTGTGAAGCCTCCTGGAGGAGAGAAAGATCTTAAGGACAGAGGGAAAGGGCAGACCACATTTGTCAGAGGGAAAGCATGATGCTGAAGGCATTGTGAGGATAGCTGCCAGGTTTGTCTCAGAACACACACAGGTAACCAGATGGGCTCAGAATAACCTTGTGGGTTATGTGAGATATAACTTTTAACAGCAAATAGAGAGGAATGAATAAGTCTACCCAAATAACAGATCACTGGAGCAGAGAAGCCCATAATCAGAGACATGCGTGCAGTAATGAGTGGATCCATTTGGCTGGAATAGAAAATTCATGTAGGGCAGTTATAGGAGATGAGTCTGGAAAGGTTGTTTAGGACCAGATGGGGAAGGGCCTTGAATGCCAAGTGAAGGATTTTGGCATGCATCCTGGAGGCAGTGGGGAGCCATTTAACTTTTTAGCAGTGGGGGTTACAAGATTAGACCTGCACTTTAGGGAAATTAAACCAATGGAAGGTTGGGAGACTGGAGGTGAGGAGACTAATTAGGGGGTCACTGAAAAGGCTCAGGTGAGAAATAATGAGAATCTGAATATGGTAGAAGCAGTGAGAATGGAGAAAAAAGGAAAGAGGAGTTTGAGAAAAAGCACACAGAACTGTCAGGAACTGGCAATGGAACAGAGGAATGGAGTGTGCCAAGGGAACAGTCCAAGATCTCTCTAAATGTTCCCACCTGGATAACCATGGAGACACTGGTGCAATTACAGAAACCAAGAGGATAAGTGGAGAAGATGTGGAGCCTGTTGGTTTGAAATACAAGAGGGCCTACAGAGCAGGTAGTCAAAATGGCAGGGACCCCAGGCGGAGGTCAGCAGTGGCCAGATGGGCATGCATAGGAATGCCCTTCCCTTGTGGTAGAACATAAGGTTGTTCATTGAACTCAACATGGTAAATTAGATGTTGATATTCTCTCTCTCTCTCTCTCTCTCTCTCTCTCTCTCTCTCTCTCTGTCTCTCTCTCTCTCTCTCTGTCTCTCTGTCTCTCTCTCTCTGCACACACACACACACACACACACACACACACATAATAATACTTGATACAACACATATATACTGGGAAGAAAATCTTGGATTCCATGTATGCATAGCAACTAATTTTGTTCATTTCACTCCATGTGGAAAAACTCATGCCAGGCAATGTAAATGGGAAAAAACATACACCTGATGATAAAACAGTATGAATCCACCAGAAAAGAATAATCAAAACTGATTACTTTTCCAAAGTTTCTTTTTTAAATACTTTAAGAAAAATCTGATCAATGCTTCTATGGGAAGAGTGTAAACAAAGTTGGTTGTTGATGTAAAAATTTTTCTCATTCTGTCATTTTTCCTCCTTTTATTTCTTAACAATGCAGTGCAGAATCGGACCATTTCAAACAGCCCTGCTGGACTCAGGACACTGGCACTCTAGAAGTACTCCCCTCAGGAGGAGTTACCAAGCCAAATATACAACGGAGCCTTCCCTCAAGTAAAGTAGTGTGGAAAATAAGATATTATCCCAAAAGTTACTTCTGAGAGTGGACTAGGAAATTTTTTAGGAAATTAAATAGTCATTTCTAAAGCAAAAGCATTGAAACATAAGTGAGTCAAGAACTCTAGAAGTACAAGAACTATAGAAAGAAATGAAAAGTATTTGAATACCTCTGATACATGCAAACATGTACACCCACCATCCACATCTTATGTAATAACACCCACCCACTGCCTTCTCTGACCTCTTGCTCTCCTTGGGGAGAATCCATCCATCCTTGTGTGTGTGTTGCTTTGTTTCAGCACTTACTTACTTTCTGGCACTATAAGGTGCCTCTAGCTTATCTTGTATACTGCTTGTCCCATAGTTAGAGTCAGCTGATCCTCCAAGGAGTCCTGGTTCCTTTTGGTGAAATAGATAATTATATATATATTCCTCATCTAGGATTTTTTTTTAGAGAGTGAAAGGGAGAAGAAGAGACACACAGAGAGAAACAGTGGTGTGAGAGAGACATATTGACTGATTGCCTTCCACACATGCCACGGCCAGGGGCTGGGGATCAAGCCTACAACCAAGGTGCGTACCCTTGACCAGAATCGAACCCACAACCATTCAGTCTGAAGGCCAATGCTCTACCCACTGAGTAACCAGCTAGAACAAAATGGATAATTCTTTAAGGTCAGATTTTTTCTTGCTTTAAGGACACACAATGAAGACGCTAAAACTTTATTATGAAATTGTTAAACAATGTTGACCATATAGGAAATTTGGTATTTCAAAGTAAGCAAATATTTACTTTAGTGCCTTTTATGTGCCAATTGCGGTACAAGTTTCTGAGGATATTAAGGTGATACCTAATATTCATTTCCCATGAACACTGTTCATGTGTTAAGTCATTTAAACCTTATAACAATCCTCTGAAATGTGGATCCTATTATCATTCTCATTTTATGGACAGCAATGACAGAATGCTTTTCTGTCCAGGGATCACCATCTAATAGAAAAAAATAGACAAGCAGAGGATACTAGAAGCAGGAAAAAGAGACACCCAATTCAGCCATAGGATTAGGAAGAACTTCCTAGTTGAGGTTACACCTAAGGTGAGTCCTGGTGAATTAAAGGAATTGTGAGTAAAATTTATGGGGTAGCATTCCAGGAAAAAGAATGATCCTGGGTAAATATACCAGTAAGTGAAATAGCCCCAGGTTCAGGGAAGGGTAACCAGTCAGCTATTGCCAGGCAGGGATGAAATAGTGTCGAGATAACAAGGAAGTCAAGGGACTCGGTCTTAGATGTCATGTGTATTCTGCTAGGTAGCTTGGACTTCCTTGTAAATGACAGGGAAAGAGGAAGTGACATGGTAAGATAATTATAGACAGATCATTTTGACACCGTGCAGATGACAGGTGAGAGGTACAAGACAAAAGGCAAAATGACTAGTTAGGAGGTAACAGCAAAGGTCTAGGGGAGAGATGTTAGGCCCCAAACCCTAAACTGTCAGTGATAGATTGAGAAACTATGCTCTTGCCCTTATTTTTCTTTCCAGTATGTGCAAGCTGAGTCTCACGGTGATAAAAGAGAAGTGATTCAAGCAGAATGCTCTAAGCAGCTCATAAAATTGACTAAAGCATACTATCTTGTTAATTGTCAGAACCTGAGTTTGCCAGAAAAGAGACAAAGATGGCAGAATCTTCACATACATGTAGCAATCATTATGTTAGCATGATATGTTAGAAGTCTACCAAGATTGAATTCTACATCCTCTGTTTAGCTGAATGATTTTGCCTAAATCTCTAAGTCTTAGTTTTCTCATCTGTAAATACTTACACATTGAGGTGGTTATAAGAACAGAGTTGGTGCATGTGATGCTCTTGACACAGAGATAAGTGCTCCCCTCCCCCATTATTATTATTTTTAAATTTTCCAAGACTTATTGTTTGCTTTCTCATAAACTTTACTTAATCTTCCAGGTACCTTCTGAGGGTGAATTTCAGCATTCCTTTTTCATAGCAAGAAAGTCGGGTACAGAGAAGTGAAGGCACTTATCTAAAATTAAAGAGCTTCCAGGACAGGATTTTAGATTTTAAGACCAGGATTCTCTCCACTACATTTTTATCTAACATAGACTTGTTAAATATGAAGTCAATCTTTGCTCAACTATCTTATTTATTCATTTAACAAATATTTAGAGTACTATTCTATTATGAATACCATTATATGGTCAGGCTATAGCAGGAACAAGATAGATAAAGCTCTCACCTCATGGACTTAACATTCTAGTTGGAGAGATATGCAAATGAACAAACAGACAAATAGATATAAAATTGGACATCAAAGAAGGCTGAGTGCTATGAAAAATTAAACTGGAATAGGCCTAATCTTCAAGCAGTTTTTATCAATCCTGTTCAACTATTTTGCCCAGATTAAATTTTCCACAAGTACTATCATACTCTATTGAGCTTCTTTCATTATAAAAGACCTGTGTTCTGCCCAGCCTGAGTGGCTCAAATAGTTGAGCATCCTCCTGTGTACTGAGAGGGTTGCTAGTTTGATTCCTAGTCAGGGCATACCAGGGCACATGCCTGGGTAGCAGGTTTGGTCCCCAGTCAGGGTTCTTATATACAGAAGACATCTGATAGATGTTTCTCTCTCACATCAGTCTCTCTCTCTCTCTCTCTCTCTCTCTCTCTCTCTCTCTCTC
>JAAGEH010000030.1:23790526-23815882 GCA_011751065.1 Lasiurus cinereus | reverse complement strand
TCTCTCTCTCTCTCTCTCTCTCTCTCTCTCTCTCTCTCTCTCCCTTTCTCTCTCTCCCTCCATCCCCCCTCACACTACCCCCATTCTCTCTCTAAATATGTCCTTGTGTGAGGATTTAAAAACAAACACATGTTCTCCACTGGTACTGCAATGAGGTAAAAGCTTTGAGAGGAAGAAGTTAGGCAAAACTGTACCAATATAGGCAATAACCTTCCTAAAAACACTAGTGAAAGTTCTCCCTCAATTTGGGACCCCCAAAAATGTATTTATAGTTTTTGACTTGGATAAGGGGAGGAGGCTATCCTGTTTGGTGTCGCTAAGTGGGCTGAGTGTCATCCAGTGATCTGAAAAGCTGCTGGTTAAATTCCAGGTTAGGGCACATGCCAAGGTTGTGGGCTTGATCCCCAGTAGGGGGCATGCAGGAGGCAGCCAATAGATGTTTTCTTCTCACATTGATGTTTCTCTTTCTCTTAAAATCAATGAAAATATTTTTTAAAAAATGGAATACAATCCCTTATAATAAAAGGCTAATATGCTAAGTGTCCAGCCGTGGTCGGCCATTCAACCAATCAAAACATAATATGCTGATGATATGCTAAGGAAGCTCAATTGCTCGCTATGATGTGCACTGACCACCAAGGGACAGACATTCCAACCAGTATGTTAGCTTTCTTCTGGGGTTGGGCCTATCAAGACTGAGTAAAAATGGACGGGCATGTTCTGGAGCCTTCCTGCGGTCCCTCCCTAGCTGGCCAACCTCACATGTTCTTTCCCAGCCCTGATCATGCACTGGTGGGATCCCTTAACCTGGCCTGCACCTGTTGCAATCCAGAACCCCTCAGGGGATGTAGGAGAGTTGGTTTCAGCCTAATCCCACAGGTCAGGCCAAGGGATTCCACTATTGCATGAATTCATGCACTAGGCCTCTAGTTAAAAATAATAAACTAGGGGAAGGCACAAGTTAAAAGATATAACTGATTTCACTATTAATAGTCTGTGAAATGTTTTAGTGTCTTTTATCCAGTCATTTTCTCTATTACTTAATAAGAGATCTTTAACCCTGGCCAGGTAGTTCAGTTGGTTGTAGCATCATTATCATCACACACACACACACACACACACACACACACACACACACACAAGTTGCAGGTTTGATTCCAGATCAGAGCACATACCAAAATTTCAGGTTCAATCTTAGGTCTGGATGTGTACAGGAGGCAACCGAGTGATGTTTCTCTCTCTTTTCCTTTCTCCTTCTCTTCTCTTCCTCTCCCTCTCCCCTTTCTTCTCTAAAAAAAAATGAAATAAAAAAATCAAGCATATCCTCAGGTGAGAATTAAAAAAAAATAAGAGCAATATGAATTTTCATATTGCTTTTCACTAAGTGTTGTAGCACAAGCACATTCTCATGCCACCAAAAACTCTCAGCAAAGATAATTTTAATATCTGCAATATATTTCCTGGTATGAATATAGCATAATTTACTACTATTGTTTATCATTTAACATTGGAAATGTAAGGATCATTTTCATTTTTTTTTGTATATCCATTATCTATTACTGTGTAGTTATCTAATCTTTAATGTGTATCATCCTAAAACTTAAATGGCTGCAAACAACATTTCTCTATTATTCATCGTGCTCCTGCTACGTGGACCAATGTATTGCACTGGTATACTCTGGGCTCACTCTAGCGGTTGCTTTCAGCTGGAGGGTAAGCTGTGTTTGAAGGTCCAAGACAGCCACAGGCTCATGACTGGCAGTTGGTTCTAGCTGATCACTGGTTCCCTCTACCATTCTTCATGCCTTTCATCCTACTGTAACTAGATTGGCTTTCTTACGTGGAAGTCTCAGGGTAGCATGTCAAGAGGGCCAGCCAAGATCTCATGAGGTCCAGGCTCTGAAATGGGTAAAACTTCACTTCTCCCACATTCTTTTGGTCAAGACAAGTCACATGACCAGTCCAAAATCAAGGGATAGAAAAACAAATGCTATCATCTGATAGCAGGAGCAGGAAAGTGACATTTCCAGGGGACATGCATGCTGGAAGGTTAGGAACATATGGCCCTTAATCTACTGCAAGAGATTCTAAACAATGGCATGAAAAATGTTGCTCAATTATTAATATAGCATAAATTTTTTTAATATATTTTATTGATTTTTCACAGAGAGGAAGGGAGAGGGATAGAAAGTCAGAAACATCGATGAGAGAGAGACATGGATCAGCTGCCTCCTGCACACCCCACACTGGAGATGTGCCCACAAGCAAGGTACATGCCCCTGACCAGAATCGAACCCCGGACCTTTCAGTCTGCGGGACAACGCTCTATCCACTGAGCCAAACCGGTCTCGGCAATACCTTACTACCTTGGAATCAACCTCTAGAATTTGATTGATCAGAAAAAAGGATAAGATTTGTTTTTAAGGCTCTTGATTTTCCGAATGTACTTAGATGACCCCTCTCCATCTCTGCTTTCCAAGACAGAGGACATTCAATTGGTCAACCCCAAATAAACAAGTTAATTATAATGTGCCAGCAGAATAAAAAGCAGGGTTTTTTTCTAAAGGAATAACGCAGCTCAGTGGCAATGAGTTGGGTTTTTCTCTATCTGATGACATTCTCCTTGGCATAAATAAAACCTTGGGTGAGGAGTTGGAGTCAGACCAGATTTCAGATCCATCTACCAAACAAATCCCTTGTGATTTGAATGTATGAATTTGTTGAGATTTCCTGATGGCTAACAATATGCCTTCATGTTAGCAATGACAAAAAACTAATAGCTGGGCATGGTATTAAAAAAAAGGGCCTCTTTTTCATGTAATTGAATTCTTCAATCTTGCACCGCATTCATTGAGAAGAACTCTTGGGATGAATTTCTTTGAAATCTCTGCTACTGATTTTATTTTCTGATATGTTGACCTTCTTCATCTTGAGGCATGTTGCAAGATTGGCAGGCTTCGTTTTCTGTGCATCAGATACAGTGCAAGCTGCATTAAGGCTTCTGCCGGTGAAATTTATTCAGTGTGGATGCTAATGAAGAATTTTAAAGCTATCTAGTCTGGTTCATTCCTCTTTTTCTCATTTTTCTAAGAAGGGGGGAAATAACATTCTCTTGGCAAAGAGAACTAAAAAAATAATGACCACATCTCTCATTTGGGACTTAGGCTAATTTTCAGCTCATCTTGTTCATTCTATTTTGAGAAGTAAACCATAAATCTGTATCAAGGGTGGTGGTGATTATTATTTTTATTATTAGGGAATGGATAAATATCTTACTGGTAATTGCCTTGTCTAAATGTCCTCCACATGCATCAATTTATGCAATGTACTTATTTACCACTTATCAGGCATCTGCATTGTAAAAAATGCCAACGTAGGCATTGGCAATGCAGATATGAATTAGTTATGGCCCCTTCCTTCAAAGCAGCTCACGGTTAAATATAAAGTGTGGGAATAAACCAAATTGACCCAGGCAAGCATAAAATCTCACCCGAAAAAGTACTCCAAATAAGAATGAATGAAAAGAAACCAGTAAACATAAAAAGAAATACGTTCTTTATAATGTCTATAACACCTTTGCCATAATCTCTAACTTGCTTGCCTCTCTATTTTTTGTTATTAGATGCATCTGAGGGGGAAAAAATAAAACAAAAAACACAAAAAAAACAAAAAAACAACCACCTGGAATCAACTGGACTGATCTTTTACTTAGTGTTTATGTCAGTACAGGTGACTCTAGAGGGTCACTTTAGTGGGCAGGCTGGCATGACCACCAACCTCAAAACCACCTGTATTCCACTCAGTTTCTGTTCAACTTATTATAACACCCTCTATAGTACATATTTCCACATTTCTCTACTATCCTCATACCCCTGACTCCTGCCTAACCTTTCTTTACCACCTATGACTAGCTTCTACTTGGCAGGCAAAATAAATCTGTGAAATGAGAACTCCATTTCTTTCCACATACAAAACTACCTACATCTTCCCCTGCCTGCCCCATTTCCTCTCATTACAATAAAGGAGAGTGGTCTGGTTCCCTGGACAAGGCTAATTCCTTTACATAGGCTTTGAATTATGTCCTTTGAAATGACATTCCTTCCCATCATCATTGAAACATGCTTTAGATTCAAGTCGCTTTAGACTTGAATCATTTCAATAAATAACCTTCCAAAACAACCCCATCTCCCACCAACTATAACCTTTCCTCTCTATCTCTCCCCTAACTTCACATCAATTCTTAAAAGATCTACCTTTTATTGCCATCTCTATTATATTATTTTCTGTTTATTTGGCTCTTCTAATCTGTTTCTTTCTGCATCATTCCACTGGAACAACCTTCACCCAAGTCAGTGCATGACCTTGAAATCAGTGACCAGATGCCCATCTCAGTGGCCACGTTCCATCACTGGCTGTTAGGTTTGGTGTTGCTGATAACTTCTTTCTCCGTGGAGCACTCTCCTTTCTTGCCTCAGTGGGACACCTTTCTCCTAATTTTCTCACTTATTTTTGGCCACTCCTCTGTGCCCCTTTAGGTCCATGCTTTTCTACCTAGCCATTAAATAGTGGAGTTTATTTCTTTTGTGTGTGTGTGTGTGTGTGTGTGTGTGTGTGTAATATTTTTGTTGATTCCAAAGAGGAAGAGAGAGGAAGAGAGATAGAAATATCAATGATGAGAAAGAATCATTGATTGGCTGCTTCCTGCATGCCCCACACTGGGGATCGAGCCCGAAACCCAGGCATGTGGCCTGATTGGGAATCAAACCATGACCTCCTGGTTCATAGGTCATTGCTCAACCACTGAGCAACACCAGCCAGGCCAGTGGTGGACTTTCTTAAAGTTCCACTGTATGCCTCTCCTCAGCGAGCCTTACACTTTCCAGACCTCTTGCCTCGAGGACCAACTAAAACTGTCCCAATATATCTGTGCAGAGCCTCCCTGAGCTCCAAACCTATATTTTTTGCTATTTCATATCTGCACTCAGATGTCTCATAGTCATCTCAAATTTAGCTTATCCAAAAAATAGCATTCATGGGCTTGCCTTTTCCAGGATTGCTCTTCTCTCTGTCACTACCTTTCATCCAATTTTACAAGTAAAAAAAAAAAAAACTGAGATGTCCTTGATATGCCCTCTGCCTCACTCCTCACATCTGATCCCTGAACAAATCCTATAAATTCTAAGATCTTGGTCCATCCACTTATTTTCATTTTCACTATCTCTACCTTATTATAAGCCACTGTCACTGCCCCTCTGGGACAATTACAGTGACGTCTTGACTAATTATTCTGATTCCTCACGTACCCTCTTCCACTTCACTCTCCAAACAACTACAAAGTTGACCATTTAAAAATACAGATCTGGAGCTGGTTTGGCTCAGTGGATAGAACATCAGCCTATGAACTGAAAAGTTTCAGGTTTGATTCCAGTCAAAGGCACATGCCCAGACTATGGGCCTGACCCTCAGAAGCAGGTGTGCAGGAGGCAGCTGATCAATGGTTCTTTCTCATCATTGATGTTTCTATCATTCTTTTCCTCTCCCTTCTTCTCTGAAATCAATAAAAATATATTTAAAAAATACAGAACTGAATATATTATCACTGTGATTAAAATAATTTTGTGGCTTCCCATATGACAAAAGCTAAAATTTCTAAAACATGTCCTAAAAAGCCTCCTATAATTTGACCTCTATCTATCCCTCCCACCCTCTGAGACCTGCCCTTCACCAGTATCTCTTCTTATTACATAAAGGTAATATAGGTGTTTTCTTTAATGGTACTATAGGTGTTTTCTGTTCCATTACAAAAAAACACCTATAATATTAGAAACTTTCTTCACCTAGTTTACACTCTCCTATCTCTCATAAGTGTACACAGAAAATAACCTCCTCAGGAAAATCACCCCATAATCTCAAGCCTAGTTCAGCTCTCCTGATTACACAATCTTACCATATATTCTGTGATTATTTAATCAATGTCAATGCCCATAACTAGACTAAAACTACATGAGAACAGAGGCAAATGCCTTGATGACTCACAACTGCTTTCCCAGTGATTAAACCTAGCAGACAACAACAACAAAAAAATGTTTTCATTGAGCACATATTGGTGCCAGACATTCTCCTGGTGGAGATATGATGATGAACAAAACAAACACACACAAGTCTAACTCATAGTGGAAGAGATGCAACACTAAATAAGTATATCCTAATATATAAAACCCTGGGTCCATCATAGCTGCAATGTTTGGAAGCTCAACCAACTGAAAGTCAGTTTTGCAGTCAGCGCTGGATTGCTGTGGTGACTCAGTATTGACTGCAGCTGCAGGCATGGTGACCCAGCACTGACTGATGAGGGGCCTGCAGATCAGGCCCAGAGAGAGGCCTGAAAAGAGAAGCAGGGTCTGATCCACAGCCTCTGTGGCAGCTGTTGATCAGCAATTGCCTTTCTTTTTCTTTCTGAGCCTAACCAGGGATTACACCTCCTTTTCTCTCCAGGCCTCCACCAGGGCTGCTGATCAGCCTCACCTTTCTGATCAGGCCCCATTGATAGGCCCAGAGATGCTGACTGGCATAGAAACTGACCAATCAGAACCAAATCTGGGTGAACTGTGAGGAGCCAATGATTGACTAGAAGGTGGAGCTTTTGACGCTGTCTAGCATAGAAACCGACCAATCAAAACCAAATTGTCCATCAGAGGATGACATTTAGGGGTGATCAAGCTGGTAGGGGAAGGTAGTTGGGGGTGATCAGATTAGTAGAAGGGAACAGTTGAAGGGAAAGATCAGGCCGGCATGAGAGGGCAGTTGTGGGGGACCAGGCTTGCTGGGGAGGGCAATTGGGGGTGACCAGGCTGGCAGGGGAAGGCAGTTGGGGGCCATCAGACCATCAGGGGAGTGTTTAGGGGGTGATCAGGCTTGCAGGCAGAAGCAATTAGGGGCAATCAGGCAGGCAGGTGAGTGGTTAGGATCCAGAAGTCCCAGATTGTGAGATGGATGTCTGACTGCCGGTTTAGACCCAATCCCACAGAAATCCCTGATCAAGGGATCAAGCCTAAACCTGCAGTTGGACATCTCCGGAGGGATCCCAGATTGGAGAGGGTACAGGCTGGGCTGAAGAACACCCTCCCCCCCACACACACACACAGTGCACAAATTTCATGCACTGGGCCTCTAGTAAATACATAATATCATCGCTATAAATTATAAGTACTATAAAGAAAATAACAGAGCAAGAGAATTGAGAATGTTAGAAAGTGGTTGATTGGGGTGCCTTTGGGATCTAAATGACAAATTTGGAGAATAAAATCTTCTTTGAAATTTGAGGAGATGACATTTGAGCAGAGACTTGAATTAAGTGAGAAAACAGTCAAAGAAAATAAATCAGGCAAAGAGCTTTCTGGACAGAGGGAAAGCAAGTCCATCAAGGAATGAGTATGTTTGAAGGATAGCTAAAAGGACCATATGAAATGAGAGAAGGGTCGTGTCTGTAAAAATTGAGGTTGGAGAGAGAGGTAGGGCAAATGCCACAGGACAAGTAAGTGTTTGCATTCAAAGAAGCATTCCCCAGACTTGGACACCATGTTGGGTGAAAATACTGAAGCAAGCATTTTATCAGGGTCTAGGGCTCCCAGCCCAATTCTGCCACCAGCAGCCAAATGGTGCTGAGTGTAAAGCACTTCCTTTCTCTGTTCCTCAGTTTCCTTTTATGATAAATAGGAGTTCAGAGCTAGATTATCTCATATTCTATCCAGATTATAAAGTGCTTTTCTTAAAATAAAAAATGAACATCATTTATAAGCAAAACTAAAGTTAAAGGTCTCAGTCTGCCACTGTGATTTTGTGTGAGCTACTCCCCCCCACCCTAAGTCTATTTTAGTGTTTGAAAAACAGGAATAGAACAGCTTCAACTTGTGATTGCATGCCAATCAAAAGGAATGGTGAATGTGAAAGCTCCTTATAAGTGATAACATGCTTTATAAACCTGTAGCTAGAACTTACTGACAATGTATAATATAGCAGGCACTGTTGTAGGTTCTGTGTATGTCATTCCAACCTCACAGCCATCTGAGGAGGTAGATCTATTAAACTGAGATTGACAGAGAGTAAAATCTCAGGTTTCATCAGATAGTTAAGTGGCAGAGTTAGTTTTGCATCAAATCCAGTTGGCATCACAGTATAAAGGCCCCCTCATTAGGGTCTCTATGTGTGAGTGCAAGGATGGGGAGGGGAAAGTAGGGGCTGTTTTAAATCTAGTCCCTGGAGCGTTGTTGACATAAAGTGTTTTTAAAATGATAGTCTTTGTATATTTAAATAAAGAAGACTGCTTGACCATCATCTATATCATAACAACATTTTAAAATATTCTTATTAGAGAAAACTGTTATGTGAGATAGAGTTCATCATGGTACAATAGTCATTCCTTCTTTGATTTATTCATTTATCTATTGAGCACCTACTATGCGTTATGAACCACTTTAAGTGTCAATGAAGCATAAATGAAGAAGGCTCCCTTGACCTGAAGGATGATACATTTTTTTAAAGTGAACGTGGGAATAAAAATGACATCGCATTACAACAGCTGTTGTCAACAGAGCCATACGTGGTGTTCCGAGAAAACTGACGAGAGGCTGTGCATAAATCAGGAAGAGCCTTGCACCCAGTATGTGGCTCAGAGCTCAGAGCTCAGATTCTTACTGAAGATGTAGAACTCACTGGCACTAAGGAGAGCAGGGTTATCGGCCTCCCTTGCTTTGGACCCTGAACCATATTGCATAAACCCTGACATGCATATTTATTCCACATTTTAATATCTGAAAAATGAGGCTACATTGTAGAATTGCTGACACCATATAACTGCTATTGGCCAGCAGGCAGTCATTACTACATCTGCTCACGCACTTGGTCAGAGCTCACAGCTCCCACATGGCTTGGACTCCATGTGCTGTGGTGGATTGACAGTTACAGGAGCTTAACAAAGATTATACTATGATTCAGCTTTGAAATGAAAAGTAGTCAGGAAAGCAGGCAACTAGAGCAGCATGATATAGGATACAAAGGCATCTAAAAAACTGCCCATTAAGTGTAAAATACACATTCTAAACAACAAGAAAGCATTGTCCTAACTTTTAATCCATAGCATCTCTTTTCCCCCTAGGGGTATATAAAATAAGAGTACGTACTCCTTATAAACTAATACTTCTTAGGTTAGGTGAGGTGTTGAATTTTGATTAATTCAGGCAACTCTTGTATTTTTCGAGGCTATATTGACTCGAGTTGAGCTTTATGTGATCCAATCTGTTTCATGAACTCCTGCCATCTGATCTCTAGGCAATTAATTCTTTGAACATACATTCAGGACCTTACTTTTTTTTCCCTAGTGAAATGGCACTGAGTTAAAATCAGCTCAGTGTTGCTGGCTATTGGGAATGATTTGAGTTGTAATTCAGTTATGACCCACATTAGCCACAGCTTGTGTCATCCATGTAGATGGTTCCTGGTCACCCAAGGATGATCTTATTATCTAAGCATGTTATTTATAAGGAATTTCACAGCTGAGGCAAGGTACAGAATGACCTACTCTAAAACAAGAGCGATTAACAAGTTTGGAGCAGAGCCAAACTCGAGAACAAGGTTGTTATTGGCATGATTTTAATCATGATAGACAATTAGCCAAGCTTAATTATATTGAGACGGAAAACCAGAATGAGTGGCGGTAATGAATTTCTCCGGGAACTCTCCTGTGTCTCCAGCTCAAACTGACTGACCTATAAAGGGTGTAAAATGATAAAAGATGTTTGCCCACATGTACAAGCTGTGTTTACCTCAAGGAGCAGTCTGTGCTGTGGGAAAGGGGTCAGAAGGACTCGCTTTTTTGTGGGGGCTTGTACAGAACACAAATGAAATTCTCCAGTTCCACTGGTATTTTGTTGCTTCAGGAAAGAGATGCAGAAGAGAAGAAACATATTTTAGCAAAACTTGGGCACATTAAATGTTAATGTGATTATGTAGCTAGGGATTCTTTAAATGTCGCCTATGGCTGAAGTATTACAGTAGTTGTGTTAGCACTTTTTGGTGTTATAAAGGCTTAATATTTTTACTGACTGTGTCAAGCCCAAATAGAACGTCAAAAACTTCAATAGAAAGAGTGATTAGGATGTAAAATTTTTGAATAATTTGACATTCCTTGCCTCTAGGTTTAGAAACAGAATTTGAAAAGAAAGTCTCTTTTCATTATGGATTTTAATTGACTTATTATAATTAAAACACAGGAGAAAGAAAAATTTCTAGAGAAGAATTAAAATCTCTGTAGTTTCTACAGTCTTGTTTTTTATAGTTCACAGAGGGTACTGATATTCAAGTCTCACACCAAACACACGCATATTTACAAGCCTGGGAAGGAGACTTGTCCCATTGTAAAGATGAGGATGTGGAGGTTCAGGGCTGGTGACTTATTCAAGTCCAATGGCAAAAGTATGAAATGGCTTGTGATTCTATGACTAAGTTTTAAACAATAATAAAGAAAGAAGAAAAGAAAAAGAGGAAGGGAGGGAGGAAGAAAAAGAAAGGAAATGAAGAAAAAAGGAAGGAAAGAAGAAAGAAAGGAAGAAAGGAAGGAAGGAAGGAAGGAAGGAAGGAAGGAAGGAAGGAAGGAAGGAAGGAAGGAAGAAAGAAAAAGAAGGAAGGAAGAGAGGGAGGGAGGAAAGAAAGGCAGGGAGGGAAAGAGAGAAGGGAAAGAGAGCAAAGGGAAAGAGGGAAAGAACCCTTTCAGATGAAGCTGACATGGGCTCTCCAGTGTGATGGCATCCTTAGTGGGAAGGCAGAGCCTGTCCTATTTGTGCTACTACTTTGAATGAAGCCTCCTCTTTACCTCTCTCTCTTCTTTCTTTGCTTAATGGTTCCCTCTCTCCTGTTTATTTAGCATTTTTACTGAATATCTTCTATTTTTACAGGAATAGTACTTGGTGCTGGAATTCCATTTGCTTCCTATGATGGATTAAATATCTTTCATAATTTTTCACTCTTTACAGGTCAGCCAGTTTGAATTTGAGACAGAAAAATATACAAAATCACATCCCATGCACATCTCCAGTCATAGTGGCCTTATGCACAACAGCCAAAAGGTAGAAACAACCCAGGTGTTTATCAATGAATAAATGTACAAAGTGTAGTATATACATACAATGGAAAGGTATGGAGCCTTAAAAAGGAAGGAAACTCTAATGCATGCCTCAACAAGGATGAACCTTGAGGACTGTCACAAAAGAACACATTCTATATGATTCCACTTTCTGTATATGATATACCTAGAGTAGTTAAAAGCATAGAATAGTGGTTCCCAGGGGCTGGAGTGGAGGATGTGAAGTTATTGGTTAATGGGCATAGAGTTTCAGTTGGGGAAAGATGAACATGTTCTGGAGATGGATAGTGGTGAATGTACTACAATGTGAATGTACAATGTGAATGTATTACACTGTATACTTAAAATTGGTCAAAATAGTAATTTTTATGTTACATTTTTTTTTTCATAAAACAAAATTGGATCCCTGCCCTTCAGTGAGTGCTTGCTGTATCCTAACAGCCTACTCGGGAGACAGGCTGCAGTGTGACAAGTGCTGTGCTAGTGAGAACCACAGGGCAGCTGGAGGACACAGAGAGCTCCTAACCAGTTTAAGAATTGCACGAGGGCTCTAATCGGTTTGGCTTAATGGATAGAGCATTGGTCTGTGGACTGAAGGATCCCAGGTTCGATTCCACTCAAGGGCATGTACCTGGGTTGCGGGCACATTCCCAGTAGGAAGTGTGCAGGAGGTAGCTGATCAATGTTTCTCTCTCATTGATGTTTCTAACTCTCTATCCCTACCCCTTCCTGTATGTAAAAAATCAATAAAATATATTAAAAATATTAAATTTAAAAAAAAGAATCACAAGGAAGATGAGAATGAATCTGAATGTGTGTAGCAGAGGCCTGAACTAAGTCTAAAAAATATTCTAATTTCTTCAAGCAAAGTCAAGAGATAAGTTAGATTGTCACCCAGCTGGTGTGGCTCAATGATTGAGCATCAACCCATGCATCCCATGGTTATGGTTGGAATCTTGGTCAGGGCACATGCACAGGTTGGGTTGTGGGCTTGATTTTTAGCAGGTGACACACAGGAGGCATCTGATCAATGTTGATGTTTCACTCTCATCAATGTTTCTATTTCTCTTCCTTTTTTCTCTCAAATCAATAAAAACATATGTTTTTTTAAAAGGTAGGTGGTCATTTCATGCAAAGAGAGCTACAAATGCAGAAATATAGAGACTTGAGAATGCAGTATGGTCCAGGAGATACAAGAAGTCTTTGGTGGCTAGAGTACAGAGTTCATGAGTATCTAGCTACTATGACAATATACCCACTCTTTTCCTCTAAGAGTTAGAGTGACTGGTCCATTGGGTCAAAAACATGTTTGAAAACTGGACTTTTCTGTAGGTTGAAGAGTTCTGCTGTTAAATATGGGGACTTTTACATTAAATATAATTCTTTGAAATTCACAATTCAGTTCCTCAGTCATACTGGCCACACTTCAGGTGTGGCTTGTGGCATTTCATATGTGGCTAATGAAAACCAATCTGCACAGCACAAATATAAAGCATTTACATCATCACACTAAGTTATTTTATTTTATTTTATTTTAAATATATTTTATTGATTTTTCATAGAGAGGAAGGGAGAGGGATAGAAAGTCAGAAACATCGATGAGAGAGAGACATTGATCAGCCACCTCCTGCACACCCCACACTGGAAATGTGCCCGCAAGCAAGGTACATGCCCCTGACCGGAATCGAACATGGGACCTTTCAGTCCATAGGCCAACGCTCTATCCACTGAGCCAAACCGGTCTTGGCACACTAAGTTATTTTAAACAGCCAACCATAGAGTTTACAAAGTAATTCTCTAATAATTTATATGTGTATTTGACTATCACAAAAATCTTGGCATCGTTGGACCCACTTTGTAGAAGAGGGCATTGCAGCTCAGCAAAGCTGAGTAATTCACTGCTGTTAAGCAGCATAACCCGCAAGCCTGCTGAGCCCAGTGTCAGTGCACTCTGCATTAATCCATAGCCTCCCATTGCTTTCAGCCTCTACTTAGCTCCTGCTCAACCTTAAGATCATTTCCCTAAATACCATGTTCCAGCAGAGTGTGCACATGGTTTTACTTTGTCAAGTGGAGAAAAACACAGACCCCTTAGTTTGACAACCAAGGCCTTCTACAAATCAGAATAAGTACACTTAAGAGTTTCTTCACCCTAGCTGGTTTGACTCAATAAATAGAGTGTCAGACTGTGGACTGAAGGGTCTCAGGTTTGATTCCAGTCAAGGGCACAAGCCTTGGTTGCAGGCTCAACTCCTAGTAGGGAGCCTGCAGGAGGCAGCCAATCAATGATTCTCTCTCCTCATTGATGTTTCTATCTCCCTCTCCCTCTCCCTTCCTCTCTGAAATCAATAAAAATATATATATTTTTAAAAGTTTCTTTTTCTATTTCCTCTTTCCCAGTACTCTCTTTCTGCTCCAAGGTACAGAATAGATAGGTCACACTCCATTCGCTGAGCCTTTGCTGTCCCTGATACTCCTTTCTGGACTGTCAGTCCCTCTCTTTCTACCTATTAGAACCTCACTTAACTTATTCTGGATAACTTTACTTGACCAAACTTGAGTTGCAAAAAGCTTCTTTTTCTCTCTTGCCAGGAAGTATCACGAGTGTCACTTCATGGGAAATGACTCTGCTTTTACAAGAAGCCACTCTTTCTCCTTGTCCTAGTAGCAAGAGCTTGGCATTGCCATGTAGGGCCTGTACAGACCCTAGTCTTCCTTGGTGAACAATTGGTTACAGTATGGACCCTCCTTGGTAGATATTCTCAACTTGGCTGTTGATACCTGTTGAATTCATTTAATCCACATTTTGCTTGGCTTTAGCTCAACTGATACCTGCCAACCATTGTACCAGGCACTTTTATATTGTTTCAGATGTTATCTCCCAACAACCCTATGAGGAAGCTATTCTTATTCCTGTTTTACTCCCTGGGGCTTAGTGGAGATGGAGGAGTTTCTAATTCACACAGATGTGAAGTGGCAGAGTCAGAATTTGAATCCAAGTCCATTCAGCTCCAAAGTTCATACTTTTTTGTTGTTGTTGCAGTATAAGCCTTCCCTGCAGATGGTTGAACATTTCAAGTTTTTATTGAGTATGTGAAACTACATCCTTCTCAGGTCTGAAAAATGTCTACCTGAATATTATATTCAACATACACTGTATAAGAATCTATTCCAGCTGTGACTCCAAAACTCTGCAAATTCCAATTTTATCGATGCTCCACTTTGGATATGGGTCAGATTTCAGATAATATTGGGGTGGGGAGCAGGAGGAGCATACAATTCAAAGCCCTCACTTTGGTTTGAAACTCCATGACTTATTGTTTAGGATATCATTTTTGTTGAATTAAAGACATTCTCTATTAAAAAACCAGTAGTTTCTCCAGTCATTATTAATGGACTTTCTAGTTTGTCAGCTAAAAAAAAAAACAAAACAAATATTCTGCTAGGTAACATGACAACTTAGGAGAAAACAATCACATGGAAATGTATGGGTTGTACTGCAAGAGCAAACTAAGTAGGCACTAAATCAGGAGTCAGAAAGCTCAAGGGCCAGTCTCAGCTCCTCCGCTAGCCAATTGTGCAGCCTTGAGATTATCATGGAACTTAATTGGACCTCAGTTTCCTTTTCTAAGACAGTAACGTTAATTGAGTAAATTAGTAAATGACAGTCTTAGGGTAGATACTCTTGAAAATATCTCCCATGCTAATGATCTAGGAGTCATATTTTCAACTTCGATGCATTTCCAAAAAATAGTATTCTGAATAAAGGAGAAGGCTTGTATCTTAGAGTATTTAAGCAGTTTTTTTAAAATTAAATCTTTATTATTCAGATTATTACATTTGTTTCTCTTTTTCCCCCTCCATAGCTCCCCTCCATCCGGCTCCCACCCTCCCCTCTACCCTTACCTCCCTCCCATTGACCTCGTCCATAGATGTATGATTTTTGTCCAGTCTCTCCCTGTACAACCCTCACCCCTTTCCCCCTGAGAATTATCAGTCCACTCCCTTTCTGTGCTCCTGATTTTATTATATTCACCAGTTTATTCTGTTGATCAAATTTGTAATTCACTTAATTTTTAGATTCACTTGTTGATAGATATTTATTTGTTGTTCATATGTATTTGTTCATAATTTTTTGGATTTTACCTTTTTCTTCTTCCTCTTCTAAAAGAGTACCTTTCAGCATTTCATATAATACTGGTTTGGAGTTGATGAACTCCTTTAGCTTTTTCTTCTCTGTGAAGCTCTTTATCTGCCCTTCAATTCTGAATGATAGCTTTGCTGGATAGAGTATTCTTGGTTGTGGGTTCTTGCTATTCATCACTCTGAATATTTTTTGCCACTCCCGTCTGGCCTGCATTGTTTCTGTTGAGAAATCAGCTGACAGTCGTATGGGTGCTCCCTTGTAGGTAATGAACTGTTTTTCTCTTGCTGCTTTTAATATTCTCTCTTTGTCTTTTGCTCTTGGTATTTTAATTATGATGTGTCTTGGTGTAGTCCTCTTTCGATTCCTTTTATATGGGGTTCTGTGTGCTTCTTGGACTTGTAAGTCTATTTCTTTTACCAGATGTGGGAAGTTTTCAGTCATTATTTATTTAAATAGGATTTCAGTATCTTGCTCTCTCTCTTCCTCTGGTACCCCCACAATTCTGATGTTGGTATGCTTGAAGCTGTCCCAGAGGCTCCTTACATTATCTTCACATTTTTTTATTCTTTTTTCTTCTTGCTTTTCCAGTTGAGTATTTTCAATTCTTTATATTTCAAATTTTTTACTTGATTCTTGCCTTCCTCTAGTCTGCTGTTAGGTCTCTGAATAATATTTTTTATTTCAGTCATTGTATGTTTAAATTCTAGTTGGTCTTTTATCATCTCCAGTTGGATCTTTTTCATCTCCTCTTGGGACTCACTAACTTCATCCAACTTTTCTAGGATATTCTTGAAAAACCTTATAAGCATGGTTTTGAACTATATATCTTGTCGTTTGTTTTCCTCCATTTGTTTTGTTTGTGATCCCTTCCCTTGTCTTGGCATTTTCACTATGCTGGGAGAACTTCTGTGTTGGATTCAGCCTTATGATACCAGACTTGTAAAACCACAGAAGCCTCTCTGTTGAGCTTGGGATGGGTGAAGTCTCAGGGCTTAAGGGACCGCCTTGCCTTCCAGTTGGCTCGGCCCACCACGGCCCCTGAGTCTCACATGACTGGGTAATCGCTGGAGCGGTCCTTGTGTGTGGGCACAGTGCCTCTAGACCGCTGCCTTTCCGGCTCCCCTGCACTCCAGGACCACAGGAGTCTAGGTCCCCAGGGTTTCACCCAAAACAGGGGCTTCGTAGAGTCAGAAGTAGCACAGTTGGGAGGGTCTGTCTCCCGCCCACTCACGAAAGCCAGCGGCACAATCAGCAGTCTGTCCTCTGCGTGCAGGGCCGTGCAAGCCACCAGACTTCCGATCTTTTGCGACTCCCCTAAATTTCCGTGCACTTCTCCCTTTTCACAGTCCAAACTCCCCCCATATGAGTTTCGGCTGGATCTGGGGTTTAGTGTCCTAGGATAAGGGGTTCAATGCCTTTGAGAGTCTCAGTCTCCCTCCTGCCAGAAAGAGCCAGCCAGGTTCTCAGGCACCCGCTTTCTACACGTGCGTGTCTCCGTACCTCAGCTTTTTGCAGCTCCTCTGGGTCTCTGTGAATCCCTCTCTTTATTTCTAGTTGTAGAATTTCCACTCAGCCAGCTTTCCTGTGGTTTTGGATGATGTCCATTCTGTCTTTTAGTTATAGGTTTGAAATTATTGTGTGAGGTAGCAGTATAGGTGTTTACCTATGTCACCATCTTGGATTCCCTTCTATTTAACCAGTTTTACTCTATTAAAAAACAATTGCACAATTCCATTTCACTCAGCAAATGTTTCTTGGGCTTCTGTCAGGCAAAAGAAACCCACATTCTGGGACTATAACAATCAGTTAGACAGGAGGGCTGAATGTCAAGTGTAGACACAGGTAATTGGACCACAAAACAGATTGTGGGTTCATGGTTCCTGGAGGCTTTGGGAGTGTGTGGGGATATAAAGCCTACCTGGAGGGATGGGGAATGGGGGCTGGCTCTTTTGAAAAGTGCTTAGAGAACAATCTATTTCCTACTCCCCAGTCTGCACAGAGACACTTACTGCCCCTATTTGTAATGAGAAAGTTACAGAACCTAGTAGATATGGTGAAACCTGGGATGTGCCAATAGCTGAGACCCCATAGAAAGAGGTGCCTTCTTTAGGGACCAACTGTGTTTCTCCACCATTTATTCAAGGACCTGGCTGGGGATGCTTTTGGTGTTGTTGTTGTTGTTATTATTGTTGTTTTTTCTTTTTGTCATCTTGCCTCTGTCTCAGAGCAAATAACCTGTGTAGATCTGAAAGGCTAATCATTTCTTCCTACTAATTCTATGGAAATAAAATAACCAATTACAGAAATCATGAAACTGCAAAAGGACCTCGTAACAGCTTATTATGACCCCCACTATCAATAATTGTGGGTTTGGAGGCCCAGAAGATTCAAATGATTTGCACAGGCTAAGGCCAAATAATGGGAGAGCTGGGATTAGCCTCTGGGTTTTCCAGACATGTGACCTTGGGTTTTATTTTTCTGCTAATTGTAAGTTTAGTATTTGCCCTTTAATAACTGAAAAATAATAAAGAAGATATAACTTACTAGTAAGTGTTAAGCTTCTAGTTTGTGCCAGGTGTCATATATTTATTACCTCTGTCCTTCAAAATACATATTATTAGTTCCATTTTATTGATGAGGAAATTGAAGTTCAGAAACCCAAATTATTTGCCCCAATTCAATAGCTAGTAAGCGATAAGTGGTCTAGCTATATATTTCCTCTATTACATTGGGCAGTATAGCATCTATAGCAGTTTTAGACTGAATGCCTACCATCTGACATAGCAATTCCATCCATGCACTCAGAGACCACTGCAAGAACTTCATGCCTTCAATAGAAATAAAGGATGTAGCATACCTGTGTAGAAGGATGCTTATTACAATATTATTTATAATGCTAAAAGAAAGAATCAAGCCTCAATGTTTAGTACGGTAATGGTTAAATACATTATGGTAATTTATATTATGGAATATTATTCAACTCTTAAAAGGATGTGTTGAAAAAATATATATATATTCATATATATCCTATCTAATAAAAGAGTAATATGCAAATTGACTGTACCTCTGCTACACCCACCAGCCATGCCCACCAGCCAATCAGCGAGTATGCAAATTAACCCAACTAAGGTGGCTACAGCCACAGAAAGAGCAGGAGGGAGGCTTGGGTTGCCCCTGGTAATGGAGGAAGCCAAGCTTTCTGCACACCCTGGCTGGCCCAGGCCTCTGCTTAAGGCAACAAAGTTTCAATGCCTTGGCTCTACTCCAGGCTACAAAGTTTCAATTTTAGAAAATAAATAAATCCCCAAAACCAGGGCTTCTGCCAGCTTGCAAACCACCACAGGCCCCTTGTCCAGGCCAACCCATGCCCCAAGGGAACAACCATCCTGATCCAGGACACCCTTCAGGGCAAACCAGCTGGCCTCCACCAGTGCACCAGGCCTCTATCCTATCTAATGAAAGAGTAATATGCAGATTGACCATCACTCCAGCACTCAAGATGACTGCCCCCATGTGGCCAAAAGATCCTGCCCCTATGTGGACACATAATGGCCACCACAAGATGGCCAGGAGGGGAGGTCAGTTGGCAGGAACCAGGCCTGCAAGGGAGGGCAGTTGGGGGTGATCAAGCCTGCAGGGGAGGGCAGTTAGGGGTGACCATATCTTCAGGAGAGGGCAGTTAGGGGTAACCAGGTCCAAGAGGAGGGAAGTTAGGGGCAAACAGGCTGGCAGGGGAGCAGCTAGGCATCAATCAGCCTGGTAGGGGAGTATTTAGGGGGTGATATCAGGCTGGCAGGCAGAAGTGGTTAGGAGCAATCAGGAAGGCAGGCAAGTGAGCAGTTGGGAGTCAGCAGTCCTGGATTGTGAGAGGGATGTCCGGCTGCCCATTTAGGCCTGGAGGGGGAAAAACAAGATATAGAACAATGACTATTTTGCCATCTCATTTGGTAAAAAAAAAAATATATATTAATATGTATGTATATGTGAGTGTGTGTGTGTAGGTATTTTAAAAAGGATAGATGAAGAATGGAAGGAGACTTCTGATAGTAGACTATAACCATTGTTTACAAGGTACAGATGGGGGAGAACTTGGCCAAGCTGGAGCCCTTACCAGATAACCAAGAATAGAGAACCAGAGATACCAAATATAAAACCTAGGTGCCAGAACTAGGGCAGATATTAATTCTGAGGCAGAGTCAATGTCAGGAGTGAGGTGCGGGTCTACAAAGAGCAAGAGCAGGGCCAGAAGCAGTGAGGAAGTCTGGAGTGGTTGTCATGTCCCAGGTGGCAGTCTATGGCTGAAGCTGGAGACTGTTAGTGAGAATTCACCATGAACCTCCAGTGGTTTCCCACCCAGACCAGAGAGGCGTGAAGAGGAACCAGCATCTGCACTCTACCCCATTTCTGCTCTTCTTTAGACTGGGTCCCTCCCATCATCCCTATAAATTGAGTATACAGACCTGAGCCTGCAGGGATGCAGGAAGGCAGGGCTCCTGGCCAGCTTGCTCCTCGGTATCTCTCCTGAAGGAATCTGTGTCTAATTTCTTGGAGACGCTGCTTTGCTCCTCAGGACCTAACCCTGACATCATGGAGCACCAAAATGCAAAGGTTCCTGTCTTCTTTTTCCTTCTTTCCTATAAGTGGCTGAGGCTCAGCCTGTCTTACATTTTCCTTCAATACCATTGTATGAAGATTTCTTATATCTGTCCTCTTAGCTCTTCTTCTCTCAATCCTACTGAGAAGTGGGACCCTCTTCAATGCATCCTCCTTCATTATGATACCTGAAGTGAGCCCTCGGTTCATCCCATTGGAGGATTTTTACAGTAATTGATCAAGAGAACGACAAAGGAACAAATTAAGAAAAAAAATTCTAAAACTATTATCTTGGTCTTTAGTTCCATAATTCCTTGCTGTGTGAGTAAAGGTCCCTCTGGCCTCTCTTCTGATTTTCAGATTACTACCCTTTCAAGAAGCTTGCACTTTCCATTACAGAGAGCCACCGATGACAGTACAACCGGTACCAACCACTTTGCTGGTCAAAATCAGCTTGGCAGCCTACCTTCCTCTGAGCCCTACTTACAGCAACAACCCTTTGGTGTATTGAAGGCAAACAAAACTCAAGTCAGAGTCCCCTCCATAAAAACTTTAATAGGAGATTGAGCAGGGCAAAGCAAATGCCGA
The DNA here is from genome assembly GCA_011751065.1 of Lasiurus cinereus. Taxonomy (NCBI): domain Eukaryota; kingdom Metazoa; phylum Chordata; class Mammalia; order Chiroptera; family Vespertilionidae; genus Lasiurus; species Lasiurus cinereus. The sequence goes on along the minus strand of JAAGEH010000030.1, from coordinate 23,795,417 downwards.
AGACTAGCAAAGCAACGTTTAACATACATGCAGTAGAAGCCCAAATCAAATCTGGACCTTAATTTGGGCAATAGCCATGTCCCCGCACCCCCAATATTCATCAGACGTTTGTAAATTGCATGTGACTAAACTGCACTTTGGGGGAGCAGGATTTAAAGCAATCCCAAGAAACCCTCTACTGCTGCAACTGGTTAACCCTAACTCATCTGTTTTGTGAATGTGAATGTGCTCCTAAGGTCGTGTGTTTGGAGCACAAAAGAGTAGACGAAGTACAATTAATTAGGGAAGGCTTCCTGGAGAGGGTGTGCCAGGGCCCAATCTTAGAGCACACAGCAGTCACTGCTCCTGTAAAGGGCAAAAAGTTTCAGAGAATGACAGCCTCCTCATATCCCCACAGAAGCAAAACTTCCCGTGACTATCTATCTCCACAGCAGCAAAACTTCCTGCGACTATCCCTTGATACATCTCTTCCAGGTGTGTGATCCTTTACGGTTAATGAAAGACTTTCTTGCACATCACAGGAATGATGACAACAATGAAAATTTACTAAATGCATATACAGTACACCAATGGGAAGGACTTAAATACATTTCACAATTATTCTACCTACAAAAGTCCATTAGGTATGGCGTCACTATCCCCACTTTGCGGAAGGGAAAACTAAGGCTCAGGGTGCTAAAAGTAAACGTTGGTGGTAAACAGAGGAGTAAGATCTGCATTCAGGTCTGTCTGACCCTGTGGTTCTAATCATATCCCCCTTCTGGAGTAGGATGGAGAAGGGTAGACTGCAGTCACAGAAGAGATCCAACACAAATACCAATAACATATTCCCTATTATTTAATGCTACACACTACGCTAAGTGTTTTACATGTGCTATCTCATTCTGATATACACTGAGTGGCCAGATTAATATGATCTCTGAACACATAATAATCTGGCCCTGGTGCATGAATTCATGCATGGATGGGATCTGGCCAGCTGGCCAAGGGGAAGAGACATGGGTAGTCGGCTGGCCTGCCTGCTGGTCGAACTCCTGGTTGAGGGGACAATTTGCATATTAGCCTTTTATTACATAGGATATACACTGAGTGGCCAGATTATTATGCGTTCAGAGATCATAATAATCTGGCCACTCAGTGTATATACCAGTTCTCCTGTCACCAACAGGAAGCTGAGGATCCCAGAGGGTAAGTCACATGTCCAGAGTTAGTTATACTGGCTAGTAAAAATGTTAGAGCTTCCATTCCAGATCTGACCCCAAAGAGCAAGACCTGAACTCCTCCTCACTCTACACACTTAGGACCCACCCTATATACCACAGTGTCCTTGCCGCACAGTGAGCTCACTCCTTAAAGTGCAGGCAGATCTGGAAGTAGTATATTTCAATCCCCAGTGGGAAGAAGCATCACAAGGTAATGATGGCACAGAGAAGGGTGCTTTGCTAAGCCTGTAAGTTTTGCTGGTGGCTGCTGTCACCCTTTTGTATGGATGAGAAGGCTAAGTTAGCTACACTGTCTGATGTGCTCAAGTTGACAGAGGTTGTAAAAGGTAGTGTCAGGACTTTTTACCAAGTTCAGTCTCAGTCAATGTTACCTTTCTTACACACTTCTCATGATTTTCCAGGAAATGGTAAAAATGTGTAATTCAGATCACTCATGATTCCTGTATCTCAAAACTCATATTCAAAAAACTCCAATACTACTCATTACATGCAAATAAAGTTCAGATAACTTACCAGGTCCCTGAGGCCCAGCTGAACTGATCCCCGATTACCTACTTCCACTGCCCCCTTGTCTTCTGACCTATAGTCTGTTCTTCCAGCACTTAAGGCTTGCTCCTACTGCAGCGTTTCCTGTCTGAAAGTGCTTCTTCCTGAAATCTTGTAGAGGGTGCTCTCTCACAGCCTTCAGCTTCATGCTCAGATTTTCTCACTTGACCTTCCTTTCACCTTGAGCATTTCTATCATCTTATTTGTGCAGTCCCCATAGCATGTATCATTACATGCAATGTTTTGACTGACTGACTGAATGTATGCTGCCCAAGGGCAGGGATTTCATCTGTCTTCCCCACTGCCAAAGTACAGTGTCTCCAACAAAGCCTGGTATATAGGAGATACTCAACAGAAAAGGTGAAGTAACAAATAGTAAAAATAATAGGTGTTTCTAACAAGAAATTGGGAGATAATGGTATAAAAATGAACATTTCTGGTATAATGTCTTCTCATCTTTTTCCTACACATATTTTAAGTTGACATTATTAGGTACAACCAATTTATATCCTACTTTTTTGACAAAACATACCATCAGCGATTCTCCACACTGTGTTCCATATTTCACATAATACATGCTCCATAGTCATAAATTGCCTTCTTCCTATCTTGTTTTCCTTCCTGAAAAACAATGACACAAGTTCCATCTCTGTGTGGTTGTTTGTGTTTCACTATGACCAGGCAGTACAATTGAAAGACTGCAAATGTGAGCACTATTAACCTTTCTAGACCTCAATGTCTTTATCTACAAAATGGAGACAATAAAACCTGTTTTGCCTAATTTATAGCATTATACAAAGCCTAATGAGGTATTGGGACAAACATCTAATTAGATATTAGGATGAGTATCTTTAAAAGAAAAAAATACAACAACCATAGCACAGTGCAAGTGTAAAATTTACAGGAGGAAATATGACATCAAGTAATTTGTAAAGCAATTTAAAATTCGTGATTAAAAAAAGCATTGGCAATGGTTCTGTGCTGAATGAGACAAGTCCTAATGTGTTTAATATGCTAAATAGTTGCCAACATCTAATTCTAGGTTCGTACCCTACAATAGCTTTTTGGGGACTGTTTTTTGTTTTTTGTTTTTTTACAACTTTAGCTGTAAAACTGGGGTCAATTATTTTTAGCCATTTCTTTTGCCTGACTCATTAGCAAAGTACTTTGAGGTAATGACTTGAGCATATTTGATGATTGTTCATTTTTAAAAGATATCATTTAAACACTTCTCTGGACATTTCAAATCTGCCTGTGGGAGATCCGTTTTATGCCAAAATGTCATTGCAAATTCAAGCCGACATACTTTTACACTCGGCCCTTATAAATGTTTCACAGCACCTGCATTTTTTATCATGGCCCTTTCATGCACACTTGGGTTTTTTGTGGCTCACCTTCACTCCCTGTCTGAAGGGAAGAAAGGAATACTTTAAATGGCCTTATTTTTTCCTTGTCAGAGGAGATAAAATTCCCCAATTATTTCTCCTTTGTGCATAGATATTTATATTAATATTTTAAAGAATGGTTTCTTTATAGTGTTATTCATGAACCCATGTGTTAAATTTAAAACAAATGTGTCCTAAAAATGAATATTTAATCCGTTTAATACCTGAAACCAGATTCATGTTGATTTAATTTCTTTGGTCATAAAAGAAATTAATGGAATTATTCAGATTCTTTGTTTCATTCAACAAATATTTTAACAAGCTTATTGAGTACCTTCTACATTATCTCTTTTAATCCTTATAATAATGGCAGTGAAACATCATCATCATCACCATCAGCATCATCCATACCCCCTCCATCCTATTATGGATAAAAAAAAAAATTAGACAGTAAACACACTAGTTAGATAGCTCTCAGCTACAGTTTATGGCCTGTGGTTTGGGCAGAAGATAACTGTCTGAGTAAAATCCTTGGGGCAAGTAAGAAGGAAAGAAAGAGGGGGTGGGGCAAGACCTCAGATATCTGAAACAGGAGAGTGTAGATTGGGAAGAATCTAGGTCATAGCTTCCTAACTTTGCTTCACATTAGGATCATCTGGGAATCCTTAAAAATTACTGATGCCTAGCTCCCACCCCCAGACATTGTGATATAATTGCTATGGGATACAACCTGGGCACCAGAATTTTTTTTTAAGTTTTCCTTGATGATTGTCATGTGCAGCACAGTTTGGGAGCCATTCACCTAGGTGGTGTCTGGACTATTATGGGTAATAAAACAGAAATAACCCAAACTCCATTTTGTTCATCACTGGCTCTGGAAGTTCCAATGGGTTCTGTTGGTTTGTAGGCCTTGGGATGTATGTAATGCTTACAGACAGAAAGCACAATCCCAGGTCCCTATCAGAAGGAAAAGGACAGTGAGTTTAATGAGAAGAAGGTGGGCTGTAGTGAATATCAGCTTCTGTGAATTCTCAGCTTCTGTGAATATCAGCTTCCAAGTCCCCAGAATGGCTATTCTGATGACTATCTATTAGGTTTGTTGTGAGAATTCAAATCATGACCATGGAATTTCCCTGTCACAATGATATCAGGAATTTTTAGTCAGTTATTTGAAAAAGCAATAAGTTAAACAGCTGTAGCAGATAGTATTTTCTGAAGATGGCCAAAGTACCTCCAGCCACATGCTCTCTTGTAATGTACAGACCCTCCCATCTGAGCCAGGGTCCATGTCCCTTCTTCTTGAACCTGTAAATGCCCCCACAGGGTGTGTTATAGTGCAAAGGACACTTTGGGACCTATAAGGTTAAATAACAAAAGGCACTACAGCCTCCACAGGCTTTCTTACCCCATGCGCCTCGGGAGCCCAGATGGACTTGTGAAAAGCCCGGCTGCCCTGAAGCCACCATGCTGGAGACCATGGGGAGGAGCCACATAGAGATAGGAAGAGATGCCCAAAGGGTCATGGTTGTGCCAGTCTGTGACTATTTGAATCTTCTCAATGTCACCTGCCAAATATGTGAGTTTGCCAGCCTTCACATGATGCCAGTCCCATCCATCCAGCTGCCCCAACTGACAGAGAGTACAGCCCAGGTGAGCTGCCCTACCTAGCACTGTTCCACCCAGCATTGCTCACCCAGCACTGCCCCACCCAGCACTGCCCCACCCAGCACTGCCCCA
>JAAGEH010000030.1:23761628-23790516 GCA_011751065.1 Lasiurus cinereus | reverse complement strand
CACCCAGCACTGCCCCACCCAGCACTGCCCCACCCAGCACTGCCCCACCCAGCACTGCCCCAAATACAGATTGATGGGCACAATAAATACTATTTCTACTTTAAACCATTAATTTTTGAGTGTTTCACTCTGCTGAGTTAGGTATTTTGAATAGCAGGGAGTAATAACAAGTAATATGTATACTAGTAGATGGAATTAGCTTATTTAAAATTAAGTGTAAGTTTGTTTTTGTTTTAATTTAGCAACCTTCTTGGGGAATATGAGCCACTGGCCAGAACCCTAGCATAAACCATACCCAGGAAGCATGTCATTATGATTTTCAATGTCAGTTACTTATAGGTTGAATGTGTACTTAAAAACACTTAAAAATTACTACTTCCCTCTGTCCTTGACAGTTGTCCAAAATATTTAATTCAACATATTTTAGGTCATTAATTTGATCATGTCTTCCAAAGCATTCAACTTAGATTTAATAAAAAAAAAACCTTCCTTTTTGCAGATATATTGCATCAATGTACATGTTGCTTAGTAAACAGCAGGATGAAAATAACAAGTGTAACCTAAATAAACAAATATATGCTGAGCATATAGTTCGGCTGATGTGAACAGAAGGACAGGGGCAATCTAAGGAGGAGTCTACCAGCCACTGGTGTAGATCTTTAATGTTAGATCCTAGTAAATAGGTTTTTCAAGAGAACTGGGACCCTTTTAATCTAGCAAGTGGGTCACATGAAGGTTGTTTATTACAGCTTCTATCATAGCATGAATAAAACACTGGCATTCGGTAGGCATTTATTAAATATACTTTTCCTAACCATTAAAGCCTAATTTGCCAAAAAAAGATCGCACCCTGCTTAAAAATAATCTCCACCACCAAATGCCAGCAGAGTTTTATTACCAGAGTAGCCTTTGATAGCCACCTACATGAAATATTACCTATTTCAGAAAATGCATTACATTTCTATTTATGAAAAATCATTTCCCACGAGTTAGAGTTCAGACCAGGTGCATAATATTTTCAAATCACTAGCTAAAAATAAAATACATCCTGACAAGCCTCTCTAATACTGTAGCTACTGGATGCGCTTACAGTTAGGAAGCCAATCTACTAATGCAGCCCTGAAACCCTGAGCTTTCTCTAGCTCTCAACCAAATCTTTGTGCAACCACAAATGGGATAGAGAGTCCAACGTCCTGGGAAAGGCACTGAATTTTAGGATGAGTAATTTGCTATAACATTTATCATAATAAAATCTAACTATTATTTGGAGCTCTCACCAAAGCATCACTCCATGGTGCCCCACCAGGCCTGACCTCTGCTGAGCCAGCCCTCACACAGCATCAGAGTGACCACCCAGACCCTAAAAGCCATCATGTCACAATCCTGCAGTTTGCACAGCGCCTGCAGGTTAAGTTGAAGGTTTATGAGGGTCTGTAGGATTAGGACCCTGACTATCTTTTCAGGCTCACCTTTCATCATTCTCAATTTGTATTCAGACTTAGGACCATGCACAATGTGTAATGTGATCAGCTTTTGCCCCTTTTGTGGCCAGCACTTCAGCACTCACAGTGTTCTAACCTCAGTGTTTTCAATAAGAGGTCATGAGATGAATTTAATGGGCTTTAACCATTATTTTTAAAGAATTAGAATAGAATGAAAATGGTGTCAGTCAGAGTTCATTACACAACACACAGTAATAGTAAATATTGTTTTGGGAAACTTTGGTTTCAGTTGTGTGTGTGCATGTGGACTGAATGGTGATATAAAGTGTGTTTTTTTACAGTGGGCGTTAAGTTCCCAACACCCAAACTTCACACCCTTCGACCATTTTGCAGGCTGGGTGTTCCACCTGGAAGGCCTTCTGCATGGAATCTCTCTCTGTCTCTGAAAAACTCCTACCTCACTGTCCAAGAATAGTTTCTTCTGGAAAGTCCATTGTAGGCTTTTACTGACTCTTACTATGTGTTGGCCGATGAGCTACATACATTAGATGTTGTAATGGCATTTTCATCCTCAGGATAAACTTATGAAGTTAGTACTATCCCCATTGTAGCAGCAGGGAAATGGGAGGTGAGAGATGCATTAAAAATATAGCCTGAAGTCACACAGGTGATGTGTGGACAGGCTGGAATTTGGACAAAAGCCTTCAAATCCAGAGCCTGTGCCCTTAGGTATGATTATATTGTACAGCTAGCTTCTCCCCAACCCTTCGGGCTGAGCCTGGCAGTTTCCTTCTGTGCCCTCTGGCACTTAGAGTCTTCAGAAGGCACTTGCTACACTGTGTTGCAATTAACTGTTTACATTGGTCTCACACACTAAGTTTATAAAACCCCTGAGAACATGAACATGTACTTCTCTCTGTTGCTTTAGGACCATGCATGCATATGTGTGCCATACAAAAAGCACTGGATAAATATTAAATCAATAAGTGTCAGTGTGAGGAATCATCACCATGTCACAAAGGAAGAACTAATATTTAGCTAAGAGGAAGTTTGGCCCATTGTTATTTGTGGCCTCCTTCTGTTATAATAAACTTGTTAACAATGTTAGTAGGAGTGATCACTTTGGACAAAGGTAAGTGTGATTGATCTTCAGAAAGGTTTGAAAAAATTTATAGATAGATAAAGGGAAATGTTACATATATTATAAACTATGAATTTTTTTCATTTTCCATTCATGGCCACATTTTTGTTGTTGTTTTATTAACCCTCACCCAAGGATATTTTTTCGATTGATTTTCAAAGAGACTGGAAGGGAGGGATAGGGGAGAAGAGGGAGGGAAACATCGATGTGAAAGAGACACATCAATTGGTTGCCTTCTGCACACACCCCAATTGGGGCCAGAGATTGAACCTGCAACACAGGTACATGCCCTTGACCGGGAATTGAACCTGCCACTCTTTGATCCTCAAGCTGATGCTCTATTCACTGAGCAACACCAACCAGGCCTCATGGCCACACTTTTTATCAGCATATTTAAGAACCAAGTTTATCATAGATACCATTCTATTCATTTCATTCACTCATTTATTCATTCAGCAAATATTTTTTATCAAGGCCTCTGCTTTATCCTGGAATATAAGATAACAAAACAGTTCCTCCCCTCAAGAAGCTCACAGTCTGTGAAAGAATTGAGCTAATAAACAGGTGATTATAAAGTGGTGCTGACCCATATCATTTAGCAGTTCAAAGCCAGAACTTAGGAACTGGTCAGTTCTGGGCTCAAAGTTGAGGTCCATTATTGAGGACCTGTAACACCTTGAAACTATTTCAATTAGTTTTTCATAGCCTCAGTATTCTCATCTCCTAGAGTTGCTATTAGAAAATATGCATAAAGCACAGGTCACTCTATAAATAGATACATGGCAGGTTGATGACCAATAATAACATTTTTATATGTGGGTCCTCTGGCAAGTTACTTGACATTCCTCTCTCTACCTTGGTTTCTTTACCCAAAATATAAGTATATACATCAAAATGCTAATTATAATTCATTGGCCACCTCCAAGTATCAGACATAGGCAGGCCTTGTGTTAAGCCTTTTCTATATGTTATTTCACTAAATTCTGATAATGCTCTGGAAAGAATGGTAGGCTCTGCCATCTTGTGCTTTGCACTGCCCATTGTTTTTCTGGATTGGGGCCCAGGCCAATGTCCTTCTTACTTCTTTCAACTTCCCCACTGAACACAGGCCACACTTCTTGTCTCCTCAACCCAATACCTCCAGTCTTTGTGCCCCAACACTCACAGGTTTCTATTCCATATTTTTTCAGAGCATCTACATATTAATCAACATTTTCATATTTTTGCATCTTTCCATTCACACTTCCCAATATACCCAAGTGTGCTTGTGGGTTTTTTCTACCTCAAATACTAAAGCCTCTGAAGAAGAATGTGCCCTTCTTTTTATGGAAGAAAAAAGTGAACCCATATTCATCAAGTTAGCTGATTGTGTGTTTCCTCTTTGAGGATTAAATAAGATTTGAGCTACTTCACAGATATAGGTTGGGGGAGTAGTTGTAAAAGTAGAAACAACCCAACAGCACCACTAATTTTTCTAACAAAAGTGTCCCATGAGTCAAGACATTGAATCATCAAGTGTCAGGATCTTGTTTAATGTCATTGTATATTTATGATAGCCTGCCATTGCCTTCACAGGGAAATTACACATTTTAAAAGTACAAGTTCAGTTATTTGAATTCATCCAATCATACATTTAGTATTATCATTACTCTATCATTTTAAAGAGAAGAAGCAAGGAGCTACTTTAAATATATCAATAACCCATTAATGTGGTTACTTATAAAACTATAGTTCAAATTATCAACCTCTAAACAGTTTAATGGTTTTCCCCTATGTGCTTCCTAAAATCTATAATGATATGCATTGTTCTTTTCTTTCATGTTGATAGTAAATCTGAGAATAATTGATATTTCTTAAGAATAAAAACTCTTCTCTCCACTATGGGTATCTTGTCTTTAGGAATACCACAGACATTTTTATGGCTATTATGGTTAAAGGAGAAGTATAGAACTATATAGAAGTGGAAGTGTTATTTGGTAGAGATCAGTACAGACACTTCCATGGATGTTCAAGGTGCTTGGATCAGATGCATAGATCACAAGACATAATCTCTTGTGGCCTCATTTGTGTACTTCATTGAATATCTCAAAGTGCCAGCAATTTGGATAAAGGTTCCAGATATGTGGTTAATAATAGCTGCTACTTGGAAATGGATCATCCATGTCAGGTAGTGCACAAACTGATGTATAATTTAATCTTCACAACTCTGCCTTAAGTTAGTTACCTAGAATCAGAGCCTTAAGGGGATTTTTGTGCAAGGGAATGGTTGGCACATGTTATCAAAAAAGGGGGATTGAAGGGAACAAGGTAGGGCAGAAGAACAGGACTAAGCAAGGTTGTGGTCTCTGAATTTTGTACAGTTTTCTTTGCCTTGAGTTTGTGGCTGTAGGGGAAACCTCCTGGGTTAGGGGCTTCCCAGGGAAAGAGGGTAATTGGGGAAGGGTGCCCAGCTCAGGTATCAGCAGCACCTACTGCAAACTCTTTGAGATGGCTATTATTGCTCTCATGTTTTAAGTGAGGAAGCAAAAGCACTAGGAGCTTAACTTGTCCAAAGTCACCTTTAGTAGATTGAACTTTGAACCCAGATCTGTCTGACTGTAAGCTCTTGATCACTGTGAAAGCAATCAGGGCATGGCTTCTAAGCTAAATCATGCATAGAGACTAGAATTGACACAGAGGAGAGGCTGATGGACCTTCCAGAGAGATTCAGTGCTGCATGGAGAAATAAAGCAAGCCTTTCCTACTCTATCCATTATATAGTAGATTACTGTGTTCTTAAAACCCAGTCATAAAGGCAAGGAAGAAAGATTTTAGTGTATTTTTTTGCTGCAGAATCCAATTCCTTTGTGTACTATAAATATAAGGTATGAACATGCTTAGCAAAATGAAGGTAGAGTATTGTTTCTAAGTAAAAATATGTCCCTAATTACATCAAGCTGGTAACAGCTTTGCTTCTCTTCCCCTGGAATGACCCTCCATAGGTCTTAGAAGTTGCAATGGTAAGTGCCACTTCCCCTTTAGCTGAATCGTTCTAACTCTGCACAGAACCTGGCTGGATGCCAACAAAGTGCACAGGCAAGAGAACCATTCTTAGTTCTCATTCTGGCTCTGCCACTTACTCAGGAGGTGACTTAGACAACATATGTCTATGGGCTTCATGTCTCATCTGTAGAAAGGAAACAATGTTTGTCCCAGTATCCTGCTTCCTCTGGTGTTAACTACTATTGTTCTTTCATCCTCTTTGCAATCCCAGATTTTTTCCTCTGCATGACTCAATTTACCCAGCCTACACTATAGGCTCTTTCCAGCCATGGCTACACTTCTCATATATTAGCATTGACAAAGAGCTACATCTACATTGAACTAATCTAAAATGGCTTTTGGCAATGTCCAAAATGAGGTATAGCACAGATATATGACAGTTTTATCCAATAATTATGAAGTGCACTACATATTTTGATTTGTGCACTAAGGGAATTTTAACTTCATCTCTAGGCAGGATACTTTTTTTTTTAATTACACAGAATAGTCATTTTATAGAGTGCTTCCCTTTCCTTGTCTCCATTTGGAAGGAGTCGGTTTGTTTTATAAGTAATTTTAGTCATCATCATCTCAGATAGCTTTGAAGTTGGGTGATAGATCATAATACTGGGTAATATAGACTATCTTGCTGATCTTTCTTTAGAATAGGATTCATTACCTTCTCCTCAAGTAGATGGTTAAAAAAAATAAAGGATGAGAAAGTAGGAACCAGATGCCAACTATCTGCTCCCTTGATTCAACTCCAGTATGGCGATTAAATGAGTGTTTGCCTTGCTGCAGATCAATTATTTTGAAGACTCAGAATTTCTTGCTGTGTCTTGAATTGTGCTGATGGTTTTTAAGTAGGTCATAAAAATTCCTGCGAATGATTTGTTTAATTATTGTCTTGCTCCTCATTTACATTTTTATCTAAAACTCCGAGAACTGAAATCTGTATTCAATTCCATTTCCTGTGAGCTACAATTTGCCTTGTTGGGGGAAGTATCTGGACTGTGCTTTATGTATGGAAAAATATCAGCCAGACACAATCTGTGATGATGCTTGGATGGGGATAGACACAGTTATTTCTACTGATGTTTCTAGAATTTAGGACAATATTTGATAGCTATTTAATAGCTTTGACTCTTTCACATTGGTTGAGTAATCATCAGTTTAAAAGACTTTGTTTTTCTGGACTAGGCCTTCTGACAGTGAGGGTTAAAACACTACCAAACTGGTTTTTACTGACTCTTAGAGGTTGTCCCCTCCATGATATATAAATAGCCAAGTGAAAAGTAACACATTCAACCCATCATAAAACCTTAGAAGATGCCTTCCATGCCATCACGATACTACTGCTGACTGGAGAACCATAGGATGGCATAGTAGAAAGGACATTAAAAATGGTGTCATTTTGCTTCATTAACCTTTCTGTGCAACTCAACACAAGTGCCTTTGAAATTCTGGAGTTTTGACTGAAATAAAAACTGTGAAGAAGTAAAGTTCTAGGGTGAAAACTACAGTTGCAAAAGTAACAAAGCACAACCTTCCTGAGATATTTCCACCCAAACTGCCAAGATTGCCCATGTTGATGAAAGTAGTTTATGAGTGTGCATCAGAGTCATATTTGTCTGAGGAAAAGAGGATCACTTCTCCAACTCCTCCATGAATGCTGACTTCCAGTGGGATGAGGTGTCTGCCCAAGGTCTTCCATGAGTTAGTGGCAGATTCAGGACTAGAAGTAGCAAATCTTGATTCCATGCCCAATGTTCCTTCACCCTCAAAATGCTATAAATGTGACAAATTATTTGATTAGGTTAGCCTAGTTCAGCATTTCCTCAAGTGTGGAATGTTAATAGCTGTTACATGAAATAATAGTTTCATAGTCAAATGAGTATAGAAAATGCTGTTAAATAAAATTAAACACATTTCTTCATTTTAGCCTTCTCTGAACTTTTAACATGTTAATATATATTGTGACTCTCAAAGAGGGAAATCAAATAGACAGCACTTCCCAAACTTATTTGACCATAGAAACTTATTTTTTCTCACTTATAGAAGACATTTTTAGAAGTAAAGGTAGAAATGAATGTCATTCTACAACCATTGATAGAAAGAAATTATAACTCAACCTATATAGTTCAAAGATGAGGCTTATGTGATATTGTTTGTCAACTGTAATTGAAAATTACGAATGATTTACATAACAAAAACAACATCAACAAAAATAGATGAGGCTAACAAAGGGACTACATACAGAGATCTGAGCAGAGTTAAGGAAACCAGTAAAAGAGAGTGAGGCACCCAGGCAGGATAGGCAATGTGGGGAGCATGGTCATTGCATTGAGAGAGCAAGGAGAGGAGTCCAGTGACAGTTCCAGAGTGGAGCTGGGGGTAGGTGGGACCCAGCATTTCAGAGGTATGGCTTCTGAAGGAGAAAAATTGGGAACTAATATCCTGATTTCTTTGTCTTTTACCCCTCAGATCCTGTTGGTGCCTCCAGTTGGTCAAATGTGACTGAAAGCCAGCCAGCAACTAGCCTAGGCTTTGCTGTTTCTAGGTTCAGCCTCTCAGACCTAGAGGTGTGCCATTCCCTTAGCTAAGTTGTGTTGTCACTCCCTTAAATTTCATAGCAACCCTATAGTTGCTATTTACAAATGAGAAAATAGACATACACTCACATAGCTAGCAAGAGATGGATTCAGCCCCAGGTTTATCTGTCTGCCTTTCATTTTACCACATTGCTGAGCCAGAAGTTATCAAACTTTTAATGAAAGCTTAAGGAACTTGCAGAAGGAGTTTTTCATCTGCAGTTTTGAGCAATTTCATCTTATCACTAATGTGATTGATTCTCAACATAGTGAATATGTTTAACTCGAAGGGTTTTTTTCTCCCAGTAGAAGAGACCTTATTTTATTCATCACCATAATCCCAAAGCTTAGCCCAGTGCCCAGCACTGAGTGCATATTTGTTGAATGAATGCATAAGTGTGTAAACTGTACATCAGCATTTCAAGGACATGTTCTCACAGCTCTGTTGGGACAGATTTGGCCTATCAATCTATTTTTAAACGTTCTGGCTTATTTGAAATGGGAAATTTTCTGTGTTGAGCATCTGCTCATAACATTTTTTCTTCGATAGCTATAATACCTCTCTCCTTACAACCCCCCAAATACACACATTAAACACACATATGTGTGTGTGCACACCAACACATTGCCTTTCTGTCTGCATCTCTTCTGTACTAATCTTTTCTATTCAGAGCCATCAGATCTATAAGAGTTACCTTCAGAAATGCCAATGATTACCAAGCATACGCCCAACCTCTTCTAGTTCCCTCAAAATCTTATAGTAGTTCCCTATTGCTCATCTGCTTTACACATATCTGTTGAAAAGTTCATTTTGAAATTGCAATTTTCTATAGTCTAGCTCCAATGAACCTTACTCCATCAACTGCTCCAGAATGAACCTCTTATATCGAGCTGGAATTCTTTATCAGAAATGCTGTGGTCGTTCTTTCCTTCATACCTTTATCCATGTCTGTTCTCCATGCAATACCCCTTTTCTTTCTTGCATTAATTTATCTATTCATGTATTCACTCAATGATCTCTTACTATATGCCAAGCACTGTTATGCTGAAGCAAATACAAAGAAAAATGTAGCTCAGTCTCAAAAAAAGCACAAAATCTTTCATGGAAACCTGCAATACTGAGCAAGAACATATATTGCAGTGTGTTGAATGCTGCAATAAAGGCATGAGGCCAAGGGAGAGAGCCAGGGAATGACAATCCATTAGTTCAGGAATCATGTCTCCTCCAAGTGCTCAGCACATTGTGGGAGCTGAACAAATATTTGCTTAATGAGTTAATGAAATAACATTTGAACTAGGTTTTAAAGAATGTCTATCTATATCCTTCAAGAAACAGCTCAAACTCTTCTCCCTGCCTACTCAGAAATAAAATGCTTTTACAGTTCTCAGTGTTTTTTTTAAATCAACTTTGCTGCCTTGAATTGTTCTGTATTTTATGTATCCAATAACAGTGTAAGTTTCTATTTAGCCCAAATTATAGTGATTTTTCATCTATCTTCTAGCACTGTGCTGGGTATACAATATATGGGGGGAAATGGTCTGGAATTCAGCTGAATTGATTCTAATAAAATTGAAATATTTGCATATAGACATCCCCTTGATAGTGGTAAGTTTGCATGGCATTTTAAGTTTGATGCTATAGATCCATCCTAAGAGAGCTTCCTACAGCAGTGTTACAAATAACCTGGAGATCATGTTACACTGCAAATTTTGAGTCTATAGGGTGGTACCAGAAATTCTGGCCCATGGACCACACATTGAGTCATAAAATAAGGAAAGAAAGACAGAAAATGACACTGATATATCAGGCACTGTTATATATACAAGGCTTTTTGAATACATTAACTTAATGATTTCCATATACATTCTTAGACTGAGTACAGCCCGATGATCTGAGGATATCTTTAATTATATAAATTCTCAGGACCCATTTCTAGAGATTCTGACTCAGAATTCATGAGGTAGAGAGAGAAAAATCAATATTTTTTTAAAAAGCTCTAAAGTGATTCCAACAAAGTATAGTAGTTAAAATTCTCAGGATGACCTTCAATGGCTCTTACTTTTGTGTAATTTCTTCCCCTTGAGCATGGGTGGAACCTGTGAATATGAGAAGGTCACCGTCATGATTATGTCACATTATATGGCATAGGGAGATTATATGGTGAGTCTGATATAACCACACAAACTCTATAAAATTAGAATTTTTGTTAGCTTATGACAGAAGAAGTTCAAGGGATTTCAAATGTGAGAAGTTAATGTACCATGTTGCTGACTGAAAGGTGGGAGGGTCATGGAAGAGGGAATGCAGGTGACCTTAGGGGCTGAGAGCAGTGATAGGCAACCAGCCAGCAAGTAAACTGGAACCTTGGTCCTACACCCATATGGAATTGAACTCTGCTAACACCCTAAATGAGCCTAAAAGCTGATTCTTCCCCAGAGCCTCCAGAAAAGAACGTAGCCTGGCCAACACCTTGACTTTGCCTTTAAAATTCTAAGCAGAGAATCCAGCTTATACTTCTCATCTTCAGAACTGGATGTTGTTTTAAACTGGTAAATGTATGGTGATTTGTTATGCAGCAATCAAAAGCTAATGCATAAACATTTAGGTTTGAGAATGACTAATTAATATGATCTGATTCATAAACATTATTGTCCCCACATTATGAATGACCAGATGGACTCAAAGGGCATGTGTCCTATTTCCATAGTCTGACACTTAATGGCAGAAGCATAATTTGAATTGATATATATAGCTGTACTTCCAAGTGCCCTAACTCTCAAAAAATTTAAAAAGGGCAGGAGAAATTAGGCATGTAGGAAATAGGAAGACTGAGTAAAGTTGAAGAAAAAAGACTCCAGTCAGTAGACATTGGAAAATGAGTTCTTTAACTTTGATGTGCCCACAGAAATTACAAATTCCAATTAGTCCCTATTAAGGTAGTTGGATGGTTTGAACAGATCAGGGAGAGTTGGGATAGTCTTTAAGGTTTAATGTAGCCACAATTCTAGGACTGGATATACTGTACTGGTCAGATTCTCCTGACAGTGGCTCTTAAGGTTGGCAATGTAATCAATAAGCCAGGGGGCCAGGTACAAATGGCTGGGCTTGGTCTTTACCCAGGGTCTTACATTCTTCTGGGGATAAAGAGCACACTTAGGTCAGGTCCCCAACAGTGTTCTTCAGCTTCTAAGAAGGGAAATTAGTACGTAATGATGTCAGCTGCGGTGTAAAACATTTAGATTCAATGAAGTTCTATCCACTGGCTGTTGAGTCAGGAGTGGTCAGTTCTGGTGAAGGTACAAAGTGTGATGTGTGCTTGCTTCAAACTGATCTTTTCACTCATTTTTTTTCCTTTCTGCTTGCTCAGACACTAAGGAAAGTTGAGATGACAGGAAGACTCATTCATTCATTCATTCGTGCTGCCTACACACATGTATTAACTTCTGTGGGTATGCTTAGTGGGATGTAGAGACAACTGGGCTTTATCAGATCACAGTTTTAACACAAAATTAAAAGCATCTTCTCTTCAGAAAGAGTAAAAACAAAATCTACCCCCAATTTTGATTTCATATTTTGAAAAGAGTTTTAAACTATATAAATATGCTTGTGTAGGTAAATTCCTGTAATAGAAATTCTACAGAAATCCATCCAAGAATAATTGAGTTACTCTTTCTAAGACGGGGCTGTGTTGGTTTCACCCCTCGAATGTTCATGTCATTCATTAATTTGCTCGGAGAATATATACTTGGCACTTTCCATGTGCTACCCCAGGGAGGAAAATGCACAGGGGTGAATGAAACAAAGTTTTACCCTCAAAATCTAGCACAGGTCACTCAAACATGTTAATAATAATAATAATAATAATAATAATACATTTTGTGTGCCAACTCCTCTGATAAAAGGAGACCTGTGTCTTCAGCCATAAAGTCCCGTTTGTGGAAGTAGAACCTGGAAACCAAAGGACTGTGCAACGGGTTTTTCTGCTGGGCTGGGTTTTTCTCATTTAATCTACTTGTAAAACCTTCACTTTCCATTTCTACAGCCACTCCATCAGGAATTTTGATGAACCGGAGGACAGAAAGCCTATCTGTATGTAAAAAAGCAGAGGTATTGCTTGGTGCCTTTTGGATTTTTCCTCTGACAAGTGGTTGGCATCTGCTAACAACACTTTTTTTTCTGAGCTTTGTAATGTTGCCAGACTGAGAACTGAGCTTTGAAAAAGGAGATGGAGCTGTTAACAAATGCCTTTGTTATCTCTGGAATTGCTTATTGTACAGTGGTTCACAGAAAAAAACTTGATGTGAATCTTGTCTCAATATTTACCTGCTCCTCCCAGGAAATATTGTGTTAAGAGAAATTTCCTGCAGCACAATGTCAATGTGCCCAAGATAACTGGTGCCATTCACCCACCAACACCCCTTTTCCTGTCTGTGGAAACCCTATGATAAGACCCCAGGAAGAATTTCTTATTAAGTGCTTGGAGATCTTTTGAATTTGATGGCTGCTTCAAGTGTTTAATATACCTCTCCCACTTCTTTCATTTGAGAAACATTTATTGAAACTTTCAATGTGCCAAGGTTTTGCTGGTGTCTTGGAATGTACTAATAAATGAAACAAAACCAAGACAGGATGGCCGTCATAGAAATTATGTTGGCTGGAGGAGAGGAATATTTTACAAGTACATGAAGATAAGCAATGACTGCAGAGTATATAGGCTAGGGGACATAATGTAGCAGGAGATCAAAGCCAGCTATTTTGACAAAATGATTTTTAAACTAAAACTGGAAGGTTAGGCGGGAATTACGAGTAATCTTAGGCATTAGGATGAGGGGGAACAGTGAAGAATAGGGAGGTGACATTTTCTAAGCAGAGAGGACAGCTCATGAGAAAAGGGTAAGAGGTGAAAGAGAGCATGGCAAATAACTTGGGCAAGTTGCTGAGTGTCTCTAAGCCTCAGTTTCCACATCTCTAAAATTGGAGTAATGTTAAAACCAAATGGTAGTGTTATGAGGATTAATCAGAAAGTACATGTAAAACATTTTAGCTTAGTGTTTATTAGTATGTGCTCTTGGCATGTTAGCATTTTTCTTTTTATTTACTGAGGAGCTAAGAAAAAATCAGGATCAGAATGGCTGAACTTCCTGGTATTCTCTCCTGAGTGTGTATGCCAGGCTTCCTTTACAACCAGAATGTAGCCTTTGTTGTACACAAGAAGTGCCCCAATGTATAGATGTAGCAAACACTTGCTGTTTACACATCTGTATCTGACTCAAAATTATCAGTTCTTTGCAGAAAGTGCTAGTTCTTATTCATTTCTGATCCATGAATGTAACATAGTGCCCGGCACAAAATAGTTTTTCAGTAAATATTTCATGAACAAATGAATAAATAGAAGAGAACAAAAACAATAGAATAGAGTACAATAAAGTAAATGGAATAGAAACTAATAAAATCCCCTTGAATCTTGGAGCTTAGCTGAGTGCTGCAGCAAACTCAAAAAGAAGAGCTCTTGAATTCAGTCACTGAGATACCTACTGTGCAAGGACTATTAGAAAATTGCTGCCCAGGCCACCAAAAGATTTGGGGCAGCAGGAGAGTAAAAAAGCACACCCATCCTACAGTCCTTCTCCCTTGCCTCTGAGAATAAACTGTGGGCATTGCATTTCTTCTGTGAATATCATTGATCCTGCTCTAAAGATGGGAAGACTGAGGTTCATCCCAGCTGAGGAAGCTGTCCAGAGTAGCATAGTTGGTAAGCTGTACAGCTGGGATTCAGACACTAATGAGATTCTACCTATGCCATGACAAGAGAGTACGGATGGCTTTTAAATATCTTATCTAATAAAGAGGGAATATGCTAATTGGCTGCCACACCCTCAAAGATGGCAGTGCCCATAGCCACAAGATGGCAGCACCCAGTTCCCTTAGTCCCGCCAGAGAGGAAGGTGTGTGGCATGGACTAGACCTGCCCCCAGGCAGGTCTGGCAACTCTACATGCCTGCCTCTGGAGTCTCCCAGTCCCTCAGCCCTCAGCCACCCAGTGCTAGCCTGAGGTACAGGCAAGCCTCGGGTGGCAGCTGCCCAGCAACCCAGGCAGGTAACCAGGACCAGCCAATGCTTGTGCTGCCAGCAATGGCAGCAGCAGAGGTGTGATGGGGGCATCAACTTCCCCTGATCACCAGTTTGCCTCCCACCCCTGAGGGCTCCCAGACTGTGAGAAGGGGCAGGCCAGCCTGGGGAACCCCCACTCCAGTGCATGAATTTTCATGCAGTGGACCTGTAGTCTGCACCAATAAAAGAGAAACATGCAAGTTGACCATACCTATGCTATGCCCACAAGCCACACCCACCAGCCAATCAGGTGCAAGTATGCAAATTAACCCAACCAAGATGGCTGTGGCCACAGAGGCTTGGGTTTCCCTGGTGATGGAAGAAGTCAAGCTTCCTGGTGAGCCTAGGCCTCTGCTCAAGGCTACAAAGTTTCAATTATAGAAGTTAAATAAACCCCAACCAAAATGGCTGTAGCCATGGAGTGAGCAGGAGGCTTGGGTAACCCCAGAGATAGAGGAAGCCAAGCTTCCCCGCCCCTGGCCAGCCTTGGCCTCTACTCAAGGCTACAACGTTTTAATGAGAGAAGATAAATAAATCCCAGATACCAGGTCCTCTGCTTGGGTCACCAGGCAGCATGGCCAGCCTGAAAACCATCACAGGTCCCTCAGCCAGGCTGTCCCATGCCGCAAGGGGACCCCTACCCTGATCTTGGACACACTTCAGAGGAAACCAGGCAAACCCCACCTGTGCATCAGGCCTCTGTCCTATCCTATCTAATAAAAGAGTAATACGCACATTGACTGTCACTCCAACACACAAGATGGCTGCCCTTATGTGGTCAAAGATGGCTGCACCCATGTGGACACAAGATGGCCACCACAAGATGGCCAGCAGAGGAGGGCAGTTGGAAGGAACCTGGTCTACAGGGGAGGACAGTTGGGAGAGATCAAGCCTACAGGGGAGGGGAGTTAAGGGTGACTAGGCTAGCAGAGGAGGGAAGTTGGGGTGACCACATCTGCATGAAAGGGCAGTTGTGGGGGACCCAGGCCTGCAGGGGAGGGCAGTTGGGGGGGACAGGTTAGCAGGGGAGGGTGGTTAGGGGTGACCAGGCCTGCAAGGGAGGGCAGTTAGCGTCAATCAGGCTGGCAGGGGAGAAGTTAGGCATCAATCAGGCTGATAGGTGAGTGGTTAGGGGATGATCAGGCTGGCAGGCAGAAGCAGCTAGGGGCAATCAGGAAGGCAGGCAGGCAAGCAGTTGGAAGCCAGCAGTCCTGGATTGTGAGAGGGATCAGGCCTAAATGGGCAGTCAGACATCCCACAAGGGGACCCAGATTGGTAAGGGTGCAGGGCTGAGGGACACCACCCGCACACAAATTTTGTGCACCGGGCCTCTAGTAGAATATAAAGTCCTTGCTATCTTTGGGTTTGGTAATCATATTTGCTTTATTTATCACATCATATATCAATCATATCATATCATATCATATCAATTCTATCTATTCTATCATCTTTCTCCTAGATCTAATGGCTCTTCCTTACTCATCCACTTACATGGATCCCACTCTAGTTTGGAGATTTTGATCACATTTTAGCTCCTCTAAGCAGCTTTCTTGAACATGGCTACCCAGACTGAACTTTGCTGTTAGCCCATCCGTTTTGCACCACTGGCTTAGTGCTTTGAAACACGACATTACATACTTAGCTACCTTTTTAAAATTTCTTAATTGAATTTTTTAGAGAAAGGAAGGGAGAGGGAGATAGAGGTAGAAATATTGATGAGAGAGAAACATCAATTGGTTGTCTCTTGCACACTCCCTACTGGGGATTGAGTCTGCATCCTGAGCATGTGCCCTGACCAGGAATCAAACTGGCCACCTCTTGATGCATGGATCAGCACTCCACCACTGAGCCACATTGGTCGGGGCATACTTAGTTATCTTTTTATTTATAAGCTATATCCTCAGCTCAGTAATAAAACTAGCAGATATCAGACCTGAGAGGCCCCTTATTCAGAGGTCAAATCTTAGTTCTATCACTCTGACGCTGTCCATATGCGTATTATTTAATTTCTTTGTGTTTCAGTTCTTCATTTAAAACATGAGACCAATACTATCTTGTCATATAAAAGTTGTAAGAAAGAAATGAGTTAATGCACTTAGAGCACCTGGCAGTTTTTTTCAGTAGTGGTTAAATATTTTCTGAAGCCAATAATTAAAGACATAGACCTTTTTCTTCAAATAAAGGTGAGTCTGAGGAAAGAAGGTCCGGGAGTTCTGTTTTACCTGTCTTCCTTATGGGCAACCCACATGCCACCAGAATCCTTGGAGCTCCAAAGATTATAGTTTTAAAAATACCAACTCACCCAACATTCTTTATAGACTCAGAAACAAAGGCCTAAAATGGTGCAGTGACTTGTCTGAGCTCACACAGCCAACAATCAGCAGGGCAGTCTATGGGCCAGTGTTCTGTACACGTGCACCACACAAGACTACATCTTAGCATCAGTTATCCTTTATGTATTTCTTTCTCTTCTACCCAGCAAAAAGTCATGCATAGTTTTATTTACCACTGAGGTATGTATCATATATGACTAAGCTTAGACCCTTGCATTTATGGACTTCACACACTTGGAAAGGCAGGGGATAGAAATATAACTGATAGTTATGATAGAAGAGAATATGTGTGATGATAGAGGTGTGCACAGATGGAGGATAACCAATCAGCCCTGAGCAAAATGTAAAAGCATAAGGAGGATGTAACAAAGCAAACTGAGCAGCAGGAGGCATTCCTGGCAGAGGACACAGCTTGGGCAAACACACAGGGCAGGGCACAGCATGACATCTGAGAGGAACTGCAGTTTCCTTTTCCTACTAGAGTAAGAAGCTGCAAGACAGAAAGTAGGGAGAGACAGGCCTGGGTTAGAAAGGTGGGGATTACTTACTGAGGGGGTAGTGTCATGCTTTGAAACATCTGTGGGTTGATTTTGGTTTTCAGAACTACATATTTCAGTCTGAAGTTAAACGGGTGATATTTGTGGGGAAAAGAAGAAAAACAACCCTTGTTTTTGAAGGAGCATTAAAACAGAGAATTACGAAACATATGCTTGTATCTTCTAAAGTGATGGAAAGGGAACATTCTCTCCAATTTTGGCTTGTGCAGAAGTGCTGAGAGTCAACAAATGAAGACATTGACCAATCGCTGTGTTTGTTGCTTTGGTCCAGTTTCACTTTGATAAATGGAGATTCAGCCATGAGGAGAGTTACCAAATACTGTTCAAAGCACGCTTGTGCTCCATTTCTCACGAAGAACACATTTTTCAGGTCAGGTAAGGTGAAAATTCTAGAGAGTTTGAGAAGAGACAATTAATTGATGTGCTTAACTCTTGACCAGATGTTGGAGCTTACAGTGAGGTACACCCTCCCTGTGTTTGTAGTCCCTCTCCAGTGAGGCCGAGGGCTATGGGGCTAAGGGAAGAGAAGGAAAGTGCCTCTGTGGCTACAACAAGGAGTCCTGGCAGCTAAAGTCTATTTATTAGTGTCTGTGCTCCTCCCCTGCTGTTATATTAATATAATGAATTGTTCACAGGTGCATCAAATGAGGTTTAGATGATCGCTGGGAGCTTTGTTACCCAAACAGGCCAAATTAGGAAGAACAGATGCATCAGGCAAACTACAATCCCTCAGCAGAAGTACAAAGCTTGAATTAATGAAGGTCGGTGCTCACATTTGGCCTTGATGGCCTTCACAGCAATGGGATCCGGCCCCTGTTTAACTCTCACTTGCCAAGAAGTACTCTCTGCCTTCACTTCTGTGGGGATAGGACAGATGGGGTGAGTGTCCCAAGGAAATTATCCTCCCACTTCCCCCCCACAAAAATAATGAGAATACGAATAAGAATGATGGCTGCCATGGGTTGGGTCTTACTGTATGATTGTGCAGATTTCTCCCTGAAGAGGAAGGCTCCAGAACAAAAGGACAAATAAGAGCCTGCAGCACCCTGTGTTCTGCTCCCTACACTGTGAGCCTTGCGTGGGCTGCGCCCCCTACAGGAAGGAATACCTTTTTCTAACCATTTAACCATTGACATGAAGTTACTGTCTTCTCCACAAATGGTGTACTTTCTACCCTTTGGGCCTTGTCAGAGGGAGAGATTTTTTTTTTAACCTTCATAAAAGTGCCATATAAGCTACTGGAGATTCCACACATATTTTCTCCAATCCTTACAAAAACCTTGTGAGGTAGGTATATATATTGTCATCTTCAATTTGTAAGTTAGAAGACTGAGGGCCAGAAAGATTGAACAACATGATTATAGTTACATGCAGCAGAGCAAGGATTTGATCTGAAGCAGATTCCATTTCCCCTGCTGCTTTAAACTAAAATAAAGTTTCGTTTTCCACATCTATAGTTCCAAGAAGAGGAATGAGAAAGGGGAAAGAGAACACATTGGCCTGGTGGCATGAGAGGAACGCTGTAGCCAAGAGATCTAAGTTGGATCTTTGTTTTGTATGGAACTGGATTTGCATCCTAAAGTCAATTATTCTGAATTTCTGTGTCTTTCTTTAAAATTAAGATTGCACTAGACAGCTCATCTCCAAGGCCTCTTCTAAAGTTTCATGTCCAAGAACTCCAGTGGGCTTTTCCTTTGGTTCACTTTTTTCCCTGTAATATTATTCCATTTATTTTAGAGAGTAATCTGATAACATGTATCCAAAACCATAAAAATGTTTATACATTCCCTCATGTACAATAATTACCTTTTTGCATACATTGAGGATGCCAATAAGTTTCCAAAATTATTTCTTCTAAAGTTCTTGTAGTAGAAGATTTTCAGAAGTCTTCTGAATACATAATTTCTCGTCCTTTTTCTATAGCACTTTTTTTACAGTCTCCATGCTGATATTGTTATTTTCCATGTATTCCTCCTAAATAGAGAAATCTATTTAGGTTTAGTGTTTGCCAACAAATGTGATATGTGGACTGCTCTTGACCCCAATTTCTGTCCACGGACAAGCTTGTCTAATTCCTTTAACATATCTGCATTTCATAGAAAATTGATGCACAGGATTCTTAGTGCAATTCTTGTGTCTACTGTACATTTATTTAGTACTGAACTGAGACAGGCTCTTCCTCTTCACCAGCCTCTCAAGGACCCTTGACACTCTAGTTAGATGAATACGAACAACAGTTCTCAAGACTCACTGCTTTGGGATTCCTTGTTTCCTCCTCTATCATCTGTAGCAGTTTTAAAATTTCACTTGTGAAAACCAAACCTCTTCAGATTCATTGCACCAACAATAATATTTTGTCTTTCTTTCTAAGTATAATTTTGTTTGTATGTTTGTTTATTTTTAGTTCTGGGAATTATGGCTTAGGGTGTTATAGAAGAGAGAATTTTAATGTTGAAGGAACTTATTTAGGAGGAGGATATCTGCCCGGTGTTCAACTTGAAACATCTTCCCTTTTTGGAATCAGAGCAGAGTTAACTGGGAAAGGCTGAAGAAATATCATTTTAGGATCAAATGGGTATGATATGGTGAGAACATTGATCATATTGTCAAACAGTTCAATGCTTAGAGTTAATGAACAATTCTTGAATAGTTTGTCACTATCTTGACACTAGATACTGGTGTGATTTTATGAGTTTTTGGATTTTCTGTCTTTATTGGAAGATTGAGAGAGGCTTCCCTCAATTACTTTCTAATATTTTCAACCAAAGGCTTTTGATTATATAAATTCATATAATAACTTTGTCTTAATATTGAGCATAAATGCCCACATTTTTATTTTAAATTTACTCTATGATTTGAGTTCTAATACAAAGCCCACTCCTGGCAGTCAGATACCTCAAAGCAGCAATATATGCAATCTTTCTAATTACAACTGAGTTAATTTTTATGTTGGTCTTGGACTCTGCTAATAGAAAGAGATGCTGTAATTTTTCAATTATTTTTTCAGAATTCCTCCATTACATACTGAGTAGCCATTGGCAGATTTGACTGCCTTATATGATAAACTATTGAAGAAACTATTTAGCTTAGAAAAGAGGAAAACAAAGAAACACTTGAGAGCTGATCTTTGGTATTTGAAATGCTGCCAGGCATCAGAGAATAAACTTACTCTGTACCATTCTAGGGAGAAAAAATGAGGGCTAATAGGTGGGTGTTATAGGGAAATAAGTTTTAATATTAGACTGCAAGTTTCCAAAGGATCCTATTGGCTTTGTACATTGTATCTACAGCATCAAACACAATGCATTAACCACAAAGATGCATAATAAATGTTTACTAAGTAAATCTTGTTAATCACTTGAAAGCCATTTTGTGATAATAAATTCAAGCAAGGAATGTAACATCATTCTTTGGTCTATAAGGAATTCCTGAATGTAGAAAAAGATGTACTGAATCAACCTAAGGTTTCTTCCAACTCTAAGTTCTGTGACTCTGTGCCCCAACTACAGATTAGAATAAAAGGTCTTTACTTTTAATTCCATATTTAATAGAATCTTGAACAATGCAGCATGCTGGAGTAAGGTCGAAGGCCCTGCTTTCTGGTCTCACCTTAGCTGGCTATGTCACCTAGGGTAAGTCACTTGTTTGGGTTGGGGAAACTAAACCTCCTACTATAGTTTAGGTCTTCATTATATTGTCCTGATGATTGATGCTGGTCTACTAAGTGGTTTTCTGCCTCTAGGCACCCTTCTCCAATCATTCTATACACTGTAGTTAGAGGAATCTTTGTTAAACTTACTTGGACCATAACGTTTATCTTTGGATCTCTTCCCCATAGACTAAGGATAAAATCCAAACTCTATGTAATGATAAAGAGGCAAAGCTCTAGAATGAAATTAGATTTTTATGCTGTTAATTCTCAACTATGAGACTTTGGTGTATTTCAGTTTCTTTTTTTTATAAATTTAGGATAATGAATATTGCTACCTCAGGTTTATGAGAATTAAATTATTCTCCTCCCCCCACCCTGTGAGTGTGTGTGTGTGTGTGTGTGTGTGTGTGTGTGTAGGGAGATATATACAGTATATAAAAGTTGGCTGTTCCATAAACTGACCCATCCCTTCCTATCCAATCTTAGCACTGCTACTCCCCTAGGAACTACTTAATAGTCCCCTGTACATACCAAGAAATGGTCCTTATCTTTGAACATGCTTTTCCATCTACCTAAATTTCCTTGAATCTTTTTTTGGATCATTCCCTTTCATCTTTCAGTACCCAGCTCTGCAGCTTCCTCCTTTCCCTAATTGTCCTCTCTCTACTCAATGAGTTGTCCTCTCCCCCCTTTATATTCATTACTATTCTTTCCACACATCTTTATTAAGGGACTTGCAACACAATATTGACATAATTTGATTATATTCTGCCTCCTCTGTCAAACTGATCTCTCTTTGAAGATAGAGATTTTTGTGTGTATTCATCTTAGAATTCCCAGTGCTCAACTTAATACTTGGTGCATGATAGGCATATTCTAAAGATCTGTTCAATGAGTGAAAGGATGAACAGAATATCATATTTAAGCATCTCTAACCATGAAAGTGACTTTTTCTGTCATCTAGACACCTATCATCTTCAAAAAATTATCATACTGGTTTATGGATAGCTACCTCATACTGCTTATAACTCCAACTCCAAGACAGGCAGGATTTAACTCTATTGCTATAAATGGGGAAACAGGAGCCCCATTCGCTATTATTCATCTGAGGGGGGCATAGTAACCCTGACCCACAATTACCTTACCAGAGGTTTGCAACATGTAAGGTAACTGGCTCATATGCATTCTTTCTTCTAGACAGGGAACTGTATATGGGGGAAGCCTTGTAAAGGAGTCAGGAACTGCTTCAGGAACTACTAAAGAACTAGTAGAGTTGAAAAGATTATCTTCTTTCAATGATACTATTTCCTAAACAAATCAGTCAGATTTTGTTTTTCTTCTTCTATGTGTTTGGAGAAATAAAGTCATGTCTACCATAAGCAGCTAATATTTTTTTCAATGTGATAAACTAAAAACACATACAATACCACATAATGCATTTACATCTCAGGTTGTAATGAATGCAGATTATGCCAGATTCATATACAATGTGATTAGACTCCTGTAGCACATAATTTGTGGTTGAATTAACAAAGAAGCTAGTTAAATGGAAAAAAAAGATTCTGTTGTTACACTATTTTTTGGTTATTTTTTCAATAAAAAATATCTGAGTACACAAAGAAGTTAGATTACAAAGTTGGAGTTGTGGTTCAAGGTATGCATTCCAGTCTTTGGCTTTCTTCTTACAGACCCATAAACCTACAGAGCTACATTATACTATACTCTGTACTTTCTGATAATATACTGTGAGACAAGCTTCAATAAAACAACATTGGGCTTTTATAGTTCTGAAATTGGAATACATGGATGATTCACCAACTAACCAGAATACATTTTTTATATAGCTTATTGACCACAGACATTTTCTTGAGTCTTATTCAAATTCATTTCAACAGATTTCTCATATACAAATGCAGAAATGTTGTTTATGGTTAAATTAAATCTTGTAATTTGAGTACTAGAACTGAATTTAAACTTTGTAATAAAAATAATGAAAATTCTTTCTCATTTATTAAAAGCACATACTCTGTAAACTAATAATAAACTTTCATCTTCTGACCTAGACAATAAGATTCTTTTTTAAAAATATGTTTTTATTGATTTTTAGGGAGAGAGAAGGAGAGGGAGAAAGAAAAACATCAATGCCCAACGGGAATTGAGCCTGCAATCTTGGCATGTGCCCTGACCAGGAATTGAACCAGCAACCTTTTGGTACACGGATGACAGACACCCAACCAACTGAGCCACAGAGGCCAGGGTGGCAATAATATTCTTGATGGCCCTAGACTGTCTCTTCTTAGTTTCTCGTTCTTTTCTCTAACACCTTCCCATATAATCAGCTCCCAAATTCTACCAGTTTACTTTTTCTTCTACAGTGATTTCTCTCTTTTTTTTCTCTCCTCTTTTTTTCTCCCTCCCTCTCATCTTTTTTGAGTACCTACTCTGGACAAGGCATTTAAAGTACAATGATGCCTATTACAGATGAGATGTGGTCTCTCTTCAAAAGATCGTATTTCAGTGTCCTTTACATTTTGTCTTTAGAAGTGAATTAAGATGTTCACATTGTAGGTAGATTCTGGGACCTAGAATATTTAAGGATTTATGGAACAGAAAGAGTACTTGCTAGAAATGGTGGTTACATAAATTTAATCTTTCTAACATTTATAGACAGTTGTAGCTGTCTGAAAATGGACATGAACAAACTAAGTCACAGGACTTCTGAGGTCCTGGGAAAGGACAGTGTTGCCCTGAATGCTGCGCTCTGATTATTACAAGCTCTGTGACTCTATGCTGGTGGCTTACAGTAACTTTACTTCAGTTTCTTTGTCTGTAGTTCTCACTGCGTGGAGTTGTTGAGAGTATTCTGGGGAATTATAAATATGTTTGCCCATCATAGAGGCCCAGGAAATGTGCAGTCCTGACCTATAAATATTTCTCTTTTCCACATCCAGTGCGGCTAAAGAGCGGTCTGATTCCTGAATAGATGGGCTGCGGATTAAGAAAATGAAAAAGAGAGACAGACACAGAAATAGCAGGAAAAAGTTGGGGCCAGGTGGGACAGCTGTCCTCTGATAGAAAGACAGTGACCCAGAGCTGATACAGCGTCTTTATTTTATACAGCAAAATACCATGAAGTTTTACTAAAGCCCAAGACAAAGAAGATTATGTGCGTTCTTGTGTCTTCTTTGTAATCATCACTTCTGGGTGGACCTGGATAATCATGTTTATTTCTGGTGTTTGGTTGGATTTAGATAACGAAACCCACCCACTGGCACCTGAACTGAAGGTCAGGTTGACTAACACACCTGCGTTGGCAAAGTATGTTTCCAGGGCATGGCTCTGCCGGGCACTACTGGATTCAGATGACAATCAGCTCAGGGGCCTTTCCCAGGTGCTCTCTACACTGACCCTCTGGCTTTCCCTCCTTTCCCTGGAATTTGACTGCATCTTTCCAAACCAGAGAAACCTTTATTCAGGTTTCTTCTATTAACAATAACTGCCTGCACTGGCTCCTGAGCTGTCAGCTGGCTTTTGTGGCTGGGAGTAATTGAATTAAGGACTTTTGGGGCATGGAATTTTACAAACACTCAAAAATCTTTCTTGAAATGTTCTCCATATTCTGTTTGCTAATCATGGGTTCCTCTGACATTTGATAGTCTAGTACAATTACAGATTACAATTTTTCCCTTTGGGAAAGCCTTCAGGAGGAGGGAGTTGGCAGCGGGAGTGGAATTGTGACCTCAGTGACATGTTTATGTCCTTAAAGCAATCACGCTATGTTAGAAAGAGCATTGGTTTGGAACCAGACAGGCCAGTGTTTGAATTCTTATTTCTCCACTACAAACTGTAGTGTTGCAGGTGTTATTTGCTCACTGAGTTAGTAATAATTACTGCACTTGATAGATGTGAGGATCTCAGAGAGTATATAGAAGTTTTCTGTTTGTTTGGGACTCTCAGATTCAGAGATTGAGCTCCCCATCTCTTTACAGGATCCTGGTGTGGTATAATCTCCATTCACAAAACCTTCACCTCCTCAGGTGTCCCCTACACTGTTATGTGAGTTACTGATGAGTGACTCTTTGCACTTTTAGAAGCTTTGCAAGCCTTCTATAAACCAGAATGAGGCATCAGTGTTGGAATTTTAGCCTTGGTCAAAGGATAAGAAAAAGACATTTGGTCAAGTCAAGGACCTCCTGTCACTCCCTGAAACTCCTCACAGGGAAGACAGTGTTCTTTCTGCTCCTTGAGAGGATGTGTTTAAAAGCACACATCCTGGGGCCAAACTGTCTGAGTTTAAGTCCTGGCTCTGCCTCTTACTGTGTGATCTTGAACCAGTCATTTGGTCTCTCTGTGTCACAATTTCATCACGTATAAAATTAAAATAATAATAAGCGTGAGAATTACTTTATAAAACTGCTGTGCTGAAGAAATGTATTAGTACATTAAAATATTTAGGATAGAATTCATTCAATATTATGATTATTGTTATCCTAGGCATTGTAATATAGTAGAAGGGGCATGAGACCTGGAGCCCTAAGTGTGGATTCTAGTCTAGAACCTCTGCTCATGGCTGCATGATCTTCACTGGGTCATACAAATTCTCTGAGTGTCCAGTCCCTCGCATGAAAAATGGGGATAATAATTGGGACTTCAACCTAGTATCAGAAAAGTTGTGTCTTAGTAAACAGAGTAGGCTGTAAGGTGCTACCTTAGCCTAGGAAGTAAGGTTACTGTCTTACTCCAACTCTAAACCAACACATATCATTCCAAAGCAGAAATATACAAAATTACCTTAAAGTAACAGATTTCACCTCTCAAACCAGAACAAAGTTGAAGTCACACCTTATTAACCCATAGGAGGGGTGAAGACACAGTCAAAGAAAGACAGTAAAGAAAGGCTTGAAGTACGTGTTCATGGTGCCTATCCAAACACTAATTGGGACAAGGAGAGGGACCTTGTTCAAAGACCACCAGCCCCTCCATCCCTGTTCAAAATTGTTTTCTCCAACTACAAGCTGAATGACTTATGGCCAGTTATTTCATTTCATCTTGAATCAAACCATTTTCTGATAACTCAGCTGTCCTAGAACAAAACAT
This sequence comes from Lasiurus cinereus, assembly GCA_011751065.1. Lineage (NCBI taxonomy): Eukaryota > Metazoa > Chordata > Mammalia > Chiroptera > Vespertilionidae > Lasiurus > Lasiurus cinereus. The sequence goes on along the minus strand of JAAGEH010000030.1, from coordinate 23,764,570 downwards.
CTTGGCCATGCTGATTTAACATTACCCATGGCAGTTCTATTTCTCATCCTAACATCTTAAGTTGGAATTCACATGTCTTCTGCAGTCTCCTGTAAGGTTTGTGGGTGGGAGTCAGTATTCCCAATCCTACTCACTTCTGAGACAAACAAGCTGTATTTCATGACAAAATCTTAAGGTCAAACATTAGCTTTCAGATGATTTGCCCAGGGTAAATGCCACCTTGTGAGTTCTGTGGGCAGCCAGGTTTTCTGTCTTTGGAAGAATGTGCCATCTTTCAAACGTCTGCAGGTGGCACTGAGGGTCAGATGCAGTAAGGAATGTAAAAATGACTTTGTCAACTATAAAGCACTTTGTAAATCTAAAGTGGGTTGTGACTGTGAAGAAAGGGATGGTGCTGTTAGGACCTTTGGCTTTAGGTTGCAAAGTGGCCTGGATGGATCTTCTGGTAGATGTTAGATGCCGAAATAAAGTGATAGCTTAGGAAGAGTTCCAGGTGACAATTCTACCCTCCCCTTCAGAATATGGAAAAAGAGAGAGACCCTCATTTTAAATATCAAACCCTCCCTGCAGATCCCTTGAAGGCCTGGAAACAGCAGGTAACAATGTATAAGTGACTTTGAATTAAAACTGAACTCCCTGTGTCCTTCACTTCTCCCTCAAATGCAGAATGATTTTCTAAGAATTTAATTACCTAAGAACACAGCATCAAAGCTGTTAGGCCCTTGTTAGTGTTAATTCAAACTTAATGTGCATGAGATTTAGAGATCTTAGATACCAGGAAAATGATTTCAATTTAAATAGCCCTCTTTGTCCTACACCTCACAAAACACCTTTTAACATAGTTTTTTTTTTAATACAATACTATAACCCAGGTTTCTCCCACTAAGAAAGGGATTCTCATATGGAGAAATCAGATGCTCTCTACATCAGCAGGGTATAGTTGAAAGAACAAATATGGGCTTTAGTGTCGTAGAAACCTAAGTTCAAATCTTAGAGGTTCACCTTTCTCCATGTGTCTGTGGGCAGAAGCTTACCTTCTCTGAACTTGAGTAAATTAACCTCTCAGCAAGGGGTCAGAGCTGATGGAAGGTGACTGGGGAGAGTTATCAAAGCGGGACAAATGCAGAGATGTGTCTGGAAGCCAGTGGTCCTCGAGGAGCCTAGTGTCTAGAATTAGCTGATCCACCCAAGTCAAAGAGGAGCTATGGAATGAATGCCAGAGTGAAGGACTTAAACCCAATGGCTGTTGTGACCTGCAATTAAACCATGGTTAATATAAAACAAAACCATAAAAGATCATAATGCTTTTCCTGTAAACCAGGAAAGCGTAACTGCTTTAAAAAACGTTATGGTCTTTTATATTAAATATCTATCCCATATGTTAACGGTGAGGTGATTGGGTAACAAAAGCCAATCCTACTGGAACACATTATTTCCAAAATGTGAGGTAAACTCTGTGATAAGGATTCCCTTAAAAGGCATAAAGAAATGCTCTGTCCCTATAATCTGAAAGCATGGCTTTGGGTAATTTGAAGGTCACTGTTTTAAAGTTTGAGATTAGAACTTTGTAATCAGAATAACAAAGATTCATGTGTGTATAATTAATTTTAAATCAGTGAGTGCCCCAGCATACTTGTTTCATGCATGTGTTGGGTTATAAATAATTTGAGCATCCACTGTGATAGAATAGTGCTCCTGCCTCATCTGCACTTCACATGAGGAAAGCCTATGATCAATAGCACCTTCCTAACTAATGTGTGAGATAATAGGGCAGAATATGTTCTCCCTTTTCTTAGATAACTTAAGTCCCAGAGAGAGTAGGGATCTTCTTCAGAGCCACACAGTGGAGTAGTAGAGCCCAAACAAAAAACCCAGAACTTCTGATTTCAAACCTAATATTCTTTTCAGTAAAAAGAAAATATTTCCAAGGAGTCACGACAAGCTTGATTATTCAGTAGGCAATTTTTCCCTCATAGCATTGTTTCTCTCTGCCCTGATTACCCTAACTTAGAACTCAGTATAGCCTCCCCACTCCCCTTTGCCTCTCCTCCTCCACAGGCTTTGCTTATAAAATAACTAGAGGGCCTGGTGCAAGAAATCCATGCACTGGTAGGGTCCCTAGCAGTGCCAGCTGATGGGCCAGGTACTCTCTTCCTTCCCCTGGCAGCTGGAGTCTCCCTCTCTTCCCCTTACTGGCCCTCCCTCAGGTTGTCCCAGTCAAGGGGACAATTTGCATACTAAGATTTGATTATATAGGATATGCAAGCTCTGGCCAAATAGGTCAATTGGTAAAAGAGTTGTCCCGATATGCCAAGAATATGGATTCAATCCCTGGTCAGAGCACATACAAGTAGCAACCGATGAATGTATAAATAAGTTTCTCTCTTTCTCAAATCAATAAATCTAATAATGTCCAGTGTCCATTTTAAAAAAATATATTTTTATTGATTTTTTTACAGAGAGGGAGAGGGATAGAGAGTTAGAAACATCGATGAGAGTGAGACATCCATCAGCTGCCTCTTGCACGCCCCCTCCTGGGGATGTGCCCACAACCAAGGTACATGCCCTTGATCGGAATCGAACCCGGGACCTTTCAGTCCACAGACCGACGCTCTATCCACTGAGCCAAACCGGTTTCAGCGCCAGTGTCCACTTTTTACATTTTAGTGTGAGTTTAAGCCACCATGGCCTCTCTCCCTTGGTCTTATATTTTAGTCATTTTCTTCCAGTTGAACAATTGCAAGGCTTTGTCTCCTATTATACAAACTTTAGGAGCATAAGGAGTTTTAAGAGTAAAATAAACTGCCGAAACCAGTTTGGCTCAGTGGATAGAGCATCAACCTGTGGACTGAAAGGTCCCAGGTGTGTTTTTTGGGGGATTTTTTTGTCTGACTGTTTATTTTTTTACTAGGGGCTTCTAGTAAAAGCAACAGATTTAGTTT
>JAAGEH010000030.1:23740503-23761228 GCA_011751065.1 Lasiurus cinereus | reverse complement strand
ATCAGAATCGAACCTGGGACCTTTCAGTCCACAGGTCGACTGGTAAAAGAGTTGTCCAGATCAACTTGGCTGTGGGCACAACCCCAGTAGGAGGCAGCTGATCGATATCCCTCTCTCATCTATGTTTCTAGCTCTCTATCCCTCTCCCTTTCTCTCTGAAAAAAATCAATAAAATATATTTTTTTTAAAAAAGAGTAAAAGAAACTAAATCTGTTGCTTTTACTAGAAGCCCCTAGTAAAAAAAATAAACAGACAAAAAAATCCCCCAAAAAACACACCTGGGATATAGGTGAATCTAATCTATAAAATACCTTTTATAACCTATCTAATAAAAGAGTAATATGCAAATTGACTGTACCTCTGCTATACCCACAAGCCATGCCCACAAGCCAATCAGGAGTGAATATGCAAATTAACCCAACCAAGATGGCTACAGCCACAGAGAGAGCAGGAGGAAGGCTTGGGTTGCCCTGGCAATGGAGGAAGCCAAGCTTCCCACACACCCTGGCCCACCTAGGCCTCTACGTAAGGCTACAAAGTTTCAGTTATAGACAATAAATTCCAACAAAAATGGCTGCCACCAGAGAGCGAGCAGAAGGCTTAGCTCTACTCTAGGCTACAAATTTTCAATTGTAGAAGATAAATAAATCCCAGATACGAGGGCCTCCCACTTGGGTTGCCAGGGGGCATGGCCATTCTGCAAACCACCATAGGCCCCTTACCCAGGCCACCCCATGTTCCAAGGGAACCCCCACCATGGTCTGGGACACCCTTCAGGGCAAACCAGCTGGCCCCCATCCGTGCACCAGGCCTCTATCCTATCTAATAAAAGAGTAATATTCAGATTGACCATCACTCCAACACACAAGATGGCTACCACAAGATGGCCAGCAGGGGAGGGCAGTTGGGAGGGACCTGGCCTACAAGGAAGGGCAGTTGGGAGTGATCAAGCCTGCAGGGGAGGGCAGTTAGGGGTGACCAGGCTGGCAGAAGAGGGAAGTTGTGGGTGACCGAGCCTGCAGGGAAGGACAGTTGGGAGGACCCAGGCTGACAGGGGAGAGCAATTGGGGGAGAGGGGGACCAGGCCTACAGGGGAGGGTAGTTAGGGGCAAACAAGCTGGCAGGGGAGCAGTTAGGCATCAATAAGGCTGGCAGGGGAGTGATTAGGGGGTGATCAGGCTGGCAGGCAGAAGTGGTTAGGGGCAGGCAGGAAGGCAGGCAGGCAAGCAGTTGAGAGCCAGCAGTCCTAGATTGTGAGAGGGATGTCCAACTGCCCTTGATCCCACTGAGATCAGACATCCCTTGAGGGGTTCTAGTTTGGAGAGGGTGCAGCCTGGGCTGGAGGACACCTCCCCTTGTGCACAAATTTCATGCACTGGGCTTCTAGTATTTTATAAAATACCACAAGATTGGAAGCTACCTCAAGGCAGGGATCATAGCTGTCTTGTTAGCCAGTGTATCTTTAGTGGTGGGATATGCAGGTCTGTCATATATTTAACACTCTAAATAACTCTAGAATCAACAAAATCAACCTAACCAATACAGCAAGTCATGTCAAATATGTCACATTTTCATAAGCTGAGTTTTTTAAAAAGTCACTGAATGGCAGACATATTTGAAAAGAGCTTCATAGCCATTGGAAAGGTTGGGAAAGAGTGTCTTAAGGCAGCTAAATAGTCTACCCTCTGCCTGTGGAATCAGGTCCAAAAGACACTGAAGCAGTAAAGAAGGAGGTAGGCATCCAGATGATGTGGTGGCAATAAGCATCTTCCTGAGATGACATGCCTAGACTTTCTTGGTTTTGGTCACTATTTTATTGTAGCATTTGTGTGTTTTTTAAATGCCACAGAAGAAGTAAGAATCCTGGCTTAAGATTTATGTTCTATCATATTTCTTACATTTACACCTTTCTCTTTTGAAGTGTGGGTTTATGCTTTGCTATTTGATGGGGGCTTATTAAAACATGGTGAACAGGATGGGAGTTGTTCCTCAAAATAGGCATTACACTATTATGGACCCCAGCTCAGATGAGGGCAGAATGCTTATCTAATACAAATTCAACTGATATATCTTGGAAGGAGTCACAATCCTATTTAGAAAGTGAGCCATAAACATAAACATATCTATATATATATATAAGCCCAGCAGCTGGAATGGCTGAACAACCAGAAAAACCGGTGGCTATGATGTGCACTGCAGCAGCCAACCAGCCTGATCCAGGCCCCAATCAGCCCCCAATCCACCTGGCCTGGTCCCTGACATTCCAATTAGGGGCAGGGCCAGTTGCCCAATTGCCCACAGACCTTCCCCCCTGTCCCCGTCGGCCCAGCCTGATGGGCCCCTATCAGGGCAGGCCGTCTGGACCCTATCTGCACATGAATTCGTGCACCTGGCCTCTAGTATGTTAATAAAAGTTTCCATGGGAAAAATATGAGTCTTAAGTCAGAAGTGGAAAGATGAGGATCAAACCACATTTAGAGTGTACAGTCTATGAGTTTTCATTTAGAACTGGGGACAATAATAGTGTAATGCCTATTTTTAATCAGTGTTTCCAGTGTAGTGTGTGTGTGTGGAGGGGGTGGCTTGATAGCATAGTGGAATGAGGTAGGCTAAATTGTGTTCTGTATTGGCTTTTATTTTACATGAGTGAGAACTCAAAATGAATGGAAACACTCTGTCCCTTGAAGGCAAGGATAATATCTTGGACAATGCTTTGTTTTTGTTGTCTCTAATAGATGCTCAATAGCTATTGATTATATTAATTAATTCATTAAAGGAGACAAATGCAGTGATTATTTATTCAATATAATAATAGGACACTCAAATGTCAGTTATATAGATTGGGTTATTTGGGATCTCACTCTCTAACTTGTAGAAGAGTGTTAGAGAAGTAAGTAGAGAAGTAAGTTGTATCATTTCTTAATGGTTTAAGATTTTTGTGTTTTGTATTTTATTTTTCACAAAGGAAAAAATAACATCATCCTCTAAATTCAAGACAGACTACATACATGAATGAAAAATGTATCACAATAATTATTCATTTCCAATAACTTACATATATAGCCACAGGCATGTGAGTGCATGATGGTTGGGCATAGAGAGTGATATTTTTATCCTTGACAATTCAAGATTTCTCAAGATTCCCAGTTATCTGAGAATACTAAATGGATTGTCCCTGGGATAGCTCAGGGAGGCTGTCAGCAAACCTTTCGATTGACAGGTTTATAGAAGTAAAAATAAATATAGCCAGGATACTTTGTAGTTTTATATTTAAGGCAAGATTATGTGAACATTTTTGTTATTCCTTTTCTCTTTACTTTTTGTTTCCTGATTTATGGCCTGCCTCATTAGAATGAAGGTTTTTGAAGGAGGAAATTGAACTATTATGGATTTTCCTGAGATAGTTGCTCTGTTCAGGGAATGTAGAATAAGCTTCTGAAAGTGTAGATCAGCTCTTAACACTTCTCCACTAAAGTCCCTCAATGATTTGTCTGCCCACAGCCTAAAGGAAGTCTGCCTGGCAGTTTCCAATGTGCGAGGGAATTTCCTAAGAGCTGTTGCTGCTGGGAGGGTAGGTTCTCACCTTAGAGGGCCCATATATGAGATCATAGACATGAGATTTCATCCTGTGGGCACTGGGGAGCCATTAAATGCTTTTAAATAAGGGCATGGCATAACCAGATTTGGGTTTCAGGTTATGTATCCATCACACAATATTTTTTTTCTCTTAGAACCCAGTTCTTTGTTGACTTCTTTGAAAACAAAACTCACAAAAGATATAAGTCTCTAAAAACGAGTGAAATGCATTGCAGTGTTAACCAACAGAGTGCAAGTTTGAGTACAAATAAAGAGACACTAGTGATATCTCATCTGGGCAGGAGCCACATGGTTGCCCAGAGAGAGATAAATCTTCACAAGTTTTTCTCTCTTTGGAACGACTTTGAGAATTTTAAAAGGGTGACAGTGTCACTGGAAAGGGATTAGTTGGAAAAGCCCTTTGAGCAGTGAAGAATCCTGAGGGTGAGTGGCTAAGGGATGAGATGACCTTTGTCCTGATAGACTCACAAGTCCCCTTCTTTTGAAGCCTGCTGATCACTCTCTTACCCTAAATTCTCTTTGGGAACGTGGTAGGGGGAGACATTCAAAATGCTCAGTAGCTACCTCTATTATAGAATTTAGGACACTATTTAGCAACACTACATGTTTACTTATCTTTCTCTTCAAATTTTTTTGTAAATTACTTTGAAACAGACCTACTCTCTCATTTCTTAGTTCCTAGCACTGCATCATTCACATGGAAGGCACTCAGGAATTTCTTTTTGGGTAAATGAACATATGAATGATAAAAATAGGCATGTTATAAATGAAGCAGAATAGTTGTTCAGAGAAATAGATATCAAGGGAGAATTTTGAAGGTTCCAGTCTCAAGGATACTTAAGGATTATAATGGATGTTCTTAACATAGGTATAGGTAATTAAGAATTGATCTGCAACTGTGAACTTCACTAAATGGGTTTCTGGATTCACCTACTGCAACTGGATCCTCAAAATGTAGTGACATACAATGTCTCCCAAGGAAACAGTATACCAAATTTTAGCAATCTTCATCTTGTTCATTTAATAGTCTGGTTAATAGTACATCTATACCAATGACAAAAATGAATGAGTTTTGGAACCAGATGATGTAGGTTGGCATTAATATCTGATTGGCTGGATGGGTGGAAGGGTGACTGACACACAAATAGGTCAAGTTGCCTACATTGTAAAATAACACTGGTGAAATAAAAAACAAATTCTGATTCCCAGAGCTGTAATGCTCATATAGAGGCAGAAGAAGGAAAGAGGATCAGTTAAAGATATTCCTTTTGAATTGATAGAAACATATATATATAGTCTTTTCTGCCATGAAGCAGGTAATATGTGGTTAAATATTAAATTTAAACCACAGACATTAGAGACTCCTCAAGGGGAATTATCCCTGTCAGAAATTAAGTGGAAACAGCCTTGGTTCTGAAGTGAGTTGGCTTATTTGATGCATTTTTATATATTTGGGGATAAATTCTTAAATGAAGAGATAGAACCTGCTAAGCTACTTAAATATTTGAATGCCATTTATGAAATTACTAGAGGGAGCCCTGGTGCATGAAATCAGCCCAGCCTGTACCCTCTCTAATCTGGGACCTTTCAGGGGATGTCTGACTGCTCGGCAGGCAGACATCCCTTTCACAAACTGGGACTGCTGGCTCCCAACCACTCGCCTGCCTGATTTCCCCTAACTGCTTCTTCCTGCCAGGCTGGCTCCCAACCATTCCCCTGCCTGATCACCCCCAACTGCCCTCTCCTGCTGGCATGATATCCCACATCTGCCCTCCCCTGCCAGCCATCTTGTAGCAGCCATCTTGTGACCACATGGGGGCAGCCATCTTGTGAGAGAGTATGATGGTCAATTTGCATATTACCTCTTTATTATATAGGACAGTGGTCCACAAACTGTGGCTCACAAGCCACATGTGGCTCTTTGGTCTCTTGAGTGTGTCTCTTCCACAAAATACCATGGCCTCGATGAGTCTATTTTGAAGAAGTGGAGTTAGAAGAAGTTTAAATTAAAAAAAATTGGCTCTCAAAATAAATTTCAATCATTATATTGTTGATATTTGGCTCTATTGACTAATGAGTTTGCTGACCACTGACATAGGATAAACTAAATCAATTAAAATGTAATGTTAAGTGTCTATCTAATATTGATACTCCCTATTGGATTCTTGGACTTTCTTTTAATATATTTTGTTAATTTTTTTCAGAGAGGAAGGGCAAGGGAGAGAGAGTTAGAAACATCAATGAGAGAGAAACATCAATCAGCTGCTTCCTGCACATCCCCTACTGGGGATGTGACCACAACCAAGGTACATGCCCTTGACCAGAATTGAACCTGGGACCCTTGAGTCTGCAGGCTGATGCTCTATCCACTAAGCCAAACCAGTTAGGGCAGATTCTTGGAATTTGAAGGGGTAAATTTTTTATCTTATAATTCTTGGGGTTTAGTTCAATATATGTTTTATTATCAGCTCTACATATAGTCAGCAGTTTAATGAGAATGGACACTAGCATCTTTGACTAAAAACAGCAACATAACAAATTATTTTAATTAGAATGATGTAATTATATTTAGGGAAGATACACTGGCAGATGTTGGTGTAGGAATTATATAAATAAACTAGAGGCCCAGTGCACAAATTTATGCACAGATGGGGTCCAGCCAGCCCACCCTGATTGGGCCAATTGGGCTGGGCCAGCTGAGGGAAGGAGACACAGGAGATTGACCAGCAAATGCCACCCCCTGCTCAAGCTCCTGATTGGTCAAACTCCCCTTCTGAGGTGAAAATGTGCAAATTAGCTTTTTATTATATAGCTGTGGTCAGCAAACTGCGGCTCTTTGGCCCCTTGAGCGTGGGGGCCACAAAATATCATGGCCTGGGTGAGTCTATTTTGAAGAAGTGTCATTAGAAGAAGTTTATGTTTAAAAAATTAGGCTCTTAAAAGAAATTTCAATCATTGTACTGTTGATATTTGACTCTGTGGACTAAAAAATTTGCCAATCACTGTTATATAGGATGCAATTTTCCCCAGTCTGAACTTGCTATGTTGCCTTAGGTAAGTCACATAACCTTTCTCAATTCTACTGTTCTAAATTATAAAACAAGGAATTTGCCTAGTTGATTTTCTTTTGCATATTGAAATTTTAAAAATATTATATCTATATTTTTATAAAATGAGATTCACTTTGATAAAATTTAATAAATATTTTGAACACCTACAATATTCTATTTTCTGTGAGAAGTCCTGGATATAATGATGAATGTGCACGACTTTTGTTCAGTGAATGCTCATTCATTCATTAATTCAATACATAGTCACTGATCAGCACTAGGAATATGTAGATGACTATATTCATGGCAAGAATCAAGGTTATAAATAGCACAACATATAAAAGAAGCAAAAGAGAGAAATGAAGAGACTTCTTTTAAACTAGGTCCTTTGGTATTTCCTGTGGCTAATAACCACAAAACGATTTCAATAAATAGGAATGGGGCAGGGTAGTTCTGGAGGAGGAATTATTAAGACCAAAAGAATGGAGGCAAACATGTGGAAGCATAGTCAGAAAAAGATCCCCATCATCTGTTGTGATTTGACCAGGAGTAGATACAGCTATGCTGCTAGAAGAAGATCATAAGATAAATTGAAGAAACAAAAAGAAATGAACTATTTGTTTCAATCACTGAAGGAAACTTCTGATCTACATGAAATTCCAGCACCAAATCTGTTAAACAGTACTCATCTTCTCCTTGTCATGATTCCCATTATTAAAATTTATGATTGTGTAACATTTTTACAATTTATCATTCATTACTTCATTACATATTTAAAAGTTCTTTTCTGAGTTTATAAGCATGGTTTTGATGGAAAGTAACAAATAATGCTGGCTTACAGGATTAAAATGATGTATTGGCTCCTGTTATTGGTAAAGTAATTCTGGTGGGCTTTAGGCAATGACTCCATCATATGTAAGTGTCTCTGCTATGATCTCCTTGGGTCCAGCTTTATCATAAGGTCTGTTACCTTTAGGAGCCTAGCTGATGCTTTCTGAGTTACAGGCTATTTTTGTCTCAATATTTCCACCCTAAGTCTAATTGGAGAAGGTTAGGTTCTCTGCCAATCCCAGAGTCAACTACTCTGGCCAAGGGAATGGAGGGTGTTGACTGGCTTAGCTTGCTTGGATCATGTGCTCCAACCCAGATCTGAAGATGGAGTCAGCTTCTGAGAAATCACATACTTTCCCAAATGGGAATTGGGTTTTTTAAGAAAAGAAAAATGGTGTGGGTTTAGGTAGAATTAATACTAAACTAGAAATTAAAGAACATATTTTAAAGGAATGTAAGTACTTTTGTTGCAATTTTATAGCTGAGGAATGGAGGTTCATAGTACTCTTGCACAAAGATAAAACTTTCTCTGAGAATATATATGTAGAGAGAAAAAGTTACCTATATTGTGTCTGTTATCACGAAAACCTTCCTCCTCCTCCCCTTCTTCCTTCTCTTCCTTCTTCTTCTCCTCCTCATTTGAAAAACTAGAGATAATAGCACCTACTTCACAGGATTGTTGAGAAAATTAAATGAGACATTTACCAATCCAGGTGACCAAATGCCTTTTCATTCATTATGTGTTAAATGCTGAAAACATCCAGGGAAGTAGCTGAGGACATCCAATCTAAGAGTGAATGAATTATTGAGGCCTAGTGTGGTTATTAGCCACAGGAAACACCAAAGCAAAGCTTGTGATTCCAAGCCTTACCATTCTCCTCACTGCCTGATGCTGATTTTTAATGAGATCCCAGCTCTGTGTCTTCCCCATGCAGCTAACAGGATCCACATGCAGGGAACTACACATGCAAATTATTATTAGCCTGAAAACGGGTAATTACTATTTTTTATATGTGCATCACCACAGATGATCTTTGTGTTAGACATTCTTAAGCAATGAATGGCTGAACCAAGGGGCTGTGTTTCATTCAGACTATCATTAATTCTAAATAAATTTATGTACTGTCACTCATGTTGCTCAAACAATGCAAAGCAAAGAGCAAAGAATGACTGAGCAATCTTAGCTTGCAAGGGCTAGAAAAAAAGCTAGAAATCACCTACCCCAACCTTTTAATTTACATATGAGGGGATTGAGGGCTGAATGGAGAAGGTTACACAATTAATTAGTGGCAGAGCTGGGGCCAGAACCCATTTTCTTTACTTCTGTGCCCAAGTCTTATCATTAAAGCATGAATGTTGATCATCTGACTTCTTTTGGTTAGGAATCACCTGATAATTTAAGCCACATTGAAGGTATAGAATAGAGAGACACTTAATGTGCTAAATAAAAACATAATATGAATCTTTTACAAATTCCCTTGTACTATGTTAATTTTATCTTGCAATTTCTATAGTACACTTGGTGTGTGTGTGAGGGGGAGGGTTTTAGGAGGAAGTGAATGGGTATCTAAGTCCTGCCAATGCAAAGGTATGAACTAAAAACATTTTACATTAAAACAAAGCAAATTGCTTATGGTAACCATTGCATAATGAAGGAACACAATGAAGAATTACAGTTCAAATTACTTATCAGGTCTCTTCCATTTTCAAAGTTTTTAAAGTAGAAAATTGCACAGTATAATTACAGTAAGTTAATTTGCATTCATATTACAATTCAATGAGCAATTATATTCTTTTTTTATTTAAAAATATAAAACGTGTGATTTGCATCAGTATGTTTCCAGGAAAGAGTGGCAACTTTTTCCTCCTGCAGTTTTCAGACAAATTCAACCATGCAGGACTGTCTGATAGAGTTGTAGCCTCTTATTTGCTTTTGGGGAACCATTTGGAGTGTGACTACACTTTCACTGGTTTTGGGCAAGAGCTCTTCAAGGAATCATGAAAATTATGGTTTGCAAGGAAACTTAGAGGTCTTATTGTCTGACTCCTTGATGTCATTCACTTCCAACTTCTGAAGCTTTAGTTTCTTTCGAGAATTCCTGTCAGACCATTGTCCAACCTATATTTGGTTAACCCCTATGCCAGGAATTTCTTGACCTTCTGATAACATTAATATCATCGCTGTATGGTGATTTGATTTTCTGGAGGGTGCTCCATTTTGGTCTAACCATTCTTTCCCTTCAATTTTATGTTATATTAGTTTCAGGTGTACAGCAGAGTGGCTAAGCATTTATATAATTTATTAAGTGAGTCCCCAATAAGGCTAGTACTCACCTGGCACCATACATAGTTTTTATAATATTATATAGTTAATAATATTATGCTTTTCTTTACATCCCATGACTACTTTGAAAGTAATGATTTGTACTTACTAATCCCTTCCCCCTTTTCACCCATCCCTCCAAAACCCCTGATATCTGGCAATCATCAGTTTGTTCTCTATATCTATGAGTCTGTTTCTATTTTGTTTGTTTTGTTCTTTTTTAATTAATTTTTTATACATATCTCCCCATTGCCCCCCCTTCCTTCCAGGTATACCCCAACCCCCCAGTGTCTATGTATATTGGTTATGCTTATATGCATGCATACAAGTCCTTTGATTGATCTCTTATCTACCTCACCTAACTTTAATCTTTCTGCTGTAATTTCACAGTCTGTTTGATGCTTTACTGCCTCTGTATCTATCCTTTTGTTCATCAGCTTATAATGTTCTTTATTATCCACAAATGAGTGAGGTCATGTGGTGTTTCTCCTCCAATGACTGGCTTATTTCACTTAGCATAATGCTCTCCAGTTCCTTCCAGGTTGCTACAAACGGGAAGAATTCCTTCTTTTTTATTGCAGCATAGAATTCCATTGTGTAGATGTACCATAGTTTTCTGATCCACTCATCTGCTGATGAGCACCTAGGCTGTTGCCAAATTGTAGCTATTGTAAATTGTGCTGCTATAAACATAGGGCTGCGTAAATCCTTTCTGATTGTTGTTCTAGTTTCTTAGGATATATTCCTAAGAGTGGGATTGCTGGGTCAAATGGGAGTTCCATTTTTAGTTTTTTGAGGAAACTCCATACTGTTCTCCACAGTGGCTGCACAAGTTTGCATTCCTATCAGCAGTGCACGAGAGTTCCTCTTTCTCCACATCCTCCCCAACACTTGTCATTAGTTGATTTGTTGATGATTGCCATTCTGACAGGTGTGAGATGGTATCGCATTGTCGTTTTGATTTGCATCTCTTGAATAATTAGCGATTTTGAGCATGTTTTCATTTTCTCTTGGCTTTTCTTGTGTCCTCTTTCAAAAAGGCTCTACTTAAGTCCATTGCCCATTTTGTTATTGGATCATTTATCTTCCTTTTATTAAGTTGTATAAGTTGCCTGTAGATGTTAGAGATAAAACCTTTATCAGTGATAACTTTTGCAAATATGTTCTCCCATGCAGTGGGCTTTCTTGTTGTTTTGTTGATGGTTTCTTTTGCAGTGCAAAAGCTTTTTATTTTGATGTAGTCCCATTTGTTTAGTTTTTCTTTAGCTTCCATTGCCCTTGGAGAAGTATCAGTGAAGAAGTTCTTCTGGCATATGTCTGAGATTGTGTTGCCTGTGGATTCCTCTATTTTTATGGTTTCTGTCTTGTGTTTTAAGTCCTGTATCCATTTGGAGTTTATTTTTGTGTATGGTGTAAGTTGGTGGTATAGTTTCATTTTTTTGCATGTATCTGTCCAATTCTCCCAACACCATTTATTGAAGAGGCTGTCTTGACTTCATTGTATGTTCATGCCTCCTTTGTCAAATATTAATTGAGCAGAGTGGTTTGGGTGGATATCTGGATTCTCTATTCTATTCCATTGGTTAATGTGTCTATTCTTGTGCCAGTACCAGGCTCTTTTGAGAACCCTTGCTTTGTAATATAGCTTGAAATTTTGTATTGAGATCCCACCTACTTTATTCTTCTTTCTCAAGATTTCTGTGGCTATTTGGGGTCTTCTTTTGTTCCAGATGAATCTTTGGAGACTTCTTTCTAGGTCTATGAAATATGTTGTTGGTATTTTAATGGGTAGTGCATTGAATTGATAGATTGCTTTGGGTAGTATGAACATTTTAATGATGTTGATTCTCCCAATTCATGAACATGGTATACTCTTCCATCTATTTACATCTTCCTCTATCTCTTTTTTCAGTGTCCTGTAGTTTTCTGCATATAGGTCTTTTACCTCCTTAGTTTTTAGGTTTATTCCTAGGTATCTTAATTTTTTTGGTGCGATGGTAAATGGGATTGCTTTTTTAGTCCCTCTTTCTGTAAGTTCACTATTAGTGTATAGAAATGCCATAGATTTCTTGGCATTGATTTTGTATCCTGCTACATTGCTGAATTCATGTATTAAGTCTATTAGTTTTTGGATGGAGTCCTTTGGGTTTTTTATTTACAGTATCATGTCATCTGCAAATAAGGATAGCTTTATTTCTTCTTTTCCAATTTGGATGCCTTTTATTTCATCTTCTTGTCTAATTGCAATGGCTAATACTCCCAGTACTATGTTGAACAGGAATGGTGAGATTGGGCATCCCTGTCTTGTTCCTGTTCTTAGGGGAAATGGTCTTAGTTTTTGCCCATTGAGTATGATATTGGCTGTGAGTTTATCATATATGGCTTTTATGATATTGAGGTATGATCCTTCTATTCCCACCTTGCTGGAAGTTTTTATCAAGAAAGCATGTTGGATTTTGTCAAATGCTTTTTCTGCATCAATTGATATGATTATGTGATTTTTATCTCTCAATTTATATTATGTATCACATTTATTGATTTGCATATATTGTACCATCCTTGAATTTCTGGGATGAATCCTACTTGGTCATGGTGTATGATCTTTCTGATGTACTGCTGGATCTGATTTGCTAGAATTTTGTTGAGGATTTTGGTATGTTCATGATAGATATTGGCCTGTAATTCTCTTTCATAACTTTCATTCATTTTATGACAGAGTAATATTTCATTGTATATATGTATCAAAATCTCTTTATCCAATCATCTTCTTATGAATACTTGAGTTGTTTCCATAACTTGACTACTGTAAATGATATGGCAGTGAACATAAGCTGCATATATCTTTTTAAATTAGTATTATAGATTTCTTCAGATAAATACCCAGAAGTGGAATTGCTAGGTTATAAGGTAGCTCTACTGTTAATTTTTTAAGGAACCTCCATATTGTATATTGCCTCACATCTATCAGAGTGGCTCTCATCAATAAATCAACAAACAACAAGTGTTGGCAAGGATGTGGAGAAAAAAGAATCCTCATACAGTGTTGATATAACCATTCTTGCATTAATGTACTTTAAAGGATACTTTTTTACACATTTATTGTTTTGGGGGTGCCAGGCATGACATAGAGTACTCTTTTTATATTGAAATATAACATGCTCCTCTTTTTCTATGCCTGCTTTTTAATTTTTTAAATTGAGATAAATAGTCATAATAAAATGCATAAATCTTGAGAGTAATTTTATCTGTCTGGCTTTTTTCACAATATATTTTTGAGATTCATCCATTTTACTGCATATGGTCAGTAGTATTGTGTTTACTTGCAGAGTAGTATTCCACTGTATGATATTCTGCGATCTGTTTATTTATTCTATTGTGGAAAAACATTTGTTTCTAGTTTGACCTATTGGGAATAAGGCTGCTATACTTTTTAGTACACATGCTTTATTTCTTTTGGGTAAATACCTAGGAGAGATATACCTATAATTTCCTATAGAGCAGATGTGTGCTTAACTTGATAAGAAAGTGATAAGTAATTTTCCAAAATGGTAATGCTATTTTACACTTTCATCGGCAATTTATGAGAGCTCTACATCCTCACCAATATTTAATGTTATCAGTCTTTCTAATTTCAGCCATTTTAGTGGGTGTGAAGTCATATCTCTTTACAGTTTTATTTTTAATGATGTTGAATACCTTTTTATGTGCCTACTGGCCATTCATATTTCTTCTTTTGGAAAGTGTCTATTTAAGTATTCTGTCCATTTTAATTACTTATGTGTAGAAGTCCTTTACATTTTCTAGATTCAGGTCATTTGTCTAATATATGTATTGTTAATATTTTCTCCAGATTGTAGTTTATCATTAATTTTCTTAATGTTGTCATTTGATCAACACACATTTGAAATTTTGATAAAGTCCAATTTATCATTTTTTCATTGATTTTGTGTCATCTCTAAGAAATCTGTGCATACCTCCAAATTGTGAAGATACTCCCTAAGGTTCTCCTCTGGAACTTTAGCATTTTAGCAATTACATTTTACTCCATTTATGATGGGGGGAAGGGACTGAGGTTAATGTTTTTTCATATGTTTATACAGTTACCCCAGTACCATGTTTTAAATACTTTTCTTTTCTTTATAAATTGCATTGGCCTTTTGTAGAAAAAAATAAATGTCAATTGACTATATATGGTCTATTTCTAGATTCTCTACTCAGTTCCATTGATCAAGTTATCTATCCTTAAAGCTAATACCATACTGTCTTAATTATTGTAGCTTTATAGTAAATGTTGAAATCAGACAGGATAAGCTCTCAACTTTGCTCTTCTCTCAGGATTGTTTTGGCTATTCCAAGCCCCATTGTGTTTCTATATACATTTTAGAATTAGTTTGTTGATTTCTTGAGAAAGTGAGTTGAAATTTTTAATAGGATTGTGTTAAATGTGTAGTTCAATTTGGGGAGAATTGACATCTTATCAGTATTGAGTTTTCCAAAGCATGAACATGTTATGCCTATCCATTTATTTGGGTTTTCTTTGTTTTCATCAATATTTTACAAGTTTTGGTACATAAACCTTCTACAACGTTTGCTCAATTAATTCCTAAGTATTTTGTGTTATACTATTATAAATTTCATTTCAATTTTTCTGTCTGATGAGCTGTGTAACTTTGAGTAAAATATTTAACCTCCTGAGTTTATTTCTAGCCTGTAAAATGGGAGTTCATGTTCTTAGAACAAGGCCAAGTATAAATATATACAAATAGCATTTTTAAAGTATTAAATTGGATAACATATAGAAAATTTCTTATGAAATGTTTGGAATATTAGACAAAATTCTTTTGATCAAAAATGGGGGGAAAACTCAGAGGGAATAGTAGTTGGCTTCAGGCATGGCTAAATTAAACCCTTTCAACAATGTCCTCATAAATCTCTATTTTTACAAAAATCTTAGTCTCTTTTTCTACCCTTAGTTTCATGCTCTAAAGGATTTTTCTTATGGAATGGGCTTCAGCAGATACAGGCTTAATATCTTTCCAGTTTCCAGTCCAGTGGTAAAGAAACAGTATTGTCCCAATTGCTGTCTCAAAATTATAGAGGTTAACCATTTGACCATCCCTGAATTGTGACCAAAAAAAAAAAAAGTGTTGTACTATTCAACCCCAGAGCTGATGGGGCCGGTAGAATCAGCTCTACCAGAGCTAAATAGAAAAAAATATATTATTTGGTGGAGGACTGGTTCCCCAAAGAAAGATGAACATTGTTTACAGAAGAAGGAGGAATGGCACCATAAAGGCAAACAATAAATACCTGCCATACCTTTAACAAATTAGTCACAAAATTCATGGCAGCTATGCTGCATGATGTGCCGATTCTTCTCTGCCCCATACTTGCTAAGCATCAGAAACTCAGTTATTTTCTGATAGCTTTTAGTCTACTCCTATTTTCAAGTACTAACATCACCTTAAAGTCCACTTTATGAGTGAAAAAAATATGGGGGGTTTGTATTGGGACTTAAGAGCCCTGTAACAATCACTTTAGCTCTCCACTTTGTTTCTACTGTGCATTTAGCTAATATGAACAGACTGGTGGTATAAATTCAATTGCAGTGTTGCTACTTTCCTCCACCCCCTCTTTGGAAAAATAAAAGGAGTGCTATTTATAGAGACTGCAAACCAGAGTCAAGTTCAGCGGTACTGCCCCTCAAACTTTTCCTGGAAGCAAGAAAGGCCATTTTCATGAAAGAAGGGGTCTTCTATTTTGATAAAGCTACATAGAAATTTTTTTTACCTCAGAAGAAAAATATCAGTTGGATATTTTACTTAAGTCTAGGACAGTGATCGGCAAACCATGACTCATGAGCTACATGCGGCTCTTTGGCCCCTTGAGTGTGGCTCTTCCACAAAATACCATGTGTGGGCGTGCACGTACAGTGTGGTTGAAGGAGTACCTTAATTAAGTTAATAACAATGTACCTACCTATATGGTTTAAGTTTAAAAAATTTGGCTCTCAAAAGAAATGTCAATGGTTGTACTGTTAATATTTGGCTCTGTTGACTAATGAGTTTGCCTACCACTGGTTTAGGACATATAAGAAAAGCATCTGAAATGTGGATAATGTCAGGGTTTCTAAATATTTTTCCTGCTTTTTTAAAGTGGACCCCTAAATTCCAGAGTCCTAAACATGGCAAACCAAACCCTTTACAATTTTGTCCTCCCCCACCCGCCCTCCAGAGTCAAATACAGCCACCCCAGAAAAGAATCTCTTTTATGCTTTCACAGGGTTTCCTTTCTTTGCCTGATATACTTCCCTGTTTCATCTGGTTACTTGTTATCTTTCAAGATGACATCCTTTTTTCATTCTTGAGATAATGTCCAATGCATTATCTCATTATCTCACTCTTAACATCCTACCCTGAGTTAAATACTCCTAGTTGATGTGCCTATAACCTTCTGTACTTAGTATTATAGAATTTATCTCAATGCAATGTGATTGTGTCTTTCCTTCACATTGCTATGAGTTGTTTAAATTCTTTTGGTATCTTTTTCTTCTCTGCCAATGCCTAACATTGTGTCTGATATAGGGTAAGCAATCAGTAAACATTTTTGTATAAGTGAATATAATCTGAGTTTGAACATGAACTTGAATAAGGACTGTGAGAGGTTTATGTACCTTTATGCTTAACCTTTGATATTTGTGCATTCTATATGTTAGTATACTTTGAACAAATGATGTCTCTCATAAACTTGATAGAAATGTTCCTACTGAACATTATTAACAATTTTATTAATTTGAGAGCCTTTATGTGTATAGAAATATTAACATATTCCTGGCATATGTATGCAGTATAAACTATTTAATAAATAGTGGCTATGTAGTAATTTGTGTCTGAAACCCTCAAATCTTATAGCACAAACTCATTTTATTATGCTCCTTCCAATGAGAGGTATATTTCAAACAATTATAGAAAGAAACAGAATTTTAAATATTGAATACACAAAATGTGCTACTTTGCATCACTTCTTTGGAGGAGGAGTTACTACTAGATGGATTTATGATTTCTGACATATGCTTTTGCTTTCAATCATGGGTCAGTCTCAACCAGCACTTAAACAGGTTGCCTCTCTAAGTATCTTGAGAGCCATGTGCATGGGGATGCATTATGTTAAGTTCAATAAAACTTTTTGCCCATCTGCATGCTGCTTATGTCCATGTTTTAATCCACTTGACTGAGTTTTTCAAGGGCAGGATCTATTTCTGATTGGTCATCATTATTCTTAATGCCTAGTACAGTGCCTGATATATAGAATGGACTCCGTTAATGTTGATGATTACAATGAACTGGTTTGGAATTATCCTGGAAAGAGATGTGACTTACTCTGATTCTGCCATGTCCATTGCATTATCTCATTGAAGGCTCACAGTAGTCTCATGAAGCAGGTGTCTCACCAAGCGGTTATCACCATTGGAGAATTGAGAATTTGAGAATTTGAAGTTTGGAGAGGTAAGCAACTTATCAAAGATGACTCAAGCCCATCAGAGTCCAGTCTCTATTCTATCCAGTACACAGTAATTAGAGTACTTTTTTCATTGGGCAACAGCAAAGGCTAAATAAGTTAAGTTATAGAAAGCCCACAGAAAGGTGCCTGGCACATAATAAGCAATAATACATACATCTTTGCTGTTCTTATCACTTTGATGTTTCTCAAAGTAGATGATAAAGGGATGCATACTGTTTTTTTTTCCTTATGTTGTACTTCATACAAATCACATTGTAATTTAAATGAGGAAAAAAGAAAAGACACCCTAAATTTTGGATGAGTTGGTTCTTGACATATTTAGCATATAATATGTTAAAATAGTACTTTAAAATTTGGTGTGACTGAACCAGTAGACTATTGGGTCCTTGGGTAGTTGTATGCAATTAGAATCTATATATTATGTCTTCTTTTACCTGGGAATTGGGAGCAGCTGCAGCTTATTGCCCCAGTTGGATTTAATGGGAATTTACTCAGCTTCATGGTGGACATTGTCCAGCACTGAATAGAGATAGAGTTTTACACAAGCCTCTTCCATTTCTATTACTGGGCCAATTCAGTGTCTCACACTCCCTTCAATTCTGGAATCATATTGTCAATGGAAACCATAACAAGGTGGAAGTGGGAGGCAGTGAAGGCAACAACTCTCATATTCAGGGTCTTAAAATGCACATATAATAAAAGATTTTGATGTCCCCTGACTGTCCGCTAGAGCAGTGAGAAGCTTTAGGATTTTTTTGGTAGGATCAATGGAGAGTTAGACCTAGGTTGGATTACCTAAGGTAAAGTTGGAGAGACTTGAGCTATCATTAGATAGTTGGTCACATCCTATCAAGGGGGGTGGTGGGGGGTGGATGGTTGACACCTCCCTCCCACCTTGTTGGGAGTTGCCTCTGATCAACTATTCTCCCAAGATTGCATCCTGCCCATGACCTCTCACATTTTTCTTGTCTCTGTGTAAATTGCTATCTTTTCAGAAGGTGCATGACAGCCTCCCTTAGCTGGTGCCTCCATTTGTACAGAAGCTGTTATTACGGAATAAGTTTAATGGGTCGTGAATTTAGTGGAGGAAGGGAGGGTCTCTCCATGACTTTGTATGTATCAGGCAGGGACCTATTGGCTCCACAAGGAGTGCATTAGGCTAAATATTTTTAGCCCATTGACTATGGAGGTAATAACCCTAAATGCTTCATTAAATTTCGTGGGTGAGTGACAGAAGCTATGAGGGGAGAAAAAACAAAACTCAAATCCACCACATTAGCTTTATTATTACACAGCTGGAAGGCAGGAGTATGACTCCTAAAAAGGATCAAAATAAACTTTTTAAGGAACTGTTGCATATCTCCTCTCCTCTCCCTTCTTCTTCCTCCTCCTCCTCTTCCTCCTCCTCCACTACTCTTCTTCTTCTTCTTCTTCCTCTTCTTCTTCTTCTTCTTCTTCTTCTTCTTCTTCTTCTTCTTCTTCTTCTTCCTCTCTCTCTCTCTCTCTCTCTCTCTCTCTCTCTCTCTCTCTCTCTCTCTCCTCTCTCTCTCTCTCTCATCCTTCTTCACTCCCCTTTTCCCGCCCTCCCTTCCTTCTTCCCTCTCTCCATCCTCCTGCTCTAATGGGGCAGTCCTTGGTTTGATTTTCCTCCCACACCTGGCATTTGGGTCGCTGGAGTCCAGTATATCACAACAGGTTGAATCCAGTCTCAGGGTAGAAAAGTTTCCAGACCAACACAATATTTTCTGTCATTTATTGGGTCTTAGTGAACTAAGACCAGAACAGGGCCCTCTGCTCCTGTTCTAATCTGAGGCTTTTGCTTTCCCAGGACTCTAAGAAAAGGAGTGGGGAAGGTGGAGAGGAAGGAGAAGAGTTTGGGTTGACCTAGGCCTGCACACTCTCAGGGACAGGAATCCCTTGCTGGGAAAACCAAATTGATTACAACCCCCACCCAATTTAGTCTGGGAAACCTCAAGGAGGACCAAAGCTGCCAAACCAGGTTTGACCGCTGGGAGCTAGCGCCCCCTCTCGCCAAGGGATGTGGGGGCAACACACCTTCGCCTGGCCTCTGTTTTAGAGTTCGCCCTCTGGCACTCTGGATATTTGGGTGTGCGATTATTGGGAGGCCTGGATAAAAGAATAGGCCCTAGGGAGGCCAGGCGGGGGCTGCTGGTGGTGATGGTGACGAAAACACTGGACACTTGATAAAAGCCAAGTCGGATAGCTTTTCCCCTTTCTCTCCCTCACCCCTCCACCCGCCCGCACAGCGGGGGCGGGGACGGGCACTCAGGCCAGGCTCTCTCTCCGAGCCGGGACGCGCAGTGAGCGCCACGGGTCCACAGGCGCGCCTGCAAACCGCGGCGCCCCCGCTCGCTCGGTGGCTGGCTCTTCCTCCTCCTCCTCCTCTTCCTCCTCCTCCTCGTCGCCACCGCGACTCAGCTAAGCTCGGTGGCGCGGGAGGCGCCCGGGTGGGAACGGGAGCCGCGAGGTCCGAGCCAGGGGCGCGCGGCGAGCGGACCTGAGGCTGCAGCCCCGAGCCAGCAGGTGAGCGGCGCTACGGGGCGCCCCGTGGGTGTGCGGAGGGTGGGGCGGGGGCTGCAAGAGAAGGCGGGTCTGCACGCGGGGCGGTCTCCTCCCCCAGCTCTGACGCGAGGTCCGTGGCTCTAGGGGAGGATGGACTCAGCTCTACGCTCGCCCGGGCTTCCCCGGGCTGGAGAGCGCGCCTGAGTGCCGCCGCTCGCCGGGAATGGGGAGTCGCTTCCCGGGCGGCTGCGGCAGCGGAGGAGGATGCTCGCGGCCAGCCAAGGTGAGGCGCGAGCGGGAACACAGCGCCGGGACACCCGGAGCCCCCAGGGGCGGGGGAAGGCTCCTGGGGCTCCCCTCTCAAGAGTTTGGCTAGGGGTGCTGCGCGGAAGGCTGCTGCAGCTTCCTCCGCTTGCTGGAGGGAAAGGGCGACCTTTGCGCCTTCCTTGTGGGTCTCCCCATAACCCCTATTCTCCCTACTTCCGACCACGCGTGATCCCCTCTCTACCCCTGCTCACCCGAAACATTCCTCTCTCTCCGGGACTCTCTGCACCTTTCTTCCTCCTGCGCTTTCGGCTCTACTCCTTTTTCCCACTCCTGAAGCCATCCGTGCTCCCGAACCCTCCTCCCCTCCTCGCTAGCGGCGTGCCCCGGCCGGACCCTCTTTCTTACTCGACGCTTTTCACTTCCTTACACCTGGGCAGCGCGCCTCTGCCCCGACCGGTGGAAGAACGGACCCATCTCAGTAGCGTCCAACCTTTCGCAGGCATAGGGCTACACTCCCTGTCTCCTCGGACCCCAGCCCTTCTCCGAGTCCTCCTAGGGCTCAGTTCTCTGTAGCTCCCCCACCTCCATTCCACTCCGCAGTCCCACGCCGCCC
>JAAGEH010000030.1:23483360-23740493 GCA_011751065.1 Lasiurus cinereus | reverse complement strand
AAAGCCCTGAGAAGGGGGCTAAGGCGTGGGGAAAACCTGGAGTCAGGGAGTCAGCGATGGGGGGGGGGCGGGGTTGTGCTGCTGCGTCGTAAAGGGGCCATTGGATGTACATTTTGAAATGTACAAAGTGTGTTTCAAAACGGCGGTGGTTGCTGCACCCCAGACTCTCCCTTCCCCCTCTGTCTTCGTCCCGGGAAGTACTGTGACTCCTGGTGGGAGGGCGCATCTTTTCTGTGCACCTTTTAAAGCTCCCCCTCTTCCCCCCCCCCTTTTTTTTTTCTGGTGTTGCTTGTGGACCGGGCCGGGGAATTGGGGGAAGTGAGGAGGAGAGGAGGGGTGCACCAATGGGGTGGGGGGTGGGAGCGCGACTCTCGCGGCCCACGCCACTTAGCTTCTGTGTCGCTCCCTCCCCGGGACGCGCCAGACTGTGTCTGTCTCACTCCCTGTAAACTCGCTTCCACCCCCAAGTGCCTCCACCCCCAACTGCCTCACACAAGTCTTCATTGTTGGGGGTCTGCCTGGGCACTTCCGCCTGGCCTGGGAGAGTCTGAAGGAATGGGGGAGCGGTGGGGAGGCCCAGGCGATGGGCCACCACGCCGGGGCTCGGGCTGGGTGCTCCGCGGCGGCGGCGGGCGAGGCGGAGAGCGCCGCGGCGTGGGCATCCGCGCGCTGCCGGGAGTGCGGACCCGGGCGACGAGGGCCGAGTGAGTGCCCGCGTGGGTGCGCGCCTGCGGGTGTGTGGATGCCGGTGCACTCCTGGGACGAGTGGAAAGCCTGCAGAAGAGAGCGAGCGCGCCTTTTCTGCTCCTGCGTGGGGTGGACGGGCGGGTTCTCTGAGATGGGAGCTACAATGCAGTTCTGGGCGAGTGGCTGGGACGCCAGAACCAGGATCCGCTGACCCTTGGCGCTCCCTCCTCTCCTCTCCTCTCCTGGCCCCTTGGATACACCTTCACAAGGTTTATGGTTTTGAATAAAGGCCTTGTGGGGGTTCGGCTGACACTTTATAATGCTTAACGTATTTTTAAGTAATCATATAAATTAAAGGTAGCTTACGTCCACAACCCTCTAATTATCCTGTTCACGTCTGTACATTTATGCACCAATTATAGGTCTTTGAGAAATCCATAATATTACAAACCATCCCCACCCCCTGAATTAGCACTCATTGTTTTTGTTATCTCAATGACGAGTGATTGTAAATGGAACCTTGCATCACACTGGCTTGGGGAGAGATACTGGGGAGTGGGGGGAGGGAGAGGTTGGCTGAAGTAGGAACACCCCCCCCCCCACCCCATCTCTCTCACTACCTATCCTGACAAGGCTTGTTGATAATTTGGGAATCTAAAAGAGATCAAGGATTTTCTTGATTTCCTATTGAGAAGGACGACCTAATCAAAAGCTGGGTAAAAGTCAACTTCTAAGCAATCAGAAATCCTCTACTGATGTCTTTGATTGAAACCCTGGCATTCAAATGGAGTATCTGAGTACTGGAGGAGGTGGTTTTTGAAGCACTATTGTTCTTTTCCGTACATAGAGGCCCTCTTAAAGGTTTAGGAAGTTCAAAATTCGGTGATTTGAAAGAGTGACATTGGAACTATTTGGCCACGCTGAGAGGATCCAAAGGGATGAGAGAAGAGACCGAGGTGGGAAGTACAGACGTGTTGTTACTACCTGCTTAAGAAAGGTGCCCTTCTCAAGTAGGAATTCAGTTCTACACATCAAGTTGACAATTAGAGCTCTTCGTACAGCAAATTTAGAAAATGTTTTTTTTTTTTTGGTGGTTTGCTTATGGGTTGAATAGGCATATCTAAGACATTTAATCCTGTGCATTGTATTCAACAATAAAATCTGAATAAAAATTACTTATTGTTGATGAAGCTCATCTCTCAAGCTGTTTCACAGTATGTTTCCTTTGCAAGGCATACCATTGTGTGAGGCTGCCAGGAGGAGATGGTATCACTCATTGTTCATTTTCTTCTTCCAAAGCCAGGCAGGAATCTGCCGCTTCACTCCCCCTTTGCCCTCCAGAGTAATTTTTTTCTGAAATGGGTGGGTGTTTGGCATGGTACCCGATAGTACCCATTTTGCAAATTGCAGTTGGTGGATTTCAGATGCCTAGAGCTATCCTGCAGGCAAATGAAGAATCTAATTTAGGCAGCATTCCATTTTGATAATTCAATCAAGTCAAACATTTTGTTTTTGCTGAAATTTAATCCTTCTCTGAAACTAACAAAGCTAACAAAGCAAGAAAATCACAATTTATGTCTCTTAGATGGCCCTTTTAAAAATTGAAGGCTGCTGTCAGGAACTTTCAGTGCTATTGAGGGCTTACTGTGACAATGTCCACAAGTGATGGAGGATAGTAAGTCACTGTCAAAACCTCAGTTTCATTATTTGCAAAACAGGGGCAATATTATCTACCTGTGGATCTTTGAGCAATTTCATGGGGGGCAGGGAAAGTGTCATTGGGTGCTTTGGCAGGATTTCAGGAGAAGGGTAACTGTTAGCAATAGACAGCATGCGATTCTTCTGTGGAGAGAGCATAGTATTTGGGATTGGAATGCCAGGGTTGAATTCAGGTACTTTCTGACTTTGTCATGTTTGGCAAATCAATTCTCTTATTAATAAAAACAAGAATAATTCACCTTTATAGAGTACTTACTAAGAATCAGGTATCCTTTTAAGCACTTTGAATTATTTATTTATTCTTTTTACATTTTTATTATTTTAAAAAGATATATTTTTTTTTCTTGATTTCAGAGAGGAAGGGAGAGGGAAAGAGATAGAAACATCAATGATGAGAGAACATCATTGATTGTCTGCCTCCTGCAGGCCTCATACTGGGGATTGTCCTGAACTGACCAGGAATCAAACCATGATTTCCTGGTTCATAGGTTGATGCTCAATCACTGAGCCATGTAGGACAGAGAATTCTTCTTTTAAAAAATATTTATTGTTGAAGTATTACATATGACATATGTCCCCTTTCTCCCACTGACCTCTTACAGCCCCTCATCTCATAATTTATTCTTTAAATAACCCTAGGAAGTAAATACTTGTATTCTCATTTCCATTTGATTGATAAGGAAACTGGCGAACAGAGAGTTGGTAACTGGCCCAAGGTTATCAACACAGCTGGGAAGGTATAGGACTAGGATTTGAATCCATGCATTCTGGTTCAAAGCTGCCCTAATCACTGTATAATGCTGCCTCTGATTGGGGAGGTGACCTCAGCCATCTCTCAGGGGAGTTGTAAAATTTAATTGGGAATAGTGGTGTAACAGGTGATTAGATGTCTGGACGTGGGTGCTAGACTGCTGGGTTCAGACCTCAGCTCCCCCAGCCCTGCCAGCTGTGTGGTCCTGACGAACTTACTTTACTTCTCTGTGCTTCAGTTTTCTTTATAATAAAACTAGAGGCCCACTGGATGAAATCTGTGCACTGGTAGGGTCCCAAGCGGCTGCCAGTGGGGTACTCCCTCCCTTCTCCCTGGCAGCCTGCTCCCCTTATGCCACTGCCACTGCCACTGGTTAGCGCCTGCGAGGCCTGATTGCCTAGTTGATCACCCCACTGATCATTCCATCGCTGCCCAGCTCCCAGGTGCTGAGGAGCAGGGCAGAGGCACTGCCCTCTTGCCACCACCACCAGTTGCCCTGCAATCAGATGAGCATGGCATTGGGCCCCTACCTGGCGACCTAGTGGCTTGCACCCACCTGGGCCTGGCACTGCCCACTCACCTACTGCACCATCCCTCCCGGTCCCACTGTCATCGGGGCCCACCGGTGGCCATCCCTACAGCGCCTCCACTGCTGCTGGCTGCCAGTGCAGCATCACCAACACCCACCATATTCCGCGCCACCCCCTAATGGTCAGTGCACATCATAGCAAGTGGTCAAACTCCCAGCAGAACTGGCTGAAGGCTTTTATTATATAGGGTGACAACACTTGCCATATAAGATTATTGTAAGGATTATACAATTTAACTCAAAGTGCTTAGAATAGTACCTAGCATGTAATTTTGTTTGACTATTAATGTTATCCTTCAAATGAGGTAAATCCTTCCCCAATAAAATGTTTTCTATTTGTAACAGATATCCTGCACCTTAGGTGTCCCATTAGTATCTTTTTTTTTTCCTCTTTGCTACCCACTGGGTACAGCATAAGAGATATATTTCAGCATTTCAGGCAGAAGTTTTGTTTGACATACTGGAAATATTTCCTGAACATTTTCCCTCTTAGTGAAAAGAATTTTGATGTACACATAATGCTAAAATCTCCATACCATTGCACTTTTCAGCAATTACTTTCAGGGAAATAAAATGACGATTTAGTTGAATTTTAGAAGCAGAATACTCATCTCTCCCAATTTGTGGATTGGAAAAGAAATCAGGCTCGGGGTGATACATAACTTCACACCTGAGAGGCACTATCAGAACCCAGAATTTCTGCACTCTGTGTCCAGTGCTCCTTCTTCAGGACCAGATTGCCTCTTATACCAGGACAGAGAAGTAGCTTGAAAATATAAATAGAATGTAGAAGCATGGAGGTAGTGCCAGGCTAAGAGCAGGAGCCAGCCGGATGTTCTGTTCTGGGGAAAAAAAAAAAAGAGTATCCAGTAGGAAAAGGAAAGTGCTCCTCTGGCAGTACATTTATGTACATGAAAATAAGCTCTGAACTCAGTATATGCAAGATAGGAACCTGTGCTAAAAAAATAAACATTAAGTCAATGAATCACTTGAACACTTCCCTTAGGTTGGAGCACAAATGATCAGGTTTCCTTTTCTGTGAGATGCTCTTTGTATATTTCTTCCATTTAGTCCTCAGATGTGGAAAGGTTTTGGTTCAGGAATCACAAAACTCCTCTGGCTTCTAGTTCATGAAATATGCAGCATACTCTTTTGGAAAGAAATTGCCAGCTTGCTTTTATTGTCATTATTATTATTATTTTATTTTATTTGAACCCGACATACAACCAATCTACAGTGCCAGTGGGAGATTCTCATAAAGAAAAAGGAAAACAAATAAAATTTTGCTGAACAGAAGAACTCTAAGTTAAAATGATAAAAGTTCTCTGGTGGCGAAGATGGTTGTTTAGCTTAGGGGGTAAAAATGAGAGGAGAGCCCTCTCACATTCAGAGTGAACCCAAGTCAGTGGTGTTGCCTGCTTGCCATGAGACTTGTAAAGTTACCAACCCTGTGTATTGGCTGTGAGCTTCATGCCAATTTCTGAGTCTCTGTTGGTCATCCTCTCTGTTTCTTGCTGGTCACATGATTTATCAGTTCACTAACCATCAGTTAGGCCATTCCTTTCTTTTCCTTGTTTCTCCTTGTTTCTGCCTCAGAATTTGTCTCTCTCTCAGTCCTTGTGTGTGTTTGTATCTTCTTAGTGCCACAATTGACAATAAAGAATAAAAATTTATGAATACTGTATGTATTGAGAGGAACTGGGAATTTGAGGAAGCCAGTCATCCTCATAGACATCACTTCTATGTTTATTCAACACGTATTTACTGAGCACCTACTGTGTGCGTGCTGTGGCTCTGTACTGTACTAGGCATTGTGAACAGTGCTAAAATGCAAAGGTGCAGTCTTGGCCCTCTAGGCATTCGGCCTCTGGCATAAATAACTGTTTCAGTGTGAGATATGGTACAGAAAAATATCTGTTCAGCACTGGAAGCTTCCAGAGGAGTAATTTGTTCCACCTGGAGAAAGGAAAGGGTGGGAAAGTTATCACAGATTGCATTTCAGCTGGAAGCTAAAGGGGGCCAGAAGTTTCTCAGGGATCGAAGGCATTCTAGACTGAAAGAATTACATTGGTAAAGACAGGTGGGCATGAAAGTTCATTGTTAGTTTGGAGGTGGGCATAGCTGTGTGTGGCTGTCATATAGAATATGTGGTTAAAATGGGTGATTTTATAGAACATTTCCCAAAGCTATATTGCTATATTCCTGAGAGCACGAGTGTCCCCCATGAGAATCATGCTCAGGGGCTGAGCATCAACTGAGGAACCAAAAGGTCACTGGTTCCATTTTTGGTAAGGCACATGCTTGGGTTTTGGGCTCAATCCCCAGTAGGGAGTGTGGAGAAGGCACTGGGTGATTTTCATCATTGATGTTTCTATCTCTCTTTCCTTGTCCCTTTCTCTCTTTATCTAAAAAAAAAAAAAATCAATAAAAATTGTTTTTAAAAATAGTTTCCAAACTTATTTGCCATAGAGCCTTTTATTTCAAAGAGACACTTCAACAATGTCTTATGACAGTGGTAGGCAAACTGCGGCTCGCGAGCTGCCACGGTTTGCCACTCTGTTGACTAATGAATTTGCCGACTATTGTCTTATGAGATATAGTAGAGAAAATGTTTGTAGGTAATCACTTAGTTTC
The DNA here is from genome assembly GCA_011751065.1 of Lasiurus cinereus. Lineage (NCBI taxonomy): Eukaryota > Metazoa > Chordata > Mammalia > Chiroptera > Vespertilionidae > Lasiurus > Lasiurus cinereus. The sequence goes on along the minus strand of JAAGEH010000030.1, from coordinate 23,734,113 downwards.
TTAGGAACAGCAATTAATTTATCATGAAAGGAATGTGTGATTTGAAATATAGTACATTAATACATACAAAGAACATAAACAATATTGTAAAAAACAAACAACTCTGTACCATAACTCAGCTTAAGAAATAAAGCCATATAATTGAAGCCATTTAGTATCCTCTCCCTGATCATATTTTTCCCTCCTGCCAGAAGTAACTACTATCCTAAATGTGATGTTTGTCATTCCATATATTTCTTTTGAATATGCTTTTCAGGTGGACACACAAAGAATTCCATTGACTTCTCATCCAGTTTAAAGCTCACCACAACAGAGACAATAAGAAACAGTTTTTTAAAGGACATTTATAAGTTCTTTAGGGGAAGGAAATGTGGCTTTTCCTTTGAACAACAGTTCCGGAATTGTAGTTGATAACAAGTTTCTGCTGGATTGCAATGAATTAAATGTGTGTAGTCTGATGTGATTCATTAAATTCATGTAGATAAAAAGATTGGGGTAAATTGTTTTTCATTGACAGTATTGAAATGCTTTGCAATCAATGATCTTAAAAACATATTGTTTTGCCTCAGTTCTTTATTTTGTAATCTGGACTTGGAGATGAAAGTCACGGCAGTGTTTTCTTGACATCTTTAGAATCATTGACAGGAACTACTTACCTAAATCTGTCCTGTTAAATGGCTATTCAGTGGAGGAATCTACTTCCATTACAGAAAAACATGATAAATATAAATGCTTTTCATCAAAAAGGAAACTTGTAAATTATAATGCTAATTAATTATTCAGCACTTAGACACTAAATAGTTTGGGGGTCCTATCCTTAGGGTCCCCGAGAAGTAACTTACTATTGGTGACAGAATGTTACAATTAGGCACTCTCATTCCAACACAAGTATTTCTCTTGACGTATGTGAGGAACATTCTCTTGAAAAAGCTCAGATAATCTAAAACATATGTCCTATTTGGTTGACATTTCCCTTTTCTATTTTCCTACCCTATCACATATCACTGTATACATGTCAACATGTAGAAGGAACATTAGAATGTTGCTGAGGGCTGCAGGGTTGAAAGAATGAGAGGGAAAAGAAAGTGGAAGACTTCCAGGCTCACTGCGAGAGGCTTTTCGTACTAAAGCGTGGTCATTATGGGACAGAGCAGATTAGCTTTTCCCACAGGATTGAAGTTGATCATGGCAGAGAATCTACCCTTAGGGTTTCTGCCTTTGGTTGTCCTGGTACCAATTTCTCCTAGTAGTTTTGGGAGGAGTAGTGGTAAAGTTCAGCAGATAACAAAATGAGAGTTAATGTGGGGTATGAATGATGAAGGATGCAAACATAGCACAGAGGGCGAGGAAGGGAAACCATGCAATGCCATACCCTTGTGATTGCTTATTGATGCCCACATACTGACAATGACATGTGCTGGTACTTATCTTGAATCGTGGGACACATTCTGAGCACTATCACCTGCGTGCTCACAAAAGTTCTAAATATAAAATACAGCTGTTCAGATATACTCAAGTAAAACCATAAATGCCAATAATCCAATTGTGGATAAAGTCAGAGATGGGCCAACCATATGCAGAATCAGAGCTATGGCATGTATTGTTAGAACGTAATTCCAATGAATACAAAAAAGGTTACTGTAATTTATTCCTTTGGGAAGCCGAGTAGATTTATAGACACCATAGAAGTTGGATTCCTGCCAACCTTCTGCTATCTAACTTCTTAATTTTAATGTAGTTGAATTTATCAATCTTTCTTTTATGGTTAGTAATTTTAATGTCTTATTTAAGAAAGCCTTTTTCTTTAACCTTGATGTTATAAAGATATTATTTTTTATTATCTTCTAAACGCTTTATTGTTTTGCCTTTCACAGGATCTATAATCCATGTGGAGTGTGTATGTGAGAGTGTGCTTATATGTAAGTGTACATGATTGTGTTGTATGTGTGGTGTGAGGTAGGAATGTGTTCTAATTTTCTTCCATATGGGAAAAAAAATCATCCTGACATTTAGGGTCAGTTTCTAGGCATATATTTTGTCCACTCTTTTGCCCAAATCATGCTTCTTTATAACTACAGCTGTATACTAAACCTTGGTATTTGGCAGGACAATTCCCCATAGTGTTCATTTATCTTCCATATACATTTTATAATCATCTTTTAAAATTACACAACAATACTTGAGATTTGATTGACATTAACATTGATTTTAGGGATTAATGTAGGAAGAATGACATTATTATATTGAGTATGCTTACTCATAAATACCTCTACTTATTGAGCATTTTTTTATAACTATCTGTCAATACACATAGTTTTCTTCATAAAGGTAAGCACTTTTGTTAGGTTTAATTCTAGGTGCTTTATATATTTTCAGGTTCTATTGTAAATGCTATCTTTAAAAATTACAGTTTCTAATTATCTTAATTTTTCATCACATTCCACCTGCATTTCCTTAATCTGGATGGTGGAAGTTAGGGAGGATCAAAACTGGGGCTTGAGTGCTTACTAAGCATAGGTGTTTTACAAGCTCTCATTTGATACCCAGAACAGCCTCAAGGGGAAGGCTGTGGTTAGCTTAGCACTGCTGATCACTTCTGTTCTTTAGAGACTGACAGTGCAGGGGATGATGTCCTTTGTCCCAGGGCCCGTGGGAGTGCGGAAGTGACAAAGGAGGCTAGTGAGGGGGCGATCATTCCAAGTAGCAGCCAGTTACCTTGTTCAATGGGCAGAAGTCTTTGAAAGATATCTCTGATTTTCCCTTGGAGAGTGAGGGGATGGGTGCAGGATGGCACAGGCCTTCCCTGGTTAGATACCTGTCTGGCGTGAGTAACTCAAACTGGGGTCTGGGGGCGAGAGTCTGGCTCCCAGACAGGTTGGCCTGGCATTGTGGGTAGGCCATAGTCATCTGGCGGCCTGACGGATGCAATTTGGCTTGTAGCTACAGTCTGATTTGACTTTGCAGGCTATCTCAGGTCAGTGACCATTATTCCCACTTTCAGATGGGGAGCCATAGATCTGGAGAGATGGAAGATATGGCCAAGTCATCAGGCTGAGCTGGATAGAGGCCCAGGTCTTTTTGCATCCATATCAATGCTCTTTCCACCTCATGTTGACTTAACATCCTCAAATATGTTTTGATGGCATTATAGTGAAATATTGGAACCACTTTTCATCAGAGGAAATACCTTATGCATAAAAATTATAAAAAGGGGATAATGGGAGAGATGTCCAGTTATGGCACCTGTGTTGACTATTACTTGTCACTTTGCTTCTCTTCCCTTCCCCTCCCCTTTCCTCCTTTCCCCTCTCTTTCATTCCTTATTCCCTTAATTTTTTCATAAGCCCACTCCCGCTCATTCCTTCTCATCCAAATAATATTTATATTTTATGATATTCACTTCTCTCCAAAAGTTGCCCCTACGACATCAACATTGATAAAAATTTCAAATTATCAGGTACTGTACCTCTGCCCTCTCTCATATCCCACCATCAGCACATTTCATTGTTTTTTTTGGAATGAAGATAACACATACCATATTTGTTTAGGTTTATACAAAAGAGGATCTCTTATACAAAGCATGATTAGGGGAGAGACCATTTGGTTAATTTAATGATATGTGGGTTCATAGCTATGTGGGTTCATAGCTATTCTGTACACATTTGACTGCTCCAAACGTAGCAGCGGAGAGTAGCCATAAGTCAACAAGGCTGAGAGAAGGGGGTTGAATAATGGACTAGCTTTGCCCTACTTAAAAAAAAAAATGAAGACCATTCGACTTGGGCTCAGTCTAAGTTGGCTGCATCCTTCTGCCTGCCTCTCTCAGGCATGGGTGTCTTTCTCAGGTGTCTGGAGCCCCGTCTGTATTAAACATTACACTTCATTACACCCTCAATTGTTCTGTGACTGTGGACTCCTCTACAGACTGAGAGCTCCTCAAGGACACTGTAGGCTTGTCCTTCATGCCCCATATGCTTGCTTTTTGAGGCAGTTCACCTTAAATCCTTGCTGCCTTTAGTTTTTAAAGCCCATCATAGCTTCTTTGCAGTAGAGGTAAAAGTGTCCTTCTAGAGAACTATTTTGAGTTTATGAAAACGAAATAAGTGTTTTCTATTGTAATTTTAATCATTTCCTTTTGGAACATGTTTTAGATCCATTTATTCCTAAAAAGGTACCTTTTCTGTCCTGTCTTCCTTCTTTCTCCTTTCCTTCCTTCCTGTTTCCCTTCCAGTTTTATCAAAACAAATCAACAACAAAAAAGAGTTCTCAGCCTTAAGGTTTATGCATATCTTACAGTCACTAGGATGTGCTGCATCCCTCTCTTTCTCACAGGCACCTTTCAGTGCAGGAGGAAATATCTGGGGAACGGGCAGGACGTGGACTTTGTAGTTCTTGTCAGATGCCCTAGTAGCATAAGTATTTTAAGTGGGAGATTCTTACATGGTGGACTGTCGGCAGCTGATTAAAAATGACATCCTAAAGAAGAGATTTCTGCCAAGCAGCAAGTGTCATGGATGTTATCCCTCTCTGTATTATCCCTGAACACACCCAAGCCCACATCAGCCCACCATGACTCCTAAGCAGAACTGAATACTTTTGATGATATACACGATATCAGTGAGAGTCTAGTCAGGAAACACATACCAGATTGCTTAATAGAATGAATTTAATTCAGGGAACTAGTTATGAGGTGTTGGAAAAGCTGAAAGTAAGTATGACAACCAAACAAAGAACCAAGACTGTCCTAGCTGCTCCCAGACCTGCAGGCTCTAGGGGATGGAGAGGGCAGAGTGGGAGAGGTGTTACCGGAGCCCAGGATCTGGCTCTTAGGAGCTTAGCAGAGGCTGCATGGTAGGAACAGGCACCCACAAGGGTGGGCTGGCACCTTGGCAGAGACTTGGCTAGTTCTGGGGTTGCTGCATTGAAGCAGAAAGAGAGGGAGGAAGGGGGAGAGAGACCTTAGCTGCTGCTTCTCTCTCCTTCCAGTCTCCTGCCAGTCTTCCCATTCAGTGAATCAAACTGGAAACCATTGGCCAGGGAGCCTGGGAAATGTAGTTGGGAACAGCCTCCTGCTACACTCAACAGAGTAAGAGATGGGGCGGGAGGCAAAGAGGCAAAGGATTAGACTAGTTCATATGCCAGGAAAAAGAATCTCTGACAGAATTGTTTAATATTGCAGAGCTAAAGGAAAGCAAGGAGGTGAAACACTTATTCCTCCTCTGCCCTCTGTCCCCACCCATTCCATCCCACTCTGCAGAAAGCTGAGAATGGCTTTGCTGGCAGTTGGCATCTCTATCACAAGGGTGAGCTGTCTTACAGTCTTGTGTGCCTGGTGAGCTGTACATTAGGAAGAAGACCATAGAGTCCCTTTTCTGCAATTCTAACATCTAAAAGCCTCTGAAAACTCAGTATGTGTTTATTTTTTTTAAATAACCCATTTAGTGGCCAAACCTGACCTCTCCTGAACTGCCATGAGGCTACTTACAACCTCTATTGATCTCTCTGAGTGCAGGTAGTCAGATGTATAGCTCAGGAAGTAATAATGAATTTGATTGCAGGGTGCCACCCCAAACCCAGGAAGGAATATTATAAAAAGTAAGTGTATGGCTTAGGATATGCTGCCTTTCTAAAATGCATGGATTCTTAACACATCTGACTCAGAGGGTTTGAATAGGGGATTGTGAACCTGTGTTTTAACCCGACCAAGGGAGAATGAATGGAAGCATGGCCCTATAAACGGGCAGTTTATAAGGCCATGACCACAGTTTCTTTACAAGAAGCTGTCTGTGCATGGGTTTCTGCTCTGTCTAATGGAGATGGTGATGCTGGCAGCAGTGATGATTGTGATGCTGAGGATGACGGTGTTTCTCTGGAATCATGGAGGGCTGAGCCGGGTTGGCCCCTGGAGCCTGGCAGATAGAACATCCCACTTGTTCTGTGGAAGTGGAGACCTTGCTTAGGGTAGGAGGCCTAGCACATGTGCCATAGGGGCCCCAAGGGGTTAATAGTAGAGCTGGAATCATGTATTTCCCATTTGCAGTGAATGTTGTTTCATGTCTAATTGTTTGGTTACATTCAAACGTTTAAATACTAGATATTTAGATGGAATAAAGGAAGCTAGCAGGTGCACACATAGGTAGATCTGCACTCTAGTCATATATTTCTGTAGTATGTTGTGTGTGCGTGCATGTGCATTCAGATATTTTTTCCTTTGATCTTCAGGATAATCCTGTCAGGCAGGATGGCCATTATTATCCCCACTTTACAGATGTTCAAACAAGGCTTGGTTTGGCCAATAACTATCTCTGTGGCCATGGGTGAGACCCTTAACTACTCCGAGCATCAGTTGGAAAAATGAGTTCTTATGGGGTTTCCTAAATCAAAAAAAGTAACACCTGCAACACTATTAGAACTGTGCCTGGTGCACACTGGCATGGCACAAATGGCAGTTCTTTCTGCCTCACCCTCCACATGCAGGCAAGGGAACCAAATTACAGGAAGTCACACAGTTCTTTCTTCCTGTGAAAAGGACGTGATTCATATAATGAAGACAATTCAGAATTGAATGAGCTTCACTGTCTGTGTTGTGTGTGTGTGTGTGTGTGTGTGTGTGTGTGTGTGTGTGTGTGTGTGTTTTCAGCTTTAAGAGGAAGATCTTGAACTAATGCCACCTTGTACTAATTTTTCTTTTCTTCAGAAACTAGGTCATGGTTTGCTATGACCTTGGTGGCCTCTCTTATCTTCCCAGGTCAGTATATAGTTTGGTTTTTGTTTACTCCACATCTGATGGAAGGGGAAAGAGCCACGAACACCACACACAGAATTTGCTGCAGAAAGCAAGTTTATTTCTTGTCAGCACATGGGGGACTTGATTGATCATAATTCACTTCAGGTGGGCATAATAAAATATTTTCTTTTTCTGAATATTTTGAAAGATTAATAGAGCTGCATTCTTAGGGAAAGTTTATTAATCCATATTTTACAGAAAACCCCAGAGAAAGAGGAGGTGAGATATGTTCTGTAGGTATAGACGTCAGGCACGCCACTGCTGGAATTGAATTGCGCATCCATTATTTGTGAGTTACCTTCCAGGTTGTTGATGTGTTGGTGACTGCATCTTGGGCATGATTTAAACAAGCTGTTTATTTTATTTTTAAACTGGAGGTCCAGTGCACAAATTCGTGCACTGAGGGGGGGCATACCTCAGCTCAACCTGTGTCCTCTCCCAGTCTGGGACCCCTCAGGGGATGGGATGTCTACCTGCAGGGAATGGTCCTAAGCCAGCAGCGGGACATCCCTCTCACAGTATGGGAGCCCTCACTCCTTATTGCCCACCTTCTTGCTGCTGCTTACCACTTAGCTCACTGTTCCTTAGTGTTGCTGCAGAGGCAGGAGAGGCTCCTGCCACCTCCACTGCACCTGCCAGTTGTGAGCCTGGCTTCTGGCTGAGCAGTGTTCCCTCTTTGGGAGTGCACTGACTGCCAAGGGGCAGCTCCTGCATTGAGCGTCTGTCCCTGGTGGTTAGTGTGCATCATAGTGACTGGTTGTTCTGCCACAATGTTTGCTTAGGCTTTTATTATATAGACTAGTGGCCTGGGGCACAAAATTTGTGTATGGGGGACAGAGGGTGTCCCTCAGCCTGGCCTGCACCCTCTCCAATCTGGGACCCCTTGGGGGATGTCCAACTGCCAGTTTAGGGATCGGGCCTAAACCAGCAGTTAGACATCCTACTCCCAATCTGGGACCACTGGCTCCTAACAGCATACCTGCCTGCCTGCCCAATTGCCCCTAACCACTCTGCCTGCTGGCCTGCTCACCCCAACTGCTCCCCCCACCCCCCGGCTGGCCTTCTCACCCCCAACTGCCTCCCCTTGCTGGCCTGATTGCCCCCATCTGTCCCCCTTGCCGGCCTGCTTGCCGCAGTAGCTACCCCTGCCAGCCTGATCACCCCCAACTGCCCCCTAAGCCAGCTTGCTCACCCCCAACTATCACCCCTGCCAGCCTGATTGCCCCCAATTGCCCCCTACTGCTAGTCTGCTTGCCCCCAACTGGCCTCCACTGCCAGCCTGATCGCCCCCTAACTGACCCACCCCCATTGTCCTGAGCACCCCCAGCTGCCCTCCTGTCCTGGGCTGATCTCCCCTAACTGCCTCTGCCTCAGCCCCACCACCATGGCTTTGTTTGGAAGGATGTCTGGAAGGTCTCCCTGAAGGTCTCCTGGTCTAATTAGCATATTACCCTTTTATTAGTATAGAAGTTAGAGGCCTGGTGCATGGGTGGGGCCAGCTTGTCTGCTCTGAAAGGGGTCCCGGATCAGGGTGGGGGTCCCCTTGGGGACTGGGCATGGGGCTGATGACTGTTTGTAGGCTGGCCACTCCACATTGGGGTGGGGGGTCCCTGCTGGGGGGCATGGCAAGCCTGGGTGAGGGGCTGAGGGCCTTTTGCAGCCTGGTCACAACCCCATCAGAGTGGGGGGGTCCGTGCTGGGGGGCATGGCAGGCCTGGGCGAGGGGCTGATGGCTGTTTGCAGGTTGGCCACATCCCCATCAGGGTGAGAGTCCCTGCTGGGGGTGTGGCCTGTCTGGGCAAGGGGCTGAGGACCATTTGGGGATGGTTTGCAGACCAGCCAAGCTCCCAGGTTTGTCTGAAAGGTCTCCGAAAGGTATCCTGGTCTAATTAGCATATTATTCTTTTATTAGTATAGACATGTGGTCTGCAAACTGCGGCTCGCAAGCCACATGCGGCTCTTTGGCCCCTTGAGTGTGGCTCTTCCACAAAATACCATGGCCTGGGCGAGTCTATTTTGAAGAAGTGGCATTAGAAGAAGTTTAAATTTAAAAAATTTGGCTCCCAAAAGAAATTTTTATCATTGTACTGTTGATATTTGGCTCTGTTGACAAATGAGTTTGCCGACCACTGGTATAGACTAGTGGCCTGGGGCATGAAATTTGTGCACATTAATAGGGAATTAGCTAGAAGAAATAATTTAATATTGCTACTTGCCTTTTCTCTATAATAGAAGTGTCAAAGATGAAAGAAAATCAGTAAAATGTATATGAAAACATTCTTCCTCCTGTCAGAGTCTAAGGCACACCACGGGACCCAGGGTCCAGTCCTCGCCCATCCCCATGCGCCTCAAAATTGTGTGAGACCCAGATCTGGCTGCCCTCCCCCCACCACTGGGCTAGATCCAGAGCCAGCCAGCCCCACCCTTGTCAAGCCCTGCCAGGCAGGGTGTGTAGCCTCAGGTCCCCTGGCCTGGCACCAGGATGGGAGGCATGGCCTGAGGTCCCCCATCCCAGACTGGGGTGGAGGGCGTGCCTTGAGGTCCTCCATCAAGCCCTGCCAGGTGGGGTGGGGGACATGGCCTGATGGGTTGTGGGTATGGCCTGACTTCTCCCATAAAGCCCTGCCAGATAGGGGAGCAGAGCCTCAGGTCCCCTGGCTCAGCTCTGTGAGGGGGGCACAGCCTCAGGTCCCCTGTCAAGCCCTGCTGGGCAGGGGCATGGCCTGAGTTCCCCATACCCAGCACTTGGGGTGTACCTTGAGGTCCCCATCAAGCCCCACTGGGTGGGGGCATGGCCTGAGGTCCTCTGTCAAGCCCAGCCAGGCAGGGGGCACATCCTCCAGTCCTCTAGCCCAGTGCTGTGGCAGGGGGCTTGGCCTGAGGTCCCCTGTCAAGTCCTGCCTGGTGGAGAGTGCAGGCCTGGTGCCATGGTGGGGGGGCATGGCCTGAAGTCCCCTGTCAATCCTCATCGAGTGGGGGGCATGGTCTGAGGTCCTCTAGCTCAGTACCAGGACAGGAAGCACACCTTGAGGACCCCTGTCAAGCCCCTCAGGATGGGGGACGCTGGGGTGGGGAATGCGGCCTGAGGTCCCCCAACCTAATGCCCAGGCAGGGATGTGGCCTGTGGTCCCCTGTCAACCCCCACAGGAATGGGGGAGGGCATAGCCTCAGGTTCTTGCTGATTTCTCGGTAAGGCTCCTTATGGGAACTTGTCCTCAGCTGTGGGTACAACCATCTTTGTGACGGAGTGATGGTCAATTAGCATATTCCCTCATTATTAGATAAGATTGGGAGAGTGTGAAAGCATAGGCGGTAGCATGTAGAATAATCATGGTCATCAGGATGCCAATCCTTCCCCTGCCCCTGGCTGTGCTGCAGCTACGTTAGACACAGAGCCTGCATGTTATCCTGGCTCTTTGGTATGAAGCTGCCCACATACTCTGGATTTCTGCTCTTTCTAATGGAGATGGTGGTGCTGGCGGCAATAATAATAATGAAAATGACGGCAATGAGGAGAATCATGGTGCCTCCCTGTCTGTTACAAGGCATAATGATTTATGGGAAAGGACTTTGTGCTCTATCATCTCATCCATTTACTCAGCATGTATTGATACTGGCAGAGGGGTGGGCTCCATGGTGATAGCCATTAAAAAGACACAGGCCACCCCCTGGCAGTGGTCAAGGAAACACCTGATTGGTGGTGTTGCTCTTATATCATTCAGGAACAAAGCAGGTGTACAGTCCTTGGTTTATCCTAGCTTGATACCTGTGTCAGTGGCCAGAGCTGTTTAATGCCTGAGGCACATATTAAAAAAAAAAAGACACAGGCTCTCACCTTAGGACTCAGAATTAGTATGAGAAGCACAAATGAATAGGTAATAATATGGTGGCTTAGTGTAACCAAAAAAGTATTAGCAGAGATAAAAAATAAAACAGATGGCTTTTGCCAGGGTAAGGAAGGGCCAGCATCTAAGTTAAATATTTTGAAGCAACTTGAAATATGCTGGTGAGTTTTTTATGCAATAAATGTGTTCTGAGTACTGTGATGGGCTTACAGGATTAGAGTGACAGAAACTACAGTTGCTCACCTAGTGTGAACAGCAAGCATGTCAACTCATGGCCCGCAGGCCGCATGCCTCATTTATTTGTCCAGTGTTAGCCTTTGAGCTTGACATGGTTGGGGTACAGTCTGCTGGGGAAGACACAAAATGGATGAAGGAGGCATCTCCTAGGTCAGGGGACTACAACAAAGATGGGCACCTCTGTGTGTAGGGAGCCCTAAGTCAGTGATAATGAATTCATCACAAAGGGGTGGGATGGCAGGTGCCAAAGAAAGTGAGGATGGAAGGTAAATGGGGCCAGTTCATGGAACACCTTGTTACCAAGTGTTCACCTGAGACTGTGATTGGGTGAAGTAGCCTTTCCTAGTGTCAGCTTCTTTGTACTTATTAGATTCTTTTGTTGACTTGGGTCAAAAAGCAGTCTAATGACAATTATGGTTATATTTAACTAGTGACCCAGTGCACGAAATTTGTGCACATTAAAAGGGAATTGATTAGAGGAAATAATTTAATATTGCTATTTGCCCTTTCTCTATAATAGAAGTGTCAGAGATGAAAGAAAATTAATAAAATGTGTTTGAACACCTTCCTCCTGTCAGAGTCTGGGGCTCACCATGGGAAAAAAAAAAAGGCACAGGCTCTCACCTTACGACTTAGAATTAATCTGAAATATTTCTAATGGAGATGGTGGTGCTGGCGGCAATGATAATAGTGATGCCTTTTTGTTTTTTAAAGGTGAAATCCCTCTATTTAAAAAGTTAGCACTAATATAAAATAATATTGAATGTCAGCTGCCCACCTACATATACTGCAAAATCATGTGAGACCCAGACCAAGCCAGACCCATTCCCCCCACATTGGGCTAAATCCAGACTTGACCAATCCCACTCTTGTCAAGTCCTCCTGGACAGGGAGCATAGCCTCAGGTCCCCTGGGCCTAGTGCCAGGATGGGGGGGGCGGGGGCGGCATGGCCTGAGGTCCACTGTCCCAGACCAGAGTGGGTGGGGTGCCTTGAGGTCCTCCATCAACCCCGCCTGGTGGGGGACACAGTCTGAGGTCCCCTGGCCTGGTGCTGGGGCAGGGGTAGTAGCCTGAGGTCCCTTAGCCCAGCACCAGGATGGAAAGCACACCTTGAGGTCCCCTGTGAAGCCCCGCCAAGTGGGGGGCGTGGCCTGAAGTCTCCTTTCAAACCCTTTCGGGTAAGGGGTGCACCCTGAGGTCCATCCCCAGCCTGGTGCTGGGACAGGGATTAGCAGCCTGAGTTCCCCTAGCCCAGCACCAGGACAGGAAGCACACCTTGCCAGTTCCCTGTCAAACCCTGCCAGGTAGGGAGTGCAGCCTGAGGTCCACTGTCAAGCCCTGCCTGGTGGGGGACATGGCCTGAGGTCCCCTATCAGGTTCCTGCTGATTGCTCACTAAGGCTACTTATGGGAACTTGTCCTCAGCTTTGGGTACAGCCATCTTTGTGATGGAGTGGTGGTCAATTTGCATATTCCCTCTTTATCAGATAGGAGGATTAGGTGAAGTGAGGATGAGTGTGTGTTAGGTGTGGTGCATTAATGGTGTTTCTTGGTATAAGAATACATGCTCAAGTGCCTACAAGGGCCATGTGTGAGTGAAACTGTCAGGAGGACAGGTTGGGGGCACTGGGTAAGCAAATTGCAATGAGAGAATGCTGGACCAAAGCTAGTTCTTCAGCCTTTTCAAGAAAAGATAGACATTTTGTTTTTTAAAGGTGAAATCCCTCTATTTAAAAAGTTAGCACTAACGTAAAATAATATTGAATGTCAGCTGTAATTGAAAAATAAGAAAAAATAAAAAAGTAAATATTTGGCACTAAGTCAATTAAGACAACAAATAAAATACATTTGTAGACTTTAGGATTTCTTTTAAAGCTCAGGTACCACCCATCGGTGAATTCTGACCTCTTCATAATTAGTACATGATGATTACATAAACTCCGTCAGGTGGAAGTCCAGTCAATTTACGGAGCAGTAAATTGGGCCAATTTTGGTAAAGGAAAATTTCCCTATGACAGTTAAATGGTGGAAATTGGTCCTCATTTATGTTTGTGTTTCAACAATCATCTTGTTTGTTGTTCTTGATCAAATGCTTCCGATACAGGGTAGAATTACAGTAAAATCAGTGTCCATGGCAATTCTGGTGTGTTTTTAGCTGTTTGCAGGACAGCACTGAGGTTTGTTTCTGTCTGCATCTATAGCCGCCTTAATTAAGCTGGTTATGTATGGCTACCCTGCATTGAGTCAAAACGCGTGCTCTCAGGGTCTGTCAGTGACAGGGTTCTGTGCCTTTCTCATTTAGGGTTGAGACACTCAGCCACTAAAATATGCACATTTCAAATCAGAGTGAGCACATGAGCAACTTAGTAGTTATTGTGGAATTGAGTGGATGTCATAAATATTTATTTATCTTTTTCATAGCTGGCATAAAAATATTAGGATATAAAAAAGTTGTTCACTATAAAAACAACAGAAAATTCATTGGCTATACATCTCCAGAGTGCGTGTGTCTCCTTGGGTTTTCATTAGTGTCTAGCAATATACTTTGAGAAATTAGATTTGAACAGAGGCTCCAGCAGAATCTGAAAGCTCCCAGTGTTTATAATTAACCCGTTATCAGCAAGGATCCATTGCCTACTGCAGTCATCTTTTAACGAAACAGTGGTTGTAGTCAAATTCAATGAATTTTCCTTTCAGAGTTTTTTTTTTCCTTAAAACATCATCTTTTGTTTAGTGAATTTGGAAAATACAAAAGAGTATGAGAGAAAAAGTCACTTCTAATATTTCTATCCAGAGGCATCACTGTCAGTGTTTTGCAGGATTTGAAGTCAGACCAACATCAGTTTTAGTCCAGGCTCCTCCATCGATTTAATCTTGGCAAGTCTTATTTTTTTCATATGCAAAAGAGAATTAAAAACATTATCTATTTTATTTGATATTTTCATTATTAACCCAGATAATGGATAATGCATATTAAACATTGAACATATTCCTTGGTACATAGAACACATTTTAAAAATGAGCTATTATGATCACTTTTTATATTCTTTTTGTATAAACATCTCTATAGAGTTCATGTAGTCAATATACTATTTTTTTAAAGAACAAACCAACTCACATTGTTCTCATATCTCTTTAAAGAACATTCTCTAAATGTTCTAAGAGTCATATAGTATTTCATCACATACCTACGTCATCATTTAACTCATTTCCTGTATATTTAAGTTGTTGCTAATATTTTTTATTATAAATAACTTTGGGTGAATATTTCCATTCATCAAACTTTTTTTAAAAAATATATTTTATTGATTTTTTACAGAGAGGAAGGAAGAGGGATAGAAAGTCAGAAACATTGATGAGAGAGAGACATCCGCCTCCTGCACGCCCCTCACGGGAGATGTGCCCGCAAGCAAGGTACATGCCCCGGACCGGAATCGAACCTGGGACCTTTCAGTCCACAGGCCGACGCTCTATCTACTGAGCCAAACCGGTCTTGGCCATTCATCAGACTTTTGTGGTAACTTGATTTTGGTGAGAACAGTGACTACATCCCACATCTGGAATGGGCAGAATACTTCAGGCATTTTCCATTGGAACTTTTGGAAATGTTCTATGTCACTATCCAGTTAGCCACATATGGCTATTGAGCATTTTAAATATCACCCATGTTTTAACAAACCGAATTTAAAAAATTTACACTATTTAATTTTAGTTTAAATAACCCCATGTGGCTAGTTGCTACCATATTGGACAGCATTCTTATAGTGCTCTGGTATGAATTGTGAAATAGACTTAGGCTACACTTTTGTTTTTTATATAGACACTAGAGTCCCAGTGCATGAAATTCATGCATGGGGGGGTGTCCTGCAGCCCAGCCTGCTCCTTCTCCAACCTGGCACCCCAAACTGGATCATGCCTAAATGGGCAGGTGAACATCTCTCTCACAATCCAGGACTGCTGACTCCCAACTGCTCACCTGCCTGCCTTCCTGATTGCCACTAACCACTTCTGCCTGCCAGCCTGATCACATCCTAATCACTCCCCTGCCAGCCTAATTGATGCCTAACTGCTCCCTTGCCAGCCTGTTTGCCCCTAACTGCCCTCCTCTGCGGGCCTAGTCACCCCTATCTGCCCTCCACCGTGGGCCTGGTCACCCCTAACTGCCCTCCCCCGCAGGCCTGGTCACCCCTAACTGCCCTCCCCCGCAGGCCTGGTCTCCCCTAACTGCCCTCTCTTGCAAGCCTGGGTCTCCCCCAACTGCCCTTCCCTGCAAGCCCAGTTACCCCCAACTAACCTCCTTTGCCAGCCTGAGGCTTGATCATCCCCAACTGTCCTCCCCTGAGGCTTGATCATCCCCAACTGCCCTCCCTTACAGTCCTGGTCCCTCCCAACGACCCTCCCCTGCTGGCCTGATTGCCTACAACTGCCCTCCCTTGCTTGCCAGGTCCTGCACAACTGCCCTCTCCTGATGGCCATCTTATGGTGGCCATCTTGTGTCCACATGGGGGCGGGATCTTTTGACCACATGGGGGCAGTCATCTTGTGTGTTGAAGTGATGGTCAATCTGCATATTACTCTTTTATTAGATAGGATAAAGGCCTGGTGCATGGGTGGGGGCCAGCTGGTTTGCACTGAAGGGTGTCCCAGATCAGGGTGGGGGATCCCTTGGGGCATGGGGTGGCCTGAGCGAGGGGCCTGTGGTGGTTTGCAGGCTGGCCACGCCCCCCAGTAACCCAAGCAGAGGCCCTGGTATCTGGGATTTATTTATCTTCTACAATTGAAACTTGGTTGCCTTAAGCGGAGGCCTGGCTGGCCAGGGTGTGTGGAAAGCTTGGTTTCCTCCATTGCTGGGGGCAACCCAAGCCTCCCTCCTGCTCTCTCTGTGGCCATAGCCATCTTGGTTGGATTAATTTGCATACTCGCTCCTGATTGGTTAGTGGGCATGGTTTTGGGCATGGCTTGTGGGTGTAGCAGAGGTATGGTCACTTTGCATATTAGTCTTTTATTAGATAGGATACCCATTTAGCTTTTGCTTCTGGCCTTTTAACCTCTTGTGTATAGTCTCAAGATATTGTATTTTCACTTTTATGTAGACATCCTGTTTCTTTTGGTAGAGGGTTGATAGAGGGTGTCTCCCATGCCTGCTTCCATGTGAAGTTAGAAGTCTGCATTTAAATGGTTGAGTCTGTGTGGACTCTTTAGGTTGACAGTGATAAGAATCGAGCTCAGTATGCCTTCAATCTAAAAGGGAATTTCTTGGCTCATGTAACCAAGCCTAAATGTGGTCTGGTGAGAGCAGAGGGCTCAGCCAGCTCTACTTTCTCTATGTTGACTTTTTTAGGAAGCTCTCCCAAAGCAGGGACAAACCTGGCCACCAACAGTACAAGATTACATCCTGCTAGCTTAGCAGCCCCGGCATGAGGAGAGAGCTTATAGTCTAGTAGATTCACAGAATGGTGTAGGGCTGGCTCTCAGTAGACTCGTTCTCATTCCTGAAAGAGTAACCGTGGTCAGGGTTGGGAAGGTAGAATTCATACCCATTGGCTACCTATGGAGCCAGATGGTGAGGTTAGCCCTACCCAACGACATGAACTAAAGCTGGGATAAGAGAATGATACCCACATGTGGCTTGTGAGCCCTGGTTTGCTACTCTGTTGACTAATGAGTTTGCCAACCACTGGGATAAGGGCTTAATCATAAGGAACAACAACAGCCTGTAATTATTGGAATTGAGAGTCTAGGTCACTGGTCAGAAAACTCATTAGTCAACAGAGTGGCAAACCATGGCTCGCAAGCCGCATGTGGATCGTAAGCTGCAGTTTGTCAACCACTACTTTGGGGTATCCTTCTCTTATTCCAGTTTTAGTTCATGTCATTGGGTGGGGCTGACCTCACCATCTGGCTCCATAGATAGCCAATGGGCATGAATTCTACCTCCCCAACTCTGACTATGGTTGCTGTTTGTGGCTTGCGAGCCACAGTTTACCGACCACTGCCCCAAAGTAAAATCAAAGTGGGAAATGCATGCTTGGCAGGTGTCAGATGCTATACAACTAATGCTCATGGCACTGTCTTGGAAGCATTCTTGGTTCCTTCAATTCTCCTCTTAGGAAAGTCACTTTGTTGGAAGAGGAGGGTAATTGCTATCAATTTACATAGCAGGCTTCTGTTGTTTAATGGAATATATTTCCTTACCCGGACGATGGTCCCGAAATGCATCTTCAATTATGAAAGCATTCGAACACTTGGATTCAGACAGGTGCTCTGTCTGTGTTGGTGACAATATGCTCACAAGGTCATTCCTCCTCTTTAGGAAGTAGGTAACTATGTTCCAGAGAGTTAACAAGGTACTAGTAAGCAAATCGATGCATCTATTGCGATTATTTTTCTTTATGAAGAAGGCAAAAGATATACGGCTTAACCCCTTCCTAGAAGTATTCAATCAAATCTGTTGGGATTTGCATGTCAGAGTCCAGATAATCTAGGAGTCTTTTAGAGTGGGCACTTCAGTCCCCAGCTGTTGTATTGAAGAGGCATCTTGGGACTTCTGGATGTAATTAAACCATCCCTAGTAGTAATTACAAAACGGGACTCACTGCCCTCAAAGGTGACTGTAACAAATCAGATCTTCATAAAAGCATGAAGCTATTTATTTCATCAGCAAATTCATGTAAAATATTTTATTAACATTCCAATTTTCTGATTCAGCTCTCTGTGCAATAAAATTTGGTGACTAACACAGTTTCCTTTTTGCTGTTCTTGCTCAGCCTTATAAGAGAGGTTGAGGTTTTTTTTTTAGTATTGCTCATGTCAATTTTCCTTTAAAGTTTCCAGCGTAAAGCATATCAGCAAATTAATATTCCCTGACTCGGAGATGAGATTGACCTCATAGATATAAGTTCATCTCTTGTCCTAACATCTACTGTACCGTGAAATTAGGAGTCTTTTCCTTTATCTGCTATATATTTTTACTTTATTTACACTGTGGCGGGAGAGGTGGTTAGGAGCCTCTATTTAGATAATGTGTCACCTAACATATGATGCTCATAACTAGTCTGTGGTTTCTGTAGAATGATGCAGGCAGTGCTGTGACGCAGCTCCCTCTTAGTGCTTTTTCATTTCAGCTGGAATCATGGAGAAGCTCTCCAGAAATAAAAGGGACTGAAAACATGGAGCTCAGTCTTAGGGAAACCATGGGGTCTCCTGTGCTGCATTGAGTTAACCTGTGTACAGATAAAAAATAAGAGCACTGATGGGCTGTATAGTAGGGAGTCCTGGGATATCATAGAACATGTGGGTTCTGTTTTTGGGTCAGGCAGAAGATCTGTGTCCACGAGCTACTTCCTTGACTTCTCTGGACCTACACATTCTCAACTGAGAAAGAAGGGTTTGAATAGACAATGTCTAATATCCCTGCCCCCTGTAACTCTCTGACTTTACGCACACTTTGTTCATGTGCAGCAGAGCCTAATGACTAGTGTATAAAGTTCAGAGTTACATGCACACATTCCCCCCTCTCTTTCAGATTACCTTGACCTGGACTCTGTTTGCCTCTGTTCTTAATGTACTTAAAAATTTTTTTTCACCCAAGGACATGCTTAGAGAGTAGAAGGCAGGGACAGAGAGCTAGAGATAGAGACAGATATATATCATTGTGAGAGAGAAATATCAGTCAGTTGCATCCCATATGCATCCCAACTGAGGATTGAACTTGTCTATCCAAATCCTTCTTTCTCAATTGAGAATGTATAGGTCCAGATATGTGTCCTGATCAAGAATTGAACCAGCAACTTTTCGGTACACAGGCCGATGCTCAACCAACTGAGCCACTAATGATTTTGTATATCAGAGAGGGTGTTTCTATGTCTTATCTTCCCCATAAGCTGTGAGTTCCTTGAGGGCAGGTGTCTTTTCATACATATGTCCCCATATATGAAAAGTATTTTGCAGCGACTCTCAGTACATATTGGCAACCATCATTTTCCTCTTACGGGGAAAGACAAAAACAAATACAGAAACAAATATGTCTGAAAACTCCTGTGTAGTTAGTGAAATTGCTTAGGTCCTGGTATCATGTAAAGTTAACTCAGTCGTTTCTCAGGGAGTGTTTATGTTAATGTAGATGGCATGCCTGATTTTTGCAGTTGCATGGAGCTGTAAGTCACTTCATGACATAATGGAATCCTTTTGCACATTTCTGATTGCTCAGTGCCTTATGGTAAGGCTGTGCTCTGTTACTTCCGGATCTGCCCAGATGTGGCCTTTTAGGGGTCAGGTCATTTCAGTGCTTTTAAGACAGAAAAGAGCTCCCGCCCTTCTCCCTGGTGTTTTGAGATTGTTTTTGCATAGGCTCTGGGAGAGCCATTATGCAAAGCTAGACCTCGAGAATATATCTCCCCAAATAAATGCAAACTGTGCTGTCCTCTAGAAAATTAGGTTGGAGCCACATCCACGTCAGTACCTGAGACCAAATAACTACCATTTCGTGATTGTGCTGTGTAAGAATGCTGTCTAGATGGACACCAGCTATGATTGCTTCTCTTTTCTCGGCATTACTAAATGGTAATGTGGTGGACTCATGTGAGAAGAGTCTCAAACAAACAGCCCAGGCTGCATGAGATAATTCAGGGCCCGCACTTGAGAAATCTCAATGGACTAGTGAAAGATGTTACCATCAACCAGAGACAATGGGAAAAACATCCTTTGTGGCTTTTTTTTTTTTTTAAGACTGATATTGGCAGGAAGTAGACAGTGTCCTGTGTAGGCTCACTATGTTGTTGTGGTAAGAATCTCCAGTTGGGGAATTAGTTCAGAGGGAGGTCAGGTGACCCTTCATGACCTTTGTTCATTCAGTCCCATGAGTAAGTGCCTACTTTGGGCTGAGCACCATTTTAGGTACAGAGGGTAGCAATTGAAGTATTTACATAGAACACCTTTGTAGACTGAAAGCCCACTGTGTTTGTATCCTCTCCACCTCACGGGTTAAAAATTAACTGGAAAATAAATCCTCTGGTACCGATGACTATTCGTGTCTCTCACAAATTTACAGACTCTCAGGGGCGATGTTTCAGATCTCCAGCATTTTATGCTGGGAGTGAGTTTTCCTAGGGATGAACCCTCAGAGCTGTTGAACACCAGTACTATTTTAAGTTTGAAAGAAATTTAAATGGTAATTTTAAAGGCCCTCATATCTCCTAATTCATTGGAAACTGCCCATAACTTGAATTCAGGGCATGTTGGGCTTAGGCAGACACGCAGTCAGCCAGTGAGTACGTGGAGTGTGGAACGATTATCTTTTTCATTTCAGCTCTGGCTCCTGATGTCCTAGAGTTGCTAGGTCTTCCTTATAAACAAGAACATTGGAGTTAATTGAGTCCATTAGGTCTTCGATGGCTGGAGTTGATGCATATTATTTTTCTACCTTGAATGTGAGTGACCAGCTGTCATGGAGAAGCAATAGTAAAGTTAGTCTAAGCTAGGCATCTTATAGCTGTGTGACCTTTGGCAAATCACCTCATTTCTCTCAGCCTCACTTTTCCTATCTGTAAAGTGAGGGCTCTGTACCTTTAACATTCTAGGATATATAGATAGGATTCTGGTTCTCAGCTATGTGCTTGTAAGACAAGTCAGCTGGTGAGAAGCATCTGGGTCCTATGTGCTCTATAGTAGTGGTTCTCAACCTTTCCAATGCCGCAACCCTTTAATACAGTTCCTCATGTTGTGGTGATTCCCAACCACAAAATTATTTTCATTGCTATTTCATAATGGTCTTAGGCTCTACAGCAGCAGTTCTCAACCTGTGTGGGTCGTAACTCACAGGTTGAGAACGGCTAACAGGGTCGCCTAAGATTATCAGAAAATACAGATATTTACATTATGATTCATTAACAGTAGCAAAATTACAGTTATGAAGTAGCAATGAAAATAATTTTATGGTTGGGGGTCACTACAGCATGAGGAATTGTATTAAAGGATCTAGGCATTAGAAAGGTTGAGAAGCACTGCTACAGGCTACTGTGTGCATTTAGGCATATTATCCAAGTAAATATGCCTGCCGATGTCCTAAGTTATTTCACAAAATGATATAAGCTTAGAATTCCAAGCTTGAATTAATATTAAACTTTTATTTAATTAGGGCAGTTCCATTTTGAGACCAGGAAACTATGCTATCCTTCCATTCATCATGTTATTCTCTTACTCAGTATTTATTAATATTAAAAATCTGCTATATGCTTGTGCTAAGAAAACAAAGAAGAATAAGATACAGTCCCTGTCCAGAAGTCAGCATTTCCCTGATGAAAGACTTCAGTATTGGAAGAACACATATTCAAGACTGTACCCCAGCCTTCAAGTAAGTGTTCAAAGAAAGTAAGAGATGACACAGAAAATGAAGTGGAATAGGTGTGGTGTGAGGAAGGGGCCAAGGCTCAGGAGACCTTGAAAAGCCTCAGTGTGGCTAGTCCCCAAGCCCGGAGCCAGCATCTGCCTCCATCTCTCAATGGAGGAGCAAGCACCCACATTGCTAAGACATTCAGGGTTGTGAAATAAAAGCTAGAAGGATTTGCCTCTGACTTGAGAATATGGGGTGTTTTTACTTTGTAGTTCAAGATAGAAAAGGAATAAATGTTACTGTAAACTCTCAAATCACAAACTGGAAGTGGAATGAACTGTTTGTAGTTGGGGAGAGGTCTGTGAGATGACAGTTAACACACTGACTACTTTTCAGGAAAGTTTCCCAAAGGGAGAAAAATATTCCAAAACAAACACACAAAAAAATAGTTGTGTCACTTGTATCATTTACAACCCATTTTCTGTAAGTTTCTGTTATCTCCCTTTCCCCACCACTGCATGCTGAACTCCTGCCTATCCGTCAAGGCCCCGGTCCATTGCCCTCTTCTCCCTCAGGCCTTCTTAGATCCTGTCCTCTCAGAATGAATGGCTCCCCTCTCCCGCTCCACAGAACCAACATTAGGCCCCACATTCTAGTTATTCATCAACACGTGGTCACTTCCTTAAGACTCTAGTGTCTCCAGTGCAGTGACTGTGTCTCAATCACTTTACAATCCTCTTCCTTGCCCGTGGGCCTTGCTCACAGAGGCACTCAGTAATGTTGATTAAATGAATGAATGGAAAACCTTAACTATCTAGTATCTCTGCTTCACTTGAGCCATCCTGTGGAAATCATTTTGTTGTGAACAATTTCTGAGGATTAGGAGAAAGTGGACAAGTACGCCTATCTGATTGGCAGGAAATACAGAGACCAGAGAGCCAAAATGATAGTCATAAAACAGATCTTCACACACAAGAAGGTTGATTGAATCAAATAAGGTGAAATTTAAAAGCACTAGATGCAAAGTCTTGTGCTAGGTGTAAACCATGAATATTAACAGTAAAATAGAATGTGGCAACTATCTGGCCATTCTTATGAAGGAGATGGGGAGGGAGGGAATTGATGTAAGTTAATTCAAGTCACCAATAGGCTATTCAAGATGCCTGCTCAGTCTTGGGATAGATTCACAGAAGAATTTAGTACCTAAAGAAGAAGTTAATAGTGAATTTCTGTTGTTGCCCTCTGGGTGGCCAATCAAAAGGTCCAAGTATGTGTGGGCACATTTGTCTCCCATAAAAGTGGTGACTCCTTGAATGTGGCATGGTGTCCTTAACTCAGCTCCTTTCTCTGAACCTAGCATTGCACCTGGAATGTAGTACATCAGATAAATGTTGGTAGAATGGCGGCTGACCAAACTAGAGTGTGTCTGGAGAAATATAGTTGAATGGTTAAAAAATAAATAAATAGAAACAAAAGAGTGTTCCTCAAAGAATTAGAAAAGTAATAGTAGCAACCAAGTAGCAAGATATTTATACTTTGACATATGTATTTGTTGGCATGGATGCGTGTATGGGGGCGGGGAGAGTGGAATATAATCACCATCTTCAGATATTTTTAAAACAGCCATGTGGAATGGGAATTAGAATTCTTCTGTTTACCATCAAAGTAATGAAGGTTAAAACAAACACATTTTGACTTAAAGAATTGTCTAAATGTGAAATGGTGTAAATGAGATAATGGGCTCCCTTTCCCAAAGTTTGTAGGCTGAGGGAAAAGTGTATTGGAGGAGACTGCTACATTGTATAAGGGGATTGGATAAAATGATTTCTAGGGATCCTTCTAATCATAACACTTCATGATTTCTTTAGAATAAGTAATTTATTTTTAACCCCCCAAAAAACTTAGTTTATTAATATTAGAGAAACTCTTGTTGTGGTACTTTACCTTCTTATTGCAAATGAACATCATAAGAGATATGCACATAGGGAGGAAACATTGTTTTTACATTCTGTAGATTAAAAACCCACTGACTTAGTGTGGACAGATGACTTGTTCAGGGTTGTTACAAGATTTGGGTTCTTCACTTAATAACAAGAGCTCACAGTCTGGCTATGTTAGCAGTTCAGGGATCCCTAAGAGGTAGATTCCATTCTTGTCCCAGTTTTAAGATGAGAAAACTGAAGCATAGAGAAGTTAAATGCTACTACATTGTCAAGGTCAAGGAGCTGTTAAGTGGCAGAACAAGTGTTTGAACCAGACAATATGATTTCAAAGCTCATATTTTTAACCTTTGTGTTGGCTTTTCTATAATCAGTATGGTGTTTCTGAGGACAAATTGCTAACATTATCAAGTCAAAGAGAAACCAATAACTTACTTGGCCATTAACCATTCAAATGATCTAGATACAAAAGTAACAACTAAAAAGTGTTTCTTCTCCCAAATATGGAGTCCTGGGATCTGTGCCAAAGATTAGCAAGAATAAAGAAAGACACAACTTCCCAGAGATCCCCAGAAAATCTGGCCTCTGAAAGTGATTCATGACAGATGCACATTGCTCACCTGGCCTGTTCAGCATGGAGAGGTTTAGGTTAATGGATTTTTTTAAAAACCTGCATCTCATGTTTTGAGCTTCCAAACTTTTTGTGTGCTTCGGTGACATCAAATAGAAAAATGAAAGCATAACATGGTGAAGTGCGGCCTTTGGGTCATTTTTTAATTATCTTAGACTTCTGGGTGCTCTTGACCTCCTTGCTGTGTCTTTGCCTAACTCTTTTAGAGCTTATTAAAATCCTTTGGGTGGTTTGACACTACAAGGAATATCTCTAGCCTGCTATGTTCCCCTAGCTTGTGCTTTATCTCTCTCATATGACCTGTTTTCACTTTTCTCTACTATACTTGCCATGTCCCATGCCCATTTTCCCTCTGACTTACTGTCTGAGATCCATTAGCTCCTTGATTAGTAAGATAAGGTAGAACTAGAGGTTGATCGAGGAAAACTGATGGCTTGTTGGTTTCTATATAATTGATTCATATATCTTCTGTCTTTAAGAAAGGAATCCATCTATACCTTCCAATATGGTAGCTCAGGCATCTGTGGCTCTTTAAATTTAAACTAAATAAAATATAATAAACATCCAGTTTCTCGGTCACATTAGTCACACTTCAAGTGGTCAGTAGCCTCATGTGGCTAGTGGCTAGCGTAATAGTGCTAGCAGACAGCATAGATAGACTGTTTCTACCATGGAAGGAGGTTCTCTTAGCACTGTCCAAATATGTGGACTAACTTTGTCTTATTGAAACCTGAGTATAGATTGAATCAGATAGGCATGCATTCAGTGCTTGTAGTTAGGAAAGTTACTTCAGATCCCCCAATTTCCTCTTCTGCAAAATGAGAAAAAAAAGTAATCCCATTTTTTTTACAGGTGCATAGTATTTCATTTTGTATCCTTTGAGACAGCATGGAGGGCCCCTGGGGATTATTATGATAAGTGAAATAAGCCAGTCAGGGAAAGACAAGTATCCCATGATTTCACTCATATATGGAATCTAGTGAACAAAATAAACTGATGAACAAAATAGATCCAGAGATATAGAAGCATGCAATAGACTGGCATGGTTAAGAGGGGAGGTGGAAGAGATTAACCAAAGAACTTGTATGCATAACCCACAGACACAGACAATAGTTCGGTGCAGGAGCAGGGTGAAAGGAATCAATGAATGGGAGGAAAATGGGACATCTGTAATACTTTCAGCAATAAAGATACATTTTTAAAAAAGTAATTCCATTGCAGGGTTGTTCTGAAGATTAAATGCAATGTTATATGGAAAGCAGTTCTTGCTTTGCAGCAGTGGCTGAAGGGACATTCATTCCTTTAGTTATGATATGTGACATCCAGTTTGATAGCTAAGAGCCTGTTTGCAGTCTCCTAGAAGTTGTTTCCCTTGGTGTTGAGTGATAATGTAGAATTCAATGTGTACATTAGTAATGGTAGTGGTTGTTTTAGGCCCCTTTAGTAGGTAGAATGACAACAAAAAACCACCCTGATTTTTAATAAGTAGAATGTTTCTAAGAGAGTATCCAAAGTAGGTCACGTCTGTTAGGAAACATTTCCACAACCTAAAGAATATTTTTTCCAAGCTGTATTTCTGGGAAAGTCAGTCCCACAATGACTTTCTTTCATCAGATAAATTTGGGAAATGCTGAATTTTTATTTGTTAATGGAGACTCATAAGGCAGAACTTAAAGGCTCTGAGAAGTCCTGCTGGAGAGAAATATGTTTTATCTTTTTAGACTCCAGTGTTTTGAGCTTTCTTGGACATGGACCCCCTTCCTGTTCTTATAGAGCAACTATTAAAACACTAGTAGTATTCACAGAAACCATTCAGAACAGACTGCTCTGAGCACCTGGGCAACCACTGTTTGCCAGAGGCATCTGCAAGGAAGGCTCCTTGAAAAGCATTTCTTTCTGCACTAACCCCTAATGCTAACATAATAAAAGTGGGGTGGGGGGAAGTCCATGCAGCTCGGTCTCTTTTGTAGCTCCTTAAGGAAAGGATAAGTCTGAAGCTAGTTCAGGATCCAAGAGTGACCTATTTTATCAAGGGTTAAGGTTCAGTAAACAGCGATTGAGATCTCTTGTATTTCAGACAAACACAAAGATGGTTTTTGTTCTTCAAGATTAGAGGCTAATGTAACAGTGTGTTTCCAGTGGAAGGCCAGCATTTTTGAAGCTCTCTGCCTTCAGCAGTTTGTCTTTGTAACACAATGCCCATTGGGTCTGACGTCTGTCTGATGGAAAAGGGGGAAGGTAATTCAACCTGTGCTAGTGAAATGATTGCTTTGAATAAAGCTCTCCCTCTGTTGGCTCTAATAATCTGCTAAGATCTAAGGCAATAGTTTTAACTCTGTTCTCTATGGCAGCACATATGATAAAGGCTGACAGATAAATCCATGTATGTAAGCAAATCACAAGATGGTAGAGCATGGAGAACTGCTAATCAAAGCCAATGTCCCAAGCAGGAACGGATAATGAGCACATTCTTGAGTCAAGTTTCTGGATTATAGATATACGTACATATATATGTGATGTCATCTTTCTTTAAGCCATTTAATCATCTATCTAGTGGTCAGCAAACTTTTTCTGAAAGGAGCAAGATAGTAAAGATTTTTGACCTGCTGGGTCATATATTCTCTGTTGTAACTACTCAGTGCTGCTGTTGTAGCTAAAAAGTAGTCACAGACAATAAACAAAGGTGTTCCACTAAAACTTACAAAACCATTCAGTGAATGGGATTTGGCCCACAGGGAGGAGTTTGCTGCCCCATTGTCTGTGTTTTTGATGATCAGTGTGAGCACCAGTTATGGGCAGTTACTGAAGTACTTGCCCATATCAGATCCTTACGCTGAACTGGGACTTTGGAAAATCAAAGATCCTTTTACTGAACCACTGACAGCAATGGTTTTGTTAGAGGTGGATTATTATTGCAAATATTCAGTGATGGGGCATTATTCTAAATGCTCATTTAGCTGCCACCACAACCCTGTGAGGTAATTACTATTTTTTCATTTACATTTTGCATAAGAAACCGAGTGAGGAGTTAAAATTCTCAGGGTCATACAGGAGGAAGTGGTAAGTCTTGAAAGTACAGTGCAGGCAGTTGGAGCCACTGTGCATGGGTGGGGGACCTGCTCTGTCATTGACTGGTTATGGCGAGGACCAGATGAGCTTTTCCCACACAGCTGGAGACCTACTAAAAGTCGGGCACCCCGTCTTGGGTTGCTGGGAATAGGGTTGAAAGACTTAAACTTCACATTTACAAGAAATGATCATATGGACACTTTGAGGATGGAAGGGTGCCATGGAGATGGTAGTGTGAGTCATGGGGCATGCAGACATGGAAGAAAAAATACCACAGCTTGGGTAAGAAATTTGGAGGTCCAGGAAGCAGGTTTCACCTCTGGCACTAGCTCAGACTGTGGTAAACAGGAGTAAAGTTTGTGAACAGGAAGTTGGGAGAAGAGGGAAAAAGCAAAAAACAAACAAACAAACAAAATTATAAAGATCACGATAGGAGAAAAAGTGAAAAGAAGCCAAAGCCGGATTTTTTTCCCTTTCTTCTAGATTTCTACCTGCCTCATTCTTGTAAGGCCTTTTAAAGGGAAGATCTGAAAGGAAGAGTAAATTTATACAGGATAAGTCTGATATAGTCCAGAAAGAGGTTGCATGCTGGGGCTCTGATTAGTCATGCCACCAGGATACATTTAGGGCACACACTGGCCATATGTCAGTGTCCATGAATAAGGAGCTTCTGGTGATTTTTGTATCAGGAGCATAAGCGTGGTTATTTGGGTGTCTGACTAGAACTGCTAGAATTGGAATGAGTACCTTTTGCAGATATTTTTATCGATATTATCTAATTTATACTTTAGAGCATCCCTATGGGAGTAGGTATTATTATCTCCATTATAGGCGGAAATTGAGGTTCAACCTAAATGATTTGCCTAAGGCCACACAGCTAATGAGCAGCATAGATAGAACTTGAATCCCATCAGGTCTTTTGACTTACACTCCATTTTTTTTCCCCCCACTGTGTTGGGCTCTCGAAGAATGCTAGGTTAAGAGGGCCACACAGGCCCAAAACTTTCATTTATAATGAGACAGTGACCATGCAAGATACTGAGGAGTTACTGAAGAAAGCTTAGTATGGGTTAGACTGCTTATGATGATGTCACTGTCAAGTCTCTGTGGCTTAGTTCCATGTGCCTCCTATTGCCACTGCAGGCCATGGGAGACTGTATATGGCCTCCTAGAACAGCAGAGTTGGTGTGATTTCTGGTTTCCCCTCTTCATTTAAAACTTTGATGTGGAAACCATGTTCTTCAGAGAGAGAGAGAGAGAGAGAGAGAGAGAGAGAGAGGGGAGGGGAGGGGAAGGGAGGGGGGGAGAGGGGAGGAGAGGAGAGGGAAGAGAGAAAAATACATATTTAAAAAGAGTAGGTAAAGAGGATCAAGAATAAGACTGCACTGTATGGAAGAATTTTATCTCAGGAGTAAGCCCCCAACTAATGGAGTTTTCCATTTGTTCATCTGCAAAGTGCAGGAGCTGATCCACTTGGTCTAGAGTTTTCCTAGATCTTCCAGGCTCTATTCTAGAATATATAGAACTATCACAAGTTCTATTCCGTCTTGGGTTCCTTTGTCACCATTATTACAGTACTACTCTTAAGTCCCTGTAGATGCCATGAAAACTGATAAAAACTCTGCCCCATTCTTACGGAGATAAACTAGACAGCACCCTATTTTCAAGGGGCTTGAGTGGTAGAGAGAGAAAACAAATTGGCATTCTATTGTCCTATTGCATAATTATGTCTGTTTTATCCACTACTCTGAGGGAGTTTTGAGGAGAGAGGACTGTGTCTTATTTATCTCCATCCCCAGTGTCTGGAACAGTGCCTATTAAACGTCTGATGAGAGAATGAATAAGTGGATGAATACCATCCATGCCATTTAGGAAGTGCTGACCATGTGCTAAGCACTTGATCTCTGTTACTTCACTCAACCTGCACAACAACCCAGTGAAATAGGAGCATTCTTTTCCCCCATGTTTTATCGTAGACACTGGCACTGGGCAGCTCGATCCTTTGCTTCAGACCTCACACCGAGGGAGCGACAGGCACAGCTGGGATCAAAGCCTGGATGTTGCTAATCTACAGCTCATGCTCCTAACTCATTGGGATGTGCACCTCTCAAGAGGTGGCTAAGGACATATTTAAATTCCTCCCAAGGGGAGCGATCAATGAGCCATCATTTTTTGTAAGCAAAATGAAATCAGCAATAAAGTGAAGCACCGTTCGGTTGTCTCCATGGTACCTTGACATTTTGGGGATATTTTTTTCTAAATGGGGACACACGATCATATATGGCTGGAGTTAAATTGCAACTTCGTTCTAACCCAGTAATTTTGTAGCCTTTTATCTTTTTCGTCCCCTGTCTGGAAGCCACTCTTACTGAGCTGTTTACGCTTTCTCTGAGTGCCTCATGCTCTCTCTTGCCTCTGGAATCTGCACACCCTGAAATGTAATTACAGAGTCTCATCTCTGACTCCTCAACTGGAGTTAGTCTCCTCGAAGGCAGCGGCTATGTCTTATTTACCTGCATGCCCTCAAGGCCTGGACACGGGCTAGTCTAGGGTAATTTCTAACTAAATGTTAGCTGAATGAATCAGATAATCTGAAAGGTGATTTTCTGATGCCCTGGACCTGCACGGAGAAATGAGCTTGTGAAGCTGCTTTTGCCTTTCATCTTGTTTGATGTAGGCAAGGCCATGCCTCTGTCTAGGAATTTCTCTGGAATTCTGAAGAACAAAAGGGGCTTAACACAAATCCAAGTGAGAATTTTGTGTGGAACACCTAAAAAGGTGTTCAAGGTTGTTCTATTCTACCTTTTCAAAATATGTTAACATACTTGTGATGATTTGCAATATTTGAATAATAGCATATCCCTCAGTTCTTCATCTGGGCAATGGGAGTGTGGGGTCTTCCACAGAAACTCTTTAGAAAGTATATCCCGTGGCTGCTGGGATGCCGGGCGGACACCAGCCCATTTTGTGAGCTGTTCATTATCTGGGAGGGGTTTGTGTTTCTGTATAAACCATCTGTCTCTGCAAAGAGCACCTCATGGTGGGGGACGGGGATTGGGGGGCAGAGCTGACATTTCTAACATGCTGTACAAATATCGTATACACACCTCCTTACCCATCTTATATTATTATTTTTTAAGTTAAAAAATTAATTGTGATAAAATACATTTAATATATAATTTACCATTTTAACTGCCTTTTAAAAATATGTTACTTTATGGATTTTTAGAGAGAGAGGAAGGGAGAAGGAGAGAAGGAGAAGAAGGGGGGAGAGGGAGAGAGAGAGGAAGAGAAAGAGAAATATTGATCGATCGGCTGCCTCCTGCATTCCCCTTATCGAGCCTGTAACCAGGGTATGTGCCCTGTCTGAGAGTGGAACTAGGTGTTTCTTGGTGCACAGGACATTGTCCAACGGAACCACACTGGCCAGGGCCCAGTTTAACTACTTTTAAGTGTTAACTTTGTTCACACTTTTGTCCAACCAATCTCTAGATGTTTTTTCTCTTGCAAAACTGAAACTGATCCATCAAACAACTCCCCATTTCTCTCACTCCCTAGACCCTGGCGACCACCATTCTGCTGCCTGTTTCTATGCATATGACTACTTTAGATACCTCATATAAGTGGAATCATGCAATATTTATTGTTTTGAGACTGGCTTATTTTACTGATTATAATGTCCTCAAGTTTACCCATGTTGTAGCCAACTTCAAAATGTCCTCCCTTTTTAAGGATAAAATGATACTCCATTGTATGTATATAGCACATTTGTGTAGTTATGCATCCATCATTGGATATTCTGTTGCTTCCACCTTTTGACTATTTGGAATAATGCTGCCAAAAACGTGGGTGTACAAATATCTCTTAAGACTTTTGTTTTAATTCCTCTGGATGTATACTCAGAAGTGAAATTGCTGGATAATACAGTAATTTTATTCTTAATATTTTGAGTAATGCTTTGCTATTGTATTCTATAGTAATTGAGCCATTCCCACCAGCAGTGCACCAGGGATCCAGTTGCTCCACATCCACTCTGCACTAATTTGTTTTTTTTGGTAGCAGTCATCCTAATGGGTATGAGGTGGTATCTCATTGTGGTTTTGAATTATGTTTCTTTAATGATTAGTAATGTTGGCCATTTATGTTATCTTCTTTGGAAAAATGTCTATGCAGTTATTTGTTCATTTTTTAATTTTTTTTTTGTTATTGAGTTATAGGAGTTTTTTATATATTCTGTATATTATACCCTTATTGGACTTATGATTTACTAATATCTTCTCCTTTGCCTTTTTACTAGTATTCTGTTGATTGTACCTTTCTAATGTAGTCTAATTGTTTATTTTTTCTTCTGTTGCCTGTGACTTTGGTGCCATATCCAAAAAGTCATTTCCAAATTCGGTGTCATGGAGCTTTCCCCCTACGTTTTATTCTAAGAGTTTTATAGTGTAATATTTTTCATTTAGGTATTTGATGTATTTTGAAATAATTTTTGTATATGGTGTAAAGTAAGGGTCCAGTTTTATTCTTTTCTATGAGGCTATCCATTTTCCCCAACACCATTTGTTTCAGAGATTGTCTTTTATCCATTGAATGGTCTTGGCTCTCTTGTCAAAAATCATTTGACTATACATATGCAAGGATTTATTTATGGACTCTATTCCATTATTTTTGGTCTGTAGGCCTTCTTTATCCCAGTTCCACACTATTTTAATTACATTTACTGATCATTCTTCTCCAAATAGCACAAGATTCCAGGGTCAAGCGTCAGTGAATCCATGAAGACTTTGGGATCTGGGGAGAGAAGATGTCCTAAGTCTTTCACTTGTTAGTGGAAGAGCTGGGCCTCTGCACTCTTCACCCTGGGACAAGATACCCCAGCCCAAGCACCTGAGGGACAAATTTTAGCAGGCTTTTGCTTTTCATTGAAAAATAATAGCTGTTGGGAGGAAGAAAAGAAAAAGTATATGCTTGGCTCTCTAAATACATTTGCAAAAATTAATGACCTTGTCATTTCCCATAATCTCAGTTTCCTGCATTTGCCCTCTGACCAGCAGCTCACTCTCTCTAATACATATTACCCTCACTTTTAATATGAGAGTCTGCTCCCCTGCATTGTCATTCCCCTCCCCGCTTCCTCCTCCTCTGTTTACATTTTTTTCTATTGCATTCATACCCCCTAACATCCTGAATTCTTTGCTTATTTTTTATGTCTGCTATTGATTGATCCTGGAATCTTTACTCCCTGAAGCAAGATCTTCCTCTTGTCCACTGATGCCTATGGTTTGTGCTTGCTGTAAGCAGAAGAACACCCCCTAAAGATCCCCATGCCCTAATCCTTGCAGCCTGTGACCATATTGCTTTACACGGCTAAAGAGGCTTTGCAGATAGGACTAAGGTTAAGGGCCTTGAGATGAGGCACTGTCCTGGATTATCCAGGTGTACCCAGAATAATCACACAAGCCCTCAGAAGCTGAGACCCTCCTGGCTACAGAGAACCTGAGAAGGACTCAGCCTCCATTGCTGGTTTTGCAGATGTAGGAAGGGGCTGCCAGCCATGGAATCAGTGGCCTCTAGCAGCTGGCACAGGCAAAGCGGTGGATTCTCCTCTAGAGGTCCCAAGAGGAGCGCAGTCCTCTCAACATTGGATTTAGCCCAGTGAGACCATTGTTGGACCTTTGTATCACGGAAAAGCATAAAATTGTGCCATTTAAAGCCACAAAGCTTGTTAGGGCAGAAATAGAAAACTAATAGAGCACTCAATAAATATTTGTTGAAAGAATGAGTACACGAGCCTCCCATCAACATTGGCACCCTTAGAAAAGGGGACAGACTGCAAGATAAGGCAGCTTGGCGGGTGGCCGTAGTCCATAATCAGCAGATCAGGGTCTCTCATCTGTCTGCCTCTCAGCCTTCGCCCTGCGTTTCCTTCTTCACTCTTGCGGGAGAGGATGTTGGTTTGATATTACTCTCCCCAACCACACACAGCACCTTGGCATGTCAGTTCACCTTCAGATAAGGTTGGCAGCAGGGTGGATGTGTTTCGCACTTGAGGCGTGGAGGAGAATGAAAGCGTTCATCTGTCCTGTATACTGGAGATCTATTGCAAAACTCAGCCCACACCACAGGCTCTGTTCTTTGACAGACAGGCAGACAGACCATCTAGGACAGTGGTTCTCAACCTTTCTAATGCCGCAACCCTTGAATACAGTTCCTCATGCTGTGGTGACCCCCAACCATAAAATTATTTTCGTTGCTACTTCATAACCGTAATTTTGCTACTGTTAATGAATCGTAATGTAAATATCTGTATTTTCCGATGGCTTTAGGCGACCCCTGTGTTTTGGTCGTTGGACCCCCTGCCGGGGTCGCAACCCACAGGTTGAGAACCGCTGATCTAGGAGCTTCTTTGTTGTGACCTTCAAGCAGCAGCCACAGCTTCCTTCAGCACTTTGACTTGGGAGCCATTTTGGGGAAGTTCTCAGGGTCAGCTCATCTAGGCCTGGAGGCTGTTGTTAGATCTGAGAAGCAGTGAGCTAAATGTTTAATTTCACACCATCCGTTCAAAGAGGCATCTCAGAATGAACGTCCAGCGTTAACATTAAGGGTTGGGATAAACAGAGGAGTTATAAAGCCACATTCTTAGGGAACAGATCGTACGTTCACAGACTTATTTCAATGGATTTGGAGCATGGCAGGGTAGCCAAGGCAGATGGCATGTGTGGGAGAAAATAGTGGGGATACTGGTTTCCTCATAGAAATGTTCCACTGAAAGCTTGGCTGCAATGTGGAGGGATGCCTTCTGGACCTGCGCAGCATGGAGGCCTCCATATGAAAGATCAGTGAGCAGACTGCATGAGTGACATGCCCAATGCTGAGGTGCAGGCAGTATTTAATCTACAGATCTGTATTTTAAAAGTAACATCTTCTATATAAAAATACTCAAGAGCCTTATGCTTTGATGCTCTGGACTCCACGATGATTACACTCCCTCCTTCATAGATGTGAGACACCTGGATTGATTACCGAGGCTTGTTTCCTCACTTCTGTTTCCCTCTCATTTGACAGGTACCACTATTCATTTGTTACATTAGCTTCTGAGTGTGAATTGGAAAAATAAGCTAAATCAGAGCAGTCTTTCTTGAGTTATAAAACCAGCCATGTGAGGATGCTCTGAGTGCTGTTCTGCTTGTATATAACTAAGATCCAGCTCCTCGTAGTAATTTTGCAAGTGATTAGCCTGTCATGTAGAAGCCTTCCTTTGAGGATGACAAAGGAACAGTCCCTTGTGGGGCTTTACAATAAGCAGATTAATCAAGAGACTTTCTCCTTACCACTCCCTGGAAGTTTCTGGAATGGAAATATTTTAAAGAGGGGTGAAGCATAATCTTGGAGGAAGTATAAGGGACTTATAGTCATCAACTTTTACATTTCCAATGTGATCAGCTTGCTGCTATATGTGTGTTAGCGCTAGGGATTTGAGGAGAACTTAGACACAATGTCTCTGTTAGGGGTGCCCTTTAATTTGTATTGGATAAATTCCTCTTTATCCTACATTCCTAGGTGTCATAAATCAAAGGCTGCCTCCTCTGTGAAGCCTTCCTTGATTTTTCCTGTCAAAAACACATCTTACCTTTTGTTGTAACACATTCATTATTTGTTCCACTCCCTCTCCCTTTACTATATCCCCTTTGTATCCTTAGTATTGGCACTCAGTAATTATAGTAAAGACATTATCACCATCATCCTCATTCTTATCATCACTGTGCTCCAAGCTTTGTACTAAGCAGTTTATCTGAATTCAATGATGATCATGTTAAATAAAAGTGTTCAGTAAGTAAAGACACAGATGTTAAATATGATAAAAATACATAAATATACTATATAATAAAGAGGTAACATGTAAATTGACCCTCACACCCTCACAAAATGGCTGCCTACGACCAGGCTGACATGAGGGTTATTGAGGGATGACCAAACGACTGAACAAGCAGGCTGCATAGGGCGACCAGGCTGGCAGGTGTATGGGGGGAGGGCAGTTGGGGTTGACCAGGCCAGTGGGAGGGGGCAGTTGGGAGTGACTAGGCTGGCAGGGGGCGCAGTTAGGGATAACTAGGCCAGCAGAGAAGGGCAGTTGGGGGAGAATAGGCTGGTAGGGGGGCAGTTAGGGGTGACCAGGCAGACAGTCAGGTGAGCAATTAGGAGCCAGTGGTCCAGGATTAGGAGAGGGATGTCTGACTGCTGGTTTAGGCCCAATCCCACATGGGTCAGACACCCCTCAAGGGGTTCCAGATTGGAGAAGTACAGGCTGGGCTGAGGGGACATTCCCCCCCTTCACGAATTTTGTGCACCGGGCCTCTAGTGGTATATGATTGATATTTGGGAAACAATGTACTAAGTAGTATGGTAACATAAATGATTATAATAGTAGGTGTTATTTATTAGTACCTTCTCTGGGCTAGATGCTTTGTTTACATAACATCATGTCAGCTTCACAATAGCCTCCAGGGAAGATAGAGCCTACTAGCTTTGTGTCAGCCAGTTTTGATCTTTAGATTGTTATTAATTTCTTTAAGCCTCAATTTTTAATGAAAATTATAATAATCTACTTCAAAGGGTTGTTGTGGGGTTCAATGAAATGATGAACCATGTCTAGCACCTCATAGGTACTCAATAAATATTTGATGATTGGGATGTTAATACTATGCAAAGTGCTTGGCATATTAACTTATTGACAACTAAAATAATAAAAGCAATCCCTAGTATTAATTGAGTGTTTACTATGTGCCAAGTACTTTTCTAAGAGTGTCACCTGGGTTTATATATGCACTAATGTCACCCATTCCATTGGCAAGTAGAGGAACTGGGGTCAAATAATTGACTCAAAGTCATGACATACATGAATAGTGGACCACTCTTGGAAGCAAGTCTTCAACCTTGATTTCTTTTTGTTGTGTCAATTTCCCTGTCTGCAAAATGCTGAGAGTAGTAAATCATATTCTACAGGTGACTTGGAGATAAGCCTTTACCCAATGAATTGATGCTGAGTCTGTCCTCATTTGCATAATACAAGAGGCAGTTGTTCCAGCTGGTCAGCCAGCATCAGCCTTATTTGTATTACCTGGGGCACCCTCTTGGTTGAATGATGGAGGCTGCTTGCCTGTTTCCAACCACAGGCTGTTGCTAACATGTTGTGATCAAATCATTGCTGAAGTAGCTCACCCATGCCTGGCGGGAGAAGACCCAGTCTATCTTTATAATGACAAATATTCATAACAAACTTGCCTGAGAGCCATGGTATTAATTTCACTCTAAATAAATGATTCTTACTCTGTAGCTTCATTAAATACATTAGTTTATGCTTTATAACTAGAAGGACTAGAAGGTAGAGTTGGACAATTACTTCGTATTGTCACAGCTTTTAATACAATGGGATGTGACTGAGTTCATAAACATTTTGAGGAATCTTAAAGATCACCTACTTCAAAGTGGTTTTTGTTTTTGTGTTTGAAGCAGTGGAAACCTGTTTAAACATGAGATTTAACGTGTAACTCTGCTGAATGAAATTGGTAAAAACATGGGGATGACTCTCAGCCAGGAGCCCCTTCTGACCACTGCTTTCCCCCTTACCTTCAGGAGCCCTCCTGTTAGACCCTGAGACAGGTGTAAAACAATCACCCTAGGCAACTCACCTCACCCTTTGGAAACTCCAGGTTAGTAGTTTCAATCCCCGATGTTCATAGCTTAGCTGGTGACAGAGGGAGCATGTCAGAGCCAGGTCATTGGACATTTCTTTCATCCTACTCCCCTACCCCCACTACAATGAATTTAATTTAAAGGGAAGTTAAGCAAATATAGGAAATGCTTAAATTAGCAACAATTTTAGGAGGCAGTGACAGTCCTCACTATTCTCCTTTTGGGTTCATGAAAACAGCTGTTAAACACATGCTCTCAACCCACCTCCAAGTTGCTGAGGCATGCTGTGCTGCTTTGCCAAATTCTGTACATTCCAGTGACTCCTTCGCCTCCCTGATGCATTGCTAAAAATAAGGACACTTGCACCAAAGCATATGTTGTGGTTTGCCTTTGATTTGGACACAGATTATCCAAGTGTAAAAGCAAAATTGGTTGCTTTCT
Source organism: Lasiurus cinereus (assembly GCA_011751065.1). NCBI lineage: Eukaryota > Metazoa > Chordata > Mammalia > Chiroptera > Vespertilionidae > Lasiurus > Lasiurus cinereus. The sequence continues at coordinate 23,697,140 of JAAGEH010000030.1, read as the reverse complement.
CCTCCTAATGCACAGATTTGCACATCTGTACTGTACTAAGTGGGGGCAATTGTAAATTACATTTTATAGGGCTTGGCAATTTCATGAAGACACCTAATACTCACTGTCTCCTGTGATGATTATGAGAGACATACCAAGGTAGGCAGAGAATGTGATGGTTTTATTTATACTCATTTGATCACTGAGAAAGCAAATCAAATTTGGGGCTCCATTTCACAGGATTTGAAATGAGGACCTCAGTTCCAAATCTTCTTTCATTTCTTGGCTGATGGCCTATCTTTCATTTTTAGGCAGAGGTGGAATTTTAGCAGTTCTGGTTGTTATTGCCAAACCAACCTTGGGGGCTGTGGGTGAGAATGTGACTACTTAGGTTGGTAATTGTTTGGAGGCACTTTCCCTCCAGCAGAGGGATCACAGATATGCAGTGTTAGTATTGAGTGTTTTGGGGGCTTGTCCTGGACACCTGTTTACCCCTCCAGGTTCTGCCTCCGCATGCTGGAAGGCTGACAGGATGACTTATTTAGCATCTTTGTCTTCTGAATTCTGGTTCATTTTGCCAGGGGGGATATTGGCAGAGACCAATGGAAGAGCATACGTGAAGTTGGGGATTCTATTCCCCATTTCCCTCATTTCAGGTTCACTGCACGCTGGTTGCTTTCTTCCATTGGAGTTCACCCAGCCTCTTGATCTTTCTTTATTTTTAATGTTTTTTTTATTATTATTGATTTCAGATTGAGGAAGGGAGAGGGAGAGAGGGACAAAAACTTCAATGATGAGAATTATTAATCAGATGCCTCCTGCATGTCCCTTCCTGTGCATCAACCCCAAACTTAGGCATGTGCCCTGACTGGGAGTCGAACCATGACCTCCTGGATCATGGTTTGATGCTCAACCACTGAGCCACACCAGTGGCTGGGCAGTCTCTCCTTCTTTATTTCCAGTGACTGCTCCTTCCTGTCTCTTCAGGACTTTGGGTGGTAACAGCTCTCCAATAACAGCTCCCATGGTTCCTAGCCCTGCAGTCTGCATTATGCCTGAGGCTTCCCTGGAGCCCTACCCAGGCCTTTGCAAATAGTTCCCTTATCAAGCTCTCCTAAGGTTACCCAGTTTGAGGATCTCATTTAGGTTTTGCTGGGCTCTGATGAAAGTTTCTTAGGTTGCATAGACTAAACCATGACGGCCTACATTTTGGGTCCTCCATGTAGACAGAGTGGGACTTCTGGGGAAAGTCCTATGCATCACCATATTATAGTTCTCTTTGTCTAACTTTTAGATATGCCCTTGGCAGTAACTGGAGTTGAGGACTACATACATGTGTCTATGATTCTCAAGTTTTATATGCATACGAACCACCTGCCAGATTCTGAGTGACTCTCTGCAAAGATTCTGATTCTATAGACAATATCTGCTTTATATAGTTATACTAGTGGCCCAGTGCATGGATTTGTGCCCATTGAAAGAGAAATAATTAGAAGAAATATTTTAATATTTCTATTTGCCCTTTCTCAGTGCCTGGGAGCCGGGTGGCAGCCCCACCTCTCTCTGATGCCTCTGGTTGCCATCTGGTAGGGCGATTGGGCCCCTGCTCACACCTACCTTGGCCTGGTGCCACTCGCTCACCTGCTCCACCATCCCTCCATGGTCCTGCTCTTATCAGGGCCCATCGGGGCCAGCAGCACCTCCACTGCTGCCTGCTGCCACCACTGCATCGCCAATGCCTGCCATGTTTAGCACTGGCCCCTGGTGGACAATTTGCATATTAGGCTTTCATTATATAGGATTTCATAAAGGTTTACAAGGGTTATATCCTCTTGTTGGATTGATCCCTTTATCATCATGTAGTGCCCTTCTTTATCTTTTATTATATCCTTTGTTTTAAAGTCTATTTTGTCTAATATACATACATCTATCCCTGGCTTTTTTGTTTTTTTGTTTCCACTTACATGATGTATCCTTTTTAATCCTTTTACTTCCATTCTGTGTGCCTGTTTTGTTCTGAGGTGGGTCACTTGTAGACAGCATGTATATGGGTTCTTTTCTTATCCTAGTCTGATCGACCACATAGGAATCTGGTAGGATGCATGTGCTTATTTACGTAAAGAGCTTGGAGCAGTGCCTGGGTCAGAGCCAGCACTATGCAACTGTTGGCTGTTATGGTGGTTAATAAACAATGGGTGGTTAGAAGCATGGCTGCTATAGACGGAGTGTTTGTGTTCTCCCCAAATCCATATGTTGAAACCTAACCCCCAATGTGATGATTTTGGGAGGTGCTAAGGTCATGAGAGTGGAGCCCTGATATATGAGATTAGTACCCTATAAAAGAAACTCCAGAGAGCTTCATTTCCCCTACTACCACGTAGGAGACGGCTGTCTATGAACTAGTAAGTGTGCTCTACCAGGCATGGAATCTGCTGGCCCCTTGATCTGGGATGTCCCAGGCTCTAGAACTGTGATAAATATATTTCTGTTCATAAGCTGCCTCGTCTGGTATTTTGTTATAGAGGTCTGACTCAATGGCCTTTGTCATCAGAATTGGATCCCAGCTCCACCTCTGCTACCTCCTGGCTCTGTGACCTGAGGCAAGGATGTCACCTCAGTTTCTTCCACTACAGAAGTGGTGCTGGTAATGTTCCATGACTTGGGGAGCAGTTGTGATGGGTCAATAAGATCCCACTGATCATGCACTGAGTGCAGCACCAAGCACTTACTACCTGGTGTGCTCAGCTGCGGTGGAAGAAATGAGCAAAGCTGAGACAGCCACCTGCTGTGCGGAGGGCTTCTTTTGAGGGAAGCTCAAGACTAGTCCCAGGAGAGTCTTTATCTCCATTAGATGCTCCATGTGCTATTCTGTAACATAGCCAGGGGTACAGAACTATAAGGATCTTTCAATCAGGGGAGAGGAAGTGGGGGTGGGGGTGGGCAGAACAAGTCCTAAATGAAGGATTAGTTTCACTCAAACCTTGCAAAAGGTTGTCACCTTGGACAGAGTGGCAGGTCCTAGCAGGACCAGCTACTACAAAATAGGATGCTAAGCTAATTTCGGGAGGGATGTTCAGCCTTCCAGTTCTAAAGGGTGGGCTTCAGCTACTCTCCAGGGATGATACCAAGCCCCCAAGCACTGATTACACATTAGATCTTTTTTAATAAATACCTATGTACAGGTCAATTCCAAAGTAACTACATCATTGTCTTGGGAAAGATATGACCCAGATAGTTTATAAAATATCCATAAATGATTGTAGTGCGCAGCTATGGTGTGAGAGATCCCCAGGCAGACTCTGGGGGCAAGGCCAAGCTGTTCTGTTAGGAGAGGAGAGGTCAGAGTGTCCAGGGAGGGTAAGGGAATGAGGAAGGACTTGGCAGGTCTCTCAGAGAGGTTAAAGCTCTTTGTAACTTAAACATTCTATTTTTTAAATCTCCAAATAATGCAACTTTGAATTTATTCAACATAATTAAAAAGGTGATTTACTCTGGGTAAGTTTTTTTATTATGTCAAATATTAGTAGAATGGTAATTTGTAAGATTATTTATTTGCATCAAAAGATTGCTTTCCAGGCAAGAAATAATACTTTGCTTCATATAGAAGTTTTAAAGAAATTAATAAAGGTGTACATGTTCTTGATTTATTAGTGAACAAGGCATTGAAATTACAAAAATTTTCCCATTAGGTGGTCTGTATTATACATAGTTTTGACAAAAATGCTTATTTATTCTTAGGACTTTTTTGTTTATTCTTTTCTTATTTACTTTCCTGCCAAAATATTTAGCTTTATCATCAATCATAAACTATCCATTTGTTTACCTATTTAACAAATATTTACTGCTAAAGTAGAGGTTTTTGTTGTTGCTTGTTTGGTGTGTTCTAATTTGTCATGAGTACACTTAGCATATCTGCATCAGCACATTCAAATCCCAGCCAAGGGACCTGTCTCCCTGGGTGTGCCATAGAGAGGCTTTGCAATCAAGCATTGTCCTGGATTAACAAAACAAACACATGCTTCTTTTTCTCCTTTGGGATATGTTTCCTGTAGGGGTTGGAAATAAGGCTAGAAAAATTATATCCAGTTCTTCTTTGATAATCTTTTATGTATCTTCAAATATGAATTTCAGAATAGTGCTGCAGATATCTCATTTTCAATGGGAAAAAACTAACTTGGATTTTATAAGGAGCTAGTGATTATGTTCTTGAAATATGTTCATGCTTATGCTAGTGGCAAAGGGATCCACCCTCTCTGATTCATTTTGCTAAGCCAGAATTTGCAACTGCTGATTTCTTGCATCCACTTTTGCTGATAGTCAGGAGGTAGTTTTCAGATGTAGAAAAAATAGATAATCTATAGTAATAAAAGGGTAATATGCTAATTAGACTGGATAGACTAGATGTCTTCCAGATGTCCTTCTGGTCATCATTCCAGACAAAGCCATGGTGGTGGGACCAAGGCAGAAACAGTTAGGGGTGATCAGGCTGGCAGGGGAGAGAAGTTAGGGGTGATCAGGCCAACAGGGGAGCAGTTAGGGGCATTAGGCAGGCAGAAATGGTTAGGGGCAATCAGGTGGTCAAGCAGAGGCAGTTAGGGGTGATCAGGTAGGAAGGGGAGCAATTAGGGGCATCAAACAGGCAGGCAGAGGGGTTAGGGTGTTCAGGCAGGCAGGCAGACTGATTAGGGGCAATCAGCCAGGCAGGCAGGTGAGCAGTTAGGACCCAGTGGTTCTAGATTGCAAGAGGGATGTCCTATCAGGCCTAAACCAATAGTTGGACATACCCTGAGGGTCCCTGGATTAGAAAAGATGTAGGCCAGGATGAGGGACAACCCCCCCACCCCACCCATGCATAAATTTCATGCACCGAGCCTCTAGTAGATAATAAAGGTAGAGCATAGGCAATTTGAGAGATAGGTAAACTTATATAGTTGAGATCTCTTCACTGTTTTGCACTTGTAGCTGCTGTGCATTGTCATTTTGTTCTAGTTTTTCTTCAAAAAAATTATTTTTTTTCTATCATCTTTATCCCCCCGACCCTCTTCCTCATAACCCTTCTTCTCCCTCTACCCCCACAGTCACCACACTACTTGTCTGTGTATATGACTTATTTTTCTTTTCTTTCCTTTTTTGCTCAGCCCCTTTACCCTCCTTCCCAACAGCTGTCAGCCTGCTCTCTATGAGTCTGTCTCTTATTTCTCTTATTAGTTCCTTTTGTTCATTAGATTCCACATATGAGTGAAATCATATGGTACTTGTCTCTCTGACTGGCTTATTTCACTTAGCGTAATATTCTCCAGGTCCATCCATGCTGTCACAAAGGGTAAAAATTCCTTCTTTTTTATGGTTGGGTAGTATTCTATTGTGTAAATATATCGGAGTTGTTTTATTTACTCATCTACTGATAGACACTTGTGCTGCTTCCACATCTTGGCTCTTGTAAATAATGCTGCAAAGAACATAGAGGAGCATATGCTTCTTTTTAAAATTAGTGTTTTGGGTTTCCTTGGATAAATTCCCAGAAGTGGAATTGCTGGGTCATGAGGCAGTTTCATTTTTAATTTTTTGAGGTAATGTCATACTGCTTTCCACAGTGGCTGCACCAACCTGTATTTTCATCAGCACAGCAGGAAGGTTCCCTTTTCTCCACATCATTGCCAACTGCCAACCACTTGTTTGTTGATTTATTGATAATAGTCATTCTGATAGGTGTGATGTGGTATCTCATTGTGGTTTTAATTTGCATTTCTCAGATGATTAGTGATGTCGAGCATCTTTTCATATGTTTATTGGCCATCAGTATGTCATCTAGTGCCTATTTAGGTCCTTTGCCCATTTTTAAATTGGATTGTTCATTTGGTACTGAGTTTTATGAATTCCTGATATTAATCCCTTTTAGACAACTCCCATTCAGTGGGTTGTCTTTTCATTTTATTGATGACTTCCTTATCTTCCCTTAAATACAAATGCTTTCAACTGGGCTTGGAGGGTGCAGAGAATTGTATGAGGATTGGTTCTACTGCTTCTGCTACACACACACACACACACAGACACACACACACACACACACACACACATACACACACTCACTCACTCTCTCTCTCTCTCTCTTTCTATCTTCAGGGAACTTTAATGCCCTTAACTACTCACTTGGCTTATCAGCTTAGTTACCTGTTGTCAACCTTTTATCACCATTGAGCATCATTAAGGAGTCATGGAAGGTGAGGAGGCAGAGGGATGGAGCAAACCTACCAGCAGCTAAGTGTGCCCATCAGTGGGTACCTTGATTTATTTTTTCAAGGTAGCCATGGAAAGGAGAGAAGACTGTGTTTTTGCTTGAAAAGGGGATGAACAAGAAAGTATATTACATATTTATTTTAAAGGTCACATGTATAAGCAGAAAGATTTCTTGAGGACAATATCATATTATTACAAGATAATCTACTGTACATACAGCATATGTCGGTACTTTGAAAGCAAAATGGTATTTTTTATCTGAGCTCTTTAGTCTTGATAGGAAAAACAGGAACTTTGATATGTATTTTCTTGAAGGCAAGTTCTGTGAAAACCCTTTTATGGAGCTTGTGTGCTACAGCATGCCGTGCAAAGTCAGCGGAGGTCATTACCGTTTTTATTAGGTGGTTATATTATAAATATGAGTTGGGCCTCAATCTTAAGCAGAGCCTTTATGTGTGTTTCTGAATGTCCTGGCTTCAAAATGCTAACGTCCAAATTGGAACATTGATTGTCTGATGCCAGAGTTACAGCCTTCTCCAAACGTTGAATTGGGCCTCAGGGTCCATGTGTCTTTCTGGAGATAAGTTCTTTTTGTAACTGGGAGATAGAAGGTGTAAAACAGTGGGCCCCGCACAGTGGAAAACCCAAAGGCAGAGTGGAGCACTGTCCTCCCTCAGTGATGGGGGAGGTATGACCATACCATTTTATATCATATATAAAGAAATTGCCATCAGTTGTAAATGTCCCCCAATTTCCTCTAGGGTAAGGCAAACATTAATGCAGTCTTGCAAATGTTTTTTATTTCCATGCGAATTCAATGGAATCGTTTTCTTTGATTCTTTAGATTTTCTTTTTTATGTAATCCCAGGCTTCTTTCTTAAATTTGCCACTACCATACGCCTTTTAAAGTTTATCCTTAGTATCTGAGAATGGTCAAACACACTTGAATCAGGAATTCTCAGTCTCAGGCCTCTTAACGTTTTATGTCCAGTGGGTGTTTGCCATACATTATAGGGTGGTTAGCTGCTTTCCTGACCTCTGCCCAGTAGATATCAGTGGTACCTCCTCCCACTTGTTATGACAATCCCCAGACATCTCCAGATCTTGTCCCCTGTTGGTAAAAGAGTCCCTGGTTGAGAATCACTGCCTCAAAGGGGTGTCCAGTCAAGACATGTCAACATCCTAAATGCAGAATGAAATGAATCTCAGAATTTAAAACAAGAGGCAGCTGTAAACCTCAGTGTTACAAATATTGTGCATATACTGATTTCCCTCTAGGGTGAGAGAGGAAGACAGGGCTGTGTTTTCTGTATTGTTTATAGCCTGGGACTGCCAGCCAAGTATGGGCGAGCCCCAGTAACTATTTGCTGGATGAATAAGACAAACCAATTAGTTGTCAATAAATGTATGTTTAGCTTCCATAAGCATATGTTCTTATCTATATGTATGTACATATGTACTGTGGATATATTTATATATCCTATATAATAAAGATGTAATAAGCAAATGGTTGTTATGCCATGAAGTGTAATGACCAACAGTGTAACTACAAAATCACAGATCAGCAGCAGGGAGGGGCAGCAAGCTACAAATGGGCAGCAGAGGGCTACAGGAAGGGGCAGGGCAGCAAACTATGAAAGGGGATGGGGAGGAGGAGGAGCAAGGGAAACTAAAGGAGGGTGGGGCAGAGGGAGAGAGCTACTGGAGGGCAGCAGTGAGCTACTGGCAAACTACTGGCGCATGGATTCATGTATAGGGCTACTAGTTTCTATATAAAACTCAACTGTCTTTATTATAATTTTCTACCCAGTGTCCAAATAATGGGCACAAAGCAGATATTTGGTGGATGTTGGTGGAAAGACTACCTGGCATTAAAAAAGTTCATTAAAATGACTAACAGAACATTCATGATCCTATGCCATCAGAGATGTGTTTTGAGGGGGTGATTACAAGGATCTGCTGTTGGAGTTGGTTACCCACAAATGGGCACCGTGAGAGGCCTGTTTCCTTGGCTCCCTTTGACCTTCACATCTGATACCCTGGGTGTCTAGGTCCAAGGAGGCCTGTTGGGCACTTCTGGCAAGAGGGAGAATGCCCTAGTTCGGTGTGGGATGAAATCTTTTATTTTATATTCCCAGGTCATCACAGCTGTGCAGATAGGTGCTTTTTATTCCCAGGCCTCTCCTGGCTGCCCTGCTGGAGCTATGCCCAGTTTTCTCACGATGGCTCTGTTCTGAAGGCCTGCATTTAAAAATCATAAAAAAGTCAGAGGATAGCAACCTTCCCCAAGATTTATGCTGAAATGGCACAAAAATTTAGTGTATTGGGAGGTATTTGAAATCACTTTTTAAAGTTTAGATTTAAATTCATTCTCTAGGCTTTGACCATTTACAATGGTGTGAATTTTAAAAAAACATTTACAAGGTACAGTGGATTTCTAGGTCAGTACTCAAGGTGTGCGCAGGAAAGTGGAATTAAAGGGTCGTTCAGTTAAAATCAGAAAAGATGGTAGAAATGACCTGATTCAGCCCTCTCAATTTACAGATGGGGAGACTGGAAGTCACTGGAAGCTTAAATGACTTACCCAAGGTCACAGTTTTTCTTTTTAACTTATCTTTTGGATTTCTCTGTTCCCTCACCTCCCTCCCTCTCTCATTCCTTTCCTCTGTCCTTTCTTCTCTCTGTCTCTCCACGCCTATAACCAATAAAATGAGAACCAAAGTCACCTGCACAGATAAACTGATTTTCCTAGATTGCCAAAAAATATAGTAACTTAAGAAATAATGAACTATGCCCTGGCTAGTATGGCTCAGTTGGTCGAGCATCATACCATGCACCAAAAGGTGGCTGGTTCGATTCTTGGTCAGGGCATATGCTCCAGTTGTAGGATCAATCCCTGGTGGGGGACTGCAGGAGGCAGCCAATTGATGTTTCTCTTATATCAATGTTTCTCTCTCACACCCTCTCCCTTCCTCTCTCTCTCTAAAATCAATAAAAACATATTTAAAAAACAAATAAATCATCAAATGCAATTATTTGATTTAATTTATGAGAAACTAGAAATCCAGAGATGGGGGATTGCTATTGTCAGGAGGGAGTATCCAGTGACAGCAGCATAAACCCAGGTGTCCTCTCTGTTCAGTTAGCCTTTCACTAAAGCATGCAACTTTCTTATTCTATTTTGCATTCTTCTTTCGGGAATCATTCATTTATTCATAAGCTAATATTTCCAGCTGCTTTATGTTAAGTAATAAGACACAGCAGTCATCAGGGCATGGCCTCTTCCCTCAGGAGCTCAGATTTTGTTGAAGAAACAGAGAAAACAGTAGGCGATGCCCACTTAGCATAGTATTAGAGGTGAGAAGACTGTGTTGTGTGGCTGTGAGTGGGGCTGCCAATGAAGGTTCCTGTTGGAGGTGATCCTGGGAACATTAGGTCATTGCAGGCAAAGTGTTGTTCATCACAGTGGCGAGAGGAAATGCTGAGCCAGGCAGGAAGCCTGGAAGGAAAGTGAGCAGACTGCTGGGGAAGATCACAGCCCCAGATTCAAGACAAGGCCCTGTGACTTCTCAGCTGAATGGTCTTGGCTCGGTCACTCAGAGTTTGTGCCCCCACTGGGATAATGAGATCATCATTATAGTAACATTAGGGGCCCAGTACACAGACTCATGCACGGGTGAGGTCCCTCGACCTAGCCTGCGCCTTTTCACAATCTGTGGATGTTGGAGGGCCAGATTCAGCCTAATCCCCACAGGCCAGGTAGAGGGAAACCATTGGTGCATGAATTTATGCACCGGGCTTCTAGTATGCATATAAAATCTTTAGTTAATATCTTCCTTCCCTCCTCCTTCCCCTTTTTCTTCTTGAAATTGATCATTCTGTTCCATGTCTCCATGCCTGTGCATTGAGTGTCTTACCCCTGGTGGTCAGTGTGTGTCATAGCTACTGGCCAAACAATTGAATAATAGGATAGTCAGCTGGTCGCTTAGGCTTTTATATAGAATAGATTTAGTTTCATTATATTCACACACATTCTTTTCTGAGCACTTGGTCTCCAGTCCTGTGTTAATTGCTTGGAAAGGCATCATGATCACATGAGGTTCCTCCATGTTCCAGAGAGGGTGGTTTTCTATGGGTTCAGAGCAGAGCCTTGATTTCATCTCAAGTCTGACTCCAGAGCCCAAGCTTGGAGCCTCTGCTGCCTTTGGGAGTGCTGGACCCTTCTGAATATTCAGTGGGTTGATATCATTACAGGGAAGCATATACTACATGAATGGTAATTGTTCTATATAAGACAATTTCCTCTGTGTCCATTTTGTAGGCTCATGTCTGGGGATATATATTTGCATCACTCATATTTCTCAGTAATTAATTTTATATTCATGGTGGATGGGTGAAATATGAAAAGGAAAATGTTTATTAAGAGTATCAAGTGCTTGGGGTTGTAAGAGGAAAAATATTTATTTTTTCTTTAATACTTTATTTTAATCCTCATTAGAGGACATGCTTGCAGAAAGAAAGAGGAAGAGAAAGAGAGAGAGGAAAACATTGATGTGAGAGAGAGAAACATTGATCAGTTGCCTACCATAGATGCCCTCAATGGGGACTGCACCCACAACCCAGGAATGTGTCCTGACTGGGAATTAAACCAGCAACCTTTCTGAGCACAGGACAATGCTCAAGCAACTGAGCCACTCTCACTGGGCTAGTTCTTTTTTCTTAGATAATCTCTGGAATTTGTATCACCTTGAGACTATATGAGTATCAACCCCAGAGGTAAAGGGTTGGATCTTCTTCCTGTCCCTCCCTTATTGCAGGGTTTGTTGGGATTTTACTCCCATTGACTAAAATATTGCTCTGTGCTAGCCATTGTGATAAATCATCACAGCCTTTATTTCTTTAATTAAATACGTTTTTATTGATTTCAGAGAGAAAGGAAGAGGGAGAGAGAGATAGAAACATCCATGATGAGAGAGAATCTTGGATCGGCTGCTTCTTGCAAGTCCCCCAATGGGGTTGGAGCCCACAACCCAGACACATGTCCTTGAGCGGAATCGAACCTGGAACCTTTCAGTTTGCAGGCTGATGCTGTATCCACTGAGTCAAACCAGTTAGGGCTCATCACAACCTTTATAACAGGAATGTGGACACCTAGGCCTAGAGAGGTTGCCTGCCCTGCTGCCAGCAAGTGGAGGAGGCAGGATGCAACCGTGGTTCTATGTAGCTTCGACAGTCAACTTCTAACCATTAAGCAGTATTGCCCATTTCCTTGATTTGAGTTCATTCTTTTGGGCATATTCTGGCACCCATTATGGAGCAAATGAAGTATTCATTCTCGTGGAGTCCTAAGCTACATCCTTTCAATCCCCACCCACCTATTCCGACCTTTCTGTGTGACCTTTTTCTAAGTTTGTGTCTAGTGTAGTAAGCCTTTTACTAGTTCTGGGAGGTGAGTGTAAAAATACCTCTTGGGTAGGTTTACCCTTAGTTACTGAGAGGGCAAGTGCATGGCCTGAGATGTAGACTTGAACTTACACGGTTCCCATAGGTAGCTGCCATTCCGGGAGCATTGGCTGTTTTGCTGATTTTGGTTCTCATTGCAGTAGGCCAGGGTAGATGTTACTGTATCATTTTACAGTGAAGGAAATGGAAACAAGTTCTTGGAGTAGCTGGTGCTGGACCTCAGTAAGCCTTTGGAAATAAGGGTTCTTATGTTCCCAAATATGTAGGGCAATTGGATTAGAACTGTCTTTCAGATTCCAAGCCTCTTGCTTTTTTCCAGCGTGTCACTGTGTGTGGCCTTTATAGTCATATTGCATTCCTGCACTCCATTCTCTCCATCTCTTATAAGAGGTGTTCAGGATAATGTGAGGGTTGCAAGACACAGGCGGCCAACATCCTGGATCCTAGCTCTGTTGCTCCCCAAGTATGTGATGTTGGGCAAGTGCCATCATCATTTTGAGCCTCAGTTTCCTATGTTTGAAGTGAGGATAAAAACAATACCAGTCTTTTGATATTATTGTAAGATTAAGTGAGTTAAAGTATGTAGGTAGAATGCTTAGAACCATTATCGGACATATGATAAGCTTTTCATATATGTATTAGCTACTGTAAATATGAGCTATTATTATTTACGCTTTAAACATTTAATAAGCCATTACCATGTGCCTAACAGCGTGCTAGGTAATGGGCTGGATCCCATTGCTCTGTCAGCTCTGATTTTAAGTGGTGGGTGTAAACAACCAGACCCTCTGTCCCTAGGGGAAGAAGCATTGTGGGGTTAGCTTCAGGGGACTCTCTGACTCTGCTTACAGATTGTTATGTGTGAAATGAAAAATGCATTTAGCTTTCACTTTCTTTTACCCATCTTGTTCACGTAGGTGGATTGTATTTTACTACCTAATTAAGAGTAATGGAAATAAAATGGAGGGAAGTACATTTGTAGCTTATGTGTGGGTTGAAATTTCCCGAGATGGGAAACAAACTCATAAACAGGAAAGACAATAGCACTGTTTAAATGAGAAAATCCATGGATAGCAGAAATGCAGTCATGCCATTTTGTTATTTGGGGTTGGGGGAAGGAGGGCGTGAACACATTTGCACATATTTGCACATAGTGTCCTTGGAGAAAATTGGTCTTTCAAAGAGCAAGACACATTTGTAGATGAAAATTATATTCAGACTGCCATATTAACATACTCCTATCTTTCTGTACATCTTTCCAGTGCCGAGAGTATCAAAGTTAAAGCCCCTAACCTTTTGCAAACCTGATCAGGGGGGATAAACTGCAGTGACTGCTTCCTTTCTTTTGGAACTAGCATGACAACACTAGTTTCTCTTTGCCTACAGTTTACAGGATTTACCCAGGCATGCTGAGCGGGTCCTTTAGGATCAGAGCATTGACTCCTGCTCTTTTAATGATAAATTCCTGGGCAAACTTGAATATAACACTTCATCTTTCTGAGACTCTTTCCTTCTTGGTAGCCTGGGATAGTTATTGTACTTGCCCTGCCTACTCAGAGCCTGATGTGATGGGGTAGAAAGTACATGGGCTTTGCAGACAAAGAGACCCCATGGGACTCGTGGTCCTTTTCCTTTATTGAACTGCCCAGAACCAGTTTCCTTGTCTGTAAAATAAAGCCAAGCTATTGTGGGGCTAAAGGGTATAGCATGTGTTTGGTTCCAATACAGTAGTCCTCTTTAATTAAAATATTGGTTCCCTTTAGACCTGTTTTGTGTGTGAAATACGGAACATGTAAATAAAGAATCTATGACCACATATGTGGATAATTAATGAACAATAATAAAGTTAAAATAGAAACCCAACCACCCACTCCTCAGGCCATGAAGGAGAATGTAATGAGTCTCTGGAAGCTTCCTAAAGGTTCCTCCTAGACAGCATCCCCTCCCTTTTCTCCAGGTACCTTCTAGCCTGAATTTTAAGCTTCTTATTTCCTTAACATTTTCCCCTAGCTACCCCTAACCCATTTGTTATTTCACTTTATCCTGCCTTCTTTTGAACTTTATAATTACATTGTAAAATAGTCACATGTCTTTGCTTTGCATTATATTTCCTAGATTTCTTGACATTGATGCCTGTAGGTACAGCTCATCAGTTTTTGCTGTTGTATAGTATTCTGTTCTAAGACTATCCTTTTGTTGATCTCATCTATTAAGGGAGACATTTGGCTAGTTTCTACTATTTTGCTGTTATGAAATGTGTTGCTGTAAATATACTTCTATCCTTTTGATTCTTAAGCTCAAACAGTCTTTAGAGACTATTTGGTCTGACATCTGGCCTCTACCTAGTTTCCTTATCTAAGGCAGCAGAGGCCTAAGAGATCAAGGTCATTCCCAAGGCTTCTGAGCTAGTAAATGGCAGTTGGAGCCAGTAAGCCAGGTCTCTTGTCCCCTTTGGGCCCATCTCTGTGACTAGTTGGCTATTTTTATTTTGAACAGAACAGTTTCCCATGCTATGGATATGACAAGTTGGGAATTTTTATTTAGACTAGCTCTTCACTACTCTCCTAGGAATGTGCTTGACATTTGCTGTGGAGTTGACTTGCTCTCCATCCAAAGTAGGGGCAGTGCTGGCATCTCTAGGGTCCTGTCTATTAATGCTGGCCCTGGGCACACCCCATGGCTATGGGCCTGTGGACAAGCTTCTACTGCTTCAACTCTGAGAGCCTCTGAGACATGTTTCAATGAGTGAAGGAGACAACATAGACCCAAAGCGACCTAGGTTGAGCGGAACTGCTGAGGAAAGAGGATCTGAATCCTTACCAGGCACTTTCTTAGGAAATGTCCCTTTACTATAAATAGGAATGGATATTCAATTTTAGACCTACTTAAAACAAAACTCTGAGACTGAAATTAGATTTGAGGCTGATGGAATGAATGTCGGAGGGGGCGTTCTGTGCCTTGCTGAGGAGTGTCTGAAAGTCTTGAGCAGCTGGTGTGGTGGAACAGCTGAGCCACAAACAAATATCAGCTGTTTTGAGCGCTTCTTATTTCTAGATGCCCTCGTTTGTGAACTCCAGCACTTGGCCTACTTGTACGTTCTCTTCTTGAGGCCACTCAGTGTTTCATCTTGCTCTGCCAACCGTGAGCCATGCATCCTTGGGCAAGTTATTCCTCTTTCTGGGCCCTGCATGTTAACATGGGAATAGTAGCTACTGTTTATTCAGAGTTTCTAATGGGTGGGCACTGTGTCAAGCACTTTCCATGGATCACCTCTTTTAGTTTTCATGGCACCATGAGATAAGAACTATGATTACCCCCATTTTACAACGAGGAAATTGAACACAGAAAATTGAGGTACTGTTGGTTGACTAATTCCCATTAAATAGGGAGACTTGTTCTAAGAAAGATTTGTTGGCACCTCTGTCGTTCATGTATTTTTTAGAGGTGTCCTCCTCCCCACATTCCTTTTCACCACTGACACTTGGCCATCATGTCATCTATCACAGAGGAGAACGTGGCCAAGAGTCTGATCTGCATTTTTTTTTTGGAGAGAGTGTCTGAGGTTTTTGTCACTCTCAAAAGGTTCTCTCACCCCAAAATGTTTAAGAACCCCTTAATGACATCAATGTTAAAGTGGAGGAAAACAACAAACAAAGCAGCCGGCTTTTTTAAGATATCTGTTTTGCTTATGAATGGATAAACTTTTAAAGGCTTATATTAATTGCTTTTTTAATGATCAGATATTTTGGAATTGTAAAATTACAATGGGAATTTTTTGTAAGGAATTTACCTATGAAACAAAAAATGATAACCTATCTATTGAGTTATACTGTACTTAGTCCAAATATTTCATCACTCTGTCTTTTTCAAAGGAATTGAAAACAATTTTTCTTATTAATTATTCAAATATGGTGACAGAAGCTCTAACAGTAAAAAGAATTATGTGTGTGTGCATATTTTGGGAAGGTCATCAGTGTATAGTTAAATATAACTATATTTATATAGTGGCACTGAGAAGATATAGGAGTAATCTCAGTAAATTATATGAAACAAGTGTCTTTACATGTGTTATTGGTTCTTCAATATTATCCCAGGCATGCATTTATCATGGCACTTTACTGATTGCTGTATTATTAGCTGTTTGACTTCCTGTTAGCCTATGATCTATTCATTTATCTATGTGTTGGTGAATCTTTGCTGTAGTAAGAAGCCACCCTCACGTTTCAGTAGTTATTCAGGTCCCGCAGTTCTGCTCCACTCTGTTCTAAAATATTCTCATTCTAGGAACCAAGGCTCTGAGAATAGTCCCCTCTGAACCATATGGTCTTCATGACAAAGGACAGAAATACCAATGTCTGAACTGAACAACATAAGTGCATTTCAAGTGCTGCTCGGTTGTGGTGCACATTATGTTCACTTATATGCCACTTGCCAAAGATAGCCAATTGGCTGAACCTGACTGTGGGGTAGGGGATATTCTCCATCTACCTTGAGGGGCTGGCAATCACATGGCAAAAAATATGGATGGTAAACCTCTTATTGGGAACCAGAATATAGTATATGTATTACTATCTGAGTGTTTCTATAACTCCATTTTTATGTAAGAGAAAACTGAAACCTGGAGATGTTACATACATACGGATCACATATTTATATAATTCAAGCTCATTTTTCTGATTCCATGTCCTTGCTCTTTTTCCATCTGGTTTCCCACTTCATCTTTTTCTTCCCAGAAACATAAACTATATTCTTAGGACACAGTGGATTTTATGTAATTTACCAAAGTGATTCATATATTTGTGACTTAGCATATGATGTTGTATCTGCAATTGCATTTTCCTCTCTCTATGCTACTACACATTCATTCCCCTCACCACCCTCCTGAAAACTTAGGCCTTCTGAAAGCATATTTTTTCCTCCTTGACAGGCAGGGAGCCCTCCCTCCCTGCTCCTTAGAATCCTCTGTTGCCTCATAGTGCTTTATCCCTCTGCATATTAGTTGTATATAGACTTCTCTCTTCCCCTAACTAGGCTTAGAGTTTCTGGAAGGCAGAGGGAGAGGGCCTGCTTTGTTTTTGTTTTATTTTCTTTCGTTTTTTTTTTAAATCAATGTATTTTAATATATGTGTACATATCTTTCCATTGCCCCCCTGACCCCACACCAAACATGCCCTCATTCCCCAGTGTTTTGTGAACATTGGATATGCTTACACGCATGCATACAAGTCCTTCAGTTGATGTCTTATCTAACCCCACTCTCCCTAATGTTCCCGCATAATTTGACAGTTTGTTTGATGCTTTACTTCCTCTGTTTCTATTTGTTCCTCAGTTTATAATGTTCTTTATAAATGAGTGAGATCATGTGGTACTTTTCTTTCATTGACTGGCTTATTTCACTTAGCATAATGCTCTCCAGTTCCATCCAGGTTGCTGCAGATGGTAAGAATCCCTTCTTTTCTATGGCAGCATAGTATTCATTTCACCCTCAATTTTGATTGATAGCCTTTCTGGGTACAGTATTCTTGGAGTCAGACCCTTCCTTTACATGGCTTTGTAGATTTCACTCCATTCCCTCTTGCCTGATGTGTTTCTGTTGAGAAATCAGTCAATAGTCTAATGGGGGATCCTTTATAGGTAACTATCTCTCCTTGCCTGCTTTTAAGATTCTTACTTGGTCTTTGGTGCTTGCCAATTTAATTATAATGTGCCTTGGCATCAGTCTTTTGGGGTTCATTTTGCTTGGGACTCTGTGAGCTTCTTAGATTTGTGTGGGTTTTTCCTCCCTATATCAGGAAAGTTTTTTGTCATTATTTCTTCAAACAGGTTTTCTATTCCTTGTTCAGTTTCCTCTCCTTCTGTAATTCTAATAATGTGGATGTTGTTTTGTATTTGTTGTCCCAAAGTTCCCTTAGGCTCTCTTCCTGCTTTTTAATTTTTTTTTCTATTTTATTTTATTAATTCTAGAAGCTGTTCATCTTGGGTATTTTTTCCTACTTGTCTTCTAGCTCACTGATGTGGCCCTCTGTTTCTTCTAGTCTACTTTTGATGTTTTCTATTGAGTTCTTTACAGCAGTGATGTCATTTTTCATTTCTTCATTTTCTCTTGGTTCTTACTCATATTATCAAATTTGTCTTTCATTCTTTTCATCCACCTTATGACCATTTCTCTGAATTCTTTCTCTGGCAGGTTGTTTGATTCCATTTCATTTACTTTCTTTTCTGGTGATGCCTGCTTTTCCTTCATATTCAATCTGTTTCTTTGTCTCCCCATGGTTTCTCTTTTTTGGGTGCCTGGTTATATAGTTCTCTCTCTCCTTATCCCAGGCAAAATCTGCCCTTTCGGTGGTGGAATGTAGAGCTCCTCTGAATTCGAGTGTTTGTGACAATTGGGGACCAATGTTCTGGGTTTCGCAGCTGTTCAGTGGGTGCCATAGCTGTAGATTTTCAGGCTTCCGATAACATCAAGATGACGCAGTCTCCATGTCTGAGCTGATGGCTCCGGGAAGGAACCCAGCAACAGTGGGGGTTGCCTAGGCAGGAGAGCCCTGTCCAGCAGTCCCCCACCTTCTCCTGGAGTATACCTGTCCCTTAACTCGCCAAGAAACACTCCCAATGTGATCCTCAGCTTTTCTTTCTGTCTGCTCTGGGACAAGACTTGAGACATGTCTGTCTGTTCCACCGCCATGTTTGTTTTTCAGCAATTGGATTTTAAATACCACCAAAGGCTTGCTTTTTACCCATGGTTTCCAGTGGTGCAGAGAAAGGACCTTAAATGTGCATTGAGATAAGGAGTAAATGAAGTTTTCCTACAGAAGAATGACACTTGTCATTGTAGGGCCAGTAATCTTGCCTTCCATGTGCATGTCAGGTCCTCATGATTGAAATCATTCCAGAACAAAGGGCCTAGGACATTCGTTCACTATCATGACTTACATGTGTTCTGTCTGCAGATTGTTCTTCCTTTGAAACTCAGCAATTTTTACACAATGTGTTTCCAAAGTAATTGTTATCCCTCCATTTTCTAGTGTAAAATAAGCTTCAATTATTCTCTTTAATTAAGTGGTTTTATTTTATTAATTGTTTCTAACTTACAAGAATCCCCAAGGACCCTTTACATGTTTCCAAATGAAGCCAGGAAGAAAACTGCATTAATTATACACACAAACTCCTTTTGGTGAATTAAGCATGATGCACAGTGAACATGAAATGACTCACCCCTCTGAGCTATCAATCTTGTCATTAGTGATAGCTTGTATTAGTAGTATTGACATAGGCTTATCCAAATTGGATTCTTCAAAGACTCATTTTAATTTTGCACAAATATAAGAAGACAAAATAGTTTGACATGTTTTTTTTTTATTTTAAACATTCAGTTTATTGTGGTGACATAGATTCACAAAACCATACAGGTTTCAAGTGTACAATTTAAAACATCATCTGAGCTCTGCATTGTGTGTCCATCCCCCAAAGCAGAGTATCTCTCTGTCCCCATTTATCCCCCCTTTGCCCAATTCCATCTAACCCCACCCTTTTTCCCTCTGGCTATAACCACACTTTTGTCTGTGTCTATAACATATATGTATATTTTGTTTTTTTTTATTTTATTTTGTTTTGTTTTTGCTTAATTCCTTCACCTTCTTTCATCCAGCCCCACAATCCCCCTCCCCTCTGACAGCTGTCAGTCTGTTCCTTGTATCCATGCCTCTGTTTCTATTTTGTTTGTCGGTTTATTTTGTTCATTAGATTCCACATACAAGTGAGGTCATGTAATATATATCTTTCTCTGAATGGCTCATTTAACTTAGAGTAATAATCTCTAGGTCCATCTATACTGTCACAAATGTTAAGATTTCCTTCTTTTTTATGGCCATGTAGTATGCCAATGTGTAAATATACCCTGACTTTTTGCACTTGGGCTATTTCAAGATCTTGGCTATTGTAAATCATGATGCAGTGAACATAGGGGTACATATATTCTTTCAAATCAGTGTTTCAGGTTTCTTTGGATATCCTATATAATAAAAGGCTAATATGAAAATCGACTGAACAGTGGAATGACTGGTCACTATGATGCACACTGACCACCAAGGAGCAGACACTCAATGCAGGAGCTTCACCCTAGTGGTGAGTGAACTCCCACATGGGGAACACTGCTCAGCCAGAAGCCAGCAAACACAGTGGTAGTGGTGAGAGCCTCTCCCTCCTCCAAGGCAATGCTAAGGAGTAAGTGAGCCAAGTGGTAAGTAGTAGCTAGCAGGCAGATGTTAAGGAGTGAGGGGTCCCAGACTGTGAGTGGGATGTCTGACTGCAAGCTTAGGCCTGCTCCCCGCATCAGTTGGACATCCCTCAAGGGTTCCCAGATTGCGAGAGGGCACAGGCCAGGCTGAGGGACCTCATTGAATGCTCAAATGTTATGCACCGGGCCTCTAGTGGTTTTATTTCCAATAGTGTGATCATGGGGGCAAAAGGCAGCGTCATTTTTAATTTTTTGAGGAAATTCCACACTGTTTCCCACAGTGGTTGCACCAGTCTGCATTCCCACCAACAGAGCATGACATTTTTTTAAAAATATATATTTTATTGATTTTCTACAGAGAGGAAGGGAGAGGGATAGAAAGTTAGTAACATCGATGAGAGAGAGACATCGATCAGCCGCCTCCTGCATGCCCCCTACTGGAGTTGTGCCCACAAGCAAGGTACATGCCCCCGACCGGAATCGAACCTAGGACCTTTCAGTCCGCAGGCCGACACTCTATCAACTGAGCCAAACCGGTCTTGGCAGAGCATGACATTTTTATCAGCACTTGTTGTTTGTTGATTTATTGATGATAATCATTCTGGTGAGTGTGAGGTGATATCTCATTGTGGTTTCAGTTTATATGTTTTTTTAAGCCCTCTATTTTGATGAGTGTCTTGAGCTTTTCAATTTATAATTCAAACTTAATATTTTATAGTGTTCCAGGATTTATAAAACACCAGATGTTCCTGTACACCACAGGGCAAACCTAGATCACAAGTGAGTTTCACAAGTAAATAAATTGAAACTGCAGCTAAAGGTTATGCCTTAAATTGTATAAATGGAAAGGGCCAGAGCATCTTGAGATATATATAATATCCTATATAATAAAAGTGTAATATGCAAATCAACCAAATGGCAGAATAGCGGAACAACCATCTGGATGACCATCTGGGACCACATTATGATACCCACTGGTGCCAGGCCAGCCAAGGTGGGTGCAATGAGATTGGTAAGGGGCCAGCCATTGCCCCATAATAGCCCCACAGAGGGAAGTCCAGGCCACTCACTGGTGGGCTGCGGTGGTTACCAGATGCCAGCAGCTAGAGGGAAGCCCCGGTCCTGGATGCCAATGGCCAGAGGGAAGCCCAGGTCCCAGGCAACAGTGGACAGAGGGGACCCAGGTCCTGGGTGCCAGAAGGATACTGGTACTAGCAGCTGAGGAAAGGAAGGCTTACTCTTGCATAAATTTTGTGCATCGGGCCTCTAATATATTCACTGAGTGGCCAGATTATTATGAACTCTAAATACATAATAATCTGGCCACTCAGTGTATACCCTATATAATAAAAGGCTAATATGCAATTGTCCCCTCAACCAGGAGTTCGACCAGCAGGCAGTCTGGCCAACCGCCCATGTCCCCTCCCCTTGGCCAGACTGGCCGGACTCCACCCATGCATAAATTCATGCACTGGGCCTCTAATATAGATAGATATACATATAGATATATGTACTGCTGAGTGGCCAGATTATTATGTGTTCAGAGATCATAATAATCTGGCCACTCAGTGTATGTCTGTGTGTGTATGTATGTATGTGTGTGTGTGTGTGTGGTCGACAGTTCGCTATGATGCACAATGACCACCAGGGGATAGATGGCCAATGCACAGGATCAGGCTTCTTCCTATCTGGATTGGGCCTGCAGGGATTGGGCTGAAACCAGCTATCCAATATCCCTAGAGAGGTCCCAGATTGTGAGAGGGCACAGGCCAGGCCAAGGGACCAAACTGATGCATAAATCCTTGCACTGGGCCGCTAGTATATATATATATTTCTCTGAGCAGGGATAGGGGTGAGTTGTACCTAAGCCTCTTTCCTATCATATTTAGTGAGCAAGTAAGAGGAAATTTGGATGTGTTTATTACACTGTCAATTCACTTGTGGGCACCTGTTGTTACATTCTAAAATGTATTGATGAGAAAATATAACATTTTTGGACATGTACTATGCACCAGGCATTGTTCTAAGTGCTTCACAGGATTGACTCAGTGAATCCACGCAGTGACCCTGTGAGATAGAGTCCTTATTGTTCCCAATATGCAGTTGAGGCACAGAGAGGTTAAGTCACTTCCTTTAAGTCATACAATTAGAAAGTGGCATTTGGGATGCAAACGCAGAAGTTGGGCCCTAGCTCACAGCCTCTTCCCCAGCAGTGGTTCCCTTCTATTAGGATGCATGTGGTCCCTGCAGGAGGCATTCAGAATTTCAAAGGAATATTGTAAATTGCCATGGTAGCTGTATGATGAATATTGTAAATTGCCATGGTAGCTGTATGATGATGTCATGGAAGATGATCCTTAGAGGCTTGAGGGTCCTCATTGGTCATAGCTGAGCATCAGTCCTATAAAGTATATTTCATTTCCAAGACTTCTTTCTCTCTGAAGAGTGTACTGAGTGGGACAAAAGTAGGTGTATAGTTGTGAGTATGTGATACACCATCTTGTACGCCCCCTACTGGGGATCAAGCCCACAACCCTGGCATGTGCCCTGACCAGAGTCGAACCAACAACCTCTTGGTGCTCGGGATGATGTTCAACCAACTGAGCCACATCGGCCAGGGCTATTGTATTATTTTCCACACAAACAGTTATAATTCCAACTTTGCTCTACCCCAGTATAGTGATGCCTAGAATACTCTGGGGGAATCTACTAATAATCTTCAGACCAGAAGAGAGAATCTTTTGGGTTAATGGTTCAGATTTCTGATAAATCAGAACCATTCATTGAGCCCCCGACGAAGACCAGGTCAGATCTTCAAGCACTTCCCAGGCGATGGGGATTTATACGATATCTACAAAAACATAAAACCATAGTTGACATTTATTGAGGACTTACTAAAAGTCAGTTATTGCTTGAAGTTTTGTTACATGGCTTTTCATTGTGACTACTTTTAAAGTAGGCATTTCACCTGCATTCTGCAGGGAAATGAGACTGAGCCAGTTTAAGTGATATGTCTTTTAAAGGCAATGTCTTTTGTTTAAATAAAATGCTGAGATGATTGGGCTTTACTGTCTTTGAAAAGACTATTTTATTCAACAATATTCATGAAAAATCAATTATGTGCGTAATTCTGTTGTAGCTCCAAAGGATACAGCAGTGGACAAAACTCAAATTCTTGCTCTCAAAATGGAACTTATATTTCAGTGGAGGCAGAGAGATGATAAATAAAATTAATAAGTAAGTCTTGTTAATCTAAAAAAAAATGCTTGTTGCCTCTCCTGTCAAAGGGAGAGGCAACAAGCATTTATTTGAGATCAAAACAAAAAATAGCTATTCAGGAAGCGCTGATTTATGCAGAAGCCCAAATAGTATTCTGATTAGTAGATAAAGACAAGGTGTGTTTCTGAAAAAAGGAAGGGGAAGTTATATGTGTAGAAGGAAGGCATTTCTATTGCTACAGATGAGCTGAGTGATGTTAATTCTAAACAGTGTTTTTAATTTTCAGTGCCATAGACATCAGTTCAATAGTCAGAATATCTGCTTTCTTGTTCTCGTTGCAAATAGTTCTTTAGACACAATGTTGCTTTAGGCCCAGTCCAAATACAGTTTTAAACAGTATTCTAGATCAAAGGATACAGCAGAGGACAAAAATCAAATCCCTGCTCTCAGAATGGAACTTACATTTCAGTGATGGCAGATAGATGATAAATAAAATGAGTGAGATTTGGGGTGTAAGACATGCAAGGCCGTTCTTCTGGCATGGCAGCTCTGGCTCCATTTGGAAGTGGCTCTGTTTGTATTTTTACAATCTGGCACTACATCGTGATAAGTGCGATGGAGGAATACAAAGTAGGGAAGGGGGATAACTAGTGAATTATGTTATACTTTTAAAATTGTGTGTGTGTGTGTGTGTGTGTGTTTGTTTATTGAGGTTTAATTAAAAGCTTAGTCACCTCCACCACCACGTCTTTTGCTTATGGCCTGTTACTTCTCTCCATTGCCTTCGTAAAATCCTATGTACAACACTTTTCATAACAGGGCCTTATCTACCTCTCCAGACTCATTTCATATTGCTTTCCCCATCCCCTATGAATTATGCTCTGACTTTACTGATTTACCTAACTTTCCTTGAAAAGTAGATGTCCTTTTGTCTTGATGCCATTGCACATACTACTTCCTCTGCTGTCAACACATTCCCATTTCATCTGGGAAGCTCTTCTGAACATCACTCCCACTCTTCCTCCCATGCTGTTATATTCTGCAGCATTACTGTTTTATTTTTCACTATATTGGGATTGTCTAGATGCGGGGGTCTGTCTTCCAGTAGACTCAGTTCTCCCAATAGGGAATGGTTGTTCTCTGTAAGTGCTTAATCAGTGTGGAAGGAAGGACAGCATAGTGGTGAGTAGGTAGGTAAGAAAGAAGGAAGGGAAAACAGGAAGATGAGCTAGAGAGGAAAGAAAGTTAAAGGAGGAAGGAAGAAAGAAAAGGAGGAAGGGAGAAAGGAAGGAACAGAAAAGAGGAAAACGGGGAAGTAGAGGAGGGGAAGGAGAAAAGGAAGAACAGAGTGTTTTGAGCAGGCATGACAAGATCAGAATTATATTTCAGAGACAGCAATCTGGACATTGTGGGGAGGAAGTTGCTTAATTGAGACACGCATCTGCCTCAATAACACATCTCTTCAAGTTTCATTCTTTGGGTAGGGAAGACATTGAGTTTTCCCTGGCCCCTAGGACTTAACTTGGCTAATAGGAGAAGGGAAGGCAGGGCTGATGGAAGAATATGCCTCTGCAAACTTCTTCCCCTTCCCCCTCCTCCCATAGCATGATGAATCCTGGTAGTCCTGATTGAAAATTCTAATCACAGCTCTGCAGTCCCTCAGACCCCCAACCGCTGACAGTTGATCCACTCCTTTTCATGCCTGCTGCCTCTCTCTAGTGATGGTGGTTCTTATGCATGAGTCTATCATTAGCAGACAAAGCATGATAGATTGGCCAGGGTTCCCTTCATCCCCAGAATCTAGGGAGTGCTTCTTTTTTACAGACTCTCAGGGCCTGTGTTGGATGAGTGATAGAAGGAAGCAATACAATATTGGATGTGCCTGTGTGTTGCCAGTGTTTAGAAGGAGAATGATGCATTATGGGGAAGGTAAGTATAGAGTGTGCATCTCAGCCCACACCCCCAGTTCAGTGGCAGCTGATGTGGAAAATCATCGATCACAATCGATGCCCCAACTGAGTCTGGCGATTTCCTTGAAAATGTCTAGCCCTTTCAAAATGAAGTCAGGAACACTTTCTAAAATTGAACCTCGAAAAGAAAAATCAACCCATGTAAAATCTTCAGACTTTAGACATGATCGAAGACCCAGAAGGATTAGGTTGGATTGATTTGTATCTGGGAAGTGGATTCACCATAGTTCTCAAATCCATGGTCTCTTTGGGTATGATACTTCGAATGTCAGCCTGGCACTAGTATATTTTATTTTTAATTTGATTCTCGGGCCCTGAGTCTGTATTTAATGTTTCAGTGAGCAAAACAGTTATGCTTGGCTCCAGTGAAAGATTGATAGAAGCTATTTTTCAGATGTGGAATCAAAACAGAGTGGAAAAAAAATGTCATGTTTAAATAAAATGCAGAACTTGCAGGCATCATGTGGCCTCATAATAAATGAATTCACGGCACAAAGTTGACATATTTTGAAGGAGAATTTCTTTTAAAAATTTCAGGTGATTCATTTTTATGATTAACTGCAGTAAAAACAATTACTAAAGAATTTTTAAGTGGAAGGAAAAGAAGCTTTGAGGTATTTATAGATAACATTCGATTGCCTTCATTTTTTTTAATACTTCACCTCATAGAAGCGCTGAAGTTGTAAGTTTGTGGAGTTT
Source organism: Lasiurus cinereus (assembly GCA_011751065.1). Taxonomy (NCBI): domain Eukaryota; kingdom Metazoa; phylum Chordata; class Mammalia; order Chiroptera; family Vespertilionidae; genus Lasiurus; species Lasiurus cinereus. The sequence goes on along the minus strand of JAAGEH010000030.1, from coordinate 23,671,337 downwards.
GGCTGAAGGCCCTGGAGCTCTAGGGGTGCCCATTCATTCTAGGCCTCCTCTGTTGTTTGTAGTTTGGGAGGGGTTAGAGCAGGGGAGTGTAGCAGAATCAATAGGGGAAGTCCACTGGCTTTGGACTCCAGCAGACCTAGGTGTGAATTACTCTTTGTGTCTGTGGGAAGGTGATATAACCTCCAAGTGTTTCCCTTCCTACTCCTTGAAACTGAGACTAAAGGAGATAGCAGTGAATGCCATGCACATGCTCAGGAAAGGGTAAAATAAGCAAGGGCAAGTATAGATAGTAGTCACTTTGTCAACATGGATGGACATTTACTCTGGGTCTATTTGAAGCTTTGCCCTTGATGTTCTACAAAGGCTGGTCACAGATCTCAAGGATCTTGTAATCCAGAAAGACAATGGGTCGACTAATAAGAGATGGACACCATGGGGAGAATAGGACTGAATGGAGAGTATCACCTTGATTTTGCAATCAAGTCTTGTGCAGTGCCTGGTTCAGGTGGAACACGCTCAGAAAATATTGGCTCAATCAGTTGAGTTGAAAGATAAGGCATGGGAGGGGGGTGAGGGTGGAAAGTAGAATTAAAAGAAACCTATATATAAGTCAAGGATTTCCAGAGAAACAGAACCGCTAGAATGTGTGTGTATAGAAAGATAGTTATTACAAGGAACTGACTTGTATAGTTATGGAGTCTGGCAAATCTGAAGAGCAGGTGGTGCAGATAAATTCTAAAGGCCGCCTGCTGGAAAACTCATTCTTTATTGGAGTGGGTGATACCTTTTGTTCTAACTAGGCCTTCAACTGATTTGTTGAGACCCACTCACATTCTGGAAGGGTAGCCTGTGAGTCAAGGTTTACCAATTTAAATGTTATTCTGTACCCTATTGCCTGTGCTCAGGGGTTATGCATATCCTATCTAATAAAAGAGTAATATGCAAATTGACCATGCCTCCCACAAGCCATGCCCACCAGCCAATCAGAGCGAGTATGCAAATTAACCCAACAAAGATGGATATGGCCACAGAGAGAGCAGGAGGAAGGCTTGAGTTGCCCCATGGCGATAGAGGAAGCCAAGTTTTCCACATACGCTGGCCTGCCTAGGCCTCTGCTTAAGGCAACAGTTTCAATGGCTGTGTGAGCAGAAGGCTTTACTCCACTCCAGCCTACAAAGTTTCAGTTGCAGAAGATAAATAAATCCCAGATACCAGGGCCTCTGCTTGGATTACTGTGGGACGTGGCTGGCCTACAAACCACCACAGACTCCTCACCCAGGCTACCCCATGCCCCAAGGGAACACCCACCCTGATCCAGGACACCCTTCAGGGCCAATTAGCTGGCCCCCAGCCATGCAGCAGGCCTCTATCCTATCCAATAAAAGAGTAATATGCAGGTTGACAATCACTCCAACATACAAGGTGACTGCCTCCATGTGGTCAAAAGATCCTTCTCCCATGTGGCACAAGATGGCCACCACAAGATGGCCAGCAGGGCAGGGCAGCTGGCAGGGACCAGGCCTGCAAGGGAGGGGAGTTGTGGGCAATCAGGCAAGCAGGGGAGGGTAGTTGGAGATGATCAAGCCTGCAGGGGAGCGCAGTTAGGGGTGATCAAGCCTGCAGAGTAGGGCAGTTAGGGGTGACCAGGCTGGCAGAGTAGGATAGTTGGGGTGGAACCAGACCTGCAGGAAGGGTAGTTGGGGTGGAACCAAGCCTGCAGGGGAGGGCACTTAGGGGTGACCAGGCCTACAGGGGAGAGCAGTTAGGGGCAAACAGACTGGCAGGGGAGCAGTTAGGCATCAATCAGGCTGGCAGGGGAGTGATTAGGGGGTGATCAGGCTGGCAGGCAGAAGCAGTTAGGGGCAATCAAGAAGGCAGGCAGGCGAGCAGTTGGGAGCCAGAAGTTCTGGATTGTGAGAGGTATGTCCAACTGCCTGTTTAGGCCTGAAACTACCTAGATCGGGCCTAAACGGTCAGTTGGACATTCCTCAAGGGGTCCCAGATTGGAGAGGAAGCAGGGAGGGCTGAAGGACACCCCTGGCCCCATGCACGAATTTCATGCACTGGACCTCTAGAAGTATATAAGTATATAAGTTCTTTGGTTTATCTCTTCTTGTCCCCCTAATTCCACATCAAGGTATGTCAGTCTGTTCCATGCCCCCATGCTTCGGGTGTTATTTTGTTGGTCAATTCATTTTGTCCATTAGTGAAAACCTGGAGGGAGGAGAGGGACAGGGAGGAGAGGGGTAAAGGGAGAAAAAAAATGTGTGATATCTGTAATACTATCAACAATAAAAAATACATTTAAAATAAATAAAATAAATATTATTTTCACCCAAAACACCTTCCAAGCTGACAAATAAATGGAAGTATCCAACCCTGGGAGTAATGAAGTCTAAACAGATGCCTTAGGGAAGGCTCCAAGTTACTAGAATATCTGAGTTTTAATCTTACTCTTTCCATTTCTATCTGCGTTATCATTGGGCAAATCATTGAATTTCTGTGCCTTGGGTTCTTTGCCTATAAAAAGGAGGTAATAATAGTGCCTGCTCCACAGAGTGGTTGTGAAGTTCAAGGGAGACAGTGTAAGGTGTTACGGTGAGTGAGTACTTCATAAACCAGAGTGCTATGATTGAAAGTATTAGAAATACTCAAGCATTTAAGCAGAGGCATACCCAATTCAAGCCTAAACTCTTCTTATATTTTAAGAACATGTTTTAGACAAAAGTATTTTTAGATTATATCAAATCCTAAAATTTCCATGTTGCTGTGTAAGTATGATTTGTCACTTACTGTGCTTAAGTACTTTATAGGCATTTAAGGGTTTTGAACTTCATAAAAAACATGACATTATGCATATATATGTGCCTATTTCTGATGAATTGAGGCTTGAAGAGGTTGAATGGTGTCCTCACCACCATACAGTGACTCAGTGGTGGGGGTTCTAGCAGAATTCTCTTAAAAAACACACAAATGTTTTTATTGATTTTAGAGAGAGTGAGAGAGGAAGGGAGAGGGATAGAGAAACAGAAACATCGGTGAGAGAGACATCAATCAGATAGGTTGCCTCTTGCACACCCCTTACTGAAGATTGAGCCCCAAACCCCCGCATTTGCCCTGACTGGGAGAATCAAACCAGGCACCTCTTGGTTCATGGGTTGACATTTAACCACTGAGCTACACTGCCATGCTCCAGCAGAATTCTCTTGACTCTTCTTCATCTGGTTCCTGTTCCATTTTTATCATGGCTGTGTATTGTTGGATGGGACAAAGTCAACCAAGTCTAAGTTTACTGCCTTCTTGCATTTGAAAATACAGTCACTTCAGGAGCTCACTTGAATAGTTTCCTTTTCATGTAAAGAGATTGTAGGTACTCCCATTTTCATTTAGTTTTGATTTGTTTTCCTTTATTTTGCTTAATTTCCTCTTTTATTATAGTCAGGTCCCCTAGAAAATGACAAGTGCAAAACATGCCACATAATATGTGCCGGATACTTACTTCTGAGCAGGAAGACGCGATAAGTAAACATGTGTAGGTGTTTGATATAAGCTAAGTATGAGTAGACTTGGCTCTTTGCAGCTGAATGGCCCCATGAAAGTCAATCATGGACTTAGCTGAATTCTGCTTGTTTTCACTCACACCAAGGATCCAGTAAAACTCAACTAGTCCTTCTGTGTGTAATGTTCATGCACTATGTATATATATATAACCCTTTAGCCCAGTGGTTCTCAATCTTTCTAATGCCACAACCCTTTAATACAGTTCCTCATGTTGTGGTAATGAATTGTAATGTAAATATCTGTGTTTTCCAATGGTCCTAGGTGACCCACAGGTTGAGAACCACTAGCATTACGATTCATAACAGTAGCAAAATCACAGTTATGAAGTAGCAACGAAAATGATTTTATGGTTGGGGGTCACCACAACATGAGGAACTGTATTAAAGGGTTGTAGCATTAGTAAGGTGAGAACCACTGCTTTAGCCTGTTTCCTGCCTTTATTTCAGCCAACTTGTTATCCTGATCCAAGTACCACTTTATATAATTTATGTACATAATTCCTTGCAGCTCCTTAGTGGACTTTGATCTCCTATGTCTCTGAATTCTTCCTGCCTTGAATGTTCAACTCCTGCCTTTAATAGATTTCTTTTTTTAATTGATTTGAGGAGAGAGAGAGAGAGAGAGAGAGAGAGAGAGAGAGAGAGAGAGAGAGATATGAGAGAGAAACATCAATTGGTTGCCTCCCATAGACACCTCAATTGGAAATCAAATGCACAACCTGAATATGTGCCCTGGGTTGGAATCAAACCTGTAAACTTTTGGTGTTCAGGATGAAGCTCTAACCAACTGAGCCATACCAGCCAGGGCTTGACTCCCTCCTTTATTTGCCTGATGAACTCCTAGGTTTGCTTCAAAACCTAGTTCAGGTATCACCCCTGTGAGGGATCGCCTGCCTTTCCTTTGCACCCCTTAAATGGATTCCTTTCTCTTTGGTGGCTCCCCTTGGATGTGTGTATATCTCTGTTGTTGCTCTTATGATGCTTCAATAGAATTTGTGAACAAGGAGCCAGCACAACTTAGTGCTTAAGATAAAAGTCTTTGGAATCTTAAAAATCTAGGTTTCAGTGCCAGCTCTGCTATTTACTCAATTTTGAAACTTAAAAATTGAGTAAATAGCAGACTGATGGTTATCAGCGGGGTAGGGGGAAGTTTTGGGAGGGGGGGAAGAAAAGGTGAAGGGATTAAGAAGTACAAATTGGTAGTTACAAAATAGTCATGGGGGTGTAAAGTACCGCACAGGGAATGTAGTCAGTCAATGATGTAATTACTATGTGTGGTGCCAGGTGGATACTTGAAATATCGGGGGAAATCACTTTGTAAAGTATATGACTGTCTAGCTATTATGCTGTACATCTGAAGCTAATACAAAATAATATTTAATGTAAATTATAATTGAAAAATAAAATTTTAAACAAAGTAGGTAATAAACATGAAGCAACTAGCACAGTATCTGGCCTGTGATAAGTATACAGGAAGTGGGATGCTAGTGTGGATACCTCAATATGTTTGTCACTCTGTTTCATTTTAGCTTTGTGAGGTGAGAGGCCTTGTCATATTTGTAACTGTAATATTTCTAGCCTTGGCTGGTATATCTCATTTGGTTGAGCATTACCCCATGCACCCAAAGGTATATAGTTCAATTCCCCATCCAAACTTATGCTCCATGTGGCCTTGATCCCCAGTAGGGGGCATTCCAGAAGCAGCTAATCACTGTTTTTTTTTTTTTTGTCTCCTCTCTTCTCTCTCAGATCAATTAGAAAACCCTCACATATTTTCATTCTTGCGTCTCTAACTCTAACACAGTATTCTTGGGAAATCTATAGTAAATTCTGTGTGAGCCGAGTCCATAGAATCATTTTCCAGACCCACTGGTTCTGGTTTTCCAAGTTCACTGTGATCTTTCATATATTAGTGTTTGGACATGTGATTGGCACAGCAATTTTTCTTTGAAGGCATCTGGTGCCAGATGTTTGAACTTTGCATGGAGTCACTGGAATTTGAGATTTATATACCCTTTGTTTGTTTTTTCTCAAGGTCATTGTCCCTTTTTCATGTCAGCAGAGGTATAGGCATGCCTTTGATTGGCTCAGTCAGACAGGAACTTAAGAGTTGTTGCTTCTCTCCCTGGGAAAAATCCTATAGAGTTTATCTCAGTATAGGGAAAGCTAATTCCATTCAGGTCTAGTGGGAGCTGCATTGTGTTTTTCCCGGGCACCTCTCGCTAAACACTTAACACAATCAAACACACGTGAGTGTGTGGTTTGTTATGACACAGCATTGAATCTGTAGGAGTGGTCAGCTCTGTTAGTGGGTGATAATGGCGAGTACAGAATAGTAAACAGTGATGAAATCAGACAGATCTGTGTTCAAATTGTGGCTGTATTACTTAGAAGTCCTTAATCTCTCTGTGCCTCGGTGTCCTTATATTAAAAAAGGGATAAAAGTAATGTCTGCCTCATAAATATGGAGGTTGAATGACTTGAGAGATATTTAGGTTATCACAAGGCGTGGCATATGGTAAATTCCCGATAAAGAATTGCTGATCAGCACAGCCTTTCAGGATGATGTGCCAGTAGACTATGAGGAAGAGTGCTGAGTCCTTGGCCACGTGGCTGTTTAAGGAATTAGTTGCATTTAGGAAGATGTGTGCCAATTGCAATGGCTCACTGCTGTAGGGATGTAGTATGCTATGCCTGTCACTTCTTAGCCATGAATAAATGTATCTGTCTCAGAATAGCCACCAGATGGAAAGATTCCACAGGCATAATTGTTAAGGGAAAGAGGGCACAGTCGGCATCTTAGTCAAATCAGAGTATGTGCTTTTGGAGTGACTCTTGGACAATGTACAGATGAACGTAATTCATTTTGGGCCACACCTTTATTTTGTTGTTTTTCCCCTTAGGAGGGAAGAACCTCCCCACTCTGTGAGAATCCCTCTGCAGACACTGAAGCAATGCACGTTGCTTTCTCCTTGAGGGTGCCTAAGTGGTGCGGCTCTGTGTTAATAATCAGTCCTGAAAGGTGTCATTTAGCAGCAGGGAAATGTGTTCCTCTTGCATTAATGCAAAAGAGATTATTTTCAAACATTTTAAAACCCTGAGGACTCTCTTCAGGGAAATTCCTTTCTTTTTCTTTCTTACCCACTTAAAGGAAAGTTACCATAGTTTTCCATGATTTAGAAATGCCATTCTAAGTCTGGTAGAGGGAGTTTAATGTCAGAAAATTCAAGGCTAAATGTGGGAGGCTTAGACAGTGTGGGGTCTGTATAGCTCAGATCACAAAGCCCTGCCACACACATACAAACAACAACAACAACAACAACAGCCACAACAACAACAGCCCTCTACCCAAAATGTGGTTGTTATTTTACAAAAGCAAGGCAAGGGTTAGAGAAGTGCTTGAAAATCCCCACAATGCCTGATGGTGTAGGTTGGAAGCTCTCTCAATTTGACTATGAAGGAGAGATGAAATCAAAGGAAAATAAAACAAAGAATGGTTGTGTGGAAGGACCCACCATCACGGGACTGGTTAATACAACCTGATGAAGAAGGTCCCACCCACTTTGGAATGGTGGGGAGAGCCAGGGTCACTTGTCCAGAACTTGCTTTTAGTGGGTGAAATAAATTTCCAGTTCCCTTTAGAATTTGAGACTGAAGGTTCTGTTTCCTGGTGGGAAGGAACTGGGTCTGAATGACAGGACTGGGCAGAAATTGATATATTGGTGTGAGCCTATGAAACACAGACTTTATTCCTGTATTATTATTTATTAATTATTGCACTAGTTTTCATAGGAATAACTTAACCCTAACCCTAAACCTACTTTTGCCCACACCTGTGTATGTTGGCTTTCATGTCCCGTGCTGCTGATGGCTGGACCTATCTCTGTGGCCAAACACTGTGTTTGGGAAGATGAAAGGATGAAGCCAAGTGTTCTCTGGAATCTTCTTAGAGAGAGAAAGGAACTCATGCCACAGGTTAGAGGGCTCAACATGAGAGGTGTTTCTGGAGGGGAGAAACCAAGCGATGTGGCTCCAGCTTTGCATAGTTGTTCTGGTCAGACAGGCAAAGAGGGTTGGTGCCCCTGAGATGCTGAGAAGGTGGCATGGAAGTACTTGGGGTGCAGAAAGCATTACAGTCAGCATCCTTAAGTGTATATAGGGTTTCATTTCTGGCTCTGGCAAGCGTGTTTCTGCGTCTGTTACTTCATCTGGATGATGAGACCGTAAATGGGGCAAGTATTATAAGACACACACTAGTAATGCTGTATCACACACATAAACATTCGTCCTTGCTTCTCAGCCACCCTCTCAGTATTTTGCAGCCATTTATTTACATAGTACGCTATATATTAAGGCTCACCTCCTACAGGAAGAGTTCTCTTTCACCTTTTTTTGTTTATTTTATTTCTTACTGAATTTATAGGGGTGACATTGGTTAATAAAATTATATAGGTTTCGGATGTACAATTCTATAACACATCATCTGTATATTGTATTGTGTGTTCACCACCCAGAATCCTCTCCTTCCATCACCATTTATCCCCCCTTTATCCTCTTCTACCTCCCCTATCCCCGTTTTCCTTGGGTAATCACCATTGTTGTCTGTGCCTATAAGGTGTTCATTTTCTTCTTAACTCCTTTACCTTTTTTCCCAGCCCTGTGACCTCCCTCCCCTTCTTCCACCTTCTACACTGGACACAGCCACCCTTCACTCTGGCTTTCTCTTTCCCTGTCCCCAGCTTGGCTATAGCCCTGGGACAGTTCAGCAGATTTCTTAAGTCACTGATGGTCCATTTCCTACAGTGGAGAGTGAGCTTCCAGAAAGCAGGGAGAAGCCTCTACATTATTCCCTCCTTATCTTTGGGGTTGCTTTCCACAGTTTTAGCTCACTGTGGTCAAACACATGTGTGGCATTCCTCTCACTCCAGCTCGTCCCATTGGCATTTTAGCATCTCATCTCATCACAAGAAGAAGGGTGATTACAGAGCAATAAGATATTTAAAAAGCAAGAGAACACATTTGCCTACCTTTTATTATAATCTATTTTCTAATTATTAGTGTGCCTAATGTACTATTTAAACTTCATCATAGATATGTATGTAAGTATAAGAAAGTATACACAGAATGTATAGGATTGAGAGCTCTCTGAGGTCTCAGGCATCCACTGAAGGTCTTGGAGCCTATCCTTATGGATAAAGGGGGCGATTGTACTCCATTCTGTTTTCCCATCTCTCAGTAACTTGTCTGGAACAGAAGAACGCAGGTAAGTTTGGCCCTTCAGTCTTGTGTTGATGTGTCATTGGAGGGGAATTTTTATTCCTGTTCTTCCTGGGATACCTGCCCTGATGGCTCCCGGTATTCGTGATCAAAGGGCCAAGTGCTCCATTGAGAAGTTTAAAAAAGATACTGTATTTTGAGAACTGGCCACGTGGAAAGTTTTTAAATATATTTCCTCGAGGTTAGAATAAAAACAAAGGAGTTCTGCTGTAGTGTCAAAGGAATGATGGAACCTTGAGACCCATCCAGGGACTACAGTGTGGTAACTCCTCATTTTATCCAGAGTCATTGCTTACCTGGAATTTGCTCTTTTTAGTAGTAACATAACTAAATAGGTCTTGGAAGGCAGCTCTGATACTTTAAACAAAAAACTAAAACACTGCCTAAAACCAAATTAGAATAGGCCTTTTGGATAAGCTATTTTTGTCTTTCATTAGTGCTGATAATTAGCAGAAATAAGGATGGGCATTTAAATTAGGTTTAGACAACAAAACATCTCTAAGAATGAAATTACCATTCAACTTACATTTTCAGTAAGATCTTGAAATCATTTAAATGAGTCTGAAGAATGCTTTGATACTGAGGGCTCTGAACTCCAGAACCAAAGTGGATCGTTGGAATAATGATAAAACTGGATGTGATGACCATTATCTCACACATTTGTGCAGCAAATTAGAGTTTATAAGGCTCTTACATATCAATAGAATCTTAGCAAATTAGAGCAGGAAGGGGTCACATAAGTCATGTAATGCAAACCCTTCATCTTATTGGAACTGTTTTATTTTATTTCTGTTGTTTTAAAATCACTTTAAAAATGCCTAGAAATTACAACTGCTATTACCTTAAAACAACTTTACTTGGATATTCCAGTATTTTATTATAGATGTTTTTTATGAATCATTTTGAACCTGGCCATTTATATTTTAAAATCTAAGTACTACCAATTGAAGTATAAAAAACAACCAGAAATCTTTTCCAAGTTGAGATATAATTGATATATAACATTGTATTTGTTCCAGGTGTACAACATAATGATTTAGTATTTAGATGTATAATAAAATGATTACCACAATCAATTTAGTTAATGGCCATCACCCTATCTAGTTACTGTTTTTTTTTCTTATTTTAATGAAAACTTTAAGATCAACTCTCTCAGTACCTTTCAGATATACAATACAATATTATTACCTATGATAGAAGTTTGTACCTTTTGACTACCTTACTGATTTTCTGCTCTGGGAACTAGGATGTTTTATGGTATGGTCACAGCAGACCTATTTTATAAGGTAGACAGGACAAGTGCTATTATTATTACTGTGACAGATAAGGAAGCCAAGGATTGAAAATGAGAAATTCGTGGGCCATTTTGACACAGTGGAATGGGACTTCGTCACAGTCCTGCTGACCCCAATTCCCCCCCTAATGTGAATAACCCATCCTTGTTGATAGCTTCATCTGCTAGATAGGCCTTCCATGTCCTTGACTGAACTACCTCTTGCCTTCCTGCCTCTGCCCAGCACTCTCTCTTCTTACCCTCTTTGATGTCACCATTCTTATTACCTCTTCATGTTATAAAAGGTGTATTTCCTTTGATTTGTCGATTTTCTCCACTAGAATAACTTCATGGACTTAATCTATGTTGTTTACAACGAGAGTCCATGCACCTGAAACAGTGCCTGATACACCATAGTCACTCACTAAATACTTGGTAAATGATTAAATAAATAATTGAAGGAGGTAAATGGAAATTTAGATAGTTTTAAGGAAAGAGAGTTAAGAGAACTGGTATGTTGAGAATTGGTCACATGGCCCAATAAAATGGCCTATCCATTTACTCTGTTGTAACCTCTGTTTTTACTTAAGTTACTCATCTATTGAACAAATGGTTCAGAGGGTTTCCTATGTTCTCCACACTGTTCCAGGCATTGGGGAACTGCAGTAACAAGACTTGAATTCTTGTCAGAGGAGAGCTTCCATTTTTGGTAAACAAGATGTCACTAAATAAATTAAATGTTTGAATGAATTTATAAATTTGCATCTTTATGCCCACTATAATAATTAAAATATAAGTAGGAAGGCGAAGCAGAGCTGAGAAGTAAAGGGAATATCCTTTTGCATGAGGTGGCCAAGAAGATCTCTCAACATTTGATAAGTGGATGAATATTTGTTTAAAGGGTGAATGCCTTAAAATACTAATTGTTTCTGCATCAAAGTATTTGAGGTAACATTCCTCAAGTAAAATGTATAGATGGCTTTTAAATTCTCATTTGTGAAATGAAGTCGAAGGTGAAATATTATCTGACATGTTGTGGATTCCTTTTCCACTTTCTCCTTTCTTCCTTCTCCTTGGAGATTGGTAAGAACTGCCACTCAGGAACTGAACTTGTATAAAGCTTGATTTACTGGTGGACATTACTCAGCCTAGTTAAGCCCTTTTGTGGGTGAAACAGAATAGCCTGAGCAACCAAATAGCATGAGTTTCCAATTTCACTCAACTTCTGCAATCTCCTGGTTTTCATTTTCTAAATGATGACAATATCACCATTAGCTGTGTTTCCAACAGGCTTACTTATTCTTGACCTTTACAACAGTAGCTCAACAACATGTTCATTGCTTTCCCCTTTTGTATCTATTGGGCATTAACATTGCCCTCGTTATCAAGGGATTAGAATACAATGCAAGTGGGAAGAAGCAGCATTTCAGATTCATTCTGCATAGGCATCAGCAATAACTGCACAGCTGGGATACATGATAACCATCTCAGCTCATCCACCATGGCACGTTTTAATCAGATTTAGATTTTAGATATTAAGAAGACTCCAAGTAATTGCAGTTATTTTTGCCTTAAAATTGAACTGCTGTTATTGAAATTTTTTTATTAAGCCCTTTCCCCCCTTTGGTAGTTATGAAAGATTATACAATTTCTGAGTCAGATGACTGGGCACTAGATGTCACTTAGATATAAACTCTGATTACTTAGATGCAGAAATAGCTCTGAAAGGTGGCATTGCCCACCAAGGGCTTGCTGATCAGGTGGAGCCTGAAGGGAGGCAGTGGCTCTCCTGTCATCCCTTCTGGCTCCCCCTTCATTTCCTATCCTGTGTGGTACTCTTTCCCCTTAAAGAGCACTCTCATGTCTGTTTGCTCTGAAGCAGTTATTGTTATTTTAATTTTTCCAGTGAGAAAATAGAGGTTCAAATATGTTGTTATTTGTTCATCAAAGCTACTTATTGCCCAGCCGGGTGGCTCTATTGGTTGAGTGTTGTCCCGTATGTACACCATAAAGGTTGCAGTTTCACTTCCCAGTCAGGGCACGTACCTGGGTTACGAGTTCAATCCCCGGTTGGGGCACATGCATGAGGCAACCAGTTGATGTTTCTATCACACATTGATGTTTCTCTCTCCCTTCTTTCCTCTCTAAAAATCAATAGAAATATCCTTGGTTGAGGATTTTTAAAAATCCATTTATCAATGGTGTGCTATGGCTTAGGCGCTGTGCCAGGCTATTGAATGCTCTGTACTGCTCCCCCCTCCCAGGAGGAATGGCAGATCCAAAGGTGGGAATGCAGTTCCCCAGATTGACATGTCTCTATACCTCTTTTTGCTCAGTTATCCTACTACTATCCTCTGCCCAGGTATCAGGCAAGACCTCTGACCCACTCAGAATCCAGATTGTTTTGCTACTAACATTATTAAGGATGATGATAAAAGAATAATCATCCTGAAGAAGACTGGGAACTAGGATGATACAGACATGCCAGGAGGTCGAGGTGAACAGGATAATGTCTCTGCCCTCAGGGTATGCACATGCTATCAGTGTGGTAATGACAGACACCATAACAATAGTAAATATTTACTGGCTTCTTACATGGGCGGCACTATCCTTAGGTGTTTCCCACATGCTGAAGAATTCTAGCAAAGCTTTATGATGGCTGTATTATCATCCCCATTTTACAGATGACAAAACAAAGGTTTCATGTCTTATATAATTCACCTCAGGCCTTGTAGCTTGTAGGCAGCACAGCGGGAATAAAACCCAGGCTTGTGTGCCCCAAAGTCTGAGATCTCAATGAAGCAGTATTGATTTTTGGGGGAATGCCTCCTTAATGGGATTACAACCTGGGACAGTATACTCTCCCATTGTGGCCACTGACATGTCTCTATACCTCTTTTTGCCAGATCCTTCTCTGACTTCCCTCTTGGCTCACTGGGGTGACCAAGCTTCTCATTTGAGAGGCTGCTGGGTATGCCTAAAGTAGCAGCATTTGAGCTAATTGTGTACAATTTAGCATTCCCAAAGCGCTGACAGTCCTTATTCAAACCAAGTGTGAAAGTTTTAAATTAGCTTTCACAGTTTGATTCACCAGCAGCAAATGCAAAACGGCACAGGATTAATTTTTCCAGCCACCACCATGATGGCATAGCTGAAGGCTATCTTAGCTCATTTACTCTAACAGTTAGAAAAGGGGCTAGACAGAGGCAGTGTTCATAGGGGATTGATGTTCTAGAAGAGACATCAGTGCTCTGGTTACAAAAAGAATTGGGTATGCAAATTACTCATTGGCAGCATGGAATAGGGTGTGTGAGGAGCAGGAACTTTGGAATAGTAGGGTCTTGGGTGCATTTGATTCTGTTGAGCATCTTGCAGTATTTTGTTCTTGCAAACTGGTTGTGTGAATCAACACAGGTTAATTACCCTGCTTTAGTCTCACTTCGTCTCATTACAAAATGGAGGTAATATTTCAAATGTGTGAAAGACTTCTGGTAAGGGTGAAATGATGGGCTCTATGACATGGTTTGTCATAGTGGCTGACACATCAGAGGATCTTAATCAGTCAGAGCTATTACTAATATCATCTTTGAACTTTGTTTTCCTGCAAACAATAGTCACAGACATAGGCAAGGAGTTTTTTCTTTCCTTAAGGAAATATTTATTGAGCTTGTGCCTAGTGCTATACCCAGCCCCAGAGAGAAGGAGAGGCAGACACAGACACAGACACATAAAAACATCCTTGTCATACAACAGCATGACCAGTACGGTGAGGGTGCCCAGAAGGAGCTGATGATCCACCATGGAGGTAGTGGGAAGAGCAAACCTTGGGGACGAGCAGAGCCTCTAAATCTATGTAGAATTCATTCAGATCATAGGGGCTGAAAGGGACTTCCAGGCAGAAGAAATAGCCTAGGCAAAGGCAAAGAGGCTGGATAAGCCAGGTTCATTCTGGGAACTTCTGAGTGGTTCCAAAAGGTTGGAGCAAACCAGATGAGCAAGTTATGTAATCTTGCTTCAACTTCTTCACTTATAAAATGGGCATCATTATAGTAGCTGCCTCATAGGGCTGTTGTCAGGATAAAATGAACAGAGAAAGAAAAGCATTTGGAATAATGCCTGGCACAAAGTACCAGAGAATATTCTCAATGAACATTAAGTAGTGTGGGACAGTGTTCAACAGGTGTCATTACCAGAGAGCTTCTCAGGAAGTTCATAATATCTGTGTATCTTCTGAAGCATCATGATGGTTTTTTAAATGCATTCCCTGGACATATTTGACTACTGCATGGGTGGGAAACATTTCTTTTTAGTGAATTCTTGGTAGTAATATTTTCTCAGAAATTTGTACTCTAAAGTTCGGGAAATGCAGTGGTTAGCTACTGCAGACAAGTTCTGTTTTCTTGTCTAAAAGAAATTAAACCAGGTAAGAGTCTGTAGCTAAAAAGAAAAGAAAGAAAAGCAAAAGAGGTGTTTTTCTCTCTTCTCTCTCTTGTAGGGATTCTTGTTTCCTATAGATACATAAATACTTGGCATTTGAATAAAAACCCTCATTCAGAAGGGTTAGAACCTGAAGAATTAGAAGGGGTCTTCCTTCGTTTATTTGAATTCATCTTTGAAACTCATCAGACTACTGGTTTTATTGTATAGGTAAAAAATCCCAGGGCACAGAAATAAATCCCATGGCTCGATTGTTTAGCCCTAAAACCAGAATTTGGTACCAGATTATCTCCTAGCTCCTTTCCAGTTGTGTGACAGAGAATAAGCATGCAGAATGGATTGATCTGAATATAGGGAGGAATGGGGGTGGAAGGGTAGAGAGTTTGGACATAGGATGCCCCTGATCAGAGATATTGCACAGGAGTTAAGAGCACACCTCTGAGATCAGACCATCCACATCAGGATCTTGGCTCTGCCAAGCACCAGCTATATAATCCTGGACACATAGCTGATTACATGGGCCCCAACTTCCTTATATGTAAGAGAGGGGTGAAGAACAGTTGTACCCATGGAGCTGCTGACAGTTACTGCATGAAGCTCTTAGGACAGCACCTGGTATAGGAAGGATTATGTACCTGCTGAATGCCAGGTGAAACCCAGCTCTGACTTCTCTTGGGTGAATCAGTCACCTTCCCTAAGCCTCCATTCTTGCTATCAGTATGCCAACATCCAGAACTGCTAGGAAGATGAAAAGGTACAGTGAGTGGATGCTCAGGTACTCAGACATGACTTGGCCTGGAAGGCCCTTTCAGTACTAGTGTCAGACTGATCTGTGTTTTAACCAAGAAGCCTTACTCGTGTACTCAAACTTGGTGCTTCAGCTTTCTCAGTGCACACACCTCAGTGGTTGTAAGGGTTAAACAGCGCAACCCATTCACTTACCACAAGGCCCAGGAGAATGATGCTCAATAAGTGTGACCTATTGTTAGGTACTGAGCCCACTGGTCAGAGATGGCCTGCATGCTGCAGCCTCTGAAGGAATTGAAGCAAATGTAGACTGTGTCTCCATGGAGCCTAACAAATGGTTCCAGTGGCTGCCTCCATAGTGGCTGTCTCCATGGTGGCCAGCCACATGAATCAGTCCAGATGGCTGCCCAATCAATTCAAATGCAGTGTATCTGATAGACAGACTTCATGGGCCATGGCTCAAGAGGCAACGGTTTGCCTCAGCCACTGCAGCAGGATGGAGCTTACTTGTTGGCTCCTCATAAGGTCCCGAGTGTTTATTTTCCAACACAGAATGCATGCAAATTGATAACAGACATACATTCTTAAATGTAATCAAGAAGACTACGCTTGCATACAAGCATGGATTTGCTTTAGTTCATTGTCAGGATTTCCAGAGTTTTGTGATATGTGATTTTGGGGGGATTTCCTTTTTCTGGAAAAGTATTTAAGGCATATAAGTAGTATTTTAGCTGTTCTTCCAGTTTTCAAATGAATCAAACACGGGCAAGTTTGCAGTCATGTCTACTGAGCAGATTCCCTTCAACTTGGTGTACTTGAAGGGCACAAGGATTTTTTTTCTGCTCTCTGAGGTTTCCCTTCAGGCCTAAGTGACCAGCATCGGCAGTTTCCATCACTAGACAAATCTGCTATGAATGCAAAGTGTCCTAGACTCTGCTCCATCTCCACCCTACAACATTCAAGAGTGCTGCCTCCCTGGTGGTCACTTGGAAATTAGTTAAGTGCTGTTCTAGAATAATAGACCCTATTGCTTAAACACTCACACCATTTGTTGACACTGAAGTTTTTGGCACTGAATGTCATTTTGTCATAACTAGATCGTAAGAGCTGTGATGAGGGGCCACTTCTTCATTTTTTAATTCAACACATTTCTAATTATAATACTTGAAAACTCTCTGGCATCTAATTTGGTAGCATCATGCCTTGTGTATGTTTAGAAAATATTAGTTGAATTTTGATTAAATGGTGGCTTTTTGAAAAATGAGACTCTTAGTACCTTAAAACATATCACCTCAATTAATGTGTCAGCCTGAATTTGTTGTTCTGCAGTCACTTCCTGTCATCCCTACTTTATGTTCTTAAGTGTGCTCTTAGAATTAGCAATTTATAATTCTAGAAATAAACAACTCGTAAGTTCTAAGTTGCAGGGGCACCCAGGCTGGTGGGGGGGGCAGTTAGGGGTGACTAAGTTAGCAGGGGACGTGGGGGAAGCCTGGCCCCCAGTGGGGGGCAGTTGGAAGCAAACAGGCTGGAAGAGGGCAGCAGTAAGGGCCATCAGGCTGGCGGGGGTGGAGTAGTTGAGGCGATCAGGCCAGCAGGTAGAAGCAGTTAGGGGTGATCAGGCCAGCAGGGGAGGGCAGTTAGGAGTGACCAGGCAGGCAGGCAGGTGAGCAGTTAGGAGCCGGCGGTCCCAGATTGTAAGAGGGATGTCCGACTGCTGGTTTAGGCATGATCCCCAGGATTGGGCCTAAACCAACAGTCGGACATCCCCCCAATTGAAGAGGGTGCAGGCTGGGCTGAGGGGACCCTTTCCCCATGCATGAATTTCATGCACTGGGCTTCTAGTCTATATAATAGAAGCATAAGCAACCGTTGTGGTAGAATGACCAGAATGACCAGTTGCTATGATGTGCATTGACCATTAGGGGGCAGATGCTCAATGCAGGAGCTGTCCCCTGGTGGTCAGTGCGCTCCCACAGGGGGAGTGCTGCTCAGCCAGAAGCCAGGCTCATATCTGGTGAGCATAGCAGTGGTGGTGGGAGCCTCTTCTGCCTTCCCGACAGTGCTAAGGAGCAGCAAGTAGGCAGGCAGTAAGGAGAGAGAGATCCTGGACTGGGAGAGGATGTGGGCCAGGCTGAGGGACCAACACCCCCACACCCCCCACACACACCCCCCGGCCCACTCCCAGTGCATGGATTTTGTGCAGCGGGTCTTTAATGCTGTGATTAAGAGCCCAGACTCACAAGAGCCCAGACTCACAAGCTAGACATCCTCCAACACATAACTTTGTGCTCAGGGGCAAATTACTGTACCTCATTTGTAAAATGGAAAAGGTGGTACACTTCCTGGACTGGTATCTGGATCAACTGGCCTACTATGTAGCACATTGCCTGACACACACTAATCAAGACTGGTCCCTAGTGGAATTGTGAGTCCCTAGGAAGTAGGTCTGAATATCCTCAGATCACTATCACCACCTTTGAGCTACCATATGCCCATTTCCATTTGCATTTTTTTATTTCCATGTTTTCTAAATCCAAATTTTAATGGTCGAACAATTTCACTGAAACCCAATCTTTGTATTTGGTTCCCTGTTTAATAAGAGCATCTTTTTATTTCTTCTTGGACCAGTCATGTTTACCCTCAGCCCTAAGAATGCATCCCAGCCTTCAGAAAGAAAATGACAATAGCGACAACAAAGTCGTAGAGACTGTGTAAACTTCTCTTACTCAAAGTTAATGTGAAAAATGTGGAGAAAATAACAAGGGGGAATTTGGAAAATTGGGCAATGATGTTTAACCAGAATGACAGGAGCAGCTCTGCATGTAAATGCACCAAATGCCTTACTGCCTTGCTGCTATCCTGAGGTTTTATCACATCGTAATGTGGTGATGAGGTAGTTCTCTGCTTTTTTTCAGTCTTCCCACTCACAGATGCCGACAGTGATTATTTGTAATTCCAGAAATAAAGATGCTCAGAAGCAACATCTGTGATTCCATATTTTTCTGTAGGATGCAAAATGCATGTCTTATTCCTATCTGTAACCGGCGGAATGATTGCAGTCTGACATAGTTCCTCTGTAGTTGATTCATCGTGGGTCCAGACTGACTAAAGATTTTACAAGGGACCTCGGGCTCTCAGTACCTACAAAGTGTGGATTCTCAACCTTTTAATCCACATTTTCTTTAATACAAATAAGAGAGAGTTTTATCAGTTGATTCAGATGAGTGGGAGTGTGCCATGTAAATTTCAGCGAATTATGCATAAATTACAGTACCCATTTGGGGGCTTAAATGTTATTCTCCACTATGCGGAACTGGCATGGATTTTATTTGAACTGAAATAGCACACAGTGGCAGGCAATTATTTTTGTTATTGTATTTCCTATCCTGGCTTCCAGAACCTAAGGACAATGGAGGATGTTCATTTATAATTTGACCTCCTGAATTGTTCTTGAAATGCAATTTAATCCCTCTATCAAGCAAAGTCTAATGTTGTATTTGCCAGTAAAATAGTCATTTGCATTTTTTATTGACAATACAAATTGTGTTTAATCAGGCAGCCGGCATGTTAGCATTTCCAAATGATTGAAGACCCCCAGGTTTGTTGAACTACATTCGATGTTGGGCCAAATGTATTTTGTTCTTTTAAATGATCAGAGCACATAAAGTTGCTTTTTAACATTGTGCTTTAAAAATAAAATTACCCAGGCCTTGCATAGGTGTATTCACTTGATTCAAGAAGAAAGCTGGAAAGCTCCTCCATTAAGTTTTCACATTTACAGGTTTCAGGCCAGCTCAGGGGAATAGTTAGAACATGTTTCTGCTAACGTATTAGATTATTGAAAAGGCTGTGTTCTGGACCACAGATCAAAAGGCTGTGTCCTTTGAATAATCCAGAAAGAAAGTGACAGTCAGTTTTCCTGTCTCCAGCTATGTGAGTCTTTCTTTCTTTATAAACTGGGAGGACTGTGTCCCTTCATTTTCATTAGGATTTTCATGAGGTTTTATCCTTTCAGGGGTATCATAACTAAACTGGGTCAGAAGTCTAGCTCCACTTCTATTAACCAAAAGCCTCAGGCAGTTTGGTTAATGAATCCCTGACTCAGTTTCCTCATCTGTATAGTGGATATAATCATAGCATGTACTTGATAGGGTTGTTTTGAGTCATAATTCATACGTATATGGAAAGCTTAAAACATTGCCTGGTCTGAGGGAAGTGGTATTTATGTTTCCTATTATATTATTATTATCATTCTTATTATTATTAGCATTTCCTCATAGGGTTATTTGTAGGTTAAATCAATTATATTTGTGAAGTACTTACAACAAACCCTTGCATGTGATAAGTCTTGTGAGTGTATGCTATTATTTATTAGTTATCTCCTTTTATTAAGTCCTTTCTATATGTAAGACATATGATAGGAATCATTGTATGTAGCAACTTTTGAGGGAGGGAGGTTATTAACTTCATAGATAAGGACAAAGGCTGAGTGGGTAAGCCACTCACCCAGGGGAGTCTACTGAGTGGGCAGCAGTCAGGACAGGAGAGCAGAGTAGCCACAAGCAGGCAGCCTTCCCCCTTTGGGCTTCCTCCAGCCTCAGCATCCTGGGCATGTAGTCAGTCCACTCCAGACAGGTGTTCTCTGAGCTGCATTCCAGGCTCTTTGCTCACAAACAGTGCTGCACAGTTTAGTCTGGCCCTCATAAACACCGTGGAGACCTTGCCATGTCACACTGCTCTATGCACACTCCCCAGGACAGCGTCCACTTTCTTGGTTTTCCTACTTCAAGGAAATGGGTCCAAGTACTGGGGACCTATTTCTGTTTCCTTTCCCCCAACATACCTGCTGTAGCTCTATCACTTCCTGTCTTTCCTACATTTTCCAGCCTGGTCTCTACCCTATTATTCCCAATGCAGTGTGTTTTGCCAACATAAGGGATTAGGGCAATGACAGTGATAGTGATGGGCTCTAGTTTGTTTTGAAGCAGACATTCAGTGATAATGGAAAAGATCAGATTTGTTTAGATTGGTCCACATAGACACAGATTAGGATAATAAATATATTTTGAGGGTTTACTATGTGCCAGAACTGTTCTAAGCAATGAATACATATAAACTTATCGAAAGCTTGCAGCAACACTAGGCAATAGGTACTAACACTGTCTGCAAACTACAGATAAGTCAGCGGACTGCCGTCTGCAGGGAGCTGGATGAATGTGTAAGGGGCAGAACTAGCTGATCTCTAAACATTCAGTTCTGTGTATCCTTCTCTGTGTTAATTAAGCAGAACTCCTCTAACACCATACTTCTATAGGAGATGCCAGGGAGTACAGGAATAAGAGGGAGCAGGAACAAAAGTTTATGGGCATGTTTGTGCCAGGCACAGGCCTACATCCTCTACTTGTGTTGTTGGATCTTATGTTGACAGCAGTCCAATACAGTAAATAGGTCCATTTTCATATTGAAGGTGAGTATGTTCAGACCCTGAGCCTCTAGGTCAATGGTTCTCAACCTTTCTAATGCTGCGACTCTTTAATACAGTTCTTCATGTTGTGGTGACCCCCAACCATAAAATTATTTTCATTGCTACTTCATAACTGTAATTATGCTACTGTTATGAATCATAATGTAAATATCTATGTTTTCTCATGGTCTTAGGCTCTACAGCAGCGGTTCTCAACCTGTAGGTCACAATTTGAGAACTGCAAGAGGGTTGCCAGTATTTCAAAGCCTGATGCAACATGAGGAACTGTATTAAAAGGTCGTGGCATTAGAAAGGTTGAGAATCACTGATCTAGGTGGTTTGCTTTACCTCACAGTTACCTGGCAAAGTTGGGATAACAGCTCAGTTCTATTTAGATGTGTTAAAGTTCTTTCCTCTCTTCCTCCTTTCAGCTTTAAGATTATGGTGGGTAACAAAACAGGCTAGATGTCTGCCTTAAGGAGGCTCACATTCCAGTCAAGGAGTCAGTCAATAAACAAATAAATAAGCAGATCATGCCAACTACATTTATTTTTAAAACAGGAATAATGAGAGTATTTAACTAATAGGGTTATTGGGCTGATAAAACAATATAGTCCTCATAAAGTGATTGCCATAATGTCTGGCATATAGTATATACATCCTAAATATATGTTAGCTGTTCTTACTATTATATTTTTACTGTTTTTCTCTTTTTAAAAATATATTGATTTTTTTAAAGAGAGGAAGGGAGAGTGATAGTTGAAAACATCAATGAGACAGAAACATCAATCAGCTGCCTCCTGCACACCTCCTACTGGGGATGTGCTCGCAACCAAGGTACGTGCCCTTGACTGGAATCGAACCTGAGGCGTTTCAGTCTGCAGGCTGATGCTCTATTCACTGAGCCAAACCAGTTTTGGCTTTACTACTTTTCTTGTTTGCGGGCAATTTCTTTGCTAACATGTATGAATACAGAGAGTCAAACAAAACAACAAAGCCTTGCTTTGTAAGGGCTCACCTGTTCAGACTTGTTTGTCAATAATAATTTCCAATGTTAAGTGTAATGATAGAGCGAGGGGCAGCAGTAGCCTAGGTGAAGGAGGGACTGAGGGTGCTTGGCAGTGAACAGGAAGAGATGAGCAAGGGTGATGTAGTCAGGGATGAAGGGATGGGCTTTCACAGAGAGAAGGTGCTCTTTAGATGACTAAGGAAAGGAGACTGACTTCACAGGGAAGAGGAGAGGGAAGGGTAGTCCTGATCAGAAGGGGGGAGGGGTCATACCTGAGGGGGAAACTGCAACCATTTCCAACAGGCTGAGTGGAGGCAAGGCCATGCAGCAGGCTTGAGCATTATTCCTGAGCATCTCCTTTGTCCCAGGTGCTGCCCTAGAGATACAGTGAGCAGTAAGGTGCAACTCCTGCTCTCCAGAAGCACCTCCCACAGACACTCAAGTCTTCTCATTTGCTAAGTGGGGGAGGGGAGTGAAAGAAACTTAAATTGTGTTAATGCAGCTGCTCTATGCCAAATTTAAGGATAGGTGCTTGGTGGGCACGGTCTCGCTGAACCTCGAGGTCATTATTACTCTCTCCCTTTTACAGACTAGAAAACTGAGGCTCAGTGAGTTTAAATGAGTGGTCCAGAACTGCCCACCTGGTCAGTGGAGCAGCAGGGATTCTGATTCAGGTTTCTCTAGTGGTGAAAAGAAGCAATATCTCAGAGTATTTCAAAGCCAGATGCAATATCAATATCAGGTGCTGGGGAGGGGGAGAGTTCATTTTATTTTAAGGTGAAAGAAAAGCCCCTCCTTTAGGATTATGGTAAATTTCCACAAGCTTGTCAATTCTTAGCCACACTGATTTAGCTGGAGTAGAGCTGTCGATGGTGCTTAAGTGAAAGCAGAGGACTTGATTGTAGTTCAATGCCCTAGCTGTCACCCAGCTGCCTTCCTAAATATGATCCTTATTGCCCTGCTCACCCCTTCATAAACACCACCGTGATGAAAACATAAAACATTAAAAACATCCCCTGGGTGACTGCTATCACCTTTGAATTAACACCAGTAATGCTCTTTTGAGAGCTATGGTTTAACTCAGCAATATTTCTTGATGGTTTAATGAATATCATATGTTATATTTTAACCTAATATAGCACCACCAATTATTTACTTATTGACTGACCTTTTCTGGATTATTTAAAGTATATTTTTCACTACTGAGAAGATTTAATGCTGAGCACTCTGGCACCTGTTTTCTCTGAGTGTCCTCTGAATATAGAGGTGTGTGTGTGTGTGTGTGTGTGTGTGTGTGTATGGGTGTATACATTTATTATGAGAGAGACAAATTGCAGAGCATCCTAGAATTAATGAACATAATGCATAAATAACCTTGCTAAATCTACACATAAAAAAAGCTCAGACTGCAGATGACAGTGGAGAAAGCTTTCACAGAGGCCAATAATCAAGTGCACACAATTTTAATCACTGTTTAAATGTGCAAAAAGCAGAAAGGCAACCCTAGAAATGGAGAATGGGTCACAAAATTGTTGAAAATGTAAAATATGAGTATAATATTTCATAAAGAGCTACCTATCAGTCACTTCATAACCAGGGATTAGAGAGCAGTATAGAACTGTGTCTATTTAGCCTGTTTTATGGGACACAGTATTCAGCTCTCAAGGACCTCTCATGAGCTGTACAGGAAGGAAGGAGGGTGAATCTGGAAGACAGGCTGCCTGGATCCATTTATTTCATAACACTGATTCATTCTGTGACCTTAGAATTAATTGGTCTGCTAATTCACATCTCTTGACCAGAGACTAGTTCTCCTTGCATTGGACTCTGGCTGCTCTGTGGGCATTGTTCTATAAGAGTGAGAGTTTCAGCATATGAACTATGGAATTATAGGAAGGTGGGATGCTGGGATAGCAAATTTACTTAGATCAGAAGATTGAGTTGGAGCTTGTTTCTTGAAGGGTTGTCAACATAAATAATTTGTTCTAAAGTCCCCTTTTCATGTCAGCCATTAGCATTCTTCATATATTAATATTATTACTGATAATTTTATCACTGATAGCCATAAATTGATTTATAATTTACAAAGTAATATCTAGATATATTATTCCATCCTGTAAACCATACAAACAGACATCACTTCAAGCAGGTGTCCAAGTTCCTCCCCAGTCAGTTTAAGTCATTGGTGGAAACAAGAATCTGTCGTGGCTTCCAGGTGTGGAAACTGGTGGAATAGAGCCAGAACTGGTCATCAGATGACCTAGCATGGAGTCCTGCATTTCCAGTTACTCATTTTGGGACCTTAGTCAAGTAATCTAAACCTCATGAAAGTCTTCCTGCCAATATTCTTACAACATTTGAAATAAACCTGACCAAGAAAATGACATACTCACTATTGAGAAATATAGTGAAGTGTGTAGGATTCTTCTAACCTTTGGCTGTCGAGTCCCTGGCATCTGGGAGACCACAGCCCCAGATGACAGTGGACATCTCTAATCTCCTGTGGCATTCTTCCACTGACTTGATGCGCAGCCTCAAAATACTTTCTAGTACAACACTCAGGGTGCCACTTTCTAGGTGTTCAAATCTGGCAAGTGAGATGAAAACTCACTTGCCCTTCTAGCCCTGGCCCAAATATGGGACCCAAGATCTGCCACCACCACCCCCCACCCCCGCCCCACACACACTCCTCAGAGGTTGTTCTTTCTCTTTGCTTCTATAATCTGGCCCATAAAACTCACAAACTGCCCACCTCACAGCAGCTAGGTAGATATGTTCTGTATTACTAGTTAGGTGGCACCTGCGAGAAATGTCACCCTGCAGGATGCAGCAGCCATCATGTTTAGCAAAACAACCTGGTGATGCCAAGAGATGTCTATTTTTAGACCCTTGAGACTCAGTAACTTGTGCTCTGCAGTGATTAGATTCCTTTAAAAAAATGTGACCTGTGGGGTCCTTAGAGACCCCAATTATTTTTAAAAATCACTAAAGGTTGATTTTTAAATATATATTTTTTTATGTTGAAGGGGAGAGAGAGAGAGAGAGAGAGAGAGAGAGAGAGAGAGAGACATTGAAAGGCTGCCTCCTGTACACCCACCAATGGGGATTAAGCCTGTAACTAGAGCATGTGCCCTGATCAGCAAATCAGGAATCAAAATCAGTCTGGTGACCTCTTGGTTCACAGACCTCTTGGTTCTCAACCACTGAGCCATACCAGCCAGTCTGAAGGTCGATTTTTCAATATCTTAATGGAACCTGAAATCTGAATTTCAGATCTATCAATCTCATGTTGGTTCATTTATTTATTATTTATTTATTTATTTATTTTTATTTATCTTTAATGTCTTAGGCTTTGAATAAGTATTTTGGCCATTCATATCTCAAGGAGCCACTGTGGTGCTACCCAGGCCATAGGACTGGAATCCTTTGCTTCCCATTTTGATTCCATTTCCTGGCAAACTGAATGCAATTTGTCTCAGCACTTACACTTCTCCTCTCCTACCAAGGCATGGGCACTGTTTTCTGGCTATCCTTTTGGTGCTCTCTTAACCTTCTTTCCCCCCACAACCCTTTCCATGGTAGAACTAACCATATTGGGAGACCTGGTTGACAGATTTGGCAGCAGATCTGAGGAGACCCCATCCTTTAGCCCTGAAAAATGGTTTCTCCATGGGTCACGTTGAGATGCAGTCACATCCTTAGGAAAATGTACTAACAAAGTGCTCTGTATGCATGGCCCTGGTGCTGCAGATGGCAGTGCATAGGGTAGACTTGGGAAGGACAGATGCCTAGCTCTCCCTCCTCTGATTACTTGTATTTTAGATGATCTCAGCAAGTCTACAAGTGTGATCCTGTAGCCTAATTCAGTATTCCTGTAAAGAGGGCTTGTGTGGAAAAGGCTGGGCAGTGCTGCCTGTTATGGATTGATAATTGTGTCGAAACCCTAGTATCCACTCTGATGGTATTTGGAGGTAGGGCCTTTGGGAAGCAATTAGGTTAGATGAGGTCATGAGGGTGGGGCCTGCATGATTGGATTAGTGCCATTGAGCCAAGAGACATCACAGAGCTTGCTCTCTTTCTCTCCACCATGTGAGAACCCAGCAAAAAGGTTCCATCTGTAAGCTAGGAAGAGAGCTTTCATCAGAAACTGTGTCTGCCAGAACCTTGGCCTTGGACTTCCCAGCCTGCAGAATTGGGAAAAATAAATATATTGTTTATCCCCCAGTCTGTGTGTTGCTCGAGGTGCTGCTTGCTCCATCGTCTTTTTGAAGAACATGCAGCAAACCCCAAACATGGTTACCAGTGTCAGGGAGGAGACCAGCTCCATGGTGGAGATAAAAGATCATCACAGTGCCAGCCAGCCTTTGTAGGTCCAAACACTGCTGCTTGTGGCATCTTGGTATCAGAGTCACCAAGGAAAACAATGCAGTCAAGCACTGGATGGAACAAGCTTTACATACATGGAGAAGAGATAGATTAAGATCAACTTCAGCAGTGGGCTTTGGTCCCCCAAGGCTGGTAGCCAAAGCAAGGCAATCAGCTTACATATACCTCCTCCTACCCAACCTCGTGTAGAGGAGTCTGAAATACTGAAAGCTGAGGGCCATACCTGAGGGGCCATTGATGAACACCTTTAAATAGAACAAAGGGGCACACACATTGATTCTGAATCGGAAATACATTCCCATATAGAGCAGAGCCCAGTACAGACAGTGTGGATTCTTTTATCTCCAGGTATGGAATGGAAGTGTTTCAGCACCAAGAACCATTCTTATGTGGCTCAGGGGGTGTTGAAGGACTATATGCAAGAGGCTACCTTTCCCTGGAGGAAGTCACCATGTGTATGGTAACATCAGAGGCTCTGAGAAGTCCTGTAGTGGAGAGATTAACTCAGTGCTCCCCAGATGCACATGTCCACAGAACACATTTTCAAAGCACTTCTGTGTCTTAGTTTTATGCAGAAGTTACTTTGGGAAAAGCTGGATTAGGTCATAGTTTGCTTCTGGCTACATTTAGAATTTATGCCTGGCTCAGGTAGAACATGAGCATTTCCTTTTTGCTTAATCTGGAGCTTAGATATCCCAAAGTTCATGTCCATGTATGATCTGGCTAGTTTGGGGGCTAACAAGAACAAGGTAAATTGAATACTGCCCAGTATTTTGAATACAGTGTGTAAAACAATGACGAGGTCCAGTTTGTTCTTGATTTATTGAAATTACGAATTTCATTATTTCTAGAGGGATATTCTAGAAAAAGGAGTATGTTCTCTGGGTTAGGGTGTTTTGAGAATGGAATGTTGAGAGAGGCCAAAGATATTTCACACATTGAGT
Organism: Lasiurus cinereus; assembly: GCA_011751065.1. Taxonomy (NCBI): domain Eukaryota; kingdom Metazoa; phylum Chordata; class Mammalia; order Chiroptera; family Vespertilionidae; genus Lasiurus; species Lasiurus cinereus. The sequence continues at coordinate 23,644,237 of JAAGEH010000030.1, read as the reverse complement.
TTGCCCTTTATCCCCGTTTACCTTTAATTATTTACTTCAGCAACTATTATACCTACTTACAATGGTTGACTTGTGGTTTATAAACAACATGTTTATTTCTCACAGCTCTGGAGGCTGAAGTCTGAGTTCAGGGAGTCAGCATGGTCAGATGCTGGGGAGGGACCCTCTTTAGAATTGCAGACAGGTCTTCCATGTGTTCTCATATGGTGGAAGGGGCAGGGAGTCCCCTGGGTCCCTTTTATAAGGGCACAAATCTCATTGATGAGGGATCCATCTTCATGACCTAATCACCTCTCAAAAGCCTCCACCTCCTAATATCATCACCTTGGGAGTTAGGATTTTCATACATGAATTGTGGGAAGCACAAGCATTCAGTTTATAGCTGCTTTGCTAGGAGCTCTAGAGGGGAAAGTTGTAAATAAGACACAATCTGTGCCCTTCAGAAGCTCACAGTTTGGTTATAATAAGAGTGCACACTTGGTACCAGGCACCATGTTAGGCCACATTGCATATAATGGTTCCTTTAGTCCTCATACCAAACCTACATTCAAGTGAAGTTTATCCTCTTTTTACAGGTGGAAAGCCAAGGGTCAGAAAGGTTAAGTGATTTGTTCAACGCAGAAGGCCCAGATTTTGATCCTCACTTTGTTTCCCAATGTGTCATGCATGCACACCAGAGCAGATGGACCCCCTATGGCTGCAGCAACAACACCAGGTCTAAGAGCCCAGAGAAGGGGCAGCTGATTTGTGCCAAAGTCATGAGAGCTGTTTCTTCTCCCTCCTCTTGTCTTTCTGCCTCTGCCCAAGGCTGGCCTGAAAGGAATTTGGTGGGGGTGGGTGGGTGGGTAGGAAGAGATCAACCAATAGAAGGCCTGGCTCAAGGGATGGCCAGATGATGGGCTGACTAGAAGGGGCCAATGGGCAAAAGAGAGGGATATATGTAATACTTGTAACAATAAAGATTTAATGTTTTTTTTTTTTAAATAGGAACTTGGAATTTAAGCACAGGGAAATCTGGCTTCACTGGAAAGTAAAAGTGAAATGTGAGAAAAGAGAGCAAAGGGGCGGCCTCCAGGATCTACAGTTTCTACATGATATGCATAGTTTATGAGGGATGGAGCAAACTTTTGTTGAGCACCTTCTCTGTGCATGGTATGGAAAATAGAAGAGGAGCAAATCTCAGCCCAGCTATGAAATAGTTCCCAAGAGTCAGTTGAAACCCAAATGCCAGAGTGATGGGGCATGGAAGAGGGAAGGGTAGCGGGAGGAGACTGTGGACTTTTTCATAGGATGCAGAGAGGGGAGTAGAGCCTTAAAGACTAAATGGAAAGTCAATGGGAATTAGAGAAGAGAGGACTAAATGAGAGTGGTGTGTGAGCAAAGGTTTAGAGGCTGAGAAAGAGGATGGATGTCAAGGTGGGGTTGGCTAGTAATGCATGAAGAGGTGAGGCAGGAGGGAGGAAAGGCTGGTGAGGACCAACCTGGGGAACCTTCAGAGCACTGTCACATGGAGGCATCCTATCTAAAAAAGATGGAATATGCTAATTGACCATCACCATCACAAATATGGTAGCACCTACCACCAATAAAGAGGGAATATGCTAATTGACTGCCATGCCCTCAAATATGATGGTGCCCACAGCCACAAGATGGGGGTGCCCAGTCCCCTCAGGCCCACTAAGGCAGCAGGGGTGCAGTACGACCAGGTCCTCCCCCAGGCGGGTCTGGCTGCTCTGCGTGCCTGTTTCCAGAGTCCCCCAATTCCCTCAGTCCCCTAGCTTCCCAGCACCAGCCCGAAGCTCAGGCAAGCCTCGGATGTCCACCTGAGGCTCAGGTAACCAGGGCTGGCCGAGGTTTCCACTGCCAGCAGTAGCAGCAGCAGAGGTGTGATGGGGGCATCACCTTCCCCTGATTTCTGGGTCACCTTCCACCCCTGAGTCAGGGATCCCAGACTGTGAGTGGGGGGCAGGCCAAGCTAAAGGACCCTCCCTCCAGTGCATGAATTTTCATGCACCGGGCCTCTAGTTTGTAATATGAGTGAGTCCCATTTCTTAGTAGTCTTGTCTCCAATACCCACTGCTAATGGATGTTTTTTTATATAGACTCCAAGACCCACACTAACACTGTCTAATTTTAATTCCATACAATGGGGCAAATCTCCTTTTATTGACTGCTTCTTTATCTGCCTTCACCTAAGTGGAAAATAAACAGATAAAGTGATATCTTTACTAATGAATAATTCATGTTATTTTTGTCTTTTGTCATAAAGAAAGCCTCACGATCTGTCTTAAATAAGAATATCTGTAAATGAGAGAAAAATATGAGCAATTCATTCCGAATTGAGATGAGTACCGATTTCTTAGAATCGGATTCCTCCTCTGTAATGAAGTGCAGATTGGTTCATGTAACGGTTCACCTGGCTCTGGTGGAGCCCAAATTCAGAACATATGAGTGCTGTTGACCTGTTCATTTGGAATGTGTTAATCTGCATGAAAACAGGTGTATTAATTATTTCTCAGTAATCAGGGCTGACTAAAATAATGTCCAATTGAATTAGGCTGACTTTCCTTTCTCTTAGCCCTTTGCAGTTTCATTTGTCCAAAATATGGGTAATATTTTTCCCTTCCATGCCAATCATCTGAACATGTTGGGCTGTGTTGTTCTCAGATTAGTCACAAACCATACCCGCCTTCTGAAAAAAAAAATATATATATATATATCCATCATCCTCACATTGCCTGCACTGCTTGACACCTCTCTCAGAAATGTTCCTCTTTTCTAATTACCCTTGGTAGCATTTTTCCTCCCCAGGTGCACTGCTTTACATCATTTTCAAAATCTCAGTAAATAACTGTTATGCCTTACACCAATCTGTGCTTCAAAGAAATATTGGAACTGAAATATCTATTTTGAAAATCACAATTTATAATTATCTTGCAAACATACTCTGAGATCTGTAGTGGGCTGGACACCCTGTTTGGTACTGAGGGCATGTAATATAGTTGAACTTGGTTTAGCCCTTGAGGAGATCATAGTGTGATTCTGGGATTAAATGTATAGAAAGTTAAGTAATGGTTCAACTCAATTGTGAAAGGAAAAATACCAGGTCAGATATATGTTTAGATAAGTGATGGAATCTGAGGAGACTAAGAAACACTTAAGTTTGCTTAATAGGCCCTGTGTTTTGTTTTGCCTTTGCCCCCCATCCCTGCCGCAGCCCTCATTTCTGAGACTATGCCCAGTTCTTTTCTGGGTTTGGAATAACTTTCCTCTGTGTAATTCAATGAAGTTATAGCCCATTTTGGGCAGTCTTTCTTGGCCACTACTACATTCTTTTCTGATTAGATGTGTCCTCTTCTGGGCTTTCATAGTTCCTCTTATAAATAATCATTGTGTTTATTTTACCATTTATTTGTCTCTTTCACTTAGCTAGAAGGGTTCAACTTTCAATATACTATAAGGAGGCAAGACAGGAGTGAATTTAGGGAGAATTATATGGTATATCCCAGGCCTGTGCTACTCAATATGTGATCAATAAACCAGTGCAATGGCATTAGCATCTTCTGGCAGGGAATTAAAAAGGCAAAATCTTATGTTCTCCCTCAGATCTATAGAGTCAGCATCTGAATTTTAGGAGATCTCAGGTGATTCACCTGCACATTAAAGCTTGAGAAGAGCCAGGATGGTTTAGCCAGTGGTGGGCAAACTAATTAGTCTACAGAGCCAAATATTAACAGTACAACGATTGAAATTTCTTTTGAGAACCAAATTTTTTAAATTTACACTTCTTCAAAATAACTCACCCAGGCTGTGGTATTTTGTGGAAGAGCCACACTCAAGGGGCCAAAGAGCTGCATGTGGCTCACAAGCCACAGTTTGCCAACCACGGGTTTAGGCTACTGCTTCTCTAACTTGGCTTAACATTAAAATCTGCCTGTCATCTTTATGAAGTATTGATGCTTGGGTCCTACCCACAAAGGTCCTGATTTAGTTGGTTGGGGTGTGGCCCATTTAAAAGCTTTCAAGGTAATGCTAATATGCAGCCACATGTGTGGCCTGCCTCAGGAATGCTATATCCCCATCATTTCACTTACCAGGTGGAATTATCTTTTTCATTTATATGCCTCTCTCTCTTTCCTCTTAAGGATTTAAGAGCTTCCTTATATATTCTGAGACTCTATTATAGTCTCTCTCAGCAAATACTTGTTTTTAAAAGTGAATGGAAATGAGTGTGAGTGGAAGCTGAATTTGAGGACATTCCATCAATTTTATTGAAATATATTATCAATAGTTAGGATTAAAAATTGAGGTATGATTATTAAGACAGATATCAGAAAAAAATGATTTAGAATGTTCTCACTTGGCAAAAGAGTGTACAGGATAAGTCAAATTTCTGGTTCCCATACTTCAGGGGAGAAGAGGAAGACGTAGCATGACCCTTTTTAATAGGGGGAGGGCAGACTTAACGGGTTTCATTCACTTCAAGCCCTGGATGATGCAACAGTGATATTTATTTGGCTTCTCCGAAAATCACTATGTGAATTTGGAATGCATTGATGAAGTGCAGTGTTCATTTCAAGATATTGGGCTTCTGTATCTTCTCTGGGTGCCATGCTTTGAGGAAGTAGTGAGCATTGTGGATAAAATCATGCTGTGGGAACGGGTGCATGGGAGTGAGTGACTAGAGAAGAGAATGTGGCAAGGACATGATTGCTTTTTTCCGGACGGACTGTTGTGTGAAAAGAGACCAGAATTGTGCTGTGCTGCTCCACAGGACATCACTAGGACCAAAGGAGTCCATGGAGGCAGGTTTTGGCTCCATGTAGAAGAGACTGTGTGCCAGTGAGAGCTGTCCAACAATAGAACCGGCTGCCTGGGGAGATGGTGCGAGTGCATAAGCTCTCTATCTTTGGAAATGTACTAGCAGAGCCTGGATGGCCATCTGTCGTGGGTATTGTGGAAAGATTTATGCATTCGGTGGATGAACAAAATTTTTGTTGATGATGATAATGGTTGTAAATGTGACTACTATATACTGAGTGCCTATGAAGTGCCAGCTACTGATGGGCAAGTCCTTAGCCATTATCATCTTTAATCCTTCTAGAGCTGTTAGGAAAATGAGATTATATATTTTACAAAGGAAATTAATTCAGAGCTAGGATTTGAACACTGGGCTTTCTGACTTCAAGATCCATAAGTTTTTAACCATTTCACATTCCTTTTATGGTCCCTTCTGTCTCTGAGATCTTATGATTTCAAGTGTATACAGACACTGGATTTGAGGCGTCTTTGTGGAAAAGGTCCTCTGGACAGCTAAACACAAAGGCTTGGGGGTTGAGAGATTGGTCAGGATGGCAGTACACTTGAGCATTCTCTACTAAGAGGTGAGGATCAATAAGATTCCCAAGATCATGACTGCAGAGAAGAGGTCAGGATGGGCTTGTGGAATACTCAAAGCCATGGAAAGAGCTGTGAGTCCTACTTTCTAAGAAGGAAGGAGTGGACAGTCTGTTACTGCATTTTTGGAGTTTGATTTTTACCCAGTAAAATGTGAATGCTTCTATCAATTTTAAGATTTTAAGATTGAGACTGTGTAAGTCAAGTTGTGGCTCAAAGTAAAAGTTTCTACCTGGGTTGATATCTGGATACCATTAGCCCCTAGCTCTATGTCTTTCCACACATTACCTTTGGTGCCTCAGATTTAACATTTGTTAAATATAGATGATAACACAACCTCCCCCTAGGTTTATCATGAAAATGAAGTGAAATAATGCAAATAAAGTGCTTAAACAGTGGCTGACATATGATAAGGACTTGGTGTTTACATTCAAATTAGTTTGTTAAATCTCAGTAAACCCTAAAGTACCACAAGTGGAATAGTTTACTTAGGATACTCAGTTGTTACTTTATTCAAGCTATACTATAACAATTCAGCCCATATACATATATGTACACACATATATACACACATACACACACACACATAGATACACATATATACATACATACACACACACACACTAGGTGCACTGGTTAATAATAGTGGATTTTGTAATTAAAGAAAACACAATATCAAGAGAAATATCAAAAGTACTTTATTCAAAGTAATGTCCATCGCTAGCTGCACATTTCCCCCATCTTTCAGGTAATTTGTAGATACCATCTCAATAGAACTTTCCTTGTTTTGAAGCAAACCATTCAGAGACCCAATTTTCCACTTCTTAGTACGTTTTTGAAGTGCTGTTCAGAAAGTGTATATGCCATCGATTGGAACAAGTGGTAATATGAAGGAGCAAGGTCTGATGAATACAGTGGGTGGGTTAATCATTCTCAGGTAAGATCTTTTAACATGTCTTTAACTAGTTTTGAAGTGTGTGATGGTGCATTATCATGAAGCAAAATTACTTTGCCATGTCTTCTGGCCTATTCTGGTCATTTTACATTCAAAGAGTGGTTCAAATTGATTATTTGTTTTCGGTAGCGATCAGTATTAACTCTTTCACCTGGTTTTAGAAGCTCATAAGATGCCACACCTTCCCGATCCCACCAAATGCAGAGCATTGTCTTCTTTCTGAAGTAATTTGGCCTTGCAGTCAATGTTGATGGTTGATCTGGATCAACCTATGATATTGTGCATTTGAGATTTTCAAAATAAATCTACTTTTCATTGCCAGTCACAATTTGATGCAAAAAAGGCTTTTTTTTGTACCGTTGAAGCAACATTTTACTGATAACCTTTCAGTTTTCCATTTGTCTTTTGTTCAGTTGATGAGGCACCCATTTTCCTTCCTTTAAAATCTTACCCATTGCTTGTAAATGATCAGAAATTGTTTGCTGAGCAATGTTTAGTCTTTCTGAAAGTTGTTTTTGAGATTGGAATGCATCTTCATTCAATAATGCTTGTAATTGTTGGTCTTCAAACATTTTCAGTTGACCTGGACGTTCTTTGTCTTTCACATTGAAATCAACACTTTGAAAGCATTTGAAGCAGCATTCACAAGAATCTTGACATGGAGTATGTTCACCATAAGCTTCCTGAAGTATTCAGCAGCACTTTTCTTCAAAATAAAGTGATGAATTAAAACTTCCCATAAATGCTCTTTTTTTGGCACGAAATTCGACATATTTAGGCATAAAAATATCTATGATGTTAACACCTTCAGCAAATTTGACGTATGAAGTTTTGAAGCTTGCTGTCAATACAACAAAATAGTATACATATCAAATCTTATATATATATCAACATATGTGTAACTCCATTTATTGAAAAAATCTGCATTATTAGCTGGTACACCCAGTATATATATGTAAAATTAAAATGCACAGATGATACTCCTGGTTAATTCAACATTTCAGCTTAATAGTATAAGCTATTTTATTGCTAAGCATCTTTTTAAAATATATTTTATTAGTTTTTTACAGAGAGGAAAGGAGAGGGAAAGAGAGCTAGAAACATTGATCAGCTGCCTCCTACAGCCCCTGCTAGGGATGTGCTCAAAACCAAGGTACATGCCCTTGACTGGAATCGAACCTGGGATTTTTCAGCTCAAAGACTGTTGCTCTATCCACTGAGCTAAACTAGTTTTGGCATTGCTAAGCTTTATTAATGTAGTTCTTCACTGTAATACAGAGTCTGCTGTACAGGACGGAGGCAGTATACAGTAGAGATTAAAAGAAGAACTGTGTAGTCAGATTGCCTGAGTTAAATGTTAACTTCACTGTTTACTAGCTCTATGACCTGGAATAATTTACTTAGTCATGTCAAAGCCTCAGTTTCTTTTTTATTAAGTAGTGATAATAGTAATGCCTACCTCATTGAGTTTAGAGATTGCATAACATCTTAGAGAAAGGTGTTTTGAGACATTGACACAGTAAACATTCATAAGTAATGAAAATGCTACATGTATCTTATAAGACTGAAGAACTTAAAGTGCCTTTGGGTCCTTATTGTATGTATCAATGTTGATGATATAATCCCATTTTATGTGTATATAAGACATAGGTTTCCTATGAGCAGGCTGTTAATGGGTTGGGGAATGCCCACAGGTGAGCTGCAGAGGATCTGTGATGCTCCTGAAATTGTAGGCAAACTTGAGAGTATGCATACTTATATGGAGAACTAAAGGCCCAGTGCACAAAATTTGTGCATGCAGATGTCTCTCACCCCAGCCTGTACCCTCTCCAAACAGAGACCCTTTGAGGGATGTCTGCCTGCCTGTTTAGACCAAATGGGGTTGGACCTAAATGGGCAGTTGGCTATCCCTCTCACAATCCAGGACTCCTGGCTCTCAATGTTTGTCTGCATGCCTGCCTGATTGCCCCTAACTGCTTCTGCCTGCCACCCTGGTCACCTCCTAACCATTCCCTTGCAGTCCTGATTGATGCCTAATGCTCCCCTCCTGGCCCAATTGCCCCTAACTGCCCTCCCTTGCTGGCCTGGTCACCCCTAACTACCCTCCCTTGCCAGACTGGTCATCCCCAAATGCCCTTTCCTACAGCCCTTGTCCCTCCCAACTGCCTTTCCCTGCAGCACTTGTCCCTCCCAACTGCCTTTCCCTGCAGGCCTGCCTCTCCTCCCCCCAATTGCCCTTCCCTGCAGGTCTGGTCCCTCCTAACTTCCCTCCCCTGCTGACCCAGTCACCCCTAACTGCTCTCCCCTACAGGCTTAAAACTCCAACTGCCCTTCTTTGCTGGCCATCTTGTGGTGACCATTTGTGTCAACATGGGGGTAGCCATTTTTGAACATGTGGGGGCGACCATCTCGTGCATTGGAGTGATGGTCAATTTGCATATTACTCTTTTATTAGCTAGGCTATCTATGCTTCCATTCATTGCTCTGTGATCTTACCAAGTTTAAGACGTGTTAGCCTAACAATTTCAAAGTGGAACATGAGATTGTTAGTAAGAGAGAATTGAGTACCAGACTCATAGCAACTTTAGGAAAAAAGTCATTTTGTTATCTCATATAACAAAGAATCAGAGGGGTGTGGTCCTGAGATCTATGCAGTAGTTCAGATTTGTTATTTCTGGGCTCAGGTTTTCTGCACTGTCATCCTTAGACTAATTGCTTCATGGTCTCAGTACAGCTGCCATAGGAACAAATACCACATCCTATATAATAAAAGGCTAATATGCAAATTGCCCAAATGGTGGAATGACTTGTTGCTGTGATGTGCACTGATCACCAGGGGACAGATGGCCAATGCAGGAGCTGCCCCCTGGTGGTCAGTGTGCTCCCACAGAGGGAGCAGCACTCTGCCAGAAGCAGTGCTCCAGCTGGCGAGTGCAGTGGCGGTGGTGGGAGCCTCTCCTGCCTCTGTAGCATTGTTAAGGATGTCCGACTGATGGCTTAGGAAATTTCATGCACTGGGCCTCTAGTCTTTAAATAATCATTGAGAACATGAAGAATCCAAGGCAGTCAGGTGATAGGATAGAGCTTTCCTTATTTGCCTCTTCTTTTACAGATAAAAAACAAAATAAAACCCAATTTCTCAGAAGAAACTCCCAGGAAGCAAGCTATCTTTGGTATCCCTTATTCTTTATTTGCCAGAACTGGATCATAGTGCCACTTCAAGCCAGAACTGGGTCTAAGAAAGCAAGTGTCAGATTTTTCAGAGTCTCTAAGGGACTGGACAGGGAGAAGAGGCAGTGCTGGTGAAGCAGTTTCTCAGTGTCATGGAAATGTGAGCGCTTAGTGCCACAGAGACATGGAGAGGTCACACAAAGTATTGAATGGTGTGTGTGTAGGGGTGGGATGGTAAGCCGGGGAGGGGGAGGAAGAGTTACTTGGTAAGAAGCAGACAACATCCTCAGAAAGAAGCTGAGGAATCAGGTAGAGTGTTCAGTACCTTCAAGATGTCTTACTCTAAGCAGATGTCATTCATTGGTGAGGAATACAGAGGCAGAGCCTGGAGTCCAAATATGTGAGTAGAAAAACTCATGGAATGGTTAGGCAATTGCTTTTGTTTGCAGCTGCTGATTCTGACCCAAATCCGCCCTCCCCAGTCCTCAGCTGCTGATACTAGTTCTTGGAAGCCAGATGATGAGCTCTGCCAGGATAAAGATGCCCATCTCCATGGCTCCCCCCACCCTCTATACAAGCTAATCCTGGGGGAGGGGACAGCACACGGAGTGCAGTAGTAACAGGTCTAGTAATTAGCAGCAGCCCCAGGGCCTTGCAACACTTCTAAAAAGAGAGGGTGGTTCAATCAGATCTGTCACTACCCCTAGAGTTTCCCAGATGGAGAGACAGGTGGGGATCCCCAATGCTAATGACATGGAGGCGTTTAACCTGGAGTTGTTAGGGGGCATGAGTTGGGAGATGTGGGACAAAAGCAAAACAGGTGGATATGGAGTCTGCATGTCTGTTGTTGATGGAAGAGACTATTTTTACACATAGTTTTGGCAAACTGTGCCATCCTCAAGGGTAGGCAGAGAATCCACAGGAATATGATGATTTAGTCATATCCAAATAAACATGCAAAATATGAAAACACTATATAAGAAGCCCAAGCCTTGCCTTATTTTAATCTCTCAATCCAAGGCTCAGGAATTGTGTGTTCATTTTTGTATATTAAAAGGTAAGTAAAAGTTTGACATTTTAATAGCATATGTATCATACAGAGTCAAAATGCCCTGAGTTGCTATAATAATTTTTTTCTAATAAAGAATGGAATATAAAGTAGTGGAGTGTCAGGTCATTTGTGTAGGGTACTTTCATGCAGGAATAGCACCTAACGGGCATAAAGTTGTAAAATGGAAGAACATCTGACATTTTGTTTACTTAGCACTTCTCTTCCCTTCTCAGTACTTTTTTACCAAGTCTATTACATGGTTGCAGTGGAGCTACTGTTCAGCTCCAGCCACGTAAACACAATTGTCTATTCTGGGAGCATACAAATGATGTGTTAGGACTAACCAAATTCTACTCTAGGATTTTTGAGCTGCAATTGGGAGAGAGATTTCAGTCAGCTTCTAATTAGTGACAAACTGAGAGGTGAGGTGTTGGATTTATTAATGGCTCCGACCTGCCATTTGGGAAAGAGGCAGAAATCTAGGTCAAAGGAGCTTAGATCAAAATGGCATTGATTGTAAAATGTACCTAAGAGTAGTCTCTCTGTATCTTTCATTTATGTATTTACTTTTACAAGAGCAGACCAGGTACTTCCAAATGGTGGAAATCAAGATCAATAATAACTTCCATGTATCACATTTTATTGGGATTTGAAGGGATGATAGGAGACAGAAAAAAAAAATTAATATATATTTTTAGAACATTAAAAATCTTTTGTAAATGTTAATGCACATTTTGACTCAGTAGGTATGGAATAGTCCCAAAGATTTCCATTTCCAACAGGCTCCCATGGGATGTTGATGCTGCTGTTCCAAAGTCCACACTTCGACTGACAAAGTGTTCGAAGGTAATGTTTAAGCATTAGAGAAATATGAAAGGCTGGTGCAGTATGTGGTGGTATGGGAATGGGGGTAGAAGTGAGTTACAATTTTCAGGAGGCTGAGCACAATAGGCCCAAGTAGGTGTCATTTGGGTAGGCTAAGAAGAGGTCATTGTATTGACATGGTTTATAAAGATATATTTTCTGTTTTAAGAACACCTGTTAGTTAACTACTGCTGCATAATAAATTATCCCCAAACTTCACACCTTAAAGCAATAAACATTTATTAGTTCATCGCTCCAACGGGATGCCTTAGCTGTTGCTCAGGGTATCTCACAAGGCTGTAACCAGGGTGTGGTCAGGGCTGCTGCATTCATCTCTAGGCTTGCCTGGGATAGGTCTGTCCCCAAGCTCACTTATAGTTGTCAGCAGTCTCCAGTTCCTCACAGGCTGGTGGCTGGACATCTCTCTCAATTCCTTGTCACCTGGGCCTCCCCATAGGGCAGCTCACAATTATGGCAACTGGCTTTCATCGGAACTAACAGACAAGGGGACAAGAGAAGGCCTGCAAGAAGGAACTAGAGTCTTTTTCTAACCTAATTTTTAAGTGGCATCTTATCTCATTTACCATATTCTAGTTAATAGAACTGAGCCAGTATGTGTGGCTCACACCCAGGAGGAAGGAAGAGATTCCCATAGCAATGAAATACTGTGAGGCAGGAGTTTCTCTGGGCCATTTTAGAGCCTGCCTACCAGAGCATATATTTGCGTATTCCCTTAAAATCTGGGTGTTTCATGCCCTTCTTCAGGTTGTTGTTTAACCAAGAGGATCATGGGAATTTCTTGGACCCAATGGTTCTGATGAGCAGAGGTGTCTTGCACTGAGCTGTAACTTTTCTGGCGGGTCCAACCTTGTTTCTTCTTTTGAGGCATTCAGGCAGAGGCTGGTGGGCCACCTGAGAGCTCATGGACAGCTGAGCTCTGACTGACCCCCCGGCCATTTGAATGCTGCCAGTAAAATTGCCTGAGGAGCCTGCCAAGGAGCCAGATGCTGCTGCGGGAGAACACCTTCTGTAGCCTGGCATTTGTCAGTAATTGCTCTCCGAGAGAAATAAACTCTTCATGTGAAGGGGGAGGAGGATGCCACCTGATTGTCATGCATAGAGATGATTTAGAATGCATGCTGCGAATAAAATGCAAAATATTTTATTAAAAATATAGAAACCAGTTGTATAGATCAAAACTTAGGCTTTTAAAAAATCCACTGATTCAGGTATATGCTTCCTGGTTTACAGGCGTAGTGTGAGACCTAGTGAATAGAATTATGTGTAAAATGCCTACCTGTTCCCTCACGCACATTCCTTTTGTAGCCACATGTCTTTTAACAGTGAGAGCCACCACTTCCTTCTGGCTCATAGATTTATGATGTAAAAGAAACACTGGCAGGCCTGGGCAGTAGGCTCCACCACTTACCAGCAAGGAACTCAAGATTTTGTTGATTTTTCATCTTTAAACTGGGATAGTAATACTTTTCTCATAACATTGTTTTAAAGATTAAGTTAAACAAAGTAAAGCCAGGAAAAGTTCCTTGCCGCTTAGAAAATACTTAATAGTATCTTCATAGCTGTATATGTACAATAACGACATTGGGAGGAGCTTAATTACTAAGTCCTCCAACACAGATGGGGGATCTAAGGCCCAGAAGGCTAAAGGGGTTTTCTAAAGATCTTATATAATAAAATCCTAATATGCAAATCAACCAAATGGCAGAATGACCAGTATAATGACTGGTCGCTATGACACGTGTCTAGCCCCCAAGAGGGAGGCAACCAGCAGCGGAGATGGGGGACGGGGCAAGCCAGCAGGTGGCACCAGGCCACCAGCCAACACAGGTGCTAGCAAGGTCCCTCACCTTTCCACTGCTCTACCTATAGATGGCCCTGATCGCCAGCCAGGCCCAGGGACCATACCCTATATATTGGGAACAGTCTCTTAGAATTAAAAATTAAAACCTGGCAAGGCTACTCTAGCACTGAGAAAACAGAACGATGCAGCGTTGACATACTTTGACTGTGGCACATTTTGTGGTGAGCCCTGATTCGGACACTTATAAGAAATAGAGTTTTGTGGGAAGCCCTGGTAAATTGTTTAGTGAACTTTTGTTAAACCCTATGAACCTCACAGCATCTCTGGTGTAGGCAGGGCTGGTTTCTCATTCTAGAGATAAGGATTTGACAAAGCCAATTACTTAAACTTCTCTCTGCTTCAGTTTTTTCATGGGGAAAATGGTACTACTGACTAAGAAGGATCATGTTATATACTACTTTTTATAACCAGGGGAAAAAATGCAGCTGCCCCTACAACAGCAAGATGCCTTTTACCTGTATGAAAAGTATGGTCACTGGTACATGCAACATCCTGATTGTGAGAGGGATGTCCGACTGCCAATTTAGGCTCAACCTCCCCTGAGAGGTCTCAGATTGTGAGAGGACGCAGGCCAGGCTGGGGGACTTTCCTCTCCCCATCCCTTCTCCCCCCATGCACTGGACCTCTAGTTATATATAATGTGTTCCACTCATCTATCCATTCATCCATCCATCCATTCATCCATCCAGTAGTTATTGAAGTGTACTCTGAATAATTTTTCTCATTGCAGTAGCTACAAAGATGAACAAGTCAGGAAAACTACCTGCCCTCAAGGAATTAGACAATGAACAAACACATTCTTGATAGATTTTGAATGAAATAGCTACTGTAAAAAAAATAGAGGTTGAAATGACAGAGTAGCTGGTGGGAGGGACATAGGAGGCTGTTGTAGGTTGGGTGAGCTGAGACTTTATAAAGGTGGCGTTTGAGGGGAATCTGTCAGATAAAAGGAAACCAAGAGAAGGAACAATAACTGCAAAGACCTGGAAGCAGAAAAAAACAGAAGGACAAGATGGTGAGTGAGCAGAGGAGATACTTATAACAGGGAGAAAAATTGCTTAAAAAATGATGGAATTTCTGTCATAAAGATATTTTTAACAGATTCTGTCAATATTTTTAATATGCTAATATTTATTAAAAATTTTCAAGGTATCAGGGACCATTATATTTTGAGGTATTTTCAGAACTATTCAACCATGACCCCTCCCTCCCATTCTTCCTCTCTTCTTTCCTTCTATTATTTTTAAAGAACATCCTTAAAAAATAGAGAGTTTTGTGGGAAGCCCTGGTAAATTGTTTAGTGAACTTTTGTTAAACCTTATGAGCCTCACAGCATCTCTGATGTAGGCAGGGCTGGTTTCTCATGCTAGAGATAAGGGATTTGAGGCTTACAGTGCAAGGGACCTGCCACGCCTCTGATGGGAGCAAGTGGGACCTGCAGGGTCCTCATGAGCCTCCACATTAGGTTCTCTTCCCAGAACCTCACAGCCCCATTTCAGGCCCAGCTTACTGAGCCTGGGCCATTGATGTATTTTAAGTGCTTGATGTTTTTATTTAAAAGAATTATAGGAAGTAAATTGATAAAGTTTCTCTTTGGTGGGAAAATGTTTCCTTTGAAGCTCACAATGGTTACTCAGCAATGGCCATGTTCTCACAGCTGTTGGGTAATGTTTAGGGGTTGATAAATGAATAAATAACAGAGAACAAGCTCATGTCTTCTGAGTAATAACAATAACATTGTGTTAAGTGCCACTGAGTGTCTGTCTGCTGGATACCAGTCATAGTGTTACAAGAATTAAAGATTAAATTACTAATGCTTGCACTATGCTGAGAAGTAGGTGCCATTAATTCCATTTTTCAGTTAAGGAAACTGTGGCCAATTTTGCCATTAGCAAGCACAGCATCGCAGAGCCCTGGATAACCCTTAAAGAGCCCACAAAACATGTTTTACTTTCTTGTAGAATCAGGAGAAGGAAATGAACTTTTAAGGCCAAAGATTGTTTCTCTTTGAGCCAACACAGTCATAGAGTGTAATTTTTAAACATTTTTTTTTGTAGCCGAAGAAGAGCTTGGCACCTCCACAGGTCACAGTGTGGGGGACTACAAAAGGTGTCAGAGGGATGGCAGCTTGCTCAAAACCATGCGGGGACATGACACATAGTCTTGGCAAACTGTGCCATCCTCAAGGGTAGGCACAAACCCGCATCCTTTCTGTACCTCGATGCTACATTCCCAATTTTCTTTCCCCACACTCTCTAATGTTTAGCCTAAGTATTCTTCCTACAGGAACAGTCAATGCCTGAAAACTGGGCACTGCACCCATCATGTTAGCACCCCATCTGCTCTGGGAAAAAGAGACAGAAAGGCACAGAACCCTCTGAGAGGCTCCTCCCAGGGTTTCTGAAGAGCCGCTTAGGCCCGCCCAGGGTCCTGCTGAGAACAAGGGCCTTGAACAGTTCTGATCTGCTGTCCCTGTCCTGTGAAAGCAGGCAGTTCAGTCCTGCAGAAGCGCCCCTGTCCACTTAGACTGAGCATGGAGCTGGCCCTGTGGAATCCTCGAGCAGTAGCCAGTGGGAAAAGCAGACACTCTGGTGTTGAACACATCGCTCTGCCCGTTAGCCACTCTGTAAATGAGAACCTTTGCCAAGTCTAGCTTTCATTTCCCTGAGCGAGAGTCCTGTGTAAATGGGGGTCACTTTCCATTTAAGGCCCACAGCACTTTCCTCCACTTAATCTTTGGGTGATTAAGGATATCACAACTAGCTTTGATCCCATATACATTGGTCCATGCCTTGATGATGGTCCCCATGGCAATGAGTTTGTTATGCCATTCTATCTTTGGCTTTGTTTATCAAGAAGTTTCTGAATTGTTGTAGAAGGTAACTCACTTAGATAAAATTGCATGTCCCATTTTGAGCCTCAGTTTCCTTTTTGGTAAAATGAGATGCTTAGATGAGTATTTGTAAACTCTGCCCTAGCTCTGGAGTCTATCTTTTGAGCGACTACTAGATGAAAGACCCTAAGTTAAGGTCTGGGGATTTGTTCTAGGGATCCAATGAGCTCACAAATGGAAAATCTTATTCACTTTATTTTATTGAGTAATAGCTCTTGGCTACCGAGGAACTACTGTGGACCAAGGACTTCACATACTTTTTATTTCTCTGATAATATTGCAATATAAGTACCAGCATTCCTATTTTAGAATTGAGGAATTTAGACTAAGAGAGGTTAAGAAACTGTAAAATTTAGAGCCGGGAATTAAGCTTAAACTTTACATTTTGGTCTCTGTGATTTTTATCATCGTCATTATCATCATCATACTACTTGTTGCTATTTTCCAGTCAATTGAGAAGGTAGATACGGACATACAGGCAGCACACTAACTCAGCCAGTTTCCAGTGCAGTAGACTTCAGGTGAGTTGTCCCCTAGGTCCATTTGCCTGGATATGGATTCTGTTGGAAATTAAAGTTATAGTTCATTCCAGGAAGAAAAGCAACCAGAAAATGTTACTTCTGCTGATACATCCAACTGAATCTCGACTTATTGGGAGCAAGGTCCAGGGCCATAAACCTCTGTTTATCAATGTAACTGAGTTCTTTCCTCTTCAGATGAGCTGCAGGCAGGAAGCCTTTTTGTAGAGAAGGAATAACCATGGCCACTCTGACAGCTCCCGAGTATAATGTCTCTCTCCTTTACTATTCTTCCCCTTCAAAGATTGACTTTTAAGTCTGGGGCATTTTATAACCTGGATGGCTACCTCAATTTCCCAACTTGATCAGACTTCTGGACCCCACACTTAACAAGAGAAGTCAGATACATTGCCAGATTATGAGTGTTCTTATTTTTTTCAATTAAAGAAAGGGAACCCTACAAAAGTTTTCCTTTCCTGGATCACCTGGCTAGTGAATGGGACGCTGGCTTTGAAACACCAAACCTTCTGGGCAGAATGACTGCTGTGGTCTCCCTGGAATCAAAGACTCTGCTTTTCTCTCTGTCTGAGGGCCTGACTCTGGCTTCTTCCTCTGGCCTCACCCTTTACTTCTGTCTTCCTCTTCTCTATATCCACAGCAGCACATCCTCTGAAAAGACTTATTTCTGTCTGAGGGGTTTGGGACTTGCTGCTGCCTCTGCCTGAATGCTCTTCCCCCAGACATTTGTCTGCAGGGCATGCACCTTGATCTTTTAAAAAGTTGCTCCAGTGCCGTCTCAGTGAGACCTTCCCTGAGTACGCATTTAAAAAATGTACCCCTTCCCAGCACTTCTTAATCCCCTCTCCATCCTTAGTTTTCTTCATCTCATTTCCCAACATCTGACTTATTGTATACTCTACATTCATCTGTGCCTCTCTGCCTCCCTCCACTAGGACCTAAACTACATCCCCAGCATTAACCCCTGTAAGACAGTCTGTAGGCAGTAAAGTTAATTTGTGTGCCGATCAAATGCGTAAAGAACCGTGTTTAGAGTGGAGGGGCCCTATATTTGGATGCCCTTTGCCCTGATGGTGCTCTGAGGAGAAGACAGCTTCACCCCATGTGATGGCACTTTGCCAAGAGCTCCTCCTCTAGTCACCACCGAAACTCCCTCATTGTAGTCCCTTCTGTGGATGTACTTTGTCCTTCCTCCTTTGTGGCATGACTCTCAGCTCCCAAAGAGCCAGGGCAGCTGTCTTTCCAGGGACTACGCTTTTGCAACACAATCACAGGGGTAATGGAGCACTTAATTTTTAAAATCTCTGATTTAAGCTGTTTATTAGAAATGAATTTGCTCAGGTTGTTGGGTAGTGCTTACTTTTTGCCTGTGCTTGAAGTTTCAGGGAAGTGTTTTCTAGAATCTCTCTTTGTGAAGCTGAGTCTTAGGAAATTATGTCTGAACAGAGGGCTCCTTCTATAGTGTGGGCAGACATTTCATTGTCCTGTAATCCTTTTAAAGGTCTCTTTTATGCTTTTTGGAATGTTTCAGAAATAGCTTGTATTGGAGGTAAGAATCCTATAAGAGTGACTGATATTAGTTGTCTAATAATATGAAAATATGGACGTGCTTTCTATGACTGATGTTCCGAATGGAGCACACATTGCATTACAGTGGTGTCAGAAATTGACTAGGAATCAAGGGACCTGGCTAATTGTTCTATGTGACTTGCTAACTGGGCAACTTGGGGCAAACCATTCAATTTCTCTAAGACACATTTCTTCCTCTGCAAAAGGAAGACTCCAGATCACATCCAAGAGTCTTCCTTGCTTTAAAACTCTAGACTGGAAGCCTAATGCCCTTGAAAGTGGACACTGCTGCTTATTAGGAGCGGGGTAATCACGTTTCTTTTCAGAACCCCGGTTTCTCAATCTTTGAAATGAGGGTCAGAAATTCCTGTTTTGTATTTTCTCAAGGGAACTAAGAGAATTTTGTTTAGACACACAGATGTGACAGTACGTTTTCACTTATAGAGTCCTAATATTATTAGAAGCAACTTGTTATTTTATTGTGATTTCTGCAGTGTGCCAATAAAATGGTGAGATAAAGATGTTGAGAGATAAAGATGTTGAGAGATGAAGAGTCATTGAACATCATCTTGACAGCTTTTAAATTGTGCTTTACAAATATATTCCTTTTGCCTTTTACTTTTGGTTCTTTTTAAAAAATCCCTCCCTGACATCTTAAGTTCTTGACTCTAGAGAGGGGAGAAGGGATTCTTAGCTTTCATGAAGGTTTTCAAAGGAGTATTTGATATCCTGTTTTTTAAGCTCTGTGATTTCTTTGTAGGTGTTTCCCCCTGGAATTCTAGAGGGAAGAGATCTCTTTATGCTTCTTCTGATCATATATCCATCCCTCCTTGGATGGCTATTAGTTGTGAATGCCCAGAGAATCACAAATGTCAAGTGAATGACTGTTTGCAGGACTAGCTGTTTTCAGAAAACTGCCAGTTAATGGGGACTTTGTCAGGATGGGCACACTTTTTAGAGATAAACTCAATTAAAACTCTGGAGTAATTCATTTACCTATGTGCCTCTTGGAAGCCATTTAGTATTAATTCTGTTATATTTATTTGTTATCCCTAAAGATTCTTCTAATTTAGACTGTAAATTTGAATGTCTAAAGACTAAAATTCCCTCCAAAGAGGGAAAAGGTTTCAGTGGCCCCATATGCCTTGGCCCAGGTGGATGTGCAAAGGTTCAGAGATTCAGTAGACAGAGAAGGAAGTGTGCTCTAGATACAGCAGGTGATGAAAGAGATGTGGTCTTAGCAGCTTAGGAGTCAGAGTGGGGTATGGCCGGTTAACCTACCAGCAACAGATTCTGCCCTCTTACTATTGTCCCATCACATGTATGGGTTTTATTCTATAAGAAAGCATGATAAAGACTCAGGAGTCAGTTTTGTGCAAGTTACAAATAAAGACTTGAAATTCAGAAGGCATGTTCTGCAGTCATATTTTTAATACTTGTAGCTGGGAAACCTGTGGTTAGAGATATTGCATCTCCTTATGCACCTGGGTTGTTATGATGATGAAGTGAGTGCATGGACAGGAAAGTACTTGGCAAACCTCGACAGTCCTTAGGTAGGAAATGGCACTCATGGGTAGATGAAGGAGCAGCATAAGGGCACCCTCCCAAGAAATGCTGGAGATCTTTCTTTTTCACTGTTGCTCTCTTTTGACCAGGCTTGTTGTCTTCCCATTAAATGAAAATGTAAGTTGAGTGTGGAATGGAGGAAGTGAGTTGTTTGGGCCTCAGGCCTCAGCCTTCACATGGAGCTAACACCAGCTCACCCTGCTTCCCTGCAGAAGAGGCAAAAGGAGTAAATGACAAGATTTCAGAAAGGCATTTGGAAGATTCTAGCAATACAATATTACATGTACATGATGTCACCTATAAAGAGTTGCCATGATTGTATCATTAATCACTTTATTGTGTTTATTATCTATACTAATATAAAGGTAATATGCTAATTAGACTGGATAGACCAGACATCTTCTGGATATCCTTCTGGAAAAAGTCATGGTGGCAGGGGCTGAGGCAGAGGTGGTTAGGGGTGATCAGGCAGGCAGGAAAAGTTATTAGGGATGAGCAAACTGGCAGAGGAAAACAGTTAGGGGCAATCAAGCTGTCGGGAGAGCAGTTAGGGCAATCAGGCCAGCAAGGGAGAGCAGTTAGGGGAAATCAGGCCTGCAGGGGAGCAGTTAGGGGCAGTCAGGTAGGCAGGCAGGTGAGTGGTTAGGAGCCAGCAGTCCTGGATTGTGAGAGGGATGCCCAACTGCCCTATGGGATCAGGCCTAAACTGGCAGTCAAACATCTCCTGAAGAGTCCTGGATTGGAAAGGAGTGTAGGTCAGGCTGAGGGATCCCTCTCCCCCAGGCATGAATTTCATGTAGTGGGCCTCTAGTCAGTAATAAAGGCTTTATTATTTATTTATTTATTTATTTATTTATTTATTTATTTATTCATTTATTTATTTTGTTGTTTAAAGTATTACACATAGTAGTACATATATCTCCCTTTTCCTCCCATTGACTTTCCCCACCACCTGTCGCATGCCCTCATCCTCACCACCCCCAGTGTCTTGTGTCCATTGGTTGTGCTTATATGCATGCTTACAAGTCCTTTGGTTGATCTCTTTCCCACCTCATGTATGGGTTTTAACCTTAAAGCTGATCCTATCTAATAAAAGAGAAACATGCAAATAGACTGTACCTTTACTATGCCACCAGCCAATCAGGAGCGAAAATGCAAATTAACCCAACCAAAATGGTGGTTAATTTGCATATCCCTGTGCAGAGTGAAGACTGAAGACGGTGTAGAAGGAAGCTGAGCACTACAGAAGGGAGGGAAGCTGCGGAGAAGCAAGCAAGTGGGGTGGCGGAGATGGGAGGGAAGCAGAAGGGGCGGGAAGCAGGCAAGGCTGTGGAGAAGGAAGGGAAGGAGGCGGAGCTGCAGAGATATGAGAAAAGCAGGTGGGGCAGCAGAGACCACCACAGGAAGCCCTATTTTTTCAGGAATCTTTATGCAATAGGCCTCTAGTATTCTATAAGCAAGCATGATAAAGACTCAAGACTCAACTCCCCAAAACTCCCCACATTCCTGTTGTAATTTGACAATCTGTTCGATGTTTTCCTGCCTCTGTATTATCTCTGTATATTCATCAGGTTATAGTGTTCTTTATTTTCCATAAATGAGTGAGATCATGTGGTATTTTTCTTTCATTGCCTGGCTTATTTCACTTAGCATTATGCTCTCCAGTTTCATCCATGCTGCTGCAAATGGTAAGAATTCCTTCTTTGTTAGAGCAGCATAGTATTCCATTGTGTAGATGTACCATAATTTTCTAATCCACTGATCTGCTGATTGACACCAAATCTTAGCTATGGTGAATTGTGCTGCTATGAATATAAGGATGCACATTTCCTTTCTGATTGGTGTTTCTGGTTTCTTCAGATATGTTCCTAGAAGAGGGATTCCTGGGTCAAATGGGAGTTCTTTTCTTTCTTTCTTTCTTTCTTTTTTTTTTTTTGAGGAAACTCCATGCTGTTTGCCATAATGGCTGCACCAGTCTGCGTTCCCACCAGTAGTGCACGAGGGTTCTCCTCATTCTTGCCAACATCTGTTGTTTGTTTATTTGTTGATGGTTGCCATTCTAACAGATGTGAGATGGTACCACATTGTTCTTTTGATGTGCATCTCTCGGATAATTAGTGACTTTGAGCATATTTTCATATGTCTTTTTCTCAGGATTGCTATGGCTATTTAGGGTCATTTTTATTCCATATAAATCTTTGGAGAGTTCTTTCTAGGTCTGTGAAATATGCCATTGGTATTTTAATGGGGATTACATTGAATCTATAGATTGCTGTGAGTAGTATGGACATTTTAATGATGTTGATTCTACCAATCCATGAACATGGTATGTTTTTCCATCTGTTTATTTCTTCCTCTATCCCTTTTTTTAGTGTCCTATAGTTTTCCCTGTACAGGTCTTATATTTTCTTATTTAAGTTTATTCTTAGGTATCTTAATTTTTTTGGTACAATGGTAAATGTGATTGCTCTTTTAGTATCCTTTTTGTAAGTTCACTATGGGTGTATAGAAATGCCATAGATTTCTTGGTGTTACTTTTGTATCCTGATACATTGCCAAATTAATTTATTAAGTCTAATAGTTTTTTGGTGGAATCTTTAGGGATTTTGATGTACAATATCATGGCATCTGCATATAAGAGCAATTTTACTTTTTCTTTTCCAATTTGGATGCCTTTTATTTCCTATTGTCTAATTGTAGTGGCTAATACTTCCAGTACTATGTTGAACAGGAGTGGTGAGAGTGGGCATCCCTGTTTTGTTCTGTTCTTAGGGGAAATGGTTTTAGTTTTTGCTCATTGAGTATGATGTTGGCTATGAGTTTTTGACATATGGCTTTTATTATGATGAGGTATGATTCTTCTATTCCCACCTTGCTGAGAGTTTTTATTAAAAATGGATTCTGTCAAATGCTTTTTCTGCATCAATTGGTATGACTATGATTTTTATCTCTCAATTGTTTATGTGATGTATCACATTTATTGATTTGAGGATATTGTACCATCCTTGAATCCTGGGATAAATCCTACTTAGTCATGGTATATGATCTTTCTGATGTATTGTTGAATCCAATTTGATAGAATTTTGTTGAGGATTTTGGCATCTATGTTCATGAGGGATATTGGCCTGTAATTCTCTTTCATTGTGTTGTCTTTATCTGATTTTGGTATTAGGGTGATGCTGGCTTCATAGAATAAGCTTGGAAATGTTCCTTCCTCTTGAATTTTTTTGGAATAGCCTGAGGAGAATGGGTTTTAGTTCTTCCTTGAATGTTTGGTAAAACTCTCCTGTGAAGTTGTCTGGCCTTGGGCTTTAGTTTGCTGGAAGCTTTTCGCTGACTGCTTCAATTTCTTCCATAGTTATTGGCCTATTGAAGTGTTTATATTCTTTCTGATTGAGTTTTGGAAGGTCGTATTTTTCTAGAAATATGTCCATTTCCTCCAGGTTGTGCAGTTTATTGGAATAGAGTTGTTCATAGTATTTTTTAACAATCCTTTGTATTTCTGTAGGGTCTGTTGTTATTTCTCCTCTTTCATTTCTGATTTTGTTTATTTGGGTCTTCTCTCTTTGCTTCTTGGTGAGCCAGACTAGAGGTTCATCAATTTTGTTTATCATTTCAAAGAACCAGCTCTTGATTTTGTTGATCTTTTGAATTGTTTCTTTGGTTTCTATGTCATTTATCTCCGCTCTCATCTTTATTATTTCCTTCCTTCTGCTTACACTGGGCTTTTCTTGTTGCTCTCTTTCTAACTCTGAGTTGTAGGGTTAGTTAATTTATTACCATAGTTTCTTGTTTGTTTGTTTGTTTTTTGTTTTTTCCCCAGTAGGCTTGTAAAGCTATGAACTTTCCTCTCAAGACTGCTTTTACTGTAGCCTATAGATTTTGGATTGTTGTGTTTTCATTGTCCTTTTTGTCATGTTATTTTCTATTTCTTCTTTGATTTCTGTGGTAACCCAGTCCTTGTTTAATAGCATGTTATTTAGTCTCGAGGTGTTTGATTTTTTTGGATTGTTTGTATTGTAGTTGATTTCCAATTTTATGCCACTGTGATCTGAAAGGTGCTTGATATGATTTCTATCTTCTTGAAGCAACTTTGCCTGTGACCCAATATGTGTTTTATCTTTTAAAATGTCTCCTGTGCACTTTAGAAGAATCTATATTCTGTGGCTTTGAGGTGAAGTGTTCTGAAGATGTCAATTAATTACATTTGGTCTAGTGAGTCATTTAGGATTAAAGTTTCTTTGTTGACATTTTGTGTAGAGAATTTGTCCAATGATGATAGTGGCGTATTTTAAAGTCCCCCACTATGATTGTATTGCTGTCAGTCTCTCCCTTGATATCTTTCAGAAGATTTTTATATGCATTTGTGTGCTCCTGTATTGGGTGTGTATATTTTTTCCAGAGTTATTTCTTCTTGTTGGAATGCTCCCTGTAGAATTATGAAGTGATCTTTCTTATCTCTTTATGTCCTTCACTTTGAGATCTAATTTGTCAGCTGTAAGTACTGCTATCCCAGCTTTTTTTTTTTTTCATTTCCATTCACCTGAAAAATCCTTTTCTCTCCCTTAACCATCCATTTGTGTACGTCTTTTTTTCTGAAGTGGGTTTCCTGTAGACAGAAGATATATGGGTCATGTTTTCTTATCCAATCAGTTACCCTATTTCTTTTGATTGGGACATTTAATCCATTTACATTAATGTTATTATTGATAGGTACTTGTTTGTCACCATTTTTATTATTTACCCCTGTGTTCCTTCTTCGCTTCATATTGTCTTCTTTTCACAGAAGACCCTTTAGCATTTCTTGCATTGCTGATTTGGTGGTAGTAAACTCCCTTTGTCCTTTTTTTGTCTATGAATCTCCTCATTTCACCCTCAATTTTGATTGATAGCCTTTCTGGGTACAGTATTCTTGGAGTCAGACCCTTCTTTTACATAGCTTTGTAGATTTCACTTCATTCCCTCTTGCCTGATGTGTTTCTGTTGAGAAATCAGGCAGTAGTCTAATGGGGGATCCTTTATAGGTAACTTATCTCTCTTTGCCTGCTTTTAAGATTCTTACTTGGTCATTGGTGCTTGCCAATTTAATTATAATGTGCCTTGGTATTGGTCTTTTGGGGTTCATTTTGTTTGGGACTCTGTGAGCTTCTTGGATTTGAGTGCGTTTTTTCTTCCATATATCAGGGAAGTTTTCTGTCATTATTTCTTCAAACAGATCTTCTATTTCTTGCTCGCTTTCCTGTCCTCCTGGTACCCTTATTATGTGGATGTTGTTTTATTTCCTGGTGTTCCAAAGTTCCCTTAGGCTGTCCTCCTGCTCTTTAAATTTTTTTTCCTACCTTGTCTTCTAGCTCATGGCTGCCATTCTCTGCTTCTTCTAATCTACTGTTGTTGATTTCTATTGAATTCTTTACAGCAGTGATGTCATTTTTTCATTTCTTCTTGGCTCTTCTTAATTTCCTCTTGGTTCTTACACGTATTGTTGAATTTGTCTTCCATTCTTTTCATTCACTTTATGACCATTTCTCTGAATTCCTTTTCTGACAGGTTGCTTGCCTCCATTTTGTTTACTTCCTTCTCTGGTGATGCCTGCTTTTCTTTCATATGTTTCTTTGTTTCTCCATGATCTTTCTTATCCAGGTGTTTTGTTATGTATTTCTCTCTCTCCTTATCTCAGGCAAAATCTGACCTTTCCCTGAGAAAGCACAGAGCTTCTCTGAATCCATGTGCTCGCACCACTTGGGGACTGCTGTTCCAAGGTTTGCCACTGTTCACTGGGTGCTGGTGTTGTAGATTCTTGGATTTTCAGCCTCCCAACAACAGCCACTTTCCCCTTTAAGATGCTGTGGTCTCTGCATAAGAGCTGGGCACTCCGGAAGGTATCCCAGCAGCAGTGGCGGCTTCCCATCTAGTGGAACCCCATCCTGATATCCCCCACAGTTCCCTGGAGTATAGCTGTCCTTCAACTCACAAACAAACACTCCCCATGTAACTAAACACCCTTTCTTCATTCTTTCACTCACATACTATCTTGCAGTCTGCCTTCCTGTGGGCAGCCATCCTCCATCCCCATTTTTGTTTTTGATTTAAGACAATTGGTTTTGGCCCAATGCCAGCAGGCCAGGCTGAGGGCAGTAATAAAGACTTAACTGAAGAGTCCATTAAAAAAATGTTGAATATAATTGAGGAAACACAAATAATGTTTTGTATAAGAAAAGGATACCCAGAATCCCTGTACTTGGCAGGCAGAAATTAATCTAAATTGTTTTCCAATTTTACCAAGTGCTTGCCTGAGTAGACAGGGATCCTGGGGGTATTCCTCGTGGGAGTATTGAGATATGAATCCCAATATGAGATGTGTGTTAAAAAAGAATAAAAATAGGTTCTGTGTAAAGAGGGAAAAGAAGTTTCTGCATATTTGACAAAATAGGTTAGATTTTTAAACTGAGAAAAAATAAGATTGTGGAAATTTCAAAGATTTTGTGATTTTATATATCCAGCAATATGTGGGCTGTTCCTGCATCTCATTAGCACATGGGAAGGAGGAGATGCTAAAGGAAGAGAAGAGCACCTGTGCCCTCAGGTGACCTTCATACTCCTCCAGGGACAGGGTTAGGCAGATTTGCAATTGACAGTGCATGCAAGGCAGTATGGTTTCATGGAAACACTGATATTTGGAGTCAGATGCGCTGGGGTTCTAGATCTGGATCCAGTCTAGAAATGGATATTTCATCAATTCAGTGCCTCAGTTTCCACTGCTACAAAGTGGAGATAATGATGTGAACCTTCCCAACTTGTAAAGATGAATGAGATGAAGGGAGCACAGGGCACAGTGCTTAGCACAGAAAACGGCACACGTAGCACATCTTCACAAATGTAATATTCTTGAGAGAGAAAGAGAGGGAACATGCATATTTTTTCATGTATCAAGTTTGGATCTAACTCTTCTGGTTAGATGATGAGAATTTGAGTTTGGATCTAACTCTTCTCATCATCAACTTCTCTCTGTTCATTTCCTTCTGTTTTATGCTCTTTCACAAGGAGCCATGCCTTCATGAAGTCTGCTGGGGATTTTAAAGAACAGGGGCTGTAACCAAATATTTTTCAGGGAGGAAGATCTTCATGTACACCTTGGGACTGGGGGTAGGGGACGGGGAGGCTGACTTCTGCTGTCCTTTGCAGAGGCGACTGTCTGCTCTTCACTCTGTTTTCACCATCCTGAGGGCTAACCTCTGTGGACTGCACCTATGGGGCCTTTTCTCAGTTCCAGCCAATATCTACTTCTTGCAGGAGCCTGAAGGGCAGGGAGAAGGAGGGTTAAAGCTGTGTCTCTTGATCCACTTTGGAGCTTTCTCCTGTCTGGGTTGCCTTGGACTTGGTGTGTCCTACACTGAAGGTTAAGCTCCTGTTAAGGCAGTTTTCTCTACAGGGTTCCTCCCGGTTCTGGTTGCCTCTCCCTTTTATAATCCCTTCTTTATAGGAGAGGTAATGTTCTATTAATCTCTCCCTTGGATACTGCACTGTCCTTTGGAGTTTCCTTTCAACACAGCTCACCTTGTGTAAATAATCCCTGCATTAACTTTTCTGGAATAACCCTGTTTTGCATTTGATTTTTGTTTCCTCAAAGGATGGGCTGAGTTTGAAGAGAAGAGGATGACCAGGCTATGCCCTGGGGTCTGTGCCTGACCTAGTGTGGCTGTAGCATGTAGTAGTATTTCTTGTGAAAGGGGGGAGGGTCACTCAACTAGGAGTTTGGGAGACATGCTGGAATGGAGCGTGTGGTCAGGTGACGTCAACATGTCAGATTTCATATCGCAGCAGAGATAGTTGTAGGTGATTATTTCCTGACTCATTTTGACAGGTATGTATGAAGCAATTAATAGGTAGATGCTATAGGAAATAAGTTTTGGGAGCTTCTCTCTGTTCCTTCCAAAGAATTATATGCAAATGAAATAGGAGGAAGGGAAGGCTACTATGTAGTGATACTCCTATAGTCCCAGGGAGTGCACATAGCAACCATCAGGGGTAAGTTACCTATTTTCCAGCTTTGCGGAGATAGAAACTGAGGCTGAATCTTCAAGTGACTCGCCAAAGGTTATATATTTTGCACTTGGTGGAGCTTTGATTTGAAAACCCAAGAAAAGTCTGTGAGTGTGATGTTCATGTTTTTTTGTCTTGTCTTTGATAGCCACAGTCTATGCCTAGTGAAGTACTTAAGGGCTCAGATGAGAGGTAGAGGTAGGTATAACAGAGAACCCCAGGCTATTGGATACAGCCCCCTGCCTGCCCACTACTGGCAAGGCAGGGTGTGGCACTCTAGGGCCATGCTAGCAGTGAGGCAGGGAGGAATTTCCCCCGTCTTAGAAAGAGCCAGGCAGCATGGCCTCACAGTGGCTGCAGTATGATTTCATGCCAGGAAAGATAAGGTTACCTTCTTCCATTACTCAGGACCTGGGTCACTCCCTGTCATTGGTGACCTTGGTTTCTACTTCTACTGAAAATGTTCTCTTTCTCGCTCCCATTTTCTCTACCTGGTCTTGACTTCTGCTAACTCCTAACTTGTGCTCAGTAATCTCCTTGCTGCCTCACTGCTTTCCCCTGTGCATCTTTTAATTCCAGTCTCATGACCACTGGACAGAATCTGTATTAATGAGTTCATATTCTTGAGAGAGAAAGAGAGGAAGGGAAAGAGATAGAGAGTCAGGGAAGGGAAAGTTACAGAGAGGAAGGGAAAGAGATAGAGAGTCAGAAACATCATGTTTCTGTAACCATGTATCGAGTTTGGATCTAACTCTTCCAGTTAGGCCAACCTGTGGCTGCTGGTCAGCCAATGAGTTGTCCTTTGGTAAGGAATCGACCCCTGTGTGATCAGCTGGGACTTGGGTTAGGCAATGGACATCTGTGGGGGCCATTATTTTGTCTAACACAGTCCACCTCCTGGCCCCTGAGATTCACATCCAGCAAAATTTGCAAATGCAAAACAGGTCTCTCTCATGAGGTCAAAACCTCAAATCTCATCTAAACCTCATCAATTCAAAAGTCCAAATTCTCATCATCTAAATCAGTGGTCACTAACAGGTGGTCTGCAGGCCACTGGTGGTCCTTGAGGTCTGAAAGTTTGGTGACCGCTGATCTAAATCATTCTGATGATTAGGGCATGGATGTCCTGGAAGGGCCATTTTCCTGCCTACCACCAGCACTATATTATATTGATTATATATATCATTTACTATACTGTATTCTCAGAGCCATCACATTTTGCAATGAATGCATTCATGCTCTGGGGAGTTCAATAATGGGCCCTCCCCTGCAAGATTAAGGAGAGGGGTCATGCTGGCCCTGAAGGCGAATATAAATTCTCGTACCGCCGAAACCGGTTTGGCTCAGTGGATAGAGCGTGCTTGCGGACTGAAAGGTCCCGGGTTCGATTCCGGTTGGGGGCATGTACCTTGCTTGCGGGCATATCTTCACTGTGGGACATGCAGGAGGTGGCTGATCGATGTCTCTCTCTCATCGATGTTTCTGACTCTCTATCTCTTTCCCTTCCTCTCTGTAAAAAATCAATAAAATATATTAAAAAAAAATTCTCGTACCAAACTTTGCTGCATATTCAAATCACCTGGGGGAGTTTTTAGGCATCCCAATGCCCAGGTTACACCAGTTAAATGAGGATCCCATGGTGTGGGACAAGTATCAACATTTTTTCCAGCTGTGCAGAGGACTTCCACCATTGTGCAAAATTTGGGAGCCTCTGCACTGTGCTGCCTTATGCCTCAGTAGAGGTTGGTGTACGAGAGGGAGGGTGAGTGTGAGGCTGGTGTGTGAGGGGAAGGGTACATGTGAGGCTGGTGTGTGTGGGAAGGAGGTGTGTGGTCAGTGAAGCCTTCTACAGGAGGGGAGCTTGAACTGGGATTCATGGAGTTTGCTGGGGGTAAGCTTGAGGAGTGTGTATCATGTTTTCCCTGTTGGTGACTTGCTCAGTATTTGCCCAGTGATTGAATTTTATGTTTCTGTGAGACAGTTAAAATAAATACATTCACAAATCGGGAAACAAAAAAACAACACAGAGCTCCTTTATCAGAGCATCCATCCCTATTTGTGGCTTTAGGAAAACATAGCCCCATGGTTATCACTGTTGTGTGTGCTTTTTGTGAGGATGATAATTGTGGAAATTGGGTTGCTTCTCATCAACTACAGATCCTTTTGTGGAGAAAATTTGAGCTAACCTTGCCTCCCATTTTGGATAGACAGGGACAGTAATTGAGACCGGGCTAGCAGATCATTAGTAAGGCAAAGGAAGATGACCTGCCCTTCTTTTCTAAAGAAAGGTGGTAAAAACAAAATATTTGAGAAGAACGAGAATTCATAGAAGATGTTAGTAATGGGAGAAAGCATGCCACCCATGTCTGAGTGGGAGAAGACGGTATCCATTGGTGGAAACCTCATGTGGGGTCAAGGGGAAGGGATATTGCTGGGGCAACAGAGCAATGGAGATAGGGATGGGGACTGTCACTGGAATGTAGAAGACTTGGGAATGAGCCCTGTGCAGGGCCACCCTCAAAGTTAGGCAGTGTGGGGACATCTGGTATACTCTCCCCAGGCTTGCCTTGTACAGATGTTCTTTTTTTCATTATCAACTTTGAAGATAATGAAACGCAGCTTGCAGAATGAGTAAATAATGGCCATGTATATTTTAGGAAAATCAGCAGGTGAAGCACCAAATGCCACATTTGTTTATTTAAAATTCCGTTCAAGGGGAGGTTCTCATTAAATACTCGTCTTTATTTTCTGCAAGACCCTGGGGAACGCAGTGGTTCCCTGCTACTCAAAGACACTGTGGAGGGAACAGGGATGAGGGTAGAGAGACTTGAGTCATGAATCCCAAATACACAGTGTAGCCACCTCCTCACCTGGCTAGGGGGTACAAATGAATAATGGGTAACAGTAGGGCCCCATGTACTGAAAACACTAATGGGATTATTTTAGGTTTATATACTTGTTTTTTTCTGATACTCTGAGTTTATGTAATGAATTTTCACAGTGCAATAAATACTTAATGAAACTGTGTGATTCATTAGTTAAATGAAATGTTCATAAGTATGTGTGTTGCTCTCACATAAATTCCTTCATATTGCTGAAACATAGTTCTGGCTTTTGTTAGCTTCAAACTTGATTGAAAACACACATTTTTATTCCTCCCATCATCACCTTGCTGAGGGTTGAGAGATACCTTAATAACAGCGCCAGCCTTCTGGAACAGAGCATTTTATTTTTCTGAAAGTATCTTCACATATGGTTCATTCTTTTAATTCATAAGTTTTATCTAGTATTATCCCATTTTATAGATGAATAAACTGATAAACCATTTAAATATTTTTTAATCTAGTTTTATCTTAGAAAAGCCAGACTACCAGATAGCTATATCCCACTTACATTTTTTTCAATTTAGTTTCTAAAAGAAAACATTGTTCATAGAGAATTTTAAAAGACTTGGGTGGCATTTTTTGACCCTATTTAAAAGTACTAGTACTAAATTGTGCTCTCAACATAAATTAAGGGACATTGAATATTCTCTATTGGATATTTTGTAGAGCTAGTGCTGATGTTAATGCCCATTATAACACATGGTATTGATTTTATGAAAGCTTATAGATTCAAAGGAAATAACAACTTTAGTTGAGCATGAACTTTGTGACATCTATAAATGATCACACTTCCTTTTTTGCTCTGGCCTCTAGGATTTCATAGATGGGTTTGTAGCCTACCTTCTGCAACTATATAGATATTTTGGTGCCCTGTCCTTGCTTCTGCCTTCACCTTCATTTTCAATCTTTTGTTCCCTTTCACTTCATTTTTACTTATTTGTTACCTACATCCAGTTATAGAGAATGGCTTTCTATAGAGCTTTTTGTCATGAAATTCTTTTTCTGTTTTCATAGCAACAGGTAAATATAATCAATGAGCAATATAATGAAGATGAGCTCTCTGGCCAAGAGATGTTTTCTAAATCTGTGATTTTTCTCCCCTTTCTTGATGCACATGGTAATGGCAAAACAGCATTGACTGGGTCTATAGTAAGGTTGTTAATCTATCAACTTTGTGGCCTTCTGACTTTGGAAACCAGGGATATGTTCTATCTATGTATTATTTTTCTTGAAGGGTTTGGTCAAAGCTAGAGATGGCTATCTACATTCACTATGAAGATGGTGACCCTGATAAGCGAACCTGCTAGTGGTTCTCAACCTGTGGGTCATGATACACATTTTTGAGGACCACTGCTGTAGAGCCTAGGACCATTGGAAAACACATATTTACATTATGATTCATTAACAGTAGCAAAATTACAGTTACGAAATAGCAACGAAAATAATTTTATGGTTGGTGGTCACCACAACATGAGGAACTGTATTAAAGGGTTGCAACATTTGAAAAGTTGAGAACCATTGGTATAGTATGTGGAAAATAGTGGGTCCTCATAAACATTAGCTATTTTGCTGTAGAATTGTATGAGGAGTGGGGAGGTGCACAGATTTGGAGGTACAGTAGATGTTCTAGTGTGTGTTGGTTCTGTTATGGCTGCTCAAACCTTTGTTGCTTTGTTGTCATTTTTTTTTTAAGTCTTATCTGCTTTCTCTGCTTGTGGTTGGTGTTGTCCCCACCCCCAATCACTAAACATGGGATTTTACATTTAGCAGCAGCTCACTAGATGAAATGTCTGTAGTGGAATATTACATAATTCACATTTAGAGTTGAAGAGCTCATTATAAAAACCTGACACACTTCAGGAATATTAAATTACCACAGATTGTGTGGGGCAAAGAAACATTATTGAAGCATTTTAAATTCTCAGCCAGCCTGAGTTTCACTGATAGGGTTTCACAGCTTTTGCTGAGAAAAATGATTTGAGTTGTCACATGGTTTCTGGCCCTAGAGGACTTTAATCTTCTTAATTACAAAGAAATGAGTTTCCTAAATAATTTGGAGTTACTTCACAGCCTTTGCTCAACCTCTGGCTTTTGGAAAATTAAAAGGGGAGGCTAGGGTCTCAGCTATAGTTACCTTCTCTGTACTGAAGCTTCCTTATTGAAGTTTTTATTCAAAATGATGCCAGTTTCCTTTCATTATTGATAGAAGGATGTACTTCAGAAAATCACAAGTAATGATTATAACACTTGAACACAATCACATTTGGTTGAACAAGTGGTGCTGGAGATACCTACAGAATAGGGACAGGTACTGTATTATGGTTTATAAAGTTGAAGGGAAGGAAAGGGCCCAAATCCAATGTAGTTCATACATTGACTTTGAAGGCTCTGATCAACCTTGGCTGATGAATGAAATGTCTCCATGGGGCTGCTCAAGAAATATGCCTTTGCTATATTTCTGGGTGGCAACTAGTACTTCAAAATAATAAACATGGGAAACAAAAAGTTGGGTTTTGCCTTTCTTGATATTATGTAAAATCCATATATTTTATCTCAATTTTGTATTTTGGGATTAGGTACCTACTGTGTGCAAGACCAGCATGATGGGAATATCTTAGAGTCTATCATTTCTTACAATTTGTCCTTAGAAAGTGAATTTAAACTGCTTGAGTTTACTCTTCGTAAAAGGACGATAATAATAGTAATATGGGCTTAGGTCACATACTTGCCATGTGACCTTAAGCAATTAATGTAGAAAATTATAGGGTGTCCCCCAAAAAATTTATGCACATTATGTCTGTAGATACTATTATATTTTGAAAATAAAATGTATTTTAATAAACACTGCCTTAGAGTTATTCAAAGTGTGTATACATTTTTTGGGACACCCTATATTAGTATTTGCCAGATAATGTTCCAGGCATTCTTTTAAGCATGTTACACATATGATCACACACAGATTTTCATAGCAACCTTATGAAATTGATAAGGTCATCTCCACTATAAAGGTAGGTAAACTGAGACAAAGAAAAGTTGACTAACTTCTTCAGTATCCTATTGCTTATATGTGGCTCAAACTATGAAGCTGGCCAAACATCCTATATAATAAAAGGATAATATGTAAATAGACTGAACAGCAGAGCAACCGAACAAATGAATCAAAGTGTAATATGCTAATGATATACTAAGGCTGCTCAACCACTTGCTATAATGTGCACTGACCACAAGGGACAGGCATTTGACCAGTCCACCAGTCACTATCACATGCACTGATCACCAGGAGGCAGATGCTCCAACTGGTAGGTTAACTTGCTACTGGAGCCCAGCCGATTGGGACTGAGCATGATGGGCCAGCCACGCCCTGGAGTCCCTCCTCAGCCCAATCGTATACTAGTAAGATCCCTCAGCCTGGCTTGCATACTCTCACAATCCAGGACCCCTTAGGGATTTCAGAGAGCCTGTTTCAGCCAGATCCTGCAGGCCACTCCCCTTGGGAGGGCACCAGACACAGGGCTCATGGTTGGTGAGTGCTGCTGGGCTAGTGCAGGCCTCTCCCATGATTGGGCACAAGCCTGTGGCAGGCATAATAGGACTGGGATGAGTGGGAGCTGCAGGTAGGAGCTGCCGGTGGCATTGGACTGCGGGTTTCAGCCCAAGCCTTGCATCCACCCAGAGGGACTCCATCCGTGCATGAATTCATGCACTGGGCCTCTAGTCAGATCATAACATACATAGGGAAAGATCCCATTGAATAGAGGGATCAGAAAAATTTTTCTGTCTGAGATATTTCTTTGAACTGAAGCTTGAGGGGATCGATGGACTATCAAGGCAGACTTGAAAAGAAAGATTCTATGGAAAGGTAACACAAGGGGAATTTTGGGAGATGGGATCGTATATTATCACCTCCCTACTAGACTTATGCTTCATTTTATTAGCTTGGTTGTCAACTTCAAGCCTCCTTGTACATTTTGGTCCTTCTGCCTGAAACAGTCATTCATTCCTTCATTACGCATGCATTTATTGAATACTCATTGGCTCTTTCCCTTATCACCCACTGGACTAAAGCATCACTCTGCAGGATCTCACAGGATAGTCTTCTCTATGAAGCTTTATTGACTCTTCTGAGCAGAGGTGAATCATTGATCCTGTGTGCCCCAGCATGCTGAGTATTATGTCGGTTTTAGTTCTGGCGTGTGTATTGCAGTCCTTTATATGACCACACCTCTGCTAGGCTGAGCTTCTTTGAGGACAAGAGTCAGATTTTGCCTCTGTACTCTTAGCCAGCATGGTAACACAGGAGATGTTTGTTGACAGGAAGGAGCCAGGATTTTCACCTGACCCATAGTTGGTTCTCAGTAGATATTTGTTGTTACAAAATGATAAGTATTATTAGTAAAATTATGTCCATATATGACTGAGTTTTATGACTATGTCATCTCTCATGGAATGTTGTCTCTTGGGGGAGGGGAGAGGTTAGGCGAGTAACATGATGCAGATAGATGGCACAGCAGTGGCAGAAAAGTTCCCATTTTTCTATGAATAATTTTATGGACCCCATTCTAGGAAGACCATTTTTCATTTTCCTTACTGGTAACCTTAAATCCTCTAGTTAAGGCTCCTTTCATTCAGGGCTAGTATCCTTTTAAAAAAAATAGCTTGTTAAAAACAAACTAACCAGCCCAGCCGGTGTGGCTCAGTAGTTGAGCTTCAACCTATGAACCAGGAGGTCAGGGTTTGATTCCCGGTCAGGGCACATGGCTGGGTTGGGGGCTTGGTCCCCAGCGTGGGGCATTAGTGAGGCAGCAGATCATTGATTCTCTCTCATCATTGATGTTTCTATTTCTCACTCCCTCTCCCTTCCTCTCTGAAGTCAACAAAGAAAAAAAACTTAAAAACAAACAAACATCTAACCTGATACCTTTGGATAAGGTGGAAATTTTCCCCAATTTAAGCATTACTATAATTTCATGTGACTTTTATATTAGTTAAGCCACCTTTATTTATCATGAGTAAGAGGGTTGGGTCATTCTCCATTTTGAGCTGAAACTGGCATTTAAGGTCAGCCTTGTTAGATTAAACTATTCTAGACCTGTGGGATGAGCTAAGCATTGGCTGACTACACAGTTAAAGATCCATTCCCAGTAGCCTGATCAGCCTAACTTGATCAGAGTCTTGGCAGCTCCAGATCTAGTTTTATTTAAATATTATCTTAATATTATTACAAATGGGTAACTAGTGAAATGTTTATTTTCTACTAAACTCTCAGATGTAACTATCAGATAGATAGTCATTGGGAAAGACTGCTGACTTGACACAGGGAATACATTCATTCAGTGTAATGAAATCAAATGAGATAATGTATGTGAAGCAGTCCTTGAGGGCATAGTATATAGTAAGTGCATAGTAAATACTAGCTGTAATTGAAGTGGTTGTGTTATCACTGTTTTCTCTTCCCAGGATAGTGTCTGAACTTAATACTTCAGAGCACTGTGCAACGAATATTTTATTAGAGAAAGAATGAATGAAATGTATGTCTGCCTGCTGCTTTTTCTTCTCACATTAAGTGCTTGTCTGCTCTTATAGCTGGGGGACAGGCTGACATACAAATTGGCTTGCTGAAAGTTTCTCAGTCCCATTTGTCTCCTTACCCTTGGAGCCCAATTGTATGTAAACTCCATGTCCCGCCTGTTGCCTGCCAGTGAGGGGCAACCCAGGCCTCTTCCCTATGATCTGCTTTAGCTGCCAAGGCTCTGATCAAGCTTGGCTGATGGATGGGTGCCCCCTTGTTGGAAACATCTGCACAGGCTGCTCAGGAAATATGCCTTTGCTGTGTTTTTCTGGGTGACATCCACTTCTTGAAAATAAAAAACATGGAAAACAAAGATTTGGGCCTGCTCTTCTTTGAAAATCCAGAATTCCGAAGACCTATTTTGAGTTACCTGGTTTGAGAAATGGCTTTGCATTTTGCATATAGGCCTCTCATCCCCTTTGCTGTAAACCCTGTCTATGGCCTGAGGAAATCATGTAAGCAGTTGGTATATGGAGACCAAGATTTTCTAGGTTTAGTATGACAC
The DNA here is from genome assembly GCA_011751065.1 of Lasiurus cinereus. NCBI lineage: Eukaryota > Metazoa > Chordata > Mammalia > Chiroptera > Vespertilionidae > Lasiurus > Lasiurus cinereus. The sequence continues at coordinate 23,607,354 of JAAGEH010000030.1, read as the reverse complement.
TCCCCCGCCGCACCTCCTAATTTCTATTTAATGTCAAAGGGGTGACTATTCTGAATGATCACCTTGATTGTTCTCTTCCCTTGTTTTGCAGCACTCAGAAGGAGTGAATGACATGTGCACCTCGGGGCGTCATTTCTGAAGGGAGGTGTCGTTCTCTGGGAGAGGAGTCCCCCATGAGCCTGGCCGAGGCCCTGGATCTGTGTGCAGTGGACTAAGGATTTAGTAGGATGTCAACTGAGACAGAACTTCAAGTAGCTGTGAAAACCAGCGCCAAGAAAGACTCCAGAAAGAAAGGTAGGGGTGACTGTGTTCCTTCCTTTGTGTCTGCTTGTCTGTATTGAAATGAATTTTTTTTTAATATATTTTATTGATTTTTTACAGAGAGGAAGGGAGCAGGATAGAGAGTTAGAAACATCCATGAGAGAGAAACATTGATCAGCTGCCTCCTATGCACCTCCTACTGGGGATGTGCTCGCAACCAAATGCCCTTGACCGAAATCAAACCTGGGAACTTTCAGTCTGCAGGCCGATGCTCTATCTACTGAGCCAAACTGGTCAGGGCTGGAATGAGGGAGTGAGTTTTTATCGCTGTAGTGATATATCTTCCATCTTTGTAATCACACACACACACACACACACACACACACACACACACACACACAACATGCGTGCGCATATATTTAGAGTCATCGGCATGATTGGATATTTTTGTACTTATATTTTAATTGATCTCCATTATTATCTTGGTAAAATTTAAAATTCTTTTCATGACATATACCTTCTTCCCATCCCTCCAGCAATATCGGCCTAACCCCCCTTCCCCTCATCACCCAATCCCTGCTTTTAACCTTGTTTACCCTCCAGGCATTCTGTCCTCTGTGGTTCACCTTTGCAAGTGGTTCTCAGAGGAGAGGCCAGTAGCACCAGCATCACTCAGAAGGTTGGTGAAAGCACAGATGGCTGAGGCTCATCCTCAGGTTTTTTGGTTCCCCAGGTCTAAGATGGGGCCAGAAACTTCGCATTTATGACAAGTTTCCATATGATGCTGTTGCTGTTAGTTCAGAAACTAGACTTTGAGAGTCATTGGACTCTTATTAGTCCAGCCTGAAATCACTCTCCACTTTTCTCTAGAGGGACTCCTTCTTACTGTTCAGGTTTGAGCTTAGTGCAATCCCCTGGGGAGTGTAGGGCTTTCCTTACTCCCTGAATTGGGGCAGTTGCTCATTTGTTTTGCTTCAGTAGCATTTGTTACTATCTCAATTTACTAATAATGTCCTGTGTTTTTGTTTGTCAACTCTATCATACACACCTTCAGACCTGGACCTCTTATTCACCTTTTCACTCCCACTTAGGAAGTGGTGACACAGGGTAGACACATAGCCTCCTGGGAGTGAAGACTGGCGTGCATAGTGTGATGATAAAATAAATCTATCTCTTTTGATGTTTATTGAAGATTTGGGTCCTATTGCTTTATGACTGTCCCTTTCAGGAAATGTGTCTCCCTATTGTAATTGGATGCCAGCAACTTCTTGTATATTGTAGGTGTGAGTGTGCATGTGCACGCGCTGTGTGTATGTTTCTCCTCGTGGTTTCAGCTCTTTCCTCCCTGTCTTCTCCGCTGCATGAAGGAGGATTAATAGAGCTCTCTTTCAGGTCTTGAGATCTGTCAATATCAGCTTGCAAACCCAGATGCCTATGGTTGCTCTGTGAAGCAGTGATTTGCTTGGGACTGCGCTGTGCCTGCCCTATCATGTTGGTGATGGCACTTGTCTGACACTCTGGAAACAGAGATGTGCATGTAATACATATGCAGCTTTTGGACAGCCAACACCCCAGGGAGGACTATGCATTATACTTTAGATGTTTATTGGAAACACAAATATTTTGGAAGCAGTCAATTTTATTCTCTAAAACTTAATGTAAACCTTGTTCTTTATGCATTGTGGCCTACGCATAATAGAATAAAAGCAAGTTGGTGAGAAAACAGGTCTTGGGAGAACTGCTACATAGGAAAAAAATTGCAGAATATGTTATGTACTAGAATTTAAATCCTTTTTCATTGGAAACTGACAGGTTATATTTTTGCTTCAAATTTAATCTTTCCACTAAACTTGTACTTTTGAATGCTTAATACATTAAAAATTGTATCTTAGTGCACATCTTTTCATTCTTAATTTTAACATTGCAAACCCAGAAGTATTCTAAAGAGAGGATTCAGGTTTTCAGAATATTGACTTAGTGGAGGATTTGGAAGGGGAGTGTGAAGGTGACCTTTTTATCTCTACCTCATCTTCATATCCTAATAAGCCCTAAAACCAGCACAATACATATGCAAGGAATATTCTCTAGTGAATGGCTAATCCCACAGAGTCTGGGCAGGTCGATCTGGGTCAAATTCTGGCTATACCGTTTCCTAACTATGTAACTTTAGAATATTAATTTACTCTTGGAGCCTCAGTTTTTTCTCCTATAAAATGAAAATATATTGCAGACCTCAAAGGCTCACCATGAAGATTAATTGAAATAAAGCAAATAAAACACTCAGTATAGGCCTTGGCATATATTAAAGGCTCAAGGAAGTTTAGCTTTGTTCCTCCTTTTTCTCTCCCTTTCTCCTCCTCATTCTTGCCCTATTGCTTCCCATCCCCTTCCTTTTCTATCATCTTTCTTCATTTTCCTTCCTCTCTTCTTTTCTATATTTCTCTTATTCTATTTCTACCTATCTCCTCCTCTTTGTCTTCTCTACCTTCATCATCCTCATCATCTTCTTACATTGTTTTGACTTATTCCATTGTAGAGCCAAGGACATGTTAAAATGTGTATAATAGATTATTTGTTCCAGAGTAAGAGCTAAAAATTATTTATCATTATATAACAGAGACAAATCTTTATTCTTGATAATGTGTTTGGTCCAAGCACCATGAAAAAACATTCATACATTAAAACAAGAGAGAATATGCTGGTAACAGGATTAATTAATTTATTGTTCTTCAGTTTTTACTTTGAAATGATCATTATTCTATTAAATGAATGTTGGTAACTGGGCCCAAACAAATAGAACTTGAAAAAGAATAAACAGTGTATATCTTGATCATTGTATTGCTGAACTCTTATTAATACTTTCTCCATCTCCTCTTTGATTTTCTGTGGAGGCAACATATAACCTTGTAAGTTTCTGTCTTCTCTGCAATCCGTAGGTGCTTGTTTTTCTTATCATAGTGCATTGGCAAATCTGTCAATACAATATTTAGTGATAGTAGGTATCCTTGTCTTGTCCTTAAACTAGTAGAAATACTTCTAAATTGCTGTTAAGTGTGATATCTAAGTTTTTACTAAAGATTCTTTTTTAATATATTTTTTATTGTTGATACTATTACAGATATCTCCCATTTTTCCCCCTTTTCCTCCTTCTGCCCAACCCTTACCCTTCCTCCCAGGTTAAATATTATTTATTAGTTCTCCTTCATTTATCATTTTTCAGGAAGTATATTTTAAAGTTTTGAATTTACATGTTGAATTTTTATTATATGCCTTTTTATATTTAAATCAATGCATATTTTTGCTATTTTAATTTATCTTATGGTGGATTTCCCTGATAGATTTTCTAATCTTCATTTCTGAGGTAAATTCTACTGGTTTAGATGTATTGTTGTTGTTTTTTTATGTGGATTTGATTTGTTGATATTTTCTTAGGATTTTTATATCTATATTCATCAGCAAGATTGATAGGTAACTTTCTTTTTGTGAACAGTCTTTGTGCCTGGTATTAGTCAAAATTTATATAAAGCTTTCTGTGGTAAGTAAATACTGAATCATATGTATATCTCTTTCTTGGAATACACACACACACATACACACACACACATATATATATTTTAGTGATTTTCATTTTAAAAGAAGCTAAATATGCTTATTATTAAAAATTAGGAAAGAAAAAGTAAGAATATTTCTATAAATATTTCTATAAATCAGAAGTAACTCCTGTTAACATTGAAGCCCTTTTCATATGGACTAACCTTTCAGAATGACTTGAGATTATACTATTCATACAGTTTTATATCCTCTTTATTTTGGACATTATATTGTAAGTATATTTTTTAGATTATTACATGATATTATAGACTAGAAAAGTTATTTTCCTCTTGGCAAAATTCAGATAGTTCCTGGGAAGATATTTTATTTCCTAAAAAAGAATACCTCAGGACATAGGCCAACTATTGTGAGAAGGAGTGGCTTAAAAAAAAGTTGAGAAACCTCTTAGAATTTCCCACAAACCTGTCACCCTGGTTCTTCACTCAGGCTGCTGAAAACCGAGTCAGTTTTAAATGCAAGTCACACAGTGGCACATTTCCCCATCAAATGAGTTTCTAGACAGGCCATGTATGAGAAATAACGAGAGTGTTCACAATTTAACTAAGGAAGGGATGAAAGTAGTGAGCAATAACGCTGTTTTCTTCATTTCATTTTTATTGGATTGTGTCACCACATATACAGCTTGTCAAATAGTGCATATTCCAGGAGTGGGGTTGAGTGGAGGACTGGAAGAGGAGAATGCTTATTTTCAGGATTGCTACCTGCCTTCAAAGCAATTGACACAGTTCTTGTTACCAGTCATCCCGGCATTAGGCCACCCAGTGGAAGACTGGTGGATGAATAGGTCCCATGATAAAGCAGATGCAGTCACTTCTGGGAGCAGTGCCTGGCGTTTCCAGTTGGCGTCATCTGGCAACTTAGTGTAGAGGAAAGGTCACTAACTTTGGAGCCAGTCATACCTGGTTGTTTAATACTAACGCTTTCCTTATCTGCTGTGTAACCAGAGATGGTTATTTAGCCTTTGAGCCTTGTCTTTAAGAGGGTATTTCTCTCTCTCTCTCTCTCTCTCTCTCTCTCTCTCTCTCTCTCTGTGTGTGTGTGTGTGTGTGTGTAATACTTGGATAATACTTGGATATGTTCTGGGTAAAGGGCAGCTTGGGATCTGCAGCCTGGCACCTGCTTGGTGTGTGTTAGTTTTCTTGCCCTCTTCCTTCTGAAATCACAGTTCAGCATTATCTTTTGATTTTATTGAAACACCTGAAGATAAACTTACTCACTTTCCTTATGTTTATGTAGGCATTGTATCCAAGGGTTCATGAGTTAACAAGAAGAACAGGTTTCCTTAGTATTTCTTCCCAGAAAGAAGCAGCTGCAAGAATCAAGACTATGGTGGGATCCAGGAGAAATTGGTGGTCAGGTGGCAGTGCCTTAGCTTGGGACTCAAATCAAGAGCTGTTTTAATATTTTTGGAAATTTCTTTGAAAATTATGCTCAGTTTTGGTTAAGGAGTGGTTTTGGTACTGCCATATTCAAGTATGATCCCTGAACTGCTCAGCCAGTCTGGGAAAATAATCTGTGTTAATGGTGGTCTGCCACTTAGGAGCTTATAAGGTGCTGTTATATTCATTACCCCATTGGATCCTTGGGACCCTGGGAGATTAATTTAAATAAAAAAATATGTTTGATCAGGCCCATGGATCAGAGCCGCTGTTTTATCACTTTTATCCACTGCTGTTGTCCTACAGGGGAGTAAGCCTGAAGTCAGTCAGGACACTGGATTTGGGCTCAGACCTTGTACCCACCACTCTCTTTCTCCTTTCTCTCAAGTCACTTCTACTTTTTAAGCTTTAGTTTCCTCAGGCACTAAATGGATAGAGAAATTATAATTACTCGGCCATTGTGAAACATAGATGAGACATTAATTGCTCACTTAGTTCTTTTTCCCACTTGCATTTATCCAGCCCCAGCCAAGAGCCCTTGCTGCCTCAATGTCCTAGGGGAGAGAAGCACCTGGGAGGAAAGTGTGACCCATCAGTGCAGGTACCGCTACCTCTGGAGGCCCTTCGGATTTTTATGTCTCACCTTCCCTGAAAAAAAAAATAGTTTTCCATATTTTGCAACTTTTATTTATTCTCACTCTATTACTATTCTTAAGATTGGTTTAACTTTTACTCCAAACTTATATGTATTGATTAAATATTACATGTTTATCATCATAAAGAAAATTTGAATTAAAACATTTCTTTTTTCCTGCTTTGCTGACCAAAAGCAAATGAATTTGATCTTAATAAACACAAGTAACACAATACTCTGGAAGTCTGTACACATGGACACATGAATGGGTTCATTAGATGTTAAAGTACATAGACACTCTTAGGGATTAGTGTCAGGGCTGGCCAGAGCCTCATCCTCTTAGATGACAGTGACATGACCACGTCACTTAGTTGTTCAGTGACAGAGCCAAAGCTGGAACCCATGTATGACTCCCAGGCTGGTGTTTAGATTTCAGACTACTTGCACTCTTAAGAATAACCTCTGGGTATTTCCCCTTCTTTTTAATATTTATTTCAGAGAGGAAAGGAGAGGAGAGAGAGAGAGAAATATCACTGATGAGAGAGAATCATGGATCAGCTACTTCCTGCATGCCCTCGACTGAGGATTGAGCCCACAATCCAGCCATACGTCCTGGCTAGGAATTGAACCATGACCTCCTGGTTCACAGGTCGACCCTCAACCACTTCGTTATAACAAAGACTCCAGGAAGAGCCTATAATTTAGAAATATATAAAATTATATTTGAGTCAAGGCTCAACACATTTTTTACTTGTCTGTCTCAGGCTAGCCACATAATCTTTCTGAGCCTCATCTGTACTCATAAAGTGGGGAAAACAGAACCTATCTCAAAGTGTTGTAATAAAGATTGCATGAGTCAACTATTTAAAACACCTAACACAATTATCTGTACTTAGACTCTTCCCCCCCCCATCTTTCCTACCAGCCTTGAGAGGTGGCACTTCTCGTAGTATCATCAGGTATAAAGAAAGGTGGAAAATACCCCTATCCTCAGAGTCACATGGGCTATTTAGCCAGTGAGAAAAAACTGGTCCATCTTCAAATGAATACTTATTCCAAGAACAACTGGGAAAGTGGACAGGAAATACCAAGGAAAATGAGCTATGTTGTTAGGCTACAAACATTTATTAATAACCATCATTTATTGTATGCTTCCTGCATGCCCTCCATTTTAGATAAATTGTCCCTAATAAGCCCAATTCTTACATCACCTCATGGAACATATAATAAAATAATGTTAGGAGAGATTAAGAGATTTTCTCAGGTCACATGGCTTGTCCAGAACTAGAGAGCACTGTCTGCCCCATATGAAAGTCTGTGCCGTGTTCCCTGAATGCATTCTGTGGGTTCATCCTGTGCCCTGATGCTTGGAATTGGAAAATGGGAACAAATTACAGGGGCTGCACTGTTTTAGGGGGCTGCACATGGAAGCAGATCAGCCACATCATGTAAATTTATGGCGTCTCTGGCTTGTCAGGGGTTTGGATCTTGGTGAGCTAATTGCTTTCTGCTAACTGTGATTTGCAGGTTTTGGAAATTCGAAATCAAGGATTTAATTACAAGACCATATAAATCTCTCTGAGATGGATCCATAAAGCTCATGGCTGAAAGATTGGGGAGGGAGGGAATATTGTTTTAGGTCAAGAAGTTCTTACTTAATGGTAAGATTGACTGTCAGAACATATGATGTGTGGTTGGGAGAGACTTCTGTATTCTTCATGAGCACATGGTCTCAAATTTATTATAGGACACCTCACCCACTGTGGTCATTTTATGAAGACAAACTCATTTCAGGTTGCATTGGTGACCTTGTTCAGGGCCTCATTCTAGCTGGTTCTAAGTGACTTTCTTCAAGTCCACACCTCTGTTCACCCTTGACCTTATTTTATAACTCCAGAAGAATACCACTCAGGACAACATACCAAACAAGCATTTTGAGATCTAGTCCCTGTCACCAATTCTATGCCTTTGTCACACTGAGCCATACAGAGCTTCAGGTCTCAGGGTATACCTCTGACTTTTGTGCATACTTTTTTCTCTATTGGACCACCTTCCTCACTCTGTTCACTTGGCTAACACTGAGCCATCCTTCAGAACTCAGCAACCATTTGATTGGTCCATCATCCTTAACATTTGGAACTTCAAGATGTCCTCCATTAATAAACCACCAATTATTAGCCCCTGCGACCTCCTAAGTATCTCTTAAATCCCATCCTTCTCTCTCCTCGCTGCCTGTCCTACGGTCCTTTAGGCTGTCTTGATTATCCCAGCCGCTGCCTCAGTGGTATTCCAGTTTCCTGTTAAACATCTCTAGGCTGTTCTTGACACTCTCACTAACATGAATATTTGATCAGGTCCCATCACTGCTTCAGACTCTTCAGTCAGCAGCTCCCACTGCTATCACTGCTTATCTGGCTCCAGAGAGGCCCCATCTGGTATGACCTCTCCTTATCTTGCCAGTCACATCGCTCACCACTCTCCACAATGATACTTCCTCCACTCTGGCTCAACTGAGCTAATTTCAGTTCCCAGACCCTACCATGTGATCTTTCACATTTGGAATTTTGCAAATGCTTTTTTTTTATCTCCCAGGAATACATTTTTCTTTATTCTTTTCAAAGCTTATTCCACTTTTGATTTAGTTTAAAGTTAGATATGACTTTTCCCAGAAATGCTCTGGTGATTTATTGCAGCCCACAGATATGACCCCCAGTTGTGGATTATTACTGGTCTGTGTGCTCTCAAAGCACCTCATTTTGCCCATCATAATACATTATTTTAACTATCTCTTGATTCCTCTTTATCACTCACTAGCTGAGCTCTGTGAGTATCAGGACCGTGCCTGTCATGTTAACCACTTCATTCCTATCCTCAAGCTCTTCCAAGCACAATGCTAATAGATGTAGGCACATACCATTGTTTGTTGAATGAATAAATGAGTTAATAAAGGAACTTATGACTAACGAAGCCTTCCCTGACTTGATTTGTGAGGGGTCCATACCATCTGGTACTTATTCAAACCATCACACTTGCCACATTTTTTCCTATAATCATTTATTTCTCTGTTTGTGATTAGCTGTGAGTTCCTATTACAGCACCTAGAACATGGCAAGTACTCAATAAATGTTTGTTGAACTAATTATCATAAAATATGGGGAGAATGATTTGTACTTGGAGAAAGAAAATTTAAAAACACAGCTCCCCTAAATGCTGCTTCTTGAGAGTGTGATAATGTTTCTCTGAAAAATCCCTCGATTCTGTGAGCTGCTTCTCATTTTGTCATGTGTGTCCAATCATGTCTGGTGCCGTAATTTAGTGTGATGTGGGCCATATTGGTAGTAAGAGCTGTAAGATTTGCCATATTAGTTCATCCCACTGCTTCATTAAGCCCAGTGTGCTGCCTCTGGAAGTGGCTGGGCCTGAATTTTGATGTTTGGGAGAACAAAGCCTTGCACATTAGCCCTCCAAGTCCCAGGAGTCAGGTAAAGTGCACTCCTTTCTGGGGTCAGAGAGGCCTCATCTTTGCAGATAATCAGTCTGTGGACTTGCTGAGCAGGTGCCGTGCTCTGATGTTTTGGAATTTCAGCACCCGCTCCCATTGCAGCACAACTTCTGGGATGGTTAGGGTACAGGAGTTTCAAGCCTGAACATTTCTGTAGTCCATCAAGAGAGCACTTGATGGGAAAAAAGATGCATCTGTAATACTTTCAACAATAAAGATAAAAAATAACATAAAAGACTAAAAAGGAGCCCTGGCCAGTTTTTCTCAGTGGTTAGAGTGTCGGTCCATGTACCAAAGGGTCTCAATTTCAATTCCCAGTCAAGGCCACATACCTCAGTTGCAGGTTCATCCCTGGTCCTAGTGAGGTATGTGTGTTTGTGTGTGTGTTTGTGTGTGTGTGTGTGTGTGTGTGTGTGTGTGTGTGTGGACAACCAAGCAATGGTTGCTTCTCTATCCCCTCCTTTCCACTCTCTCTAAAAATCAATAGGGAAAATACCCTTGGGTCAGGATTTAAGGAAAAGAGCCTTGGATTAAAGGCAGAAGAGGGTAGAGTGGAGGTGATAGAGCAAATAATGCCTATTGTTCATATTATCCCATTTAAGCTGGAAAACAACCTTTAGACAAGTATTCCCATTTTACTTGGGCGGCAGCTGAGGCTCAGAGGTGAAGGCTGCATAACTTTTAAGTATAGGGTAGCATTTGCATCTAGATCTCTCTGGCCCCAGAGCCTGTTCACATGCTTAACACTGGACTAAGCTGCTCCCTGCTGGATGGTGTATGTTCCTCCCAGATATCAAATAATGCTGCCCTGCAAGACATCTTCCTGCAGATGCCACGAGTAGCACCTCAGCAAAAGAAGGGGTGATGACACAATATGGTAGAGTTAGAGAGGGAGTTAAAATGCATTTAAAATGCATAGGCAGCCCTAGCTCTTCATCCTCCTTGGCAACATGTGTGGGGTTGTCATGCATGAGGGCTGAGCATGATTGAGAAGGAACCATTTTCTAAGAATGTCAGTTACTCTATGTTTTCCAGGTATCCAAAGTAAAGACTAGGTAAATTTGAATTGTATATAAATCGAAATGCATTTCTAGATCTTAGTTTGGAATAAGCACTCCAATTTCGCGAATGCTCCTACTCTATGAATATTATAATCAGTTCATTTCACCTTCCAGGAGGCATCACCACATCAGAAATGATAATGAAGATGCTGGTGATGAGGGTAGTTGCTAACTGTCAGCAATTACAAAATATCAGGTGATATATTCAAACATTTAAATGTTTTTTTTCAATTAGAACAACCCTTTGAGAGAGCTCCTTTTTGAAATCTCCAGACCACAGATGAGGAGCTGGAAATTGGAGAGGTGAGGCAAGTCAGTGCTGTAACCCCAGAACCTATGCTCTGAATGGCTGTTCTGTCTTACCCATCCATTCAGCAAATGGTACACATGCCATAGGTCCCACCTGGCACGTTCTGAACACACTGACCTGCTGGGCCCTCCCTGAGTCTTCCTCAGCTCTCCTCTCAACATGAAAAATAATCTGTTTCTTATCTACCTGTAACAGCCCACCTGAGCCTCTGAGACCCAGTTCAGACGGCATGTCCATGAAGCTCTCCCTTAGCATTTCTCTTCTCCCATTTGGTTTATGCCTTTTTTCCGCCAAGATTGTCAACATTTTGTGTGTGTGTTTTTTTAATTTAAACCAGACAAAGCTTTTATTTTTTTTCTTCCATCAGTTAGGATTGTACTGATATGCCTTTCTTCCTTGCCAGATTGAGTCTCAAGTAGAGGCTGGATATCAGAGACAGTGACTTGTGCATCATTGTATTCTCTCAAAGTCTGGGGGAGGAAAATTTAGAGTTCCCAGTGGAAAACATGGGGAATGACCCTAATTACCTGACTACTAAAGGCAGCCAGAAAATATAGCGAGAATTTAAGAGATTTTGTGATTGAGAATGCTCCCATTTTTCAGACACCCGAACATTACTCAGCTAAGTTCAAAATAAGTTCAAGGTCACCCATGATGTAAGTGGAAGAATGGGAAGGTAGAAATGAAGAGGAGAGGGGGAGAGAGAGAGAGATGGATGGATGTATTGGAGGTTTGAATGACACCAAGCATGGGATTTTTTTTTGCATTGTATTGCTGTTTTCCATCAGTGGCTGTGGAGTAAAACCTCAGTGAAAGCTCATTTGTTTGGGATCTGGTTCCTGTGGTTAAGTGGTAGCAATATCTGCAGTTTACTTTTATAAAGAATTTCTACATTGTCCTTGTAGACCAACTTCCCTGCAATTGGGAACTGTCATCACTTGGTCTTCTAACCTCCCTGGCTGGTGCCACTGCTTGAGGGAGACCTTGCCATCTGATCCTTAAATCAGAGGTATGAAGAGCCAGGCAAGAGCTTGCATTGGAGGAAGCCCAGCAGATGATGAATAACAGACCTGAATCTTATCATGTATTTCAGAATGATGTACGGACTGTGGAAAACTGCCTTTGACAAATGTGCACGAGAAGGGGGGATTATCTCCAACAATGAAAAATGTTCTTATTGTGTGGTTCTAAAAAGGATCAGGACCCCTATCATTGGAAAAATGATCATCCCCATATCCCTTATTAACAGCGATATAGAAGCATGTGCTAAAGACATTGGGTGTCTTGCAGAAGCTGTGATGGATGGCCATGAGCTGGAATCAGGTGGGACTTATGAAAGGTAACTTGATGCTTGATAGCAGGTGGGTAATGTGCAATGAAGCTAAGGTCCCTTTTATTCCTGGATTCCTGAGGCTCTGTAAGGCTTCTGCTTGCTATCTTAGCCACATGCCCACTAGCTCTGGTCAGGCTGGAGATGTGATTAAATAGTGTAAGGTATATGATATAGGTTTGTAGGGAATAAAACGACTTCTGTGGGGAGAAGAAGACTAGTATGCCAGGCATTTGTAATAATAAAAGCATAATATGCAAATTAACTGAGTGACCAAACAGCAGAATGTCCAGACGATCACACTATGACACTCACTGGTGCCAGACCAGCCAAGGTAGGTACAATGCTATTGCCTGGGGAAGCCCCACAATCAATCACCCCAAAGAGGGCGGTCCAGGCCAGCCAAGTGATCATACTCTACACCTGTTGCCTGCAGAGGGAGGTGACCAGTAGCAGGGGAGAGGAGGGAACCCCGCACAGATGGCAAGCAGTGGCAGTGGTGGGGCAGGGCCAGCTGCTGGCAGCTGGGGAAAGGAAAGCCCTGATAGACCCTGATCGCTGCTAGGCCTAGGGACCCTACCTGAAGGGTCCCAGATTATGAGAGTGTGCAGGCCAGGCTGAGGGACACCTCCCCCCTCACCCCACCCCCGCCTCCCCTATGCATGAATTTCATACACTGGGTCTCTCATTTTAAATAGTTAATCTCATTAGATTTTCACATTTCATATATTCAGGAGAAGAAGACTAGTATGCCAGGCATTTGTAATAATATATTCAGCATCTTAGAGATTCAGTAGCCTGTCTAAAGCTAGAAATTAGCAGAATAAGGATTTCAAACTGTCTGATTTCAAAGTCTGTGCTTTGTCATCCATAGCAACTTTAATAAATAACCTCCAAGTGGGAGTTGAAATAGTAGTAATAAAAACAACTGAACGCATATGTGAAGGAGGATACCTACAGAAGCCTTTAGCACACAGCAGATGGTCAAGAAATGTTAGTCAAATCAAGAATTGTCTTTTTTTTTTCAAGTTAATTTTGTTCAAGGCTGTGTAATGGTTATGAAGTTCTTTGAGTTCCGTTATTTCTTCCCTCTTTCCTTTTTTCTTTTCTTCACTCCATTTTTTTGAGCATTTTCTAAAAGTAGGTAGAGTGCTGGCCACAGAAGATTGTAAACATTGTTCTGGGCTTAAGTAATTTAAGTCTAATATGAAAGATAGACAAATAAGAAGCAATTATAATTTGTTGCAGTAAATTGAAATCCCAGAGCAAAGATAACCAAGCATCCAAGGACTTCCCACAGATTGGGTGATGTAAATAAATATTCTTAGAGTTAAGATTTACTTATTTTTTCACTCAGTGCATGCTTTGTGAAATATCTTCTAGTCTTTTAGACTTTGTCTACCTATTAGATTTAAAACCACAGCTGTGGAAAATAAGTTCTACCCTGTTTTCCAGTGAAAAGGAAGACCAGCGGATTAGAAATCTTGCTTGGCAGTAACTTGCTCTCCTCTCCCTACCTCCCCCCCACCCCCTAGATTAGAAGCTCCTTCAAGTTATGTACATATATTATTCATTTCCTTGTTTCTTTTTCTGCATAGAACCAAGCATATAGTATGTGCTCATTAAGCATTTGTTGGACAATGGCATAGTCTATATTAGTTAGGTAATTCTTTGGCCTTTGGCTTACATTTTCCTAGAATCAGTAATTTATATTCCATTAGTTTTCCGTTAATGTTTAAAAATAATGATTACTGTGGCTTCTCTTCCTGCTCCCAGAGTAATAGATTGCAAATAGATTTTATGTAATTTGTTAATGCCGGTCGGTCGATTTTGATGGCTGCTTCTAGCACTAGGTAGAGGATTCTGAAGTCATATCCTGGCTTTGAGTGAGAATAGCTAACACTCAGGTATATTTTCTTTCAATCTTCCCCCCTCTACACCCGCTGGCCCCTATGCATGATTATGTACACACAAGCATGCAAACACATGCTTCCTACTTTGATCTCACTGTAGACTTAATTCTTGGTAACATTTTTATGAAGCCTTACTTTATCCCTGTGTCATTATACATTTTTATAATGATCCTTTTTTTAATGTCACATGGTCTAATTTCCCTTAGCTTTTACTCACAAAGCCTCTCTGCCAACCCTTCTGCCATTGCTGCTGAGTTTTACTGTCCATTCCCCAATTTCCCAAATGCTGCTGCAGCAGCCAGCAACACATCCTCTTTTCACCCTTGAAATGGTGTGTGTTTCTCTCCTCCATTTGGTGGCAGGGAAGGTCCCAACTGGCTTCCTGCAGCAGGAAGAAGCTGGGACTTCAGGGTGGGCTTGAGGGTCACCCCAGGGACTGCCCATCCAGGAAAGCATTAGCATTAAGATTCGCCAGCAGGTGCCTCTGAGCTCCAGTGCTTTTTTTGCCATTCAAACCTTCTAACCTCAGCTGATCAGCTTTAATATGTTGTCCCGGTGCCTTGATTTTTTGGTTCATCTGTTTTAATGTGATGAAATGTAAAAACGAATCTCCGTGTTGTCCCCTCACAATGACCACAGGGGGTTTCAGCTGATAACCTCTCCCTCGCCTGTTAAGGATTCGAATTTTAAACAGCCCCAAATACATTTTCTGGTATCTGCCATCAAGTGATTAGTGCAACTATTTAGTTCTGGTCGTCTTTCCTATTCTTGGAGATTTATTTTCTCTTCTTAGAATTCTTCTGCCGCCCTCTCTGTCTGGGAGACTGGAGATGCCATTTAAACCTTGCTTATTAGGATTCCATTATTTGTCTCTCCTATACAGTCAGCTAAATCAAAAAGTCAGACGGTGTTTTTAAATTGCAAATTTAAATGACAATTTATAGACCAGGTCTACTGGAAATTTTCTGTCCTTGGCATCCATCATTGCCTGTGTGTGTGTAGTTTTATGCTCTCTCTCTTTCTCTTTCGTTTTATCTTCTTGAGAGCACAGCTCATATATCCATCAGAAGGATCAGAACTGCTTGCAATCAAACAAAAACTGCAATAGAGATCTTGAAAGGAAATGAAGACAAACACCTTACCCCAGACCTTACTTGAATATTAGTTCTCTTCCTCCATCTTCCCCTCCCCTGCCTCTTAAAAAAGAAACTTACATTAGTCAGTTGTTTTTAAGGTATTGAAATCCATGATTTAGATTCAGAACAAGTAAACATTCACTGAGTGCCTGAAACTATGGTAGATACTTTTTTCTCAGTTCATGTAATGATAAAGCGATGATAATGACACTTATTATTATGATAGCTAATATTTATTGAGCACTTACCATGTACTGTTCTATGTGTTTTATTTGTCATAATGTATTTTAGATAATAATATGTGGATTTCTTAAAAAAGGGAACTGAAATTCATGGGAGGCAACTAGCTCAAGGCCCAAAGCTGAGTGCGGGAGCTCTAGCTTCCGACTTTGGCTCTATTTGCCACAGTAGCTTCTGTCCTCAAGAAGAAGACTTGGGATTTTTTTAGTATCCTTATTTTTTAAGAATGATAGGTTGAAAAGTCATCTCCCTATGCCTTGCTCAGTTTTAATTTTTAGCAGATTGGTATAGAAGATGTGGCTTAACACACTGAAAGCACCTTCTTTTCTTAGTCCATTTACTCTAAGATCAGATTAGATTGGCAAAGCATTAAGATCTTCCATTTCAAAGCTGAAGGATTACCTATCTCAATGGGTAAAATCATCTCTAAAATCCACCTGAAGCTGGCTGCAGGGGTTGGTACATTTCAGAAAATGCATGTGATACCCAGCAACATAAATGATGAAAATGAATGGAGGGAAATTTGCATCTGAGGGCCCATGTTTTATATGGTCCCACTGCATCCATTATGTCAGACTTTTGCATTTATAACAGGAGGCTGAAGGTCTTTCTTTCAGACTTTGCTCACCAGGCTCCAATGTTAGCAGTGGCAGGAGAGGCAAGGGCTGGTGGGATTCCAACTGGACATAGGGATGAGGGCATGAGGAGATGAAAAGGCTTCCTCCTGCCTACAAGGAAAAACAAATGTGGAGGGAGCCAGAGGAAGCCATCAGATAACAATGCAGATTTGGCCCAGAATGAAAGAGAAGGAAGGATGAAAGAATGGGTGGGAGCATGTTAAGCAAGGCCTTTATGGAGTTTTTGAGCCATAATTGATCATCAGAAGAACCCTGTGTCTCCTAGGAATGGACCTGCCTGAGTAACCCTCCCCTGGGACCAGCCTGTGGGATGAGTGGTCTTGGTGCAGAGGTGGTTTTCTGAGGGCAGTATTAGGGGCATTTGCTCAGTTTGTTATTCTGCAGTCAGAAATCTAAAAGATGCATTTCACATTGCACCAAACGGATGCTCAAGATATCCAAATGTACAGGGTGCTCAGAGATGTCCTCTCTAATGGTTCCAGCTTGCCACCGTTTGTTGCAGACTCACAATTTAGATTCTTCTCCTTATGCCACCCCATGTCCCTCAGGCAAAGGTGGGCCAATGTAGTTTAAAGGCGATGCTAATTAAAGTCAGGGTCCCAGATTCTCTGGCCAGTTAGTCCAGCAATCCACAGAATATTTTGTCCTTAACAGCTTGCAAAGTCTAATAAAAGGGGACCAAAAGCAATGATTGGGTTGATAGTCCTAGAAGGAAGCCCTCTTAGTAGTTAGTGTTCTTCCCACACAACAGGGGAATGCCCACCCCATTGAACCCCCTCACCAATGCCAGGAAGGTTGAGAAGTCACATTTTTTAAGCATCTTTCTGATGGCAGTGTGCATGGGGCCTTATTTAATTCAACTCTGTGAACCTCACAGCAACCCGTCTGATCTTAACAGTATAGTCTAGTGATTGTGTTACTGTCTTCAGAATTACAAATTGATCTGTCACAGCTCTGCATTTTAGTAATTAATCCATGTGACCTTGGGCAACTTCTAAATTCTCTCAGCCTTAATTTCCTTACATGTAAAACAGGAGTGATGGGACCCATCTCTTGGGAAGCTAATTTAGACCAAATGAAAGTATACAGGTGTTTGATGTATCTGTGGTGACATGCTAGTTTTCTGCTCTTGTTGGGAAAACCAAAGCGTGGGTGCCCTGGCTGAGTCTTGGGACCCCATGCATGTGCCCATCCCAGCCTGGCTCTGATCCAGGAGTAGTGGTAGGCAGATAGCAACTGCACCATTCCTGCCATCTTGGAGGCTACCACTTAGCAGTCCAGTGTTACTTGCTGGTCTTTAAGTATGCTGTGCTGCTTGGAGATCCAGGCTCAGCCTTCACATCAGCCTTCCTGCAGTCATTTGTTGCTTGGGACAGAACCACTCATAAAAGAAGCAGTCTGGAAAGCTGGGCATCTGAGGACCTGCAGCCTGGCCTTGAGCAGCCAGACACTTAGGGACCCCCTCTCATCTCTCCAGAGCTATCTTTCTTTGCTCTTTCAGGACCTGCTTCTTGCTTATCCCTCTCTGCAGCCAATACCACCTTGGTTACTGTGGTCATGGCTAGCTTTACTGGCTTCTCCATGCAAAATCCCAACTAACTCTGAGTTGACAGGGTCCCAGTTCTAGATTTTGGACAAAGAAAATTTGCGAAGCTCAGCACAGCTCTGACAGTGGTCATTCTATAATTGGGGACATAGAATGTGACTAGGTATTACAGCCCACCCTGTGATCATGGACAGGGATCAGTATACAAATAGTGAGGCAAGACTGAACAGACACAATTCCCAAAGAGATTTAGCTTAGATGTCACTTCCTCTGTGAAGGCTTCCTGGACCCAGCTTTCTTAGGCCCTCCCCTGCACCACTCACATCTGGGCACCAACTTCTGTTACAGTAGCTCTCACAATGTGCTGTACTTTCCCCAGCCCCATGTCCATCTTTTACCAGATGGTGCCTCCTGAGGGCAGGAACTGGATCCACTTTCTCTTTCCAAGCCTTGGATGTAGGCCGCTTCCTGCCACGCAGTGGGAACTTATCAACATTACGAATTGAGTATCACTGGGGAAACAGAATAAGTACTCCCAGTGACAATGGTAAACAGTTGTTTTGCTAGAAACCAGTTGTCACACACACCCGCCCCCCACCAAGGTCTAGTGAACATCAGTGAGGACGGAAGAGCCTCACGGCCACTTGTCATGTACCGTCATGGTCTGTGCCTTTGATCCCAAACTCCTTTAGGTTTTGCATCTTAAAGACCCTTTTGCAGCTACTCACTTATGAGCCATCGGCGCCTCGTGCATTAATGCCAATTAGCCTGGGAAAGAGGAAAACTTTGGAGACTTAATGAGCTGAGTTGGCACCTGTTCACTCAGCACTTCAGCCTGAGTCTCTTGAGATGCTTAAGCAAACTGGAAAGGGGCGGGTTTAACCTTTCCAGGGAAAGGCTTACAAAGGCATTTTTGCTGTAGCTTTTTCCAGCTTTCAGTTTATGTTGGGTGAGTGGCTTAAATATTTTGGTGTGAATGTCTTCAGAGCCTGGGCCCACACCATACTTGCACCTTCCCCTTCCCCTCCCCCCACTTGGTTCAGTGCCAGTGCTCTCAGGCTAAGGTCCTGTGTTAGTCCTGGAGACAGCACAGGTGTGACATTCCAAGTGGCCTTTCCATTGAAGAGCAGTGTGATAGGGCCTAGTATGGTGCTCAATGGATGTTGGTGGAGGAACTGTCACCCAACACACTCTAGTGTCACTGCTGTGAGTATCTACTCTCTCAGGACACTGCTGGGACCATGCAGTATGACCAGCACCTCCATCATGGTTTGTGCCCAGAAAATAGTTGCTGAATGAATGAAGTAACACATGATGAATAGTAATTAAAAGCAGCTGAGGGACCTGGATTTGAATTTGGCTTCTGCTGCTTCTGAATGTGGGCAGTTTATGTTTCTCTCAGATGCTGGTCCTGCATCCTTGACTGAGGAAGCCTCTCATGGTTTGGGACTCACCTGTAAACACTTCTTGGTACGAGTAAGTAGTCATCAAAGTGTCTGATACATAGTAAGTGAGGCATAGTAAGTGTCTGGTACATAGTAAGTACTCATCAAACAGTAGATGTGCTTACTTTTATATTTTTAAAATACATTTTTATTGATTTCAGAGAGGAAGGGAGAGGGAGCAAAAGATAGAAACATCAATGATGAGAGAGAATCATTGATTAGCTGCCTCCTGCACACCCCACACAGGGAATCAAGCAGGCAACCCAGGCATGTACCCTGAGGGGAATCGAATGTGACCTCCTAGTTCATAGGTCAACACTCAACCACTGAGCCATGCTAGCTGGGCAATAACTTTTATCTTTAATGGAATAACTTTAAACAAATTGCTTGACACCTATGTCTCAGTTTTCTCATTTATGACATGAGAATGCTCTGCCTGCCGTACTGGGTTCTGATGAGGACTGATGCAATATGGTATACAGACCAACGTGGCTGGCTGAGCTCCGTGCTCAGTGACTGTGGGGTGATGCCATCATCATTAAGGAGGTCCAGAGGGCACAGACAGTAGCCACCATCTCTCGGACAGTGGGCAGAAGGATGCAGGAAGCTTGGAGAGGGTGTTGTCTGCAGCTCTGGTGTGATTGGCACATTCATGGGCAGACACACGGTTCTCTGGCCTTGCCTTCGCCTTTCACCCAAAAGAACTCAAGCTTTTCAAAGGCATCTAAGGCCATATTATTGGATGTGCACATAGCAAGCCGTTCTCCTGGAGACTGACTCTCCTAATTCTCAAGACCAAATACTAATCCTGTGTTACCCAAAACCTCTTGATCCTTTGATCTTGTCTCAGGCCCACAAAATTGTTGTCTGCTCCTACTTGCCATATATGATTTAAAGGGGAACTGGGCAGCACACACAGTCCACCTTTAACCTTTCTCTCCCCAAACAGCCAGGCTCTTTCTAATAGGAAATTATTCTGGTACTCCCATTCCTGGAAAATATCCCTGGAAAGAGAAGAGCTAACCAAACAAGTTGCTGTGGCAGAGGCAAGGGGGATCTCAGTTGAGAGGTGAAGGGGATTTTCTAAAAGGGAGAGCAGGTGAGTCTGGATATGTTATATTATCCAGTGAAAGAAAACCCAACATGTGGTTTGAGGCAAGCAAAAGCACACCTGACCTTCTTGACAAAGCACCACCATGTATGCCATCCTGCATGACCCTCGAGTCAGCTCTTTGGGTGGATAAGGATGCACATGGCTCCAGGTTGCTCCCACAGAACATGTGCAGGTTGTGCGTGGCTTGCTTGTGGACCCGTGATGGGCAATGGCATATCAGAGATTCTTCTTCCCAGTTTCTTCTGTCAGCAAGAGCAAGGACTCATAAGTAAGATAGGCCTGGTATGGCGCTCACTCACCTGTTTGCTCTTTGATTCATTCTTCACTGTGCATGGCAGGGTGTTCTATGAGTCCCAGAAAGTGAATACTCACCATCTCCACTTCTCTGAGCTTGTCTGACAAATAGCTTCCCACCTGGGCTGCGCCAGTGGAAGGAGCCCGTGCGAGAGTGGAGGATGGGGCAAGGGCAGAAGTCAGGGCATTGTTGCCCCTCACTCTGCTCTAGTTGAGGTTCTGGCAGTCACTGTGTCTGCTCTGTGGATGTAGGTCCTGCCAGAGGCCCCCCTTTCTGGGCTGCCGCTATCCAGGCCAGCCGCCATCCAGGCCAGCCCTGCCAGAGTTAGCCACTGCTCCATGGTGGTCCCTCCTCCTGCATCTGGTCACCTATCCTTGTTTTCTTGGCCTAATCGAGGGGCTGATTGCAACAGCTTCCTGCTCTCACTAATCCCTAGGTCACTTCTTTTTTTCCTGGCTTTTCAGCTTTTCCAACGCCATTGGAAGGGCTCCCCACATTAAATTCCTGCTTAGCATAGCTGGCAAGGACTTGGTCTGTCTGACTGGCGCTTGACTGATCCTTTTGTTTGAAACCTGGCTCCACAATGTACAAGAAATATAACTTGGGATGAGCTACTTACCCTCAGGAGCCTCTTTGTTCACCCATACAACTGGGATTTTAGAGTTAGAGATAATAAGGTACAGGATTGAACAGAGAGGGCTTTGCATGTGTAGGTATTGACTGAGTGCCAAGTCTTAGTTTTATATGACAAGTCATTTAGGAAGAGAGTAAAGACTTCTCAAGGAAGGAACGTGTTTTTTTTAGTTCTTAACTCCTAGCAGGATGCCACATACTTAATACAGTAAATAAACTTAATAAAACTGTTGAGTGTCCCACCATCATTCCAAGATTCCTAAGAGTTTACTGGGTTTTCCAGAGAAATTCTATCAATAGTTTCACACCGGAAGTCCATTTTAGATGTTAATTTGCCACACAGTTAATGAATAGAAAATACTGGGGGACCTTTGGAAGGTACTTGATACAGTAACTGCATCCGTCTTCTTTTTCTTTTCCTTTTTTTTTTTTTGGGGGGGGGGGGGGGGTGGGGGGGTAGGGTGGGGAAGGAGGGAAGAGGTTACTGTTTCTTCTCCTTCCTCAAAGTAGTTGCTCAGCAGCTCAGTCAATTAACAGTCCCTGGTGGCCATTGGTGGGCCCTGGCACACATAGACTGTCTTGCATCAGAACTGTTGGGGAGTGGCTGGCTGCTCCTTGCTTTGGGGAGTGAGGAGGGAGGATTGCAAGGTTTTACAGTCTCACTTGCTAAACGTGTAAAAACTCTGGTGTGCTTGTCGACCTTGAGGAAATCCCTACTTGTAAATATTTATGGATTAGGAATCAAATATTAAATATTTACCTCAGCTTCTTGGAATTACAAATGACTTAATAAATCCATTGGGGAATTGAAATGGCTTTGGTTTAGCACCAACTCATATATTTGTTTCCTGAACCCCAATCTACTTTTTTAAAGACCAGCAGCATGCGAGAGTGTGGAGTGCCTGTGGAGGAGAGGGAGAGCTCGACTTTTAAGTTGGGGCTTGTTTTGTTCTTCTATTTTCCCTTTATGCATTAGCTGGCATGTGTTTGGAGTGGACATTCAGGTTGGACTGTGGGGGGGAGAGAGGAAACCCAGCACTTCAGTGTTGTAGCACTCCATTGCACTATATAGCACAACCACTCACACATTAGTCCCAAAATACAGTATAGGTGTCAGGCCCTTCTCCAGCTCCAATGAATGGGCATCGTCATAGGCTGGGCATGGGCACCTGTATGTGTCAGAATCTTGAAATGAGAACCACAGGCAGCATATCTACCGAGGCTGCCAGGAGAAAATCATGACGTCGCAGAGAACAAAGGCTTCTGGGTAAGATGTGTCCAGGTTTGAATCTCACCTCTGCTAATGAACAGCTGCGTACCCTGGAGAAAACTCTTCTCTCTACTTTGGCTTCCTTATCTTCGTATCAGAGGTGCAAGTCCTCTCTGTATTCGTTTCCTGAGACTGCTCTAACAAATACTACCAACTTGGTAGCTTAAAAAACAAAACAAATTTACTCTCTTATCTGAAGGCTGGAGTCCAAAATGAGGGTGTCCTCAGCATTGTGCTCTCCGTGGAAGCTCTAAAGGAGAATCGGTTCCTTGCCTCTTTTAGCTGCTCATGGCTATTGACATTCCATGGCTAACGGCCGCATCTCTTGCTATCAGCTATTGGCAAATTTATTAATTCATTTGTAATTCCAAGAAGCTGAGGTAAATATTTAATATTTGATTCCTAATCCATAAATATTCTGATGAAGGACAGTCTATGTGTGTCTTTTATAAGGACACTTGCCATTGAATTTAGGACCTACTCAAATAATCCAGGGTGAACTCCTCATTTCAAGATTATTTATTACAAAGACCGTTTTTCCAGATAAGATCACATTCACTGGATGCATGGATTAGGACATGATAACATCTTTTGGGGGTTCACATTCAGCCCATTATATTATCTAAAGAGCTGTCACTGAAAACAGTTCTGATTGACCAGTGCCCATGTCATAAATTTCCTTCAAATAAGTCTACTTTGTGGAGATGTTTTGGGTGATTAAAATTATATAGGCATGATCCTGTGTGACTAGGATATGGTAACCATTCATTAAACAGTAACTTACTTTTAGTAACCTTTACAAGGTTTTATTTAACATATTACTCATCATATATTCATTAATTCACTATCCATTTAAACAACAGTTTCTTGAATACCTATCTGCCATGGCCAGGCACAATTTAGGCTCTGAGGATATAAAAGATAAAACAGTTTCTTTTTGAGACACAAGCTGTTTGTGAGGATAGACAGTGAGACATCTATAGTCCACTCCTCCTCAATAAAGGTTTTTACCAGGCTCTGGAACAATAAATACCAGGGAGATTGGAACAGTCTTCCTGGAAGAAGTGGCATTCAAGCTAGATCATGAACATTGATCAGAAGTTTATTGAGGAAAAGGAAGCCATGTATGGGCTACCTGAAGTGCTCCACATATGAGGCATAAGTAATCATGGTGTTTGGAGGAATAGAGCGACATTTTAGTATGCTGAAGCATGGGGCTTTTGTCGGGGAGTGGCTGGAATGAGATACCAATAGGAAATAAAAGCCAGATTTCATTGGGTACTCACAAAGGGAAAAATGATTAACCCCATTTTACTAGGGAGGAAAGCGAAATTAACTTTCCGAGCATCACATACCTGGTCAGCCTGAGACTTTGTACTCAGTTTTTTGCACTTTCTGATAGCAAGAGACCAGATCCCTCAACACCTTTCTCCCATTTTCTACAGCTGGTTCTTTGCTTAATTTCTGGTCCTTCAAGGGCCCTTTGATTTCAGCCCTTTGATGCCTTGTGCCTGACACCCACCCTTGGCCTACCTTGTGCCTATTGCTCAAAAGGTTTTGAGCAAATCTTTGTTAGATGAGTTTTACTGCAGCAGAAATTCTGGCATCAAGCAGGAGAGCTGGATAAGATTCTTTGTGAAGTCTTCCCTGCTCTCAAGCTCCTAGATTCGGTTTGCTTACATGGGAAGGTGAGATTGCCTTTTGGGATCAAAATCCACGGATACCACCTGGGACCTATTGCCCCTTATTTCCCGGGGGCATGGTGTATTTCCACATAGAACCTGCTCTCCATCTGTCGCATGCTTTTTTATTTGGTTTACATGTGTAGATAGATCTATTTATGTTTGCCGTCCACAGGAGGTGCTGCTTTTCAATAATTCATAGAAATGCCACGCAAAATTAATCTAGGACAAGACGTGAACTTGACTAAAGCCAAAGCCCTTCCTTGCGAATGTCTTAGTTACTGTCAGCATCTCTTCAGTGTTTCTTAAGTTCAAAATTCTCTTTTAAGAAGAGCCAGATTGAGGAAATCATTAATCTGACAGTTGTGTAGATATAATTAAAGATATATGAATTTAAAAATACCTGCTATCTCAATTTACTTCCTAAAAGAGTTAGGGCAGGGGGGGAATTCTGTTTAAAATGTCAGATACAGACAGATTAGGCTGGGTAGTCAAAGCACTGTGTGTCTGTCACTCACGAAAACTGACAATTAGGTCCATAAATAGATTTTACAGGCTTCCTCACAAGAGCGCACACCCTGCATGGCTCAGCCGCATGAAGATGAGGAGTGCAGAAGGCAGCCGCTGACTCATGGGAAGGAAGCAGGGAGGAGGTGGTGAATGAGACATTGGGAGCAAAATCACTACACCTGGAGGCTCGGTGTGGGGCTCAGAGATGGGGGGGAGCCCACTGATGTTGGAGAAGAGCATGGCATCTCATCCTGGCTCAGGCATACAGTCTCCTTATCTCCAGGGTGTGGGTCTGTTTCCCCATCTGCAAAATGAGGTCAGTAACAATGGTCTAGAAGACTATTCCTAATTCTAAGGGTTGTCTGGAGGTTCAACTGAGATTAGAGTCAGACTCCTTGGAAACTGACAGACCATGCACGTGTAAGTCATTGGCT
Organism: Lasiurus cinereus; assembly: GCA_011751065.1. Taxonomy (NCBI): domain Eukaryota; kingdom Metazoa; phylum Chordata; class Mammalia; order Chiroptera; family Vespertilionidae; genus Lasiurus; species Lasiurus cinereus. Next base: position 23,582,409 of record JAAGEH010000030.1, on the reverse strand, counting down.
TTTTTAAAAAAATATATTTTATTGTTTTTTTACAGAGAAGAAGGGAAAGGGATAGAGAGTTAGAAACATCAATGAGAGACATCGATCACCTGCCTCTTGCACGCCTCCTACTGGGGATGTGCCCGCAACCAAGGTACATGCTCTTGACCGGAATCGAACCTGGGACCTTTCAGTCCACAGACTGATGCTCTATCCACTGAGCCAAACCGGTTTCGGCAGTCATTGGCTTTTTATTACTAAGATTACTGTTGTTGATACTGACAGCAGAGATGTTGATACATACACGAGGAAGAGAGAGGGTAGGTGATCAGAACACACGTTAAGACCAAGACTTCAGCAGATCAGAGAGATGTGCCAGAGAATAAAACTGGACTTTCCCTCACTTTTGACAGCAGGAAATTCAGCCACAGGATTGAATGAGTGAGAGAGAGTCTGGGAAGTTGGGGTCTGGAGATGAGGAGAGCTGCTCTCAATGTCTAGTCGTTCTCAACCTTTCTAATGCCGTGACCCTTTAATACAGTTCCTTATGTTGTGGTGACCCCCAACCATAAAATTATTTTCGTTGCTACTTCATAAGTGTAATTTTGCTACTGTTAATGAATCATAATGTAAATATCTGTGTTTTCCGATGGTGTTAAGCTCTACAGCAGTGGTTGAGAACCATAGGTTGAGAACTGCTAGCAGGGTCGCCTAAGACCATTGGAAAACACAGATATTTACATTATGATTCATAATAGTAGCAAAATTACAGTTATGAAGTAACAATGAAAATAATTTTATTGGGGTCACCACAACATGAGGCACTGTATTAAAGGGTCGCCGCATTAGAAAGATTGAGAACCACTGCTCTAGAGGTTCAACCTTGTTCAAGGCCCATGGCATCTCTGACACTCAGTTTCTATCTGCACAGAATAGGGCAAATGATTCTATAATTAACCCTCCCCACAGAACTGTTATAAAATCAAGTAAAATCACAGAGAGGCATTGGAAATTATAATGAATGCCAATATGAAATTCATGATTAAAAATATGATCATGATCAGATTGGAAAAGGATCAGAGGCAAGTCAGGTATCCTCTAGTCCAGCAGTTCTCAACCTGTGGGTCATGACCCCTTTGGGAGTCAAACGACCCTTTCAAAGGGGTTGCCTAAGACTATTGGAAAACACCTATTTCCCATGGTCTTATGAACCAACATACCGCTCCTCGTAGCAAAATGTAGCAATGTAGTTTACTGTTGTCATATGAAGACCGTTACCCATGCTACACCATGATTCAAGACAAAATTTCATTTATTTGTAATTAGAAATAAATACTTCACAATATACAATTACATATTGTTTTTGTGATTAATCACTATGCTTTAATTATGTTCAATTTGTAACAATGAAAATACATCCTGCATATCAGATATTTACATTACAATTCATAACAGTGGCAAAATTACAGTTATGAAGTAGCAATGAAAATAATTTTATGGTTGAGGGTAACCACAACATGAGGAATTCTATTAAAGGGTCACAGCACTAGGAAGGTTGAGAACCACTGCTCTAGTCTGTCACTCATTTGTTCATTGACTTCATTCAATAATCATATATTTATTTATGTTTCCTGTTATTATTTGTGTCCTACTGATAGAAGTCCTACAAAGGCAAGAATTTTTTTGTGGGGGGGAGGGGGGAAAGAGGGTTGTTCATTGAAGTGCCTCAAGTGCATAGGAGAGTCCTGAGACCCTAGTCAGCGAACTATAGATATTTAGTGATTTAAATCTGTTGTATGTTAGGCGTTCTGATGAGAGCAGGTGCTGGAGTGCAGAAAGGAAGAGGAGACTATTTTCCTTTAGAGTTTATAGTTTGGTATTCCCCCAAGTAAGTCCTTCATGATGAAGGATCACTCAGGGTGCCCCTATTCCTGTTATCCACAACTCGCCCCTTGTGTAGGGCCAATAGTATAGGATTGGAGTCTCTAACCCAGACTCTACCATCCAACAGCTGTGATCCAGAGTAATTCACTTAATCACTTGTACCCCCATTTTCTCCTTTTGAAAACATTGTGAAGATTTAATGCTATAGCAAGTATAATGAAAATTATTGTCACAAAAGATGGCACTCTGTGGATGACAGGTCCATCCACGACTGTTCCTTCGCTTTTCTCTCCAACCTGGAAATAAATGCTGCTTCTTCATGTACTTCACTTTTAACAATGATTTTTCTTAGCCCCTCCTTAGCACTTAAGTGGTCTAGCACCTTGTCACTACTACTCCTATCACTGCTTCTGCCTTTACTGCCCCCACTGCCCCCACCATGGCCATCCTTGCTCTTTCTCCCTTTACTCCATGACTGCTATTACCAGTTTACCACCACCTATGCCATTGCTACCTACCACCACTACTGTCTGTGCCCAGCTATTGTTAATGACCACTTACTTTCTAGGTTTTGCCCAAAGCATTTTATATCCATCACTTCACTGAATCTTCCCAACAGCTCAGTGACAAAAGTGGTGTTTTCTTATTCTACAGTTAATGTTAGTTAAGACTTCAAAGGGTTCACTAATTTCCCAGGTCACACTGTGCTTAAGAGATGGGTGCCAGTGAGGGAAACTGCTAATCCATGAGCTTCTTCAGGGAAAAGAAGGCCTCCTAGCACCTGACACATGTCTCGCACATGTGTGATACTCATGAAATACTGTCTGGCTGGTCATACTATGCTCAAGCCTACTGTGTTCTGGGATACCTGGAAGTGGGCCTGCCCTGGTACTCTTAGAGCATAGGAACCATATTCCCAGGACTGGAGAGCAATTCCCAGGGACCTTCTCTCCCAGACTCTGGCTGGGAGCCGGGGTTATGAGGATGGTGTGCTCCTGCATATTGTACCCAAAGTAGGAGGCTCTGAGGTGCTCTTAATCACATTTCATATGATGGTTCAGGACCTTACAGAGAAGAAGCTGGGCCCCAGTGGTCAGACTGGATGCAAATGAGTCCCTTAGAGATGCAAATGATTTCCTACAAAGAGCTCTGGGTAATTGCTGAAAGGATGTGTGACTAAAACCACTGACTACTAAAGAAAAGGAGGAAATATTCCTTTGGGGACTTGCCAGCTAATTAGCAATGCCAGCCCTGTGTGGTGACCTGCCTGCCAATGGGGGCAGACTTGTGGGCTTAGTGCAAAATCTTTATCCAGCTCTGGTGAAAAGCATCCAAGGCCAGAGCACAGGCCCTGGGCCCTGAGGTTCCCTATCACATGACACCCAACATTACTAAGAGCTTTCTAAGAGAAACAAAATGTGTCTTGGACTGTTTTGCCTAATGATTGTACCTGATGTGATTCTAGTCTGACAGCCTGGTTCAAATGTGTCTCCTGCCACAGAAAGCTGTGTGACCTTGAGGAAGTAATTTAATCTTTCTGAGCCTTGGTTTGCTCATTGTGCCATGGGAATAGCACTGCTCAGGGACAGGAGTCGTTGGATATGAATAGTTAGAAGCTGCCTAACATATTGAGTAGTTTCTTAGTCGTGTCCAGTGAATCCTTTCTGCTCTCTCTGACATGCATCCCTAGATTACATCTGTTTTGATGGTCATTTTCTCTGTTGACTGGCAGGAAACCACTCCCTACCTTCTTCCAAATTTTCCTCTCTCCCTCCCCAACCAGTAACTTCCTTAAAGAGAATGGCTGCACCTCTTTTACTTCCATTTGCCCAGTATAGGTACTGGTTAGATGAATGATGGATAATGAGTAAATGTGTGACTACTGATGGCCTTGTCGTTTCATGCATAAGAGCCACAGTAACATTTTTATAACACACTTTCCAGTGGAAGTCCACTGATGTGGACTGAGAGGTGATGGGGGAGATGTATAGTGAGCATCAGAAAACCGAGAGCACTGATCACATCAAACCTGCTTTTTGAGCTCAGATGATCCCCTTCTCTGTGCCTTAGTCTCCTTGTCTGTACCATGGTGGAGGGTTTCCTGGGTCATGAGGTTTCTGGACTATGAGATTTATGTCATTTCATTGACTCTTAACAGTCAGTCTAATTCTTAATGGTTAAGGTCCCAACTTGTAAATTCAAGCTGATTTAAACTTGAAATGTGGCTCCACATTTCATTGCTTGGGTAGAACAGATTATTGGAGATGAGTAGTAGCTTAAGCTGTGCAAATTGAGCTTCAGTTTCATTGTTAAATAGAGGTGCCAAAAAATTCCCCTCCTCAGGGTTATTGTGAAGATTACACTAGATCATGTATTTGATAGGCCAACTGCACTTAGTATTCACACCCAGGTAGCGGTGGTTTCACCCTAATATATAAAAACTGAGGGGCTGTCACAACTGAAAAACCAGATGGACTACTGAACAGCAGGCTGTGTGGGGTGACAATGAATAATGAGTAAATGTGTGACTACTCAGGCCTAAACTGGCAGTTGGATATCCCCCCAACGGGTCCCGGATGGGGGGGAGGGGTGCAGGCTGGGCTGAGGGGACTACCCTTCCCTCCTGTGCATGAATTTTGTGCACTGGGCCTCTAGTCTAATTATAATATCACTAGTGGCCCAGTGCACAAAATTCACGCATTTGGAAGGGTTCCTCAGACTGGCCTGTGCCCTCTTGCACCCTCAGGAAATGTCCGAGGAGGCAGGAGAAGCTCCCACCACCACTGCTGTGCTCACCAGCAGTGATCCCAGCTTCTGGATGAGTGGTGCTCCCCTTATAGGAGTGCACTGACCACCAGGGAGCAGCTTCTGCACTGAGCATCTGCCCCCTGGTGGTCAGTGAGTGTCACAGCGACTGGTTGTTCCACCATTTGGGCTATTTGCATATTAGCCTTTTATTATATAGGACTAGAGGCCAGTGCATGAAATTCATACACAGGGTGGTGTACCTCAACCCAGCCTGCACCCTCTGCAATCTGGGACCCCTCAAGGGATGTCCGACTGCCCTCTCCTGCTGGCCTGATTGCCCCCAACTTCCCTCTCCTGAAGTCCTGGCCACCCCCTCACTGCCCTCTTCTACTAGCCTGGTCACCCCTAACTGCCTTCTCCTAGTGGCCTGATCTCACCCACAACTGCCCTCCCTTGCCAGCCTGATGGCCCCCAACTGCCCTCCCCTGTCAGCCTAGTCACCCCCAACTGCCCTCCACTGCTGGCCTAGTCTATCCCAAGTGTTCTCCCCTGCAGGCCTGGTCACCCCAAGCTGCCCTCCCCTGCTGGCCTGGTCACCCCCAACTTTCCTCCCCTGCTGGCCATCTTGTGATAGCCATCTTATAGCAACTGAGGGTGACCATCTTGTCATGATGTTGCACAAGGGCGTCATGTGAGGGCATGATGGCACCTAGACTTTTATTATATAGGATGGGAACTCTGTGGCTTACCTACCCTAACGTATGACCACCTTGAAGGAAGTCAGGGACTATGTCATCCTCCTCCTGTCTCTAGGCACTGAGGGTAGGACCTAGTGAGGTTGTGTTGTTGGCATCTTGTGGGTAGAGGGATGAAGCCTTTGAATGACTGGATCTCCTCTGGGGAGCAGGTCAGTAGGGCTACTCTGGCCAGACTCTCTGTGCACTGGGATCATTGAAACTTTGATTGCAGAGGGTTTCCAGTCTCTAAGGATGCTGGACAATCAGGGCTACACTTTCAGGTTTGCAAACTGGTTCCTTTGTTTTTTTTTTTAATCACCTTGCTCCTTTCTTCCTCAGTATATTAGCAAACAAGAAATGGAGGGCAATATTTACAAAAAATCTGGGGAACAGTAGAGTCCCTGTAAGACAGTGTATGATGCCCTGGCCATTTTTAATCAGTCAGTTCCCACTGCAGGATCCAGAAGCCCAGAGATTCTGGGCAGCAGTCAACAGAGGGGATAGTTTCTCTTAACACTGGTTAATATTCTTTTCATTACTTCTTGTGCACTAGGCGCTATTTTTATTGTGACCCAAGTGAATGAAAAATCATGCTGCCTTCACAGGTGTGTCCTTTACTCCATGTGTTTTGCAGTTTTTCTTTCTTTCTTTTTTTAATCTCTGATAATTTTATTAGGATTTCAAAATGTAATGGTGCTAGTTTTCAAAGTATTACAATTGCTCCTCTTTTTTCCCCCATAGCTCCCATCCACCTGGTTCCCACCCCACTCTCTGCCCTACCTCCCCACATTATCCTCATCCATAGGTGTAGAATTTTTGTCCAGTCTCTTCCCACACCCCACACCCCTTTCCCCATGAGAATTGTCAGTCTACTCCCTTTCTATGCCCCTAATTCTATTATATTCACCAGTTTATTCTGTTCATCAGATTTTTAATTCACTTGTTGATAGATATGTATTTGTTGCTCATAATTTTTATCTTTATCTTTTTCTTCTTCTTCTTCTTAAAGAGTACCTTTCAGCATTTCATATACTACTGGTTTGGTGTTATGAACTCCTTTAGTTTTTTATTATCTGTGAAGCTCTTTATCTGCCCTTCAATTCTGAATGATAGCTTTGCTGGGTAGAGTAATCTTTGTTGTAGGTTCTTGCTATTCATCACTTTAAATATTTCTTGCCAATCCCATCTGGCCTGCATAGTTTCTGTTGAGAAATCAGTTGGCAATCATATGGGTTCTCCCTTGTGGGTAATTAACTGATTTTCTCTTGCTGCTTTTAATATTCTCTCTTTGTCTTTTGCTCTTGGCATTTTCATTATGATGTGACTTGTGGTCCTCTTTGTATTCTTTTTGTTTCGGGTTCTGGGTGCTTCCTGGACTTGTAGGTCTATTTCTTTCACTAGGTAGGGGAAGTTTTCTGTCATTATTTCTTCAAATAGGTTTTCAAGATCTTGCTCTCTTTCTTCTTCTGGCACCCCCATAATTCTGATGTTGGTATGCTTAAAGTTGTCCCAGAGGCTTCTTATACTGTTTTTCAAATTTTTGGATTCTTTTTTCTTCTTGCTTTTCCAGTTGAGTGTTTTCTGCTTCTTTGTATTTCAAATCTTTGTCTTGATTCTTGCATTCCTTTAGTCTGCTGTTAGGTCTGTGTATAAGATTTTTTATTTCAGTCAGTGTATGCTTAGTTTTTAGTTGGCCCTTTTTTGTATCCTTGAAAGTCTCATTAAATTCATTGACCTTTTATAGGAAATTCTTGAAAAACCTTATAACCTTGGTTTTGAACTCTATATCCAGTGTTTTATTTTCATCCATTTCTTTTGTTTATGATCTGATCTTTTGTTTCCGCATTTTCACTGCTTCCCTGAGTTGGCAGAGTAGGTTTGTGGGCTAGTTGTCCTATATGGCCCAGTAGCTCTGCCTCCCCAGTTACCTGAGGTGGACACTCTTGGTGCACCCCTTTGTGGACTGTGTGTACAGCCTTGTTGTAGTTAAGTCTTGATTGTTGTTAGTATCTCTGTGGGGAATTGACCTCCAGGCCAATTGACTGGGAGGATCAGCTGTGTCTATGTTGGGAGAATTTCTGTGCTGGAGACACCCTTGTAAGACAAGATTTGCAAAAGCCTCTGTGCTCAGCTTAAATGAGGCAGAGTCTCAGGGCTGAGCAGACAGCTTTGGCTTCTTATCAGCCCTGCCCTATTAGGCTCCTGGGTCTCAGTGTCCCTCAGTAATCACTGCGGCCCTCTCTGTGCACCTCACATGCCTCCAGATCTCTGCCTTTAGCTGCTCCCCTGTGTTTCCATGTGCTCTGGGGACCCATATGAGTCTGGGTCCCCAAGGTCTCATCTGAAACTAGGATTCAATGCAATCGGGAGGTTCTATCTTCCTCCCGCTAGATAAAGCCAGCAGTACACTCAAAAGTCAGTCCTCTCTCTGAGCACTCACGCCCTCGCCTCCAGACCTCTGCCTTTCATGGCTCCTGTAAGATTCTGTGCACTCCTCCCTTTTCGCAACAGTCCAGACTCCCCCCATATGAGTCTTGCCTGGAACTGGGGTTCAGGGCAGTGGGGAGTTTCCATATCCCTTCTGCTAGAGTAAGCCATCCAGGCACTTTGCCGCCCTTCCTCTCCACGTGTGTGTCTCCATACCTCAGCTTTTTGTAGCTGCTCTGAGTCTCTGTGAGCCCCTCTATTTCCTTCTAGTTGTAGAATTTCCACTCAGCCAGCTTTCCTGTGGTTCTGGATGAGGTCCGTTCTGTCTTTTAGTTGTAGTTTTTTGTTGTGCAATGCAGCAGATTAGGTGTTCATCTATGCTGCCATCTTGGTTTCTGCAGTTTGCAGTTTTTCACTGTCACTCTGCTCACTAGGAAACAACAGGGCTTCAAACCTTCCAGAACATTCCATGTCCTCTCATTCTTTAGGTCTTTGCACATGCTGTTCACTTAGCCTGTGATACTTTCTCTCTCTTTCTCTCTCTCTCTCTCTCTCTCTCTCTCTCTCTCTCTCTCTCTCTCTCTGCCAACACCTGCTTGCTGGTTAAGACTTAGTTCAGCTCCTCATTCTGGAGTAAATGCCCTCGCAGGGCAGCCCCAGTTTGAATTAGTAACTTCCCTTTCTCCTCTTTTGGAATCTTCTGCCTCCCTCCCTATAGTGTTCCTGTTACTGTGTTTCAATAACCTCATTATTGGTCTTCCTTTTGTATAAACTGAGTCTCTCTCCCAAGAATAAGGGCTGGGTCTGTGTTCATTATCTCCCAGCTGCTACTTAGCATATTGTGTTGGCTGAATAGTTCATAAACCCAAAGAGGTCCAACAGCATCCTGGACACAAAGAGCACCCTACACAGAGAAGGCAGGGACCAAAGGATAGAAGGTTGGCAGAGGCAGTTTTTTCTTGAGCTTCTATTACATAGCAGCTAAATGTGTACCATCATCCAGGTGTCAATTATCTATGGAGCGTTGCTCTCCAAGGTGCTTAATCAAAACCATCTCATTAACCCTCACAAAAATCTTCCAAGGAAGCAAGAAAGCAGAAAAACTCATTTTTTTCCTTTAGCATGAAAAAAAATGAGACATCAAAGGTGCTGATCCTGCATATACCAAGGTTGATGCAATTAGCTCCCTGGCTCTTGGGGGAGTAAGTACAGAATTCACTCTCCTCATCGACCCCACACCTCCCATTCTCTGCCTGGCATCATTCTGACAGGTTTCCACCCCCTGCACCCCATCTCCCACCTTTCCACTCCCATCTATTTATGACTTTCTATGTCACATCCAGGCTCACAGATGATTTTAGAAGTGAAGAGTGCACAAATCCAGTTGAACAATTTAACCAGATTCAAAAGGATTTGGATCATTTGCGTAATTGGGCTAGCAGATGGTGAATGTAGTTCAAAGTACAAAAATGTAGACTAATTACAAGGGAGAAAGTAAGACAATTTATGGATGAGGAAAGAGATTTGGGAGAAAAGCTTATTGAAATCATCATGTCGATGCATTAGAAGAGAAAGACAAACAGCATGGCCCTGAGTAATAGAGTCAGAGCACACAGAGGACTGGTGACTTTCCTACTGGTTAGAGTATAGAAGGGAGGCCCTGTCTCTGCGAGAGGTGAGAAAGGAAACAGTTGGGGTAGACAGTAATCTAGAGAGAATGTACTGGGAAGAATGGTGATTGGTCAGCCGGAGAAGCAGTCATGGTCATTTATTATTTCACCTACTTCCTTCTTGACCTCTCAGCGAGAGGTAAGAATCTTATTTCCCTCTGAGCCACAGTTTCCCCTGCTATATTAGCAGACTAATGACCACTTTCCTGCTACATTGATGAGTATAGGAGATCATGGATGTGAGAATGCATACATTTGTTCTAGAAACTCAGTAAATTCAATCTTATTAGTATTAATTTTATATTCATAATGTCCCCTTCCCCCCAAAAAACCTGCTTTCAATGGAAATTGGAAAATTGGAAATGGATTGTTTACTGGTGTGGCATTCTGAATAACATCCCCCCCCCCAAATATACATGTCCTAATTCCCAGATGCTGTGAATGTTACCTCATATGGGACTTTGCAAATGTGATTGAATAAAAGGTTTTGAGGGAGGGAGATTATCCTGGATTATTCAGATGGTGCCTAAGTACAATGTCCTTTTAAGAAGGAGGTTGAAGGAGTTTTGACATAGAAGAAGAAGGCAAAGGGGCCACCAAAGCAGAGATTGGAATTACGCAGTCACAAAGCCAAGGACTGCCTGCAGCCAAGAAGAACTGGAAGAGACATGGATGCCACTGTCTTCCAGAGTTTTTAGCAGAAGGACAGCTTTGCTAATACTTTGATTGCAGCCCGATAAAACTGATTTGGGACTTTGGCTTCTAGAACTCTGGGAGAATAAATTTTTGTTGTATTAAGACCAAGTTTGTGGTAATTTTTTATAGGCAATCACTAAGAGTAGAAAAAGAATCTGACCAGCACAGAAAAGATCTGGGTCAAGTCTAGGCTTTGATTCTTGAATCAGTGCAACCCTGGATCATCTATCTTGACCTCATTTTCTTCATCTTTAAAGTGAGATAATAGTTCATATCTTATATGATTATTGGGAAGATCTGAAAGAGATAATGCATGTGTCTCACCACCATAGATGCATAAACAAATGATAGGCATAATTTTAAGTTTTAAATTAGGCCTTATTTAGTCAGCACTCAGAATTACAGAGCAGCTGAAAGCACTGTTTTGGAGAATGGAGGTAACAGTTAGCATCATGAAGGCAGCTGGGAATAGGAGGCAGGATCATGGCCACTACAAAGGGGCTCAAATCTGGCTCCTGTCCTGGAGACAGTTGGGATGTGAGAAAAGGAATGTAAGCAGAACCCAGGGGCTGGTACTATGACCTAGAGACAGGGATACGCCAATTAGGAAAACATGATTTGGGCAGGGAAGTTATCCTAGGGTCTCATGATCCCAGATGACTGCCAGGGAAGGAATGTCAGGTACAATCGTCCAGCCCAGACCCTGGGTTTCTAAGGACAACTTGAAGGCAAGCCCTAAGATTTTGAAGCTGATGGTATAAATTCCACCTCCTTCAGAAAGGGCCCTGGGACTCGGGTGGATCCAGTCTAGGAAAAGTCGCTGCCAGATGTTGAAGGAATTGAATTCTGCTTTGGGATTTTGGGCCATTTGGTCAAGGACATCTGAACTGGACTAAGGTGCTTGCTTCTGGAGAGGGCCAGAGTTTATACCACTTTAGAAGATACGTGAGCTGAGCAGCCACTATACATCTTGACTAAGAAGGAAAATGAGAATAGAGAACTGGCAACATTTTTCAAGGGCTTGAGCCTTAAGGACCAGGCAAATTCATAAAATGGAGTGAGTGAGGCACAAGATCAGAATCTGAAAAGATCAGCTTTGTCTTTAAAGTCGAGTGCCTGATGGGTAATAGCAAGTGGTTCTGTCTAAGACCTGACAACGGCAGGACCTGGAGGGCCCTTTGTGTGCAGGAGGTGGGTGCTGCCTATGGCTTGAGAAGTCTCTGCTGGGCCCAGGACCTTTGTCCTTTGCCAGGTTTTGAAACTTATCAGACATTACATTTTTATAGGTCTCCAAGGCTCTTTGTTCTTGAGTTTAAAGAGGTTACATTCCAGATTCTACCTCTGTTCTAATTAGCATCCACTTTACAACTTTTGTGCTCTGTGGTTACACCTCAAGCCTTTGACCATCATTTAAGGAGAGAATGTTCAGGGAGAAAGGGAGAACTCAGAAATAAGAAGTAATTAAACATAATAAACCCCTTGAGAGTAACCATTAATTTGAATGTGAAATGTAAAATTGCCTTTTAAGTAATAAGGGATAATATCAAGCAATTGTAATATCCAGCCTGGGAAGTAACATGCTGGTAACGTTGCACAAGGCAGGATAATGCATGTGGCAGTCCCCTGACTTTTGCTGAATTAATGATGCTGGGTTCATTTCACTGCTGATTTAAAGTATACATTTCATAAATGGCACATTAAGGCAAACGTATCAAAATTGCACTTAGAAAGCCGAATAGCCAGGAAATGGCAGCCCTTTGAACACAGCAAATTCATATCCTAGGTTTAATGTGTAATCAGTAGATACTAGTATTTATGACTGATTATATTTATTTTAATGCCTTGAAATGCTAGGTCAGTAGAATTATCGGAATGTTATCAGAAGGGCTGTGACTGTGTTGGGTAACATTCTAATTTAGTCAGTAGACTAAGAAAGAGACCAGAATACTCCTTAAATTAAAAAAAAAAAAAAGACTTGGCAATTTTATTTAACAGAACAGAAGAGCTGGCTATTACTTGTCATGGGAGAAGAGATGTGTTGTTTGGGTTTCATAGAATATGTATAAAGTATATAATAAAATGAGTTAAAGCTATTTCAGTCAAAACCAGGTTTGACTCAGACTTTCTTTACTCAAGAAATTATGATGAGGGAGGGGCTTCTGACTTACTGGTCTGTGGAAGGTCAGTGTGATAGACTCACTAGTATCCAGCTGTTCTAAGGGGAAAATCATCTATTCATGTATTCATTGATTCATTTATTCATTCATTTATTTATGTTATTTTATTTACCCATTCATCAGATATTTATTGAGTACCTTCTATTTTCCAGGTACTATTTTGAGTGTTGGCGTTCAATAGTGTTTGGTTTTTTTAAAAAATAGTAGTCTCTTACATTCTATGTTATGGACATAAGATAGAGTATGCCATAGTTTTTTTGTTTTTTTAATGATAAAGGACTTGACAAAATTCTTATGATCTAAATGGAAAAGCAGAATGAGCCCTTGCTGGTTTGACTTAGTGGTTAGAACATCAGCCCTTGGATGGAAGGTAGTGAGTTGAATTCCAGTCAAGGGCACATACTTTGGTTGCAGGATCCCCAGCCCTGGCTGGTGTACATGTGTGCAGGAGGCAACCAGTCGATGTGTCTCTCTCACATTGCTGTTTCTCTCTCTCTGTCTCTCCCTCTCCTTTCCACTCTCTTTAAAAATCAATGGAAAAAATATTCTCCATAAGGATTAACAACAACAACAACAACAAACAAAAACAAACAAAAAAACAAGAAAGAAGAAGAAAAAGGAAAGCAGAATGAATGTTACCCTTTGTGATAGCAGGACCTGGAGAGCCTTATACTAATTGAAATAAGCCAGTCAGAGGAAGATAAGTACCTTTCACTCATATGTAGAATCTATTGAACAAAATAAGCAAAATAGGGGGAGAGATTGAGCAAAAAAGAAAAAAAGAGAGAGAAAAAAAGAACTCATTGACACAGACAGCAGTGTGGTGATTGCTGGAGTAAGAGTGGAGGTGGAAGAAGGTATGGGGGATAAATAGTCATGGAAAAAGCATCTATTACAAACATAGAGTAGCCCCAGCTGGTTTGGCTCAGTGGATAGAGGGTCAGCCTGTAGACTGAAGGTTCTTGGATTTGATCCCCAACAAGGGCACATGCCCACATTCCAGGCTCGATCCCTGGGAGCGGGGGGTGGAGGGAAGTATGCAGGAGACAGCCTATCAATGATTCTCTCTCATCATTGATGTTTCTATCTCTCTCTCCCTCTCTGAAATCAATAAAAATACATTTAAAAATATAGAGTATTTTAAAACAGGTTTATAATACTGGGTTTGGATGTCATTCCACCATATAAATGTTCAAGCATTACATTTTCATTATCCACTGTTAAAATAAACTTCATTTAAAAAAATCTACATTTTCAATTTTATCTCTGAGTGTGCATATGTGTGTCTATTTGGGCAGGAGGAGAAGAATTAATTATTGGAGTGAAATTTGCTGAACAGTGGATGTGTAGCACTGGTTTTGTAGATTATGCATAGGTTTTGTTTTCTTTTCTGTACTTGCATTGCTTTCCTCAATAAATGTCCATGGCTTAGGGAGAAAAGAAAAGGAAATGAGTAACCAAGCTGTTTTCTACTGAATGACCAGCATGGGTGAGCAGAGGGTTTTTAGAGGTGCAGCTAGGTGCCATAGAAAACTCTATGTAAAACTGTAATTTATATGTATTCTGTTTTCCATCCTGAATCTGCCCTTGTTGTAAAGCCGAGAAGTATTCTCTCTTGTTGGGCATATTTTACCTACAGCAAGAGGCACAATTTCTGCCATGATGAAGGGATTTCATGCTAGTGAAGGATGATTGAAAAAATAACCGCTTTTGGTAACTGATTATTTTGTATGTGTTACCCTAATGATACTGTCTCCTGGCTGGCTAAAGGATGAAACATCTCTCCATTTTCCGGAGCTGCCTTCAGTAACCCCAGTGACAGTGGGTGGCTTTCCCTGACTTTGCCTGCTCCACAGAGGCTCCTGGTCCTAGCCTGGGTGTGCTTCCTCCACTGGAGGGAACCCCACTTGTGAACTCGCCCACAAGAGCCCCTGAGCTGGTCCTGGAGTTTAGAAACCATTAGAAATCTAGGCGATTTCATTATTCATTCACTTGAAATAATCCCGCGACTGCTTTCAGTGACATGGTTCCTTCGGCAAATAAAGATAAGCCAAATCCCTGGGCACTCAAAGAAGGGGGAGATTCTCTAAATTAATTCCAGGCTCAAATAATTCAGCAGTATTTGTAATATTCTGTGCATAAATTGGCAATTTGCTGGAGAGATCAGGAAATGATAAAGGCTTTTTTTTCCCTCCCTCCCCCTCCTCATTTCAACAACTGCTGAGGCAGCTATTGGGATAAAAGAAACGTTTTATCCTTAATAAATGTCCTATCAGGTAATGCGCTGATTAAAGGTGTCCAAACACGGTGCCCCTCCCCCTTCAAAGCAATTATTTTTCGTCAGAGACTGAAATAAATGGGGAGCCGAAGACAGTCTTGATGTGTTTTTTGACACAAGAAAGTTTTATGTGGAAAATAAATACACTAACGATATGAAGAAATAAGAATGCTAAATTACAGGGTTTTCTCTTCAGTGTAAAGGTATTTTAATTGCATTGTTTTGTGGTGGCTTTAAAGGACCTTATGTCCTTTCTTACTGCTGAGACCATGTCTTTAATCCAAGTGTCAGTATGTCTACAATCTCTTTGCTCCTTCTCGCATCCCAGGCCATTTGCTTGATTTGGGTTCTTCCTGGGAAACTTTTGGTAGGCCGGGTGAATCTTGCCCCTTTCCCTCTGCATGTTGAGCCAACTGCCAACCAGGGAGGGACCAGGAAGAGATACAAATATCCTCGTGTTGCTGCCAAAGCTGGGCTGGCTTTCTCCTGCAGCCCCTCCAAGACTATGGCTGGTGTCTTACTCGAGTCATAATGAAGTCTGCCGAGTTCACAGTCACTCAGCTGGTCATGGAGATGAGAACAGTATCCCTCTCCTATCCCTCGTCCCCTCTGGACTGCCCCTCCCAACAGGGACAGGGACAGGGACAGGAAAGGGACAGGCACAGGGACAGGGCTTCTCCTGGCTGGCTGACACCTGTGGGCTTGCTCCCTTCAAGAAGCATAGGGAAGGGATGCAGGAGCTGGTTTCCTTCCCCTTGTTTGAAAGACAGCGTGGGCTGCCAGCATCTTTCTCTTTTCTGACTTGATTGATCTGTCCATCTGCCTGGCCCTGGCTGTTTGAAATCACTTTCCAACATAAAACTGGTCCTGCCACTCTCTGGCTTTCTCACCTTTCAGGTTAGCATGGTTTTAAGCTACTCTGTGATGTGCTTACCATTTACCACCCACTTTATAACTATGCCCCAGCCAGACCCAGTTGTGTGTTCATAGGGCCTTAAGCCAGGTCTGCCTTATCAGCATTTGCTTCTAAAAAACATTCCCATTCTCCTGGGTTGGGCGCTCTTCCCAGTGACGAAAGCATCTGTATCTATTTTGCATCCTCTGTATTACTTATCATAGCATACTTTCACTGTTGGTATATTTCTCCATCTCTCCAAGTAGACTTGTAAAACCTCAAATTTGGCACATCGTAGTCCCTCATTCATTTTTGGTGGGGTTCATACAGGAATGGAAAAAATAATAGAATAATAAGCTTCACATTGAATCCCACAGAAAGGAAGTTGCCAAACTGACTTTTTTTTCTTTTCTTTTTTTTAATATATTTTATTGATTTTTCACAGAGAAGAAGGGAGAGGGATAGAGAGCTAGAAACATCGATGAGAGAGACATCAATCAGCCGCCTCCTGCATGCCCCCTACAGGGGATGTGCTTGCAACCAGGATACATGCCCTTGACCGGAATCGAACCTGGGACCTTTCAGTCTGCAGGCTGATGCTCTCTCCACTGAGCCAAACTGGTTTCAGCTGTTTTTCTTTTTAAAAAAATAAAAATAAATATTTAATTATTTCTTCATTATTTTAAAGAAACTTCAAACCAGGTATGAGGTTTATTGATATCAGTGGAGTCATCCTATCTAATAAAAGAATAATATGTAAATTAACCATCACTCCACTACACCCACAAGCCATGACCCCCAGCCAATCAGTGAGTATGCAAATTAACCCCAACCAAGATGGCTGCATTCACAGAGAGAGCAGGAGGCTTGGTATCCTAGGCAATGGAGGAAGCCAAGCTTTCCACACACTTTGGAGGATCCAGGCCTCCACTCAAGACTATAAAGTTTCCATTATACAAGATAAATAAATCCCAACAAAAATGGCTATGGCCATGGAACAAACAGGAGGCTTGGCTCCATTCCAGACTACAGAGTTTCAATTATAGAAGATAAATAAATCCCAGATCCCAGAGTCTCTGCTCTGCTTGGGTCGCCAGGGGTGTGTGGCCAGCCTGCAAACCACCATAGGCCCTTCATCCAGGCTGCCCCATGCCCCAAAGGAACCCCCACCCTGATCTGGGACACCCTTCAGGGAAAGCCAGCTGGGCCCCACCCATGACAAGGCCTCTATCCTATTTAATAAAAGAGTAACATGCCAACTGACTGTCACTCCAACACACAAGATGGCTGCCCTTATGTGGTCAAAGATCCTGCCCCCATGTGGACACAAGATGGCCACCACAAGATGGCCAGCATTGAAGGGCAGTTGGGAGGGACCAGGCCTGCAAGGGAGCAGTTGGAGGAAATCAAGCCAGTACAGGAGGGCAGTTAGGGATGACCAGGCCAGCACAGGAGGGAAGTTGGGAGTGACCAGGCTTGCAGGGAAGGGCAGTTTTGGGGGACCCAGGCCTGCAGGAGAGAGCAGTTAGGAGCAAACAGGCTGGCAGGAAATTGGTTAGGGGGTGATTGGGCTGGCAGGCAGAAGCGATTAGGGGCAATCAGGAAGGCAGGCAGGCAAGCAGTTGGGAGCCAGCAGTCCTAGATTGTGAGAGGGATGTCTGACTGCCCATCTAGGCCTGAACCTACTGGAATCAGGCCTAAACAGGCAATCGGTCATTCCTCCAGGAGTCCCAAATGGCAGAGGGTATAGGCTGGGCTGAGGGACAACCCCCCGTCCCATGCACAGATTTCATTCACTGAACCCCTGGTATAGAAAAAGATCTCTCACCTCATCCAGGGTCTTTCACAGGCAAACTACATGACTCTCAAGTCCAATGCTTAGGTTGTGAGGAGTAGTTTTACTTAGCTGAAATCTTGCCCACCTCACTACAGAATCAAATAAGAGAATATGGGCTGTGAGCCAGGTTTGCACTGAAAATTAGTGATGGATAAAAGTTACTTTTAAATATAAGAGTAGAGCAAATGAATGTATCTTTATATTGAATATAAATGGAATTTCCCTCTATTATTAAATCTACTCTTTTAAGTTATACAGAATCTTCTTTGAAGTCTTTGACTCACTAACATGGGGTAACAATGGCTGTGATTTATCCTTAAGGACTTGGAGTAAAAGGAAGACAGCTAGAGGGGTATTTCACTTTCATCTTGCATGGGGACTCCTTTCATGCGTATTCAGGCTCAGGTGGAGCAGGGATGCTGGGGGCGGGGGACTCCCTGGACATGGGGCCATTTCCTGTCAGTATGTCCACATCAGCAAACCATAAGCCCTCCCAAACCTCTGATCACATAGGAAGTCTAACATTTTCTGTCTCCAAAATCACTGTCTCCAAAGAAAGAAAGAAAACTGCTGTCAGCAGGTTTTATTTGGAAGAAAAGGGTTTCAGGGACAGCAAGGAAAAAAAACACCTTTCTATTTCAATAAGCATGTTGAAAGGAAAGAGTTTTTTCTTAGCTTTCTGTTGAAACTGAGCTGATGAAAGTCCCCAAAAGAGAAAATCAAGGGGGCAGCAGTGAAAGCACCTGTCTAATGATGCCTTTCTCTGTCCCCTCAAGAGTGTGTTTAAGCTTCTTAGTAGTTGTCTCGGTGTTCTTGAGGTTATTGTCTGTATAAAACGATAAACCTTTAAATACTTTGTTACAAAATTACTCAGCTCTAGCAGGCAAGACAGTTATAAAAGATTGGTCTCTAAAGGAGCCGTCTAGGCAAAAGATGAAGCTGCGTGTGTCCTCAAAAAATATTCTGCAAATCTCAGCGTTTCAATGGGTTCTAAGGCCATTTGTGATTGACAGTGATATCTAGGCAGTATGATAATGACTGGGTTCTCAGAAATGGCCCGGCATGAGGGTAAGGCCAAAGCCACTCTCTTTCTTCTTGCAGTAAAACCTTTCGCTTAAAATAAATAAATAAATAAATAAATACTTTGTGTTTGCACAGACAGTTGAATATTTAAACTAGCATATACAAAGGACAGTCATTCTCATTGGGACATTCAAGGGGCCTTTATTTTGTGTGTGTGCCTGGCCCAGAATGACATGTGGGCAACTAGACATCTTACTGTTTTTATTTAAAATAATGCATTCTTTTAAAAATAAATTCAATGACATCACTTTTTTCTCCCAATCAATTAATATTACCTCTCCCTCCCTTGCCCCAAACCACTATGCCCTTAATTTCTGAATCTCAGATATGATAAAAAGAATATAAGCTTTGAAACCAGAAAGACCCAGTTGAAATTCTAGTCGGTGAAGGGTCAGTGGGTGGGAGGTGATCCACCACAGAACTTGTATGCATGTTTGTATAACCCATGGACACAGACAATAGCTTGGTGAAGGCCGGGGGTGGGGGTGAGGGTGTGCAGGGGCAAACTGGAGGGAGTTAATGGAGGAAAAAAAAGGGGGGGACATATGTAATACTTTCAACAATAAAGATTAAAAAATAATAAAATAATAATTAAATAAAAAATAGAACAAAAATTTCTGTCTGGCTGAGTGTAGTCAAGTTACTTTATCTCTATGAGTCTCAGATATCTTACTTATAAAATGAGGACTGGAGGTATTCTCCTTAAAGAGATTACATGAAATTATGCAGATAGAGCATTTAGCAATTTAATGAGGTAATAAAAAGAACTAAGTAAGTATATTTACCAAAATAATGAATTAGTGAAAACCTGTTGGTTAGTGAGTGATTCCTAGCTGTGGGCCCAATATTTTGTAATGTTAGGCGAGTACAAATTATGAAATGCTGTGGATTCTTTCTAGAATGTGAGAAAATGAAAACTCTTAGATTTGCTAGTGTCTGTGGTAAATATGTGCCTAGGCCCTAGGAAAATCTCAAAAACAAATACACAAACACACACAAAAAAACCAACCTCTCTAGGTTTACCCTTCCAGGATTTCAACATGGGATAGAAGGAGATAAATATAATTTTTAATATGTTTGTTGTCTCCCCTAGTTTATGACCTCCTGTGAAGGTACTGCCTTAGTTTTACATATTTTTATTTCTTAATAGTTATAGCCTGTACACAAAATATATTGAAAGATTACTAATATAAATAATCACACTATCAAAAATAGACAGATTAGTGTACTGTGTTCTGCCAACTGAGGTGCAAACTAGCATTTGTCTCCATACAAAACTCCTGCAAACCACATGGTCCATGGCAATGAATTTGATTTGTCTGGGCAAAGGCACAGATCTAGTCTCAGCTCTGCTGCTAACTACAGTATTTCAGTGGTCATGGGCATGACTTTTATTACATATGGCTCTGACTTCCTCCTCATAAGTTGAGTCCAGGACAGCCATAGTTTGCTGAATTAGTGTGTGCCAGTCCTGATTGGACACATGGAGACCTACAGGTTAATAAGACATGGGTCCTTTCTTCCAATACTACCATTTAAGAGAGGAGATAGGTCTGTACATTTCTAATTAGAACATGACAAATGTAAAAAGAAAATTACTGCAAGGCACACAGAGAAGAACATATTTTAGTTTAAAAAAATAGATGATCTGAGAAGCATAATAGAATAGGAAATGCCTGGGCAAAAATCTGAATTGAGAGAGTAACTGTCAATGCAGAAAGTTGGATTGATGGAGTGGAGTGGGGGAGTGGAGTGGGAGAAAAAGCATTAGGTCATGCTAGGCAGAAGGTTAGCCTGTGTAGATTCAGAAAAAGATATGATGTGTTTGGATAAAATTGTAAGTAAAAATATTCGGTTGAGAGCTTATTAAAGGGGGAGCATTATTTTATTCATTGATATATCCCCAGCTCAAAAAAGAGGCCTGGGACATGATATTCAACAAACAAATAGGTGATGGAAATAAGTTGGCGTAATGCAAAGATGAATGTTTTTCTCCATATATCCAAGGTTGCATATCATAATTCAGTGACTAGCTCTAGCCAGTGTGGCTCTGTTGGTCAGGCATTGTCCCATGCACTGAAACTTTTCAGGTTCAATTTCTGGTCAGGACACATGCTTGGGTTTGTGGGCTTGACCCCTGGTAAGGAGCAGGCAGTTTTTGATGTCCTGGTCTCACACTGATGTTTCTCTCTCTCCCCTTCGCTTCCTATCTCTATAAAAATCTATTTAAAATGGTTTTTAAAAATTCAGTGACTATATTTCTTTGATTATTTGTCTTATTTTCCCATCTAGATCCTAAGTTCCTCACCATCAAAAATCACATAGAAGGCCTTCAGTAGACACTTGACAGTTGAGTAATTGGGTCAAGTCTGAAGCACTGTGTGAAGCCTTATGGGAAGGTCTGTCTTGGCATGGCCCACATCTAGGGATCATACCTCCCTTGTCTGAGAGGCAGCAGAAATCAGGTGGGATGATGCTGAGGATTATCCTGGGAAGCATAATAGTCAAGCCAACACAGCCTCAGCAAGGGACATGACTGGGTTTCACAAGAAGCAGGAAAAGTGCTTGGGAACGATGTATTGGAGATTAAAAAACATTGCATGCACTGTAATGAGGGTCTGAGCAAATGCAGATACCTGTGGTTAAAGAAAATAACAGTTCCTGTGCAACCAGTACAACTGTGGGTGTCAGAGACCTTCCTATTTCATTATTCTGAGGAATAGCATTATCAGGGAATTGCAAAGATTTGAGCTTCAAAATCAATGTGTGCTGAGAGAAGTACACGGTAGGAAAGCCAGAAGCTATAATACTCTGAACACCGTGTTTATAGTCAAT
This sequence comes from Lasiurus cinereus, assembly GCA_011751065.1. Classification (NCBI taxonomy): domain Eukaryota; kingdom Metazoa; phylum Chordata; class Mammalia; order Chiroptera; family Vespertilionidae; genus Lasiurus; species Lasiurus cinereus. The sequence continues at coordinate 23,561,163 of JAAGEH010000030.1, read as the reverse complement.
TTTGAGAACGTCCATGAATTCAAATTCAAGGACAGATTCTCAGTACTGGCACTTGTTAGCTGATAGAGATAGCCATGCATTTTTTTTTCTTTTAGAAGTCCTTGACAAGTATTTACTATTTGCAAGCACTGGTCTAGTTCTATTTAGTGCTGTGGGTGCTGCCCTAAAGGAGGTACAGTTGTATTAGTTAGGGGCCTTCCAGTCCCTCTCATGCAAAATGTGTAGACATTGAAGAAAAGTTAGAGTTAAGTTCTTGCTCATGTTAGTACTGGACAGATAAACCAGTTGGTGGGCATCTGTTTCCATGCAGTCATTCAGGAACACATATGAAAGGAGACCCTGCCGTTCTCTATAAGCAGATTCAAGCCCTTCCAAGGGCTGACCTCCATTTTGGACAACTGGAAGAGACAAAAGAAAGAGAAGCCTGTCCACAGGTGATCTTTATGGCCAAGCCTGATAGTGGCATGCATCACTTCCACTTATATCCCATGTGCTAGCACTGGTCACAAAACCACACCTAATTGCAATGTGGTCTGACTTTGAGAGCACCCTCCGAACTCTGATAGCAGTCTACTACAGAAAATATTTTAGGATCCAAATCCCTGCAATACAAGCAAAAGGAGGACCATGCAAATGTATTGTCTACTAGATGATCACCCATTTGCTTTATACTTCCACATAAATTATAGCCTTTTCTCCTCCAAATAATTTCATGAATTATATACCATTATCTTCATTTTACAAAAGAAGAAATAGAGACTGGGTGTTGTAAGTAACTTTGAATGATGTTTATTTGAAGTCACAGATTGAAAGAGAAAGAAAGTTTTGATGCAATCCTGTGTCCCTAATTTACAGGGCAATTAATATTGTTTTCACTGGTTGTCAGTAACAAAGCAACAAGTAGTGTCCTGTACTTCTCAAGACAGACTTTTCAGCAGGAGCTTATCAGTCCTTATTTTAATCTGTCCTTTACCAACTTGTTGATGATGTGTGACTTCATCAGCTATAAGACATGGAACAGAGACTCGTTGCTTAGTCATTTGCCATCTATATCCTTCTTTCCAACACTGGTTCATTTGTTCATCTGTTCTTTATTTTAGGAAACATGTCTAATATTTATTGTGCCTGTTGGAATGTGCCTAGGAACATGTTTGATATTTGGAACCCGAAGGCAAAAGGACATAGTGCCTTGCTTTTGACAAGTTTGCTGTCTAGTCAGGGAATTGACATAGAAAAAGATAATTGAAATGCTATTAATTTTTTTAAAGGGCATGGGACGAAAATGCAATTGGTGTAAAAGATGGGACAATCAACTTTGCTAAAGATCAGTCCAGGAGATGATGCAAAAAAAGGGAATACATAGACTGGGGAAGTGTTGTATTTCCACATTAAGGAAAGAGCAGGCAGAATATTTTGGTAGAGAAAATAGTAAAGATTAAGGAAACAATAAATCTAAAGCTGGATTTTTATTTTAAGCTGACTAGAAGATGACTGTGGAGAGTAGCAGATGTGGATGGGCTGGATCTAAATGTTTAAGAAAGGCATATCCTCAGTATCATTTTCATTTGCCCCGATAAGCCAGACTCCTATGCAGTTGTTGGAATTGGTCTATATTCTTGGTGTGTAGAAGCCACCACCAACATCACTTTTGTCACATGGTAGGCAATACCAAGTTCCATCTGTTTCCAGTGGATCTATCTCTTCAAAGGCCCAAATGATGACAGGGTCTGACCAAGGAGTAAACTTCCAGTGCATCAAAAACTGCTGGTCCAGCAGGCAAGCCTGACATACAAAATGGTAGTCCTAGGTAGGGTCAAAAACTGGATGGATGCAAGAACAGAGGAAACAGTGAAAAGAGAGTACAGAGCAGGGACGAAGGGGTGTAGGGCGCGGGACCAAGGCATTGGCTTTGAGCATGGTTGATGATGATTGACTCTCCTCTTGCCATTCTTTACATTCTTTCCCTTCCCCCAACACACACACACACACACACATACACACACACACACACACACACACACAGAGAGAGAGAGAGAGAGAGAGAGAGAGAGAGAGAGAGAGAGAGATAATGTGTGCCTGCGGGGGCAGTGGGGGAGTGGAGGGGGGAGAAGGAAGAAGTGGGAGAGATGGAGAGAGAAAGAGATTGAGATTCTGTTTGTTGGGAGCTTGATGGATGGTTAGAGTTTGTTTAGTTTAGTCATCAGCAAAAGACACAGGATTGGAAGCAAAAAGTCTCTGAAGAAGTTACTGTGTAGGTCCATGCATATGAGAGTGTGCTGGAGAGATGCACCATTAACCACTAATCCTCTATAGATTTTTTCTAAGTACAGCTCAGCTGCTATATTCATCCACAGTGATTTCAGGGACCACTTGTAATTATACCAGTAAGGCAGCCCTTAAGAATGATTAAAATAAAAATAATAATAATAAACATGTAAGTATTGATCCATCATGTCTGGTCAACCATGTCTTTCCCATTTAGCTGGTGGATAATTAGTGCTGTGAATGTGTGTGATAGCTCTCACATAAACTAGAGTAACTCCACAAGAGAAACCTCATAGCACCCACTTTAGGACTCTATAGCAGCTAGTGACAACCCATCTCAAATCAATTCAACAAGTACTTATTGAGCATCTACTAAGCACATGAATCGTGCTGTTAGAATAACAATGATCAAAGGATACTGATCTGAAATTGTGTTTCTTAAAATGTTTCCAGTTGCTTTGTGATGTTCAGAATCATGGCTCTAGGGAATGACAAATGGAAACTGTCTAAAAACATTGGTTCTGTTTAAATGTGTTTAGATATGCTTAGTGAGAATTTGGGTTATTTTACAAATGAAAAGGAGGTTTAAAAGTTGTTTTAAGAATGGTCAGTGCATTATGACTTTTTGTATTTGCTGGTAAATATTAGAATTCTTTTTTTTCTTTTTTTGTGCTCTTTTTTTTTAAAATTAATTTTTATTAATTTTTTATACATATCTCCCCATTGCCCCCCCTCCCTCCCAGGCATACCCCGACCCCCCAGTGTCTGTGATCATTGGTTATGTTTATAAGCATGCATACAAGTCCTTTGATTGATCACTTATTTACCTCACCTAACTTTAATCTTTCTGCTATAATTTCACAGTCTGTTTGATGCTTTATGATTTTTGTCCTCCTGAGAATTATCAGTCTACTCCCTTTCTGTGCTCCTGATTCTATTATATTCACCAGTTTATTCTGTTGATCAGATTTTTAATTCACTTAATTTTTAGATTCACTTGTTGACAGATGTGTATTTGTTGTTCATAATTTTTTGTCTTTTACCTTTTTCTTCTTCCTCTTCTAAAAGGGTACCTTTCAGCATTTCATATAATACTGGTTTGGAGTTGATGAACTCCTTTAGCTTTTTCTTCTCTGTGAAGGTCTTTATCTGCCCTTCAATTCTGAATGATAGCTTTGCTGGATAGATTATTCTTGGTTGTAGGTTCTTGCTGTTCATCACGTTGAATATTTCTTGCCACTCCCGTCTGGCCTGCATCGTTTCTGTTGAGAAATCAGCTGACAGTCGTATGGGTGCTCCCTTGTAGGTAATAAACTGTTTTTCTCTTTTAATATTCTCTCTTTCTCTTTTGCTCTTGGCATTTTAATTATGATGTGTCTTGGTGTAGTCCTCTTTGGGTTCCTTTTCTTTGGGGTTCTGTGTGCTTCCTCGACTTGTAAGTCTATTTCTTTTACCAGATGTGGGAAGTTTTCAGTCATTATTTCTTTAAACAGGTTTTCAGTATCTTGCTCTCTCTCTTCTTCTGGCACCCCCACAATTCTGATGTTGGTACGCTTGAAGCTGTCCCAGAGGCTCCTTACATTATGTTCACATTTTTGGATTCTTTTCTCTTCTTGCTTTTCCAGTTGAATGTTTTCTGCTTCTTTATATTTCAAATTTTTGACTTGATCCTTGCCTTTCTCTAGTCTGCTGTTAGTACTCTGCGTAATAGTATTCATTTCAGTCAGTGTATTTATTATCTTCTCTTGGGTCTCACTAAATTTATCCATCTTTTCTAGCATATTCTTGCAAAACCTTATAAGCGTGGTTTTGAACTCTATATCCAGTCGTTTTTTTTCCTCCATTTCTTTTGCTTGTAATCCCTTCCCTTGTCTTGGCATTTTCACTGTGCCGGGGAAACTTCTGTGCTGGATTCAGCCGCAGAAGCCTCTGCTGAGCTTGGGAGGGTGGAGTCTCAGGGCTTAAGGGACCGCCTTGCCTTCCAGTCGGCCCCGCCCTCCACGGCCCCTGAGTCTCACGTGACTGGGTAATGGCTGGAGCGGTCCTTGTGTGCGCGCACCCGCAGCGCCTCCAACCGCTGCCTTTCCGGCTCCCCTGCGAACCAGGACCACACGAGTCTAGGTCCCCAGGGTTTCGCCCAAAACAGGGGCCCAGTGGACTCAGAAGTGGCGCAGCTGGGAGGGTCTGTCTCCCGCCCACTCGCGAAAGCCAGCGGCACAATCAGCAATCCGTCCTCCGCGTGGTGCCGTGCGCGACCAGACCTCCGATCCTTTGCAACTCCCCTAAATTTCCGTCACTTCTCCCTTTTCACAGTCCAAACTCCCCCCGTATGAGTTTCGGCTGGATCTGGGGTTTAGTGTCGTAAGAGAAGGGGTTCAATGCCGTTGGGAGTCTCCGTTTCCCTCCCGCCAGAGAAAGCCAGCCAGGTACTCCAGCACCCGCTCTCTCAGCGCGCTCGTCTCCGTACCTCAGCTTTTTGCAGCTCCTCTGGGTCTCCGTGAGCCCCTCTCTTTCCCTCTAGTTGTAGAACTTCCACTCAGCCAGCTTTCCTGTGGTTCTGGATGATGTCCGTTCTGTCTTTCAGTTGTAGTTTTGAAATTGTTGTGCGAGACAGCAGTATAGGTGTTTACCTATGCCGCCATCTTGGATTCTCCCCAATATTAGAATTCTTAATAGTGACTTCAAAAGCTGTTACATGGGTTTAGAAAACACACTAAATTACATAGAAGCATGTCTAAAAATTGGAGAGCAACCAGCAAAGGGTCATATAAAGAGCCAAGAAATTATGTGGGTGTTGTTACTGTCCTCGTGTATGCCTTTGCTTTCTTCCCTCTTCTTGTTTTGCCTTTTCCTTGAGAAGAGAGATACAGAATTGTAATTCTGTGTGCCTCCTGTATAAATGCAGGCATCTACTGACATATACCCCTCCCTGCTTCATCTCCCAAGAAAGAGCATGGCACTTTCTATTTCAGAGAAGTCTCTGTGTCTTTATCTCTTTGCCCTAGGAAGGCCCTGTATGACCCCTTTGCTCAGAGTTAGAAGATTAAAGTAGAAGAGAAGCATCAGAAACTGCTTTTGTCACCAAGATGTTCTGAGTCCCTGAGGGTAAAAAAGAATGATAAAGATGGTTTTAAGGCTTAGAAGAAGTTTAGGGTAAGTTGAAGGTTGCTTTTTTCCTAGGATCTAGGAGTTGGGCCTGTAAAATATATACTCTGCTCCTCCCAGTTTCAAGCATGAATTTATAATCACTCACTTGTGATATCTTTTCATATAAAGTGTCTATAAAAGATAAACTGGCTTCCTCAAACCTAAGACTGCATGGTTGTCATAACTCAAGCCCAGGTTTGCCCTTGAGATGTTCTAAGACTTTAATGGAGGTTGAGAAGTAAAAGGATTGGGGGAAGTCACTTGATTGTGGCTGGAGGCATGAGTACGCAGTAGCCACAGAGCACCTGCAAACCTGGGCTTTCAGTGGTCCATGGTGTCTATCTGTGGAAGGTGAAAGCCATGGGTGTGAGAAGCTCCACAGGTGGAAGGAACTAGCCCCGTGGCATCCTTTCCACGGCAGAACCCAACCAAGAGCTCATAGTAAGGGAAGTAGCCTCTTAATTCCCAGGGCAGCATCTGCCAAGGCCTAGACTCTGAAGTCTATATAAATGGATTGCATTCCTGTTCCAGGTAAGTAAAAGTTGTCAGTGTAGTCCAAGTTCACTGGACAATGCCACACAAAGATAATCACTCATTCAGGAAATAACCCCACTCTAAGCCCAACAGGAATTAGGTCTAGAGGGCAAATGACCAATGTGAGGGCCCTACTTGCTGCTGAGGCTGATGATCTGTTTTCTGCTCCGGTTGACAGACTTTTAGACTTGATAGACTGGAACCTGTATGTTTCATACAAAGCTCTCAATTAGAGAGGAGCTGGAGAAGGAAGGGGCAGGCTGACAGAGGTCATAAAAGTACACTTCTCTTCTCCCTTCACCCAATTATGCTCATTATTTTTGTATACCTTTTTGGCTGTTCATTGTTATTTGGGCTATTCATTTTTCTTAGGGGATTTCTTATAATAAGATATTAGAAAAAATATAATTACTGTCTTTGCTTAGCTAGTTAGCAGTAGGAAATAGGAGTGCCATTCCAAGAAAGAAAATCTGCTTACTTCTCTGCATAGAGCTCTGAGAGTGAAAAGAAATAAATTCCTCTAGATTAATGATAAAGGTAACAGGAATAATTTATTTTCCAATCTGGCTTACCTCTGGGCTATTAACAAAGTTTCTGAAGTGGTTTGTGTTTAATTGTAAAGCTTCCTTAGGAGACAAACGGTCTCCCCATGGGGGAAAAGGCAATACCTGCTTGAGCTGCCCATGTTCTTTGTATCAGAGCCCAGGCTTGGTATTGTGGGTATAATTCACCCAGAATAAACACAGCCCTTGTTTTCCCAAAATGGAAATCCAGTGAGCGGCCATCAGTAAGTAGAGTATCAGCCATGCCCCCTAAAGGGACAATCTGTCTCGCCCCAAAAGAGTGGGAGGCTAGAGCACCTGTGAGGAAGAAATAGAGAGGGAAGCAGCTGAGGACATTCTAACACTCTGCTCACTTGTTACAGTGAGGCAGGCCAGCAGGCCAGGGCAAGAGGAATAGGGAAACTGAGACAGATAGTTAAACAGCAGTTGCAGCCATCTAGTAAATCCTATCTTTCCTAGTCTGGGACACCTAAAAATTAATGGTTTATACTTCTCTCCAATCAGAGGGTAAGTAGTTTAAATCACTCTACTTAGGGATTCAGATAGCAGAAATCCACTTAGTGCTATTTGACAACCACACGCAAGGACAGATGGAGTTAAGAGAATAAACCTCATTTTGTTTTATCAGCATAAAGCTGATGAATATTCTTTTGAGATCTTCCACTAAGAGGTCCCTTACACGTCCAGCCTTTAAAATCCCTCAAAAAGGAAGGTCCAGCTCCAGCTCTCCCTCCCAGGGGCAGGTCTGTGGCCCCCATCCCAGTCCTCCATCACAGGTGTGTGTCTCCTAAACTGTAAGGGACCATGAGGCTTGCAACCAGCAGAGCAGTGGGCAGTAGCAGTGGCAGTACATCCAGAGTAAACCCCCAAACCTGTCCTCCAGACTTCCTTTCCTATGACTTCTGGGCCAAAGCAGACCAGCCTAGGCTCATTTCCTCAGTCTTTTCTTATTTCACTGTTCCCAGCTTTAATAAATGTCTTCTAAAATTCATCTGGACTCGTGTTGTGAAATTTTTCCTGCACAAAGTCCAGAACCCACACACTACAAGCTGGCCCTAGGCCAGGGGTGGAGAACATCTGGGCATATAAGACCCGTGAAATCATTTGGTCTGGCCCTACCAAGGCATGTTCAACCAAATATAGCAGGCTAATTTTTAAGTTGATAATTTTGTATGGCCCTTGGCAGAAAAAAGATTCCTCACCCCTGCCTAGGCAGATTCCACTCAGGGCTAGTTCCTCTTTCTGGTAAAAATAGTCCCCACTTGCCACATGTGGCAAGTGTAAATTTTAATTAATTAACCTTAATTTAAGTTGAAAAATCATTGTCTGACTTGCACTAACCACATTTCATGATCCAAAGCTCCCTGATAGACAGCACAGATGTTTCCATTTGGGAGGGAGCTCTGTGGGGCAGCCTGGGAGTCTGGCTCCAGGTGACCTACAGGCCTGACAGGGCCAATCACATCAGTCTCACCAGCTCTCCACCCCTTCAGTTTGACTCCCTCTACACCAAGAACAGTATATGTCTCCTCGCAAATACCCAAATTTCCCATCTGAGATGGGAAAGAGTTCTTGACTTTCTGCTTGTGAGAAGAAAGGATAAACTCTTTAGCTTGCTTGACATCAGAAGTCCATCTCTGGTGTGCTCCTCCCCTGCTATTCCTGTCCCATTTCCCATGTGTGCCACGGTTATCTTGAGCTCACCATTTTTCAGCTATGCCTTCTTGTTCCATTCTTCTAGCCCTTTGCCTAGAATGCATCCCCTACCTTTCGCCCCTTCCCTTGTACTCACATTCTTTGGGCTTATCCTTTAATTGTAAAGCCCTGGTTAAATGTCTCCTAAAAGTCAGCCCCCTGCCTTTCCCAAGCTCCTATGGCAGTTCCTTAGCATTTTTAAGACCTGTTGTAATGATCTAATTTACATGCCTCTTCTTCTACTCCACTGGAGCTCTTTGAGAGCAAGAACTGCACTTGGTCGCCTTTGCCCCCTCTCTGATAAAAGGGGAAGGGAAAGTGACCTGTTGACTGAATGGAGAAATTGTCATACAAATGGATAGATGAGTGAGTGAGTGAGTGAGTGAGTGAATGAATGAATGAATGAATAAGTGAGTGAATAATAGATTAGACTCCCCAGGCCAAATGTGAATTAAAGAGCTGATAGATTAGACTCCCCAGGCCAAATGTGAATTAAAGAGCTTTGTAAGTCTTTTTGGGCTCCCCCTCATCCCCTGTGCCTTTCTGTTTCCCCTCTTCTTATCCTCAGGCACGTTGCCTCCTCCCCACCCCCCGCCCTTTCCTAAGCTTTAAAGACTCTTGTTTTGCTCCTGTAACTTGTTTCCTGTGCCCATTTCTTCTAGGGATTACTTCTACTTCTGTAACTTCTAAATAAACGTCCTCTTCTAATTTGAAGGGAAAAATGCTGTTTTGGACCCCCAGTCCAATTCTGTTTTCTTCTTTGTAAAATTCTGGATGGTCTCTCCATGACCAGAGCCAAGTACCTTTGAACTCAGGATATTAACCTGGATAGCAGGCACTGCTCCCCAGGGAGAGTTAATCATTTTAAGAATAATGTAGGTGAGGAGATAAGGTGACATGCTGGCTTCTATTTAGACAGATATTGCTAACAGGCTCTGTGTGTACCTCTAATGAAGTGGGCCATAAATTCTGAACTGTGCACTGCAGCAAGGTGGCACACTGGCATTGTGATGAGTCTGCATTATTCCGTGAGGTTAGTAAGGGGATTAAAATGCAAACCTGCTTACTGTGGTAGGTGTAACAGATGTGATTCAGCCATGCGCAGGGTGATTGTTTACTGAAAGTTTCAGATGTAAAGCACAGAACTATGGACTAAGGTTTTGGTTTGAGCTTTGACTCTGCTCTCATTTAATGAGGAACATCAAGCAAATGACTTGAACCTTTGTGATTTGTAAAATGCAGGTGGTAATAACTCATTTACCTAATATGGATGTTGTGATGCTTAAATGAGATGACACACCATCATGTAAAACATAAACTCCAGCATAGTCGGTGTGGTTCAGTGGTTGAGTATCAACCTATGAACCAGGAGGTCACAGTTCAATCTCCGGTCGGGATACATGCCCGTGTTGCAGTCTTGATCCCCAGTAGGGGTTGTGCAAGAGGCAGCCAATGAATGATGATTTGATAGTTCAGTGACCCTCATCATTGATGTTTCATTTTTTAAAAATATTTATTGTTGGAAGTATTACAAATATCCCCTTCTGTCCCCCATCGTCCCCTTCTAGCCTGCACCCCCTCTTCCCACTTTCACCATCCTATGGTCTGTGCCCATGGGTTATACATATATCCATGCAAGTTCTTTGGTTAATCTCTTCCCACCCACCTCTGCCTTCCCTCTGAGATCCAACAGTCTGTTCCATGCTTCTATGTCTCTGGATCCATTTTGTTCCTCAGTTTATTTTATTCATTTGACTTCACATATGAGTGAGATCATGTGATACTTGTCTTTCTTTGAGTGGCGTGGCTTATTTTGCTTAGCATAATATTCTCCAGGTCCCTCCATGCTATCTCAAAGGGTAAGAGATCCTTCTTTTTTACTGCTGCATAGTATTCTATCTTATACATGTACCACCGCTTTTTTATTCACTCATCTACTTAAGGGCTGTTTTCAGATCTTAGCTATTGTAAATTGTGCAGCTATGAACATAAGGGTGCATACATTCTTTCTGATTGGTGTTTCAGAATTCATAGGATAAATTCTTAGAAGTGGGATCACTTGGTCAAATGGCAGTTCCATATTAATTTTTTGAGGAAATGGTCATTGTTATTTATATCTTTCTCTCACTTTTCCTTCCTCTTTCTGAAATCAATAAAAATATATTAAAAAAACACACAAAAAAAGCATAAGCTCCAGTGAGAAAGCAGCTAATGTGTATCAGGCACCTCCTGTGGACCAAGATGTGGGACCTTTCTCCTAAATCGCCCCATCTTGGTGGCTGGCAGTGAGAGTCCGACATGTATTATATCTGACAGCTCTCAAAGCTTATGAATCAGCTCCCCAGCTCCTTACTTCCCCACGCACAGTCAAGCATGTAGTTCCTTTTTATAGTCTGCGGAGGAGGCCTTGCCACTCACCTGACAGCCCCAGGTTTAAAATACATTTGTTCATAATGGGAGCAGAAACTGGAAGCTGCGTCGGCGAGCTGGGAGAATCCTGCCTGATGGAGCATAGCTTGGAAAGGTAGAGAAAAGCATAACTCAGAGTAGGATTCCAACTCGGAGCATTGGCATTTGGTATTTCTTTTAGTCTCAGAAGTGGGTTCTAGTGTCTTTCTATTTTTCCTACTCAGCTCTATTTTTAAAATAGCCCCCCTTTCTCAAGACAGCCCACACAGTTCTAGTAACATGTCATGCAATGGGAAGCTTCAAGGAGACGAAAGAAGGCGGCTGAAATGCCTTGGAAGCCTCCGCTGCTTGGGAACATTTTACCGGACATGGCCATGCTAATGACAGTCACTTTCTGAAAAATTTATGGGGCTACCGCTATCCTCCCAAAGAAATGGCACCACACTGTCAAATTAGCTTCCCTTGCTTCTGGTGGAGTTGCTGACAGTGGCATTGAGGACTGAAAAAAAAAACACCTCTCCACTCCCTGCATGCCAAGCCTGATGAAATGTCCCTGATTTCATGGTGCCTAATAAATGTCAGCACACAGGTTGCTCATCAGATGGGCGCCATCTGGTGTGCTGGAAAGAGATTTCAATGGGGAATGGCAAGGAAAGTGCCATTTCCTAGCTGGTTGAATTCCTGGTCTCAGTTTCCTCCCTAAAACATAGCGAGCGTGTTTAGATAATCTCTAAGGTACAGTTAATCTGTTAAAGCTCCAATTATGTATTAAGAATATAAGTCTCATGGGGGAAGGGCATCTGTTTTGTTTACTGTTTTATCTCCCTTGCCTCATACTAGGCTCAGCAGGTAACTGTTCTATATAAATAATTGTTGGATAAATGCTTGAATGATGAATAAATGAAATGAATGCACTAATGTTGATAAAATGAATGAAGAAATCTTCACCTCATATTATTGTTGTTTATGCCCATTTTGGTAAAGTTCGTACCAAGCAAAGGCAGCTAATGCACTGCCTTTGAAACGCATATGAGCCGTGGGGTATGAGGGAGCGATAATGGATGTGTAGCGCTTGAGCTCATCAGACCCCTGAACAATTAGTCTCATCCTCAGTTTTGCCTTTCAGTTAAAAACCTGGGTTACAAACCAGTCCATGAATTACATGTCCTGATGGACACTATGACAGGGCCACCAGAACCCAGAGCCTTCCCTCAGACCTCAGCTTTTAGCTAGGAGTTAAAGTTTGCAGAGCTGAAAGGCAATAGGCTCCACATGCCTGAACAGATAGTACAACAGGGCCAGTGAGTGAGAAGCTTTGGAAAAGCAGCCGAGAGATAGACCTTAGAACCTGATGCCACATAACAGGCTGGATGGGGCAGAAGTAAATGCTCTGCTTCTCGGGGCCCACACATGAGGGTCTTCATCCTGAAAGTTCTGATTTGCTTGCATTTTCCCTAAATCACGTTCATTCTGTAAGATGGGTGATACGGATTAGTAGAGTGAATAAGGGTTTTAGACTTAGAACAAGGGGAACACCCCTGATGACTTAATGTCTCTTGAGTTTCGGTTTCTCCATCTTGAATCATGGCTAATGATTGTGCCTACTTCATAGTGTTATCAGAGACTGTATCACATAGTGTGTAAAAAACACCTAGTAGCTCTGTGTCTGCACACAGCAGGTGATCAGTAAATACTTGTTTTCACTTTCTCATTGTTAGTCCTACATTAAATATTCATTGAGCTTGGTAGGCACTGTGCTTGTAAGGACAGGAAAGAGACCATCTCTTCTCTCCTAGAGCCCTCAGCTGAGTGGAAGGAACTGACATGGAGCAGTTTTATCTATATTAGGAATATTGAAGCCCTGGCTGGTGTGGCTCAGTTGGTTGGATGTCATCCTGTTCATGGAAAAGTTGCTAGTTCAATTCTTGGTCAGGGCACATGCCTGGACTATGGGCTCGATCTTTGGTAGGTGGCATTCAGATCAATGTTTCCCACTACTCTCTTCTCTCCCTCCCTCCCTCCCTCTCTCCCTCCCTTTCCCCCCTCTCTCTCCTCTCTGTCCTTTTTCTCTCTAAAAATCAATAAAAATATTTTTTTACAAGCATGAACTCTGAGTGTCCGGGAGAAAAATCCCCAGCTCTGTCTTCTCTGTTGGAGAGTCAGGAAGGCATCCATTGCTCTTCAGTTCAAAATTTTTGGAGTTGCTTATTCTAATCTCAATTTAGGAAAATAAAATGTTCTCTCATATTTTGTATGTTGTTGTGCAGTCTTTCTTTTTAGAAGTTTTAATTCTATATTTGCACTGTAGGAATCACGACCCCTTGATTGATGATCCACGGAAAATAGCATCAGTGTCTCACCGGTGTTTATTTATGTGCATCAAATGATGATAATGACTAATATTTATGGCAACTAAGAATAATACTAATAATTAATAATTATTAATTCCTCTTTAATATGTAACAAGCATTTTTCTAAGCTTTTTCATTCATCATCTTAGTTAATTCCCCACAGATTTCTATAACATACATACATATTTTTATCCCATGACACTTTTATCATTCTCATTTTACAAAGGAGGAAAATGCAGTTTAGAAAAGTTAAGTAATGTTCACAGATCACCTGCTAATAACTTGCAGTTATGACTAGAACCTGTTTCTGTCTGTTTTTAAAGCTCATGCTCAATATGAGAACATCATGTTGCCTCCAGAAATCACTTTATTTAGAAAAGGGAAATAGCATGGTTGAGTTTGTTAGCTGCAGATCCAAATTAGAACATTGAAAGTGATGTTTGTTCATTTCTGTGTAATCATTCAATTTTAATGAATATATTTCCTTATCAGATGACATTCTTTTTGAAGATCTGATAAGTACTCTTGATAATGATGTTGTCATTTAATTCACTTAACATCTGGAGCAGCTGCCTTGTTTCTTTCTGAAGGGGTGGTAGTTGTTATCTTTCAGGGGAAAATTTCCCTTTTTTATACACATCTCCAATATTGAAAACAAACCAAATGGTTAAAGCAATCTTTGAGTTGTAGCTTACACATTTTCAGAATAGCTGTTAGCTTCCATAAAAAAAGATAGCATAGGCACTGTCAGAATGAGAGTTAAAAAGCTCAATTTTAGGTTGCTAGAGAAATCATCTGTAATCACGCGCAAGATTACTAGGATACTCACTGAGTTCAGAATTGAAATATGGAAGGCTGTGCAAAAGTCTTATGCTTTCCATGTTAGGGAGGAGAAACATATACTTCAATAAGCAAGTCTTGATTATGACGACTAAATAGGGAAAGTGGGACTGAGTATGACACAAGCCGTATCAGTCTTGTGCAAATTTCCCTGTGGATGTTTGCAGAGATGGTTTGGACCATTGAGTTGAGTCAGGAGCTCCCATTCCAGACTGAGTCTGCTTGAAATACATTTACTCGATTCCAAGGAACCCCAACGTGGAGTAAAAAGCAAATTCAGTCTTCTGACAATGAGTGTAATACAGTGTGTTTCCTTTTGCTTGGAAGCAGAAACATAATTTTGGAAAGATACATATGGCCATATATTTCTACAGCTGGCCACCAAGATGCTAAAAAGTCTCACTTGCAACGAGTAAAACTATCCAGATGTTTTATTGTTGCTTTTAAAATTATGCATATTTTAAGCTTACAGGTAAATATAAAGAATAATATAATAGGCATTACTGTATCTACTACCCAATAATGGCAAAGCTTAAGATTTTAAAAACTAGAGATCCAGTGCACAGATTTGTGCACTAGTGGGGTCCCTCAGCCTGGCCTGCAGAATGGGGCTGAAACTGGCTCTCCAATCCCCTAAGGGATCCTGGATTGTGAGAGGGTGGAGGCCAGGCCAAGGGACCCCACCAGTGTAAAATTGGGGCCAAGGAGAGACACAGGAAGTTGGTCAGCCAGGGAGGGAACAGGGAAGGGCTCCAGGGTGTGCCTGGCCCTTCTCGCTCAGTCCCAATCAGGCAGACCCCATCAGCAAGCTAACCTACTGTTTGGAGTGTCTACCCCCTGGTGGTCAATGCATGTCTTAGCATACGGTTGAGCGGCCTTAGCATATCATTACCACATTACACTTTAGTTGATTGAATGGCCAACCATTTGACCAGACACTTAGCATATTAGGCTTTTATTATATAAGATTAAAGTATTATAGATACCAGTAAAGCCCTTGGTTGTACTCCTGTTTGAACCTATTCCATCATTAAATGGAGTCCAGTATGATGAATTTTGTGTTTAACATTTCTAAGAGTATTTTTATATATTATCTATCTAAATATATAAATACTTTAGGTAATAGGTATTAAAACTTTACCAAAATGCATCCACACAGAACATGAACATGTCACTACTTTTTCTGGCTCAACATTGTTGAGGTTTATCTATGTTGTTCCATATCTATAAGTAGTTCAGTTTTATTTCTTTTAACTACTACGTTGATTTGGTTAAATGACTGTAACAATATTCATTTAACCAGTCTTTGGATGATGAGCATTTAGGTAGTTTACAATATGGGATACTAACAACAAAAGCTTTCATAACTGTTCCTTTATCTATCTTTTTGGCCTCATGTGAGAGGATGCTGCAAGGGAGAATATTTAGGACCAAATTGTTGAATCTTACTATCTATGCATTTTCAAATTTAGTAGATATTGCCAAATCGTATTTTAAAGTGGGTTACCTAATTTATACACCTACCCGCAGGGTATAACAGTTCCCTGCACACCATGCAAAAAGCAATAATGAAATCATTTGGTACTGTGTTAGGCTTTTAGTTTTTGCCAATATGAAGGCTATGGAATAATTCTTCATCTCTGTTTTAATTTGCATTTGTCTGAATACATTGGAGATCAGCTTATTTTCATATGTTTATTGGCCATGCCGGCTTTATTTTCTAGGTTTCATGATCATATGCTTTACCCTATGTTTATCGTGAGTGGTTCTCTTTTTTTATTGATATGTAGGTCTTTGTGTGTTCTGTATACAAATCTTTTCTTGGTTTCTTTATCAATATTGCTGTTTTTGCAGACAATGCAATACTTTCAGTGCAACTTAGATGAAAATCTTAACATGAGTGGGTATGTTTATAATTTGACAGATTTTCTGAAATTTATATCAAAATGCAAATGTCCAAGAATAGTGAAGACTGTTTTGAAGTTGAACAAGTATCAGATAGCAAGGCTTATTGATTATGAACTGTGTGCTAGGCACCATTATAGACACATCAATCTGTTAATCCAATGAAAGGTTAGAAGCATTCCCTTTAATGCTTCAGAAGCAAAAAGAATTTCTGCTGCATTTGTCTCAGATTACATGAGAGGTTATATAAGTAATGCTTCTAAGCTCACCATTCACCATCAAGTATAATGTTACTCCCACCATTCACCTCCCACTAACTCTGCTTCATTGTAGCTGGCCTCTTGCTAATTCTTCCGTGCATTAAGAATATCCCTTTCTCCTCTTCTTTTTACTGGTTGTTCTTCATTCTCCGTATGTCTTTACACAGCCTTATTATTCTTTATAGCTTATTAATACTTGACATTATCTATTTTGTTTTATTGTGTATCTCCCTCATCTATAATAAAAGCCTAAGCTGACCATTGCAACTGAACAGGTTGTGTGGGGTGACCAGGCTGGCAGGGGACTAGTGAGGGGCAACCAGACAAATGAGCAGCAGGCTGCGTGGGGTGACAAGGCCCATAGTTGGGGCAGTTGGGGGTGACCAGGCCAGTGGAGGGGTGTAGTAGGGGCCAATCAGGCTGGCAGGTGGGGCATTTGAGGCCAGGCAGACCAACAGAGAGTGCAGTTGGGGGTGACAAGGCCACGGGGGAGGGCAGTTAGGGGCAATCAGGCAGGCAGGTGAGAAGTTAGGAGTCAATGGTCCTGGATTGTGAGAGGGATGTCTGACTGCCAGTTTAGGCCCAATCCCCAGGAGGTCATGGTTCAGTTCCAGGTTAGGGCACATGCCTCAATTGCAACTCAATCCCCAGTAGGGGGTGTGCAGCAGATCAATGGTTCTCTCTCATCAGTCGTACATCCCCTGAGGGGTCCCGTATTGGAGAGTGTGCAGGCTGGGCTGGGAGACAACCCTCTGTGCACGAATTTCATGCACTGGGCCTCTAGTTAGACTATAAGCTCTGTGATAACAGTCTTCTGTTCTTCAGTGTTCATTACCAAATCGCCAGGTCTAGAATAGTGCCAGGCATATAGTAAATTTTCAAATAGTATTTGTTGAATGAATGAATGAATGAATGAGTGAATGAATGAAGGAGTCAATCTGTAATGTACTTTAAAATCTTGTGTGTGAGAAATGGTACATTTCAATTCCACTAAGGCTTATGTACTTTGCATTTAAAGCACAGAATGGTTTCTTGGCAGTACAGATTATGATTAAGACTATGGGCATTGGATTCAAAGGAGCTGGTTTTAAATCATTCCTGTTCCATGACTTATAGGTGGTATGACTGTTTACTTAACCTTTCTGAGCCTATTTCCCCACTTGTAAACATTGACATAATATTACCACTCTTGTGTTGCAAGGTCTGACTTGTTTTCTCAAAGGCTTGCTCTGGTGGCGATGGGTGTTGAGAATCACTATGATGACGGAGTGCATGTGCAAACAAGGAGATGTGGAGTAGATAGGCATGGCTGGAGCAGAGGGGGTGATGAAGGTGTTGAGAAACAACTAAATTCTAAATTGATTTTAAAGATAGAGTCTGCAGAATTTTTTAGGACTTGGTGTATGAGAAAGAGAGAGCAATTGAGAATTGGGCTAAGAAACTGGGAAGGATGGAGCACCCACTTACAGACTGGGAAGCATTGGGGGAAGAAAAGGCTGCAGGAATGTTATTTTAGACATTCATTCAGTTTGAGATGTGGAGTACATGCACAAGTATAGTTATGGAGCAGGGACTGCATAAAGGAACTTAGAGTTCAGGAAAGATGTATCTGCTGAAAGTGGACATCTGGAAGACTTTGTCACGTAGCTTGCTTTTGAAAACCATTTGAATGGATGAGAGTGCTTAATCGATGAGTTTGGGTAGAGAAAGAAAGAATTTTGAGGACTGAGCTTTGGGATATCTCAACATTTAGAAGTTGAGAAGATGAGAAAGAACCAGTGAAGAAAAGTGAGTCGGAATGGCCAATGAGGGAGAAGAAATCCAAGAGAGAGAGAGAGACCTAGAGAAGCTGTTTCCAGAACGGGGAGTGACCAATTGTGTCCACTGCTGTTGGCATTTCAAGTGAAATAGGACTAAAACTTGATTAATGTCGCCCTGGCTGGTTTGGCTCAATTGATTGAAGTGTCGTCCTGTACACCAAAATGTTTCAGGTGTGATTCTGGGTTAGGGCACATACCCAGAATGCGAGTTCAATCTCCATTGGGGGTGTGTACAAGAGGTAACTGATTAATGTTTCTCTTTCCCTTCCTCTCTATCTAAAATCAATAAAATATACTCAGGTGAGGATTTAAATTTTTTTAAAGAATTTATCAATATTAGGTTAAATGGAAATAATTTCGCACATTTTTATTTAAGGTAAATGATGCGGTAGAGGTTAACCTAGGAAAATTCTGAAATTAAAAAATATATATACAGCCCAGACCAGTTTGGCTCGGTGGATAGAGCATCGGCTTGTGGACTGAAAGGTCCCAGGTTCGATTCCGGTTGGGAGCATGTACCTTGCTTGCGGGCACATCTCCAGAGTGGGGCGTGCAGGAGGTGGCTGATCGATGTCTCTCTCTTATTGATGTTTCTGACTTTCTATCTCTCTCCCTTCCTCTCTGTAAAAAAAAGTCAATAAAAAAAATACACACACACACACACACACACACACACACACACACACACACACATATACATATATATATACACACACAAAAACACAATACCTGGCTGGCCTAGCTCAGTGGTTGAGCTTTAACCTATGAACCAGGAGGTCATGATTCAATTCCCAGTCAGGGCACATACCCCAGTTGCAGCTCAATCTCCAGTAGGGGATGTGCAGCAGATCAAGGATTCTCTCTCATCATCAATGTTTCTATTTCTCTCTCCCTCTCCCTTTCTCTCTGTGGGGAGAAAGAAAAAAAAAAAAACAAGAAAAAAATTGTATCTTCCACATTCATCTCTTTAAAATGTTAAAAATAATTTGCTTTTCAGAAAGGGTTGATTTTCAGCTGCACACATTAGAATTAGCTAGCACTTAGTTGTGCTTTTTTTTAAGAATTTATTTTTTGGAAGTGTGTAGAAGGAAGGTCAGAGAAGGGGTAACTTACCTGAAGTCAAAGAGCTAATAAAAGGTAGAATCCAGAATTGAACCTATTTTTTTCTGACTTCAAAGCTAATTTTCTCTGCCCAGCCTGAAGCATCAGGTGGTAGGAAGGTGAAGGGCTGTGGGTTCTGGTTCACCAGCCCCAAGGGCTGTAGCACTAGGATTTACCCCAGCTCTGCCTACTGGTGGATGGTGATTGGCATGTTGGCATGTTGACCGAGTAGAGCTGGCAGTGCCATTGAAGAGCCTTTAAGGTGACTGTTAATCCCCTGAAGAGGGTTCTTCTTGTTCACTGGAGATCCCCATAATACCCCAGGGGTTCCAACAGCATATGTCTGCTCTGCCTACTGCCTGCTGAGGCAGCGTGTCCTGCAACCAGCTGGGCTTCCATCCATGCTGCCGTCAAGGAGGAGGAAGCTGGGATAGCTGGGTCCTCGTTCTGCTTAATGAATGCCCACTTCTGCTGAGTAGATGGACTAGAGACACGGCCTTCGTCTGGTTACCCGTAGCTCGAAATGGAAGTGATAGACATGGAATGACAGTGACCAGCTGTCTGTTTCCAAGCCATCAGGCATGTTTCCAGTGTCTGGGGAAGGACTTGAACCCCATGGCCCTGGCAGGGACTGTCTGTGGACAAAAGCTGTGCCATGACCACACAAACAAAGCACCCTTTTCTCCAACACCTACTGTTTTTAAGTCTCTATTTTCATCTGTTTTCTTCCCTCTTTTAAAAATGAAATTGAATGAGCTTTGGGAAACCTCCACTGTCAGCAGTACAGTTTATTCCTTTTGGCCTCCCTGGCCCTTCCCCGTTTTGCTTCTTTAACAAATGATGACATTGATTGCGCTTTGAATAGCGCTTGTCTTTGTTTTCTTTTGGGCTGAAGCAGGAAAGACATTTCTGTGGCAGAGGGATTATGTGAGGAGACGCCGGAATGTCAGCTATTGGAGGTTTTCTCTTGCTGGAGCATTCAAAGGCAGCACAGGGGAGATTGTAGCCTGCTAGAAGAAACTCTGCAAGACTCCGCGGAGAAGCCAGCAGGTGTCTCCCACCCCAGAAGGCATTGATGTGGGCAGCTGTGCCCAGATCAGGTGTGAAGTGTGCTGTGAGTCATGCTATTCTTAGTAAAGTATGAATAATTGCAAATGATTTACTTCCTAAAAGAAAATTGGATTGGATATAAGGTTCTTTTTATCATTAACTGTCATGATATTTGATTTCTTCATTTCTTTCTTTTGATTTTAATTTTTTAACTACAATTTACTATCAATATTTTGTATTTGATTCAGGTGTATAGCATAGTGGTTAGGCAATCATACTTTACAAAGTGCCTCCCGCCCCCACCCCGGTATTTGTAGTACCCAAAAAGACACCATACATAGTTACCTCAAGATTATTAACTATATTCCCTATGCTGTACTTTACATCCACATGACTAATTTGCAACTACCAATTTGTATTTCTTAAGCCCTTCACCTCATTCTCCTCCTCAACCGTCCTCCCCTCTGACAACCACCCATCTCTGTGTCTATTTCAATTTCATTTGCTCTTTTATTTTGTTCCTTAGATTTCACATATAAGTAAAATCATATGGTATTTGTCTTCTACTAACAAACTTATTTTATTGAGCATAATATCCTCTATGTCCATCTGTGCTGTTGCATAGAGTGAGATTTTGTTTTTTTTTATGACTGAGTAATATTCCATTGTGAGTCCTTCATGTTTTATGTGGGGAATAAAGGGAACAGGTTATAATTAGAGTGCACAAAATTGAACATAATTATATTTATACCTATGAATATGTGTTGCGAATGTGGATGTCTACTCTCTTTGGAGATAATGTATGAACCTGGGCTGTGGTGGGTTAAGTCCAGGTTCCTTAGCTTTACACAAAAGACTCGAGCCTGAGTCACCCTGTCTAAATTTGTCACTGCCCATCTTTTTTCACGTTCAGCACCCCAGGCATGCTGACCACTGAATTGGCAGGACCCTGAGCCTCCTCATTTCACGAACATCTGGACTGTGTGCTATACTCTATTGGAGGACTTAACTCAGCTGAGCCTTTCCTGACTGCTCAGCCTCAGTGACCTTCTCCAGACTTCCACTATTGCCCTCCCTCACAAAATGGAGCATTGTTATATTGTTCTCTACCCTGAAACTCTTTAGGGTAGGACCAGAACTTTCTGTTCCCAGGGCCAGAGATTTGTTCATGTATTTGGAATGAAGAGGCCAGAGGAGGAAGGAAGGAAGGAAGGAAGGCAGAAGGAAGGAAGGGGCAGGCTAAGGAATTATATGTGCTTAGGTCCCATCCATAACTTTTCTGAATCATATAAAGCACTTTTCTGAATCATATAAAGCACATTTCTTCACCTCTTGACCCTCTGCTTTTTCAGTTGAAAAAAAAATAGCAATAACAATAATATTTTCCTTATTGCTGTAAAGTTTAATGAAAAACCATTTATAAAGGTCTTAACAGTGATTGGCCCATGGAAAGCAATAAATAAGTACTAGTTTCTGCTCTGTTTTCTCCCAGATAGTTACTTTGGACAAAGAAAACTAAAAATAAATTCATGTAAAAATAACTAGGAAACAAAGCTATAAACAAAATAGATCCAAAGATATGAAAGCATGCAACAGACTAATAAATCTCAAGGGGTGTTGGGGGTTAGGAGGTGCAAAAGTTGCCGAAGTACTTATATATACAACCAATGGATATAGGCAATTGTGTAGTGAAGGGCTTGGAAGGGGAGTGGAAGGGGTTTATGGGGGACATCTATAATACGTTCAACAATAAATATAAATATATAAATAAATAAATAAACAAGAATAAACAAAAAAAATCAAAGTTTAATTATCATCTACATTAGGGTACAAAAGTTTTGTTCTTTAAATATGAATCAGAGATAATGTTGTAGTTCGGAGATAATGTCTTGGGGCATTTTGTGACAGGAAAAGAAAAAGATATATTTTTTGTTTATGCTTCATTGAGATCAGTCACCACAAGTGATGTCTGTATTTCTCAGAACCAAAGTAGGGAAGGTGTGCTTCTATTAAAAACAGATTAAGTATTCCTGTGCTGTCCTCCTCAGAGGTCTTAACTCATACCTATTAGCGCAGGAGGGAAGGACAGGGAGATTAGGATTTCCATAAATTGTGGAATTAAGCCCCATGAATGTTGGATGGTCTCATTGCAGAGCATCATGGTTTTGTTCATGAAAATGGCACTAGATTTGTGTTAAAGAAATGTCTCCTACCAGGTGACCTTGGTCATGTTTTGTAACTTTTCTAAACGTCACTCTCCCAGGTTGTATGATGAATATACTAATGATAACACCTGATACCGTAAGACTGCTGAAACAATCAGATGTGATGATGCTAGGAAGCCTACTATGAAATCTGTGTGTCAGTCATGGTTATGGTTGTTAGGATCTGGATTCCCCGCATTGGGCATCACCCCACCCAGCCCTCTTGGGGATTTTTATCTTAGATCTTAGGATAAAACTGTGCTGTTGAATGTCTGATTTGTAACTCAGAGCACACAATAGACTAATTCTGTTTCACTAGTGTCCTTGGGGAGATCCCCTTGGCTTTCCATAAAGATATTAGCAATGTGATCGCAGCCCAAAGGAACCCCCCAGAGGACTTTTGGAACTATGAAGACCACTTTGTAACAACTCCAACTGCCTGTTTTCCACTATTTCCACATCCTGATAAGCAGAGACAGCATTACTGACATCCTCAGGACTAGTCCCATCAGTCTGGAGCATTTACTCCCTAGCATTTATGTGCAGACAACCATTCTAAGCCCTGTAAGATCTTTTCTCCAGAAGTTTGTAGTGTGGTGCATTACTTAGCTATTACTGCATAATAACTTAACATAAGCTTAGCTGTTGAAACCCATTATCTCACAGTTTCCATGGGTCAGCAATCTGGGCCTAGTTTACCAGGATCTTCTTATCAGGGTCTCATAGGGCTAGAAGGTGTCAACCAGGCTGTGTTCTTTCCTGGGGCTTAGGTTGCTTGTCCAAGCTCACATGGCTGTTGGCAGAATTCAGTTCCTGTGGTTTTAGGACTGAATATCCAGTATTTTGCAAACTTTCATACAGGGGATACACACAGCTCATCAAGTATCTGAAGTTCCCTGTCTCAGGGCTCCCTCTCACCTTCTTTTTTAAGGCCTGCAAGAGAATCTCCCCCAGCCTGCTAAGATGGAATCTTATAGGATTGATATAGGCGACCATCCATCACCTTCACCATATTCTGTTGATTAGAAGCAAGTCACAGGACCTGCCAGCACTCAAAGAGGAGGAAATTATTCACGACTCATTGTGCCTCAACATAGGGTGGATCGGCCATACACAAAGACATTTAAAAGTGCTAATTATCTTTCTCTGAACTGGACTGAATTGAGATGAGAAAAATAAGCACAGTGGTATGGGATTTTTATAAAGCCATATTGAATTTAAAGGCTATCTTTTATTTTTAGATGATCCAACTATATTTTAGTGTTGAGATGCCTTTCTTTTATGACAGTTTTGCTGCAGGTCCTTGAATAACATTTTGTCCAACACCATTTTATTATAACATTGATAAGATGCTGTAGGAAGTTAACTATTGTTTATATCAAACTTGATTTCATTATATATCTTTTCTTTGAAAGTCTCAGAACTTATAGACCACGTTAAGTAAGGACTTACTATAGTACATATATTTAAAACATGTTCTTGATTGGTAAAATATAAAGATAGGAACCCTATTTATTTTTTGGAAATTTCATTAATTCATAAAAGTCTAAAACTCTGAAATTACCAGGTTTAGTGTATTAGCTCCCAATTTCTGCCCACTCTAGGGCCCTAGATTGTTTTTTTTTTAATATATTTTTATTGATTTCAGAGAGGAAAGGAAAGGGAAAGAAAGAAACATTAATGATGAAAGAGAATCATTGATCAGCTACCTCCTACATATTACCTACTGGGGATCAAGTCCACAACCCTGGCATGTGCCCTGATCAGGAATCAAACCAGTGATCTCTTCCTATTCTTAGGTGGACTCTGAGCCACCCAGCTGGGCCAAGAATGTTTTTGTTAATGCCTTTCCCCAGCACACAAAGCTTTACCTCCACTGTGTATAATTCCAGGCCAAAGCAGGACCATCTGATCTGGCTCAATAAGTCCCTTACCCATCTCTCTACTGCCATCATCCTAAGAAAAGGAAATGGGTCTAAGGCCCCAGCATCCCTTATCTCAGCCAGTGCTGTTTTGTCAAAATAGCCCTTCCTCTCCTGTCAATGACTTTAGCACCCACCTCTCAGCAGGACACTCACTTCGTTTTTTAGTCACTGAACACTTTGGAACATGCTAAAATGTAGATAATGGGAACAAAAAGGAAGAAAAGATAATTTTGCCAGGATAGTATACAGAGATTACTTATAAGAGATATTGTTTGGGCAAAGTTTTATAAAGTGGGGAGGATTTCAAGAGGTAGATGTAGTGAAGATGATGTTGCAGGTAGATAAAGGCTTTCAAATGAGAGGACACAAAATGGGGGAACGCTTTTTCTGTCCTGGGGCCTTTATACATGCTGTGTCTTCTGCCTTCAGCCTTTCCCCAGCCTGTCCCATTTGACGAATACCCTTATTTCCTTTCACACATGGCTCAGACAGCTCAAGACGTCCTCCTCTGCATCCCTGAGGCAGGGTGTAACTCAGTTTTAGGTTACTTGTCACATTTCTGTAATTAGGGATTTTGCTCACTAGACTGTGAGCTCCTGGAGGCCAAGGATTATTATTTATGTTTTCATTCCCGGTGCCTAGCAGTGTCTGACACCTGTACCCATGTCTGGGTAAAGGAATAATGAACCAATGTATGATTTGGCCCATGCAACCTGAAAGCAAGGTGTATAAGGAGTCATAGCTGGATATCATGGGGAAAGAGGGATGGTGGTAGAGGTGATCACATCTTAGAGGAGTTAGAATGGAAATAAGAAAGTGACACCATAAAGTAGGACTTAGGTGAAGTAGTAAAATGACTACCTGCCTACACATTCTGGGCCCCGTGATTGCACGAACCTTTGCCAGATATTGTCTGTGACCTCCTTATGTCATCTTGCTCCACCTACCAAGCCTGGTTGTGTCTGGGCTGTTCTTCTGAGTGTTTCTTCATATGTTCTTCTTGAGTTCCTACAGCTGGCAGCTCTGGTGGCATAAATTGGAGTTAGTGTAATGTTACTTTGAACCAATAGGGAAGTGTTATTCAGGGCTTGCACATTCACTGCAAGTGGAGAGCCTGACTTGCCAGGACCAGTCTGGCAGACAGACATTCCCATAGGTCACAGACTGACCAAGCAGGACCAAGTTCAGATCAGAATCGCTAATGCACTTTAGTATCGAACTTAAATACATAGCTTTTTATTTAAATATTCCTATCTTGGAGGAGCTTTACGAAGGCCATTAAGATACTGGGTCACTTAAGCATTGTGAAGAAAATGATGGCTATTTCAGGAGAAGATTAAAAGCGATGCTCTCCTTTATGAGGGCTAGTTTCCTCTCTTTGGCACTCTTCCAGTGTGAATTATTGGTGCCAGCTGAGAAGGCCAGTTTTATAGGCCATGAAACATGAGCAAGCCCACCCTAGACCCAAGGGCACAGCTGGCGGTGGAACAAGAATCTCACTACAATACTGGGACATGAAGGCCATAGGTAGGCAGCCCAGTAAATATCTGCTGAACAAATGAATGAAATTTACACAGCCTGGACTTCTCCTGGAGCCACTATTGAGGGACATCAGGAGAGGCCTGGCTTTAGAACAAAGAAAATCTGAGTGGAAAGCCCAGTCCTGCTATTTATCAAGTATTCTTGGGCAGTTTCCAGACTTTTCTGATTTCTGGTTTTCTCATATGTAAAAATGAGGAAGATAAAATACTTTCAAGGTTATACTGCAAGGGAATATATATAGAAGTGCCTTGTGAACTATAATGTGGTATATAAATAAAAGGGCTGATTATACATATATTCACTGTATCTTATTACCTTGTATTTTATTATCGGTGTTTCTGAGTATGCCCTTTACCCCCTGGAGGCTAAACCTAAACCCATGCTGAAAAGCTTATCCAGAGCCAAACTAAAGACACATTTTTTTACAGTGAAACTGAAGAGACTATTTGAAAAGGATGCAATTCCAGAAATTCAAGGCACACCAATAACTCCTCATGCCCCTTATAGGGTCTGGCATTGTGCCATTGCCTGAATGAGGTATATGTTCTTAGATAAAGGAGTCACTTTTCTTGACTACCTGATATGCTCTAGGCACTGTGCTGGGGGCCTTATCTATATTTAATTCTTGCAGCAGTCCCAGAAAGGGAGCATTCGCTCTACTTTATAGATGAGGAATCTGAAAGTAGCAGAGAGGGTATGTAATCATCCCAAGGTTACACAGCAAGTGAACTAAAGAACAAAACTTAAGTGAACATATTAGACTTTTAAGTTATTGTTTAACCTCCAGCCTCTTTTTAAGTGGTCACATTGCTCCATGCAAACAGCATTGGGGATGTCTAAAATGCTAAAAATAAGCCAAGGATATGTATTTCTAGAATTAATTCTGGTTAGTTCCTTTTCATCTACCAGTTCTGATCAGGCTTTTCTGGTACTCCAGTCAGTGTGGCTCTGCCCTGGGGATCCCAGAGGGATCCTGGAGCCCTTTGTGGGAATGTGGACAAATGGGGGGTGTTTCACTGCACTTACCTTTTTACACACAGCTGTTCCTTCTCCAAAAAGGAACTTTCTGAAACACACTGACATCCCTCAGCACCAGTCTGAATTTGCTCAGGAGAAAGTAGGTAAGAAACCAAGCGTGTGCCAAAGTCTACTCAGGGAGGAATACAAAGGGGGAAGGAGGCAGTTTCTTTCCGTGATCACTGTGTTTCCATTAGGAGTGGGATGACCTTCTTACAGAAAGGTTACAGAATCATTATTAGAAATGGTCAGAGCTGACTAGACACTGGATTAATGGGGATTTGGTAGATTTCTATAAAGAGCACTTGAAGGCAAAATTCATGGTACAACACAAAGACATTTTTTTTCAAACCTCTAAGAGTCTACTCAGAAAGTTTCTGGCTTCAGGAAGCTGATATGGATTGTCATTCAGCATGTGGAGGGATAGCATTCCTGCTTCCTCTTCTCCCAGTTTGTGTACAATGTTGGATATGGAAACAGTTTGTCCAAGCCAGTCCTCCTGGGGAACAAGTGGGTTTTTGTTTTCATTAAGCTTCTACTTACAGATTCTTCCAGGGTTGCCTTTATCCTTCATCTGATTTGGAAAACATTGCCTTTTCCCTGCATTTTTTTTCTTTTCTTTTCTTTTTTTCTTTTATTTATTTATTTTTATTTTTTTATTGTGTTACATGTATACATATCTGCCCATTGTCCCGCCTCCCTCCCAGGCATACCCCAACCCCCCAGTATCTATGTTCATTGGTTATGTTTATATGCATGCATACAAGTCCTTTGATTAATCTCTTATCTACCCCACCTCTCCTTAATCTTACTGCTATAATTTGACAGTCTGTTTGATGCTTTACTGCCTCTGTATCTATCCTTTTGTTCATCAGTTTACAATGTTCTTTATTATTCACAAATGAGTGAGATCATGTGGTGCTTTTCCTTCATTGACTGGCTTATTTCACTAAGCATAAGGCTCTCCAGTTCTATCCAATCTATGCAATGGAATTCTATGCTGCCATTAAAAAGGAGGAGTTCTTACCATTTTTTTTTTTTGTATCAAGCTAATGTCAGGCATCCATCATGGTGTAGGAGGCTGTGAGATCACAGCTCAGGATCAAACCTGAGCCATAGCAGTCTCCGTGGGGTACTGGACCCTCAAAGGGGGTTATGAAAGAGCTTACAATTGTGTTCCGGGATGCTAGGGATACTAGTGATTATTAACTCTTTGTCTCTCAGTCTGAAGTCTTGCCTTTCTTTTGATGCTCAAACTAATGGATCCTCACTATGTATTTTATTTTGTTTCTTTAATCTGAAGCAGAAACCATGCCCTCTCCTTCTTAGGCTGGGTCGGACAACAACAGTGTCAAGTTTCCTTCCTTGCTTTGGATGGGATTTTTTCCACTCATGTGACCACACAAGATGGTCCTTGCTTACACTGGTGAAGACCACTGGGCAAAGATCCTGTGACTTAGTGCAGTATCTCTCTTCTCTCTCTCTCTCTCTCTCTCTCTCTCTCTCTCTCTCTCTCTCACACACACACACACACACACACACACACATAGACAAACACACATATATATCATATATAATATATATATCAGATGATATATATATCCAAATCAGATGATATACACACACACACACACACACACACACATATATATATATAATCTCTAGTCATTTTTCTCTATAAAACTTCCCTTGTTCATTGAGTGTGAGCTATCGGTCTGTGCTAGGCATTGGGGTCTTCAGGATGAGTAACATATCTCTGATTTTAGTAGTTACCATGAAGTAGGGGAAACAGATATACAAAAAGGTAATGGTGATGCAGAGGGAAACAAGGTATAATGAGGCCACCAAGGTAAGAGTGGTGTGTGTGTTCCATAATGGAAAGGAAGATGGGAATTGGTTTATAAGGAATTAGTTCACACAACTATGGAGTCTAGCAAGTCCCGTGACCTGTCACTTTCAAGCTGGAGTCCCAGGAAAGCCTATCGTATAGCTCTAATCCGAGTCCAAAGGCCTGAGAACCAGAATCACTGAAGATGTGAGTCCCAGGACAGGAGAAGACCAGTGGTCCAGCTTCTCTGCTACAGTCTGGCAAAGCGAGAGCAGTCCCCTTTGTCCTCCTTGACTGTTCAGACCTGAGACTCACCTACACTAGGGAGGGCAGCAGCTTTATCCAGTCACTGACTCAGATGCTCATCTCCTCCCGAAACATCCTTTCAGATCTACCTAAAAAATGTTTAACCAGAGATCTGGATGTACCATGGCCCAGTCAAATTACACATAAAATTAACCATCATAGCAAGCAAAAAGAAGAAAAAATGATGAAATACTGAAAGGGTTCCTAGGTTAGTCAAACCACCTCATTTTGTAAGTAAGGCAACAGCATCGTAAAGAGGTTACCTGTCTGTAAAGTAATGCAACCCAACCCTTGTTCTGCAGTTTTAATACTTTCTGCTTCCTCTCTGATTTTTTTTACCTAAGGAGAGACAGATGGAAGGGGAAAGATGTGACTAATGTGAAGGGGTCCTGGGAAGAGCCTGCATTTTATAAGATTGTAGCCCCCAGTGAGTTGTAGGAAAAGCGTTGTGCTCCTTCCTTTTGGATCTTCCCAGGGTCTAGAGGTCAGGACCCTGTCCACCCTGACCTTTAGATCTATACTGACCAGTAGATTGGCCACTATCCAAGGACAGCTGTTGAACACTGATATGTGGCTAGTAAAAGTTGAGATCTGTTCTGAGTGTAAACACACACACACACACACACACACACACACAGAATGTGGAATATTTCATTAATAATGTTTTACATGGATGGCAGTTGAAATGATAATATTTTGGATGCATTGGGTTAAATTAAATATATTAGTAAAATTCCACCTGTTTATTTTTACCTTTTTAAATGTGACTACTAGAAAAGTTGAAAGCACATCTATAGCTCACATTCTATTGCTTTTGGACAGCACTGGTTGAAATCATTCATCTGGGCCCTTGGCAGAGCAGTCCCCAGGATTTCTACTCATCTCCCACCTGCTGCCCTCTAACTCTCGAGGGTGGGGCAAGCCACTACCCAGCCCTCTTCCTGCCACACGTCACTGGCCAAGTGCTCAGGCCCTGCGTGCTACTCCTGCTCTGTGCCTTATAGCTCAGTATAGGGTGGCAGAAGGTGGTCTGAAGATGGGGCCAAATCCAGCCTTGAGTCCAAACTCAGTCACTTAACCTTGGGAAGATCAGAACTCCATTTTTAAGGTTAGGTTCCCCCAGTTTAAAATGGGAGTGACAATAATACTCTACCTGTCTCACAGGGTATTATCAAGATAAAAATCAAAAAGTGTTAGTCCATGTGAGTATGCTTTGTAAATAATAAAGTGGCATGTACATGTAATATTTCCAAGAATTGTGTTTTTGTTTTTATATCACAGTCATTATTGTCATTACCCAACATCTGCCTTTAACCCTCTGATCTTGCACCATGTGGTCCTCCTCATTAAGGTGTCTGGTCAGTTGTATAAAAGGGGATGGCTAGGCACCACTGCAGGCCTTAGAGTTGATGGCAGGCATAGGATGCTAGGACATAGAGAACCTAAGTTTTAGAATTACCAACTGACTGTTAGAACCACAGCTGGATCTCTAGGTCCTCTGTAGGGTGGCTGGAGTGGTGATGTTCCTGGTAATGTAGATACTCTTGTCTTCTTAGATGGCATTAAAGCTGATCTCATCAAGTTAGTGTGTTGTATCATGGTCCTTAAGGTGTAGGCCATGTTTGGGGCCTTCCTAGACCATGAGCACCACTGGCCCAGGTAGCTGACAAGGGCTGGGTAAAGAGGTTGCCTTCAAATATCATGGCAGTGCTCAGCAAGGATGCTCTTTGATGCCTCCCTTTCCACCAGCTTGAAGCCCACCTCCCCATCTCTCAGATCATTAGATAATATCTCCAAGGAGCTGCTTCTACATTCCATCTAGTTTCACCACCACCAGGGACCACTCCTGATCTAGCAAGGCCCTCCGGAGCTGGGAGCACTTGGCCTGGGCCTCAGGAAGTGAGGGGCCTGCCCTGGTCAGCAGAGCCCCTGGAGGGAGAGAGGACATACCACATTTTTGGTTTGACATTTCCACAACACTTTGAAGTAAGTACCCCTAGTTTGCAGACAGTTATGGAGATAACAATGATTAAGTGATGTCCCCTGGGTCACCTGTCTTGGGAGGGAGGGGGTCAGGGATTTGAAGGTGCACCTCTTCCCAGCATGTCATATTATATCTGACAGGATGAGACTAGAAAAACCTTTCTTTATTAAATATTTGCATTGTAATTTCCACCATTCTCAACTCCATACCCTTTGGATGAAGAGAGCCCGAGCCTGGCCGTGGGGTACCAGCAGTTTGCAAGAGTTGAGCATTTGAGAGGCTATGCTCCTTCCTTCCAGAGACCCCTCACTGAAGAGCCTAAACGAACTCTGAGTGTTTTCATTGACTTTTCTGATCTCTCAATGCAAGTTAAAAGCATCATTTTGCTTCACTGTCAGTCAATTTCACTTTTGTGAGAATTTTAAAGATGTATAAGCCCCTAAGGTGACAGTCCCAGCCTGATGCTGTCATGCTGAGCTGTGTCGTATCGAATTCTGTCACTGTAGAGAAACAAAATGAAATGCACCCAGGTGTAAAACCCAGGCCTTGTTCATTCTTATCAATACCAGATTAGAATGGCAGAGCCTAATATTGTGAAATTGGAATGATGAAGATTGATGTTTAAACTTTAATGGGTTGCTAGTAAAATGTGTCATTTGTATATTCATGTATTCATAGACATGCAGAGTCATGCACAGACAGGGAAAACCAAATCCTTTGGCCTGAGGTTTTAATGTTACCTGTTTTCTGTTGGCAATTAGACTCACTACCTGTTAAAATGTAAATATTCTTTCTTTGCCCTTCTTTTGAAACCAAATGAATTCAATTGCAGCCACATGGTGTTTTTATCCAATTTGCCTATTGGTGTGAGATGAACTTTTATATGCATGGATTATGTGTATGTGTTTAGGTACATTTTATCTTATAGCGTTATGTGAAATTTAGATTTTTTTTTTTTTGAGACAGGAGGTTGACAAATGAGGGCTTTGATATACCACTAAGGATACACAGTAGTCAGGAGACATGGGGCTTTTATAACATTGACTAAGAAATCACTATCCCGCTATCTCCTTGCTCCATAACAAGGGGGACATGGGAGCTCCTGCTGACTTGACCTAGCAGGACACACCAGAAATGTTTTCTTTATTATTCTTGAGTTCTGTCATTATTCAGCAGAACAGTTTATTTTCAAGTATATTATGGGAGGAAAATGTTAAATGACTGTCCCATCTTATTGTCATGTTCAATATGGTTTGGGTTATGTTTTAGAAATCATAGCAATATACATATTCTCTGAAATATTAATGGGACTGTTATGTTTTTAAATCACACAATAATGATGACTCTGGCAACACCATGCTTATTAATATTAATACCAGTGCTAGTGAGAACAGTTGCCACAGGTCATGTTTTTAAGACACTGGTTCAAACAGGGATTCTCCCTTCCCATTTCATATTCACAATAATCCCAGAATTTCAACATTTTTTTTTCTCAGTTTTCTTAATGAAGAAATAGAGGCTTAACGAGGTGAAGTCATTTGACCACACCACTTGTAAGAAGCTAAACTGAGATTTAAATTTAGGTGCCGTTAGTCCAAGCTTTGTGGCTTTTCTGTAATCATATAAATACCCTTTTTTATGAAAATGTGTTCTGTTTGTATTACAGCAGACCAAGCGGGCTGAGAAGTGCCTAGTGTGTGTGTGTGTGTGTGAGGGTACAATGGAGGATGCCATGTTGGGACCAAAGGAGAGGAGGTTGAGAGCCACTGAATTAAGCAATAGTAAGAGGGCAGTAGGGTTGGAACCAGGCATTATCCACCGGTTTCTCCAGCTTTGCAATTGCTGGTTACCCAATCAAAGTAGTCAAAGTTCAAGAGCAGATTAAGGTCAAATAAAGCAGCAAAATGTTAACTGTCAGATCTGGTCAGCTCAGTGACGGGAGATGTGAATTACATTACAGGGTGGTCCCCATACCAGGCAAAACCAAGGTGTGATGTGAAACGGAAGCTGACCATCAGGCATCCATCTTCCCTTGTGACTAAGTGAAAGACATCTTGACAGCAACCAGCACCCCTGAGGTGGAGAGCCAACTTTCAGTAGAGCCCTCACTACTTACTGCTCAGGCCCAATTTGCCTTGCAAAGCACAAAGTTCCTCAATTCATGGAACTGTCTTTACAGCATGGGAAGAGCATATGTTTGGGCAGAAAAAACACACAATACGTTTAAAATATATGAATCAGGCTTTCCAAATTTTCCTTAAAAATGGGGTGTTTAATAAATGCTGCTCAAAAGAAAAAAAACCAAAGTCAGAGACACCTGGGGCAATAATGTCACTTCCATGCTGAATCATCATCCTTCATGGCTGCACTCATCTTGTCACATCCCTTCCTGCTCATTCTGCTATTTATCTCGTAGTCACTTACCCATTGCTCTGTTCAGTACACCCCTGCCCCCCAGACACACACTTTGTACCAGGCCTTGTGTCCTGTGCTGGGCACAGGAGGGTGAGTTTGGAAGGGCTCTGCCATCTGGAGTTCACCTTCTCCGGAAGAACTAGCAATTGAATTGTATTCCTCATGTGGCCTATGACACTGTGCATTTGTCTCCAAAGCCTGTAATGCACTTAAAATTCATTGTAGCCTTGCCTGAATGCACCTCCTATACTTCAGGTTTCTGTTTCACAGTCTTGCACAAAAAAAATACATGGTTTTGGAATCAAAGGATCCTAATTTGAATCTAGGTTTTGCCATACTGGTGTGTTGTTTTTTAAGATAAACTGCTCTTTTTTTTAATGATGTTTTATTGATTTCAGAAAAAAAGGGGAGAGGGAGAGAGTGATAGAAACATCGATGAGAGAGAATCATTGATTGGCTGCCGCCTGCAGGGATTGAGCCCGAAACCCAAGCTTGTATCCTGACTGGGAATTGAACAGTGACCTCCTGGTTCATAAGTGGATGCTCAACCACTGAGTTGAACATTCCTTTATGAATGGGTAGGCAGTTTAGCCACATTGGAATTCTTAGTCTTTACCTGCTGACTCCTCCATGCCTCAGTTTCCTTACCTATAAAATAGGGAGGAACATAAATGAAGAGGGATATCATAGAAACTAGGAAAGCAAAATGCCATGAAAATAAGCCCCTCGGGGTTGAAGTCTCTGCTTTGTATACTTGTCACAATGTATAAAGAGCACCGAGTCAAAGTGGACTCATTATTTTAATAAGCACGTGCTGTTTATTAAATCATGTGCCAGGTGCTGTTCTGGGTGCTTCAACTACAGCGGTGACTGAGAGGCAGATGGTTTGAGCACAGTGCTCTAAGTAGGCTGGTGGAGAAGGTATGCCGAAGGAGATGGCTGCTGAAAGCTAAGAAGGAGCAGGCCAGCTGAGAGAGTCCAGGAGGGCTTTGTTGCTCATCTGCATTTCCATGACATCTGGAGCAAATAGTCTTTGTAAATAATAAAACTAAGGGTGGCTATCATGAGAGTGCTCAGCACATGTCAGACAACATTCACCAAGCATGACACTTGTTTGTTACAATGGCCTGTGTGACACATGAGGCTCGGGCTGCAGGAGAGTTTAAACCAGGTCTCTCTGACTTCAGAACACCGGTATGTTCCCATTTCCAGATCCTGGCTCTTGGGAGAGCCCTTTGCTTGGAATTTGGTTCTGGTCAGTAGATACAAGCCAGCAAAAGAGCCAACTGTGGACATTCACAAGTGGCTTTAGAGCTGAAAGAAATGGAAATTCAGACCTGAGCTTCAACATAAGTTTTGGGGGGAAATTAAGAACCTCGAGCCACAGCTTGGCATACAGAGGTACTAATTTGTCTACTTAGACGAACAACACAGGGGAAATGAAGGCCTGTGGGAGGAGACACACCAATCCTGAGATATGAATTTGAATACAAAGGAGAGATAAAAATAAGGCCCTCAGTGTTGAAGTCTCTGCTTTTCTTTTTTTTGTAGAATTGTAGACTGTTCCCATATTACAGATTTTACCCATGAGGCAGTCAGAGTTAGGACTTTGTGGAGCTAAAAATAGAACCTGCATCCTTTGACTGCAGGGTTAGTGCTGTTTGGTAGGTGGAGGTGTCATTTCATCATCCAGGTTCTGGGCAGGATAGGGGGATGTTGGAAGGGGGTGTGGTGATGATGAAAGAGATCAACTCCTGAAGCTTAGTCTCCAGTTGCATTCACTAAGCATCCTTCTTTCCCGCCACCTCCTCCTTCCTCCCTGCCTCCCCACTTTACCCCTCAAAGCCTTTCTAACAAACTCTTAGTTACCTAAATTACAGAACAAAACCAACCTCCTGCTAACCCCTCTGGACTTCAATTAAGGACTTATTTAAATGCGATCCCTGCTCCAGCACCATCAGCACTAAATGGCACATAAGCACTTTTGCAGTGCTTAATGTAAATTTGTTGGAAAATGTACATTATTTTTCATTGACTTGAAATTGGATAAATGCTCACTGAAAAGAATAAAGCCAATTGGTATTGTAGGGAGGAGAGAGAGAGAGAGAGAGAGAGAGAGAGAGAGAGAGAGAGAGAAGCCAATAAAGGCATGTAGTTTTTAGATGTAGATCTGCTAATTCTCCTTGTGGCAGCCATTCAATCTGCACTATTTGAATGTGCTTGGAGATGTTGTACATATTAATGAAATTAGGTTGGTGAAGCCAGCGTGCTGCAGATGCACATCGTAGTGAAAAGACCTGGACTTGGAGATCAGACAGTCTCAGGTAGGCTACTACATAGTGTGATCCTGAGCAAGGGACTTTGCATTATCTGAGACTCAAGTTCTCATCAGTAAGAAGAAGGAAATCTTCTGTAGTGGTTGTGAAAATTAAATGAGGTCACGTATTTACACATCCCTCAGTCTCCGACACATAGTAGGTGATCAGTCTCTCTTAGTTCTATTTCCAGGTAAGAAAATTGGCTGGGTTCTCAGTCACCAGACTGTTTTGGGGGCTCTGTGGGAAGACCTTTGGTTCCCCATCCCCTGCTTGCCCCTTAATTAAGCACAGAGTGGGTGGAGACCATGCCTCTTTTGTTCATTGCCCTGAACTCAATGCTGAGTCCATTGAAGGTGCATGATAAATATTCATTGGAAAAAACAATGAGTGATGCTAGGCTGAGCCAGCCAACCACTATGTGGTAAGATTGCCAGGAAACCCATATTGGGAGGCTATGGTTTCCAGGCTCATGGGGAACTAGTCTCTCACTAGATGGTCTCACTAATACTGCTTTGTGTTGAGTGCAGGTGGATTTTCCCCTGGTGCTTTATGATAACTGAGTAACACTTCAATAATGAGAGAATGCACCAGGGTTCCTGTGCCTTCAGAAAGAAGCCCCTTTCTTTGAAATTCTATTAACACCCCAAAACAGGTGGGCTTTAATTTCTCACAAAGCAACCTTACTTTCCAAAGGTGAGAGGATCGCATGAGAAATTATATCAACCATCTTCTTTGCTTTGCGTGGAAAGCTCTTTAAAATTAGTGTTACCATTTGTATTTTAATATAGTGGTATTGAAGATTTATTGCTCTTTTTCATGGCTCTCTAGGCATATATCTGATCACAGTGAATGAAAGACTGCTTTGGTCATTGTAAAGGGCAGTAATAAATAGCTCATCAGACTTCATCACAAATGCTAATTCAGCTTATATTTGTTGCTTGCCTATTATATGAAACTAGAGGCCCGGTGCACAAAATTTGTGCAGGGGAGGGGTAGAGAGGGAGGTTTCCTTCAGCCCAGCCTGCTCTCTCTCCAATCTGGGACCCCTTTCTGGGATGTCTGACTGCCCATTTAGACCCGATCCAAGTAGGATCGGGTCTAAATGGGCAGTCGGACATTCTTCTCACAGTCCAGGATTGATGGCTCCCAACTGCTCATCTGCCTGCCTTCCTGATTGTCCCTAACTGATCATCTCCTAACCACTCTCCTGCCAGCCTGATTGATGCCTAACTGCTCCCCTGCTAGCCTGTTTGCCCCTAACTGCCCTCCTCTGTGGGCCTGGTCACACATAACTGCCCTCCCCTGCAGGCCTAGGTCCCCCCCCCAACTGCCCTTCCCTGCAGGCCTAGTCACCCCCAACTTCCCTCCTCTGTGGGCCTGGTCACCCCTAACTGCCCTCCCCTTCAGGCCTGGTCCCTCCCAACTGCCCTCCCCTGCTGGCCACCTTGTGGTGGCCATTTTGTGTCCACATGCGGGCAGGATCTTTTGACCACATGGGGGCAGTCATCTTGTGTGTTAGAGTGATGGTCAATCTGCATATTACTCTTTTATTAGATAGGATAGAGGCCTGGTGCATGGGTGGGGGCCAGCTGGTTTGCCCTGAAGGGTGGTGTCCTGGATCAGTGTGGGTATTCCCTTGGGGCATGGAGTGGCCTGAGTGAGGGGTCTGTGGTGGTTTGCAGGCTGGCTCCACACCCTGGCAACCCAAGAAAAGGCTCTGGTATCTGGGATTTATTTATCTTCTACAATTGAAACTTTGTAGCCTGGAGCAGAGCCAAACTTTTGCTACACAGCCATTGAAACTTTGTTGCCTTACACGAAGGCTTGAGTGCTGGCTTCCTCCATTGCTGGGGGCAACACAAGCCTCCCTCTTGCTCTCTCTGTGTCTGTAGCCATCTTGATTGGTTTAATTTGCATACTTACTCTGATTGGCTGGTGAGTGTGGCTGGTGGGGGTGGCTGGTAGGTATAGTAGAGATATGGTTAATTTGCATAATACTCTTTTATTAGATAGGATACTTTATATACATGTCATCTAATCTTCAATGCAATTCCAGCAATATATTTATTATGATCCTCACCATACTGAGAGGACACTGAGGTTTTAGGAAGCTGAGATTACTGACGTACCTAAGAGCATGTCATCAAATAAGTGGGAAGAACACAAGTCACACTTCAGTGAATGTAAATCTACATCTTTTCCCTTAACGTTTCAAATCTGGATTGAGTGCCAATCTGCAAGCACACTGCATTTTTCTAGACCAATGTGTACTCTTCTTGTTCTTTGAAACCTTAGGTCTGTGGAAGTGCCTCGAGAGTAAGAGCTCAACAGGAAGCCTGAGAAAATGGCACCCAGTGTCCAACATTCCCATTTCAAAAGAACTGTTTTATCTTTTTAGGTTTTGGGGTTTCTAAGTACTCTTTAATTTGAGAAAAAAAAACACATCTGTTGATATCTTTTTAAAAGCACTGCTCTAAGAAGAAATTGAATCAAATCTAGTAAGACGTGCCTCCCTGTTGATGTCAGTTCTCCAAAACTAGAACAGGTTTTGTAATGTTCTTCAAGGAAATAAGTATTGAAAGACATAGAAGATGAAAAGTGCACAGCTGTGGGCTTGAGTTGGAGACAGTGCAGTTCAATGCAAAGGCCACAGAGCAATAAGCCTGCCACTGAGGAGTCAATCAGGAGGCCTCTTTCAGTTGCCAGATAGAGATCATACTGGGACAATTTATTCTAGATTCTGTTGGTCTTCTAGCTGCTACCACCACTGTCACATATTCTATTGAGAGGAGCATTGTGGGCAGCATGGCATAGCCAGTCCCTTGGTCAACTGGTGCCCATCTCACAACCCCTTGCCCCCTTTACCATCTCAGGCAGTGGGTCCCAGCTCAGCTCACACACACACTTGTGGGTCACACTTCCCTTCCCTTTCCCTCAGGGAGCCTATACAAAGAGATAGAGGTACAAGGGAAGCTTATGGAGGAGCAGAGAGGCAGATGACAAGTGAGAGGTCACCTGGAGAATTAATAAGAGTTTAGTGGAGAGAGAATGAAGGGCTCTTTCTGTTAGATTGTGCAAAACTTGGAGGTATAGAAAATTGTGGGACAGTTACTCTATGTGGCTGTGGTTGGGGGAAGTGGGTGATACTCTTTCTCAAATTCCTTTGTAGCCACTGTATCCTGTGCCTGAATACATCTTTGCATTATTTCCCCAACTCACTCTTCCAAATGCCATCTCTCTGCTCAGATCTCAATGAACAGAGATCAACTTAAGTTCCCTTTCCATCAGGACTCCCTATTTTGGGACTTGTGCTCAAGTTGATTGTCTGTCTTTCCTTGTCCTTCTGGGAGATGTTGGCAAGCAAGGACTGTGCAAGCATGTTTATTATGGGAGAATAAGTGGATGATAGTAGGCATAGCTGTGAAGGTGGGTTAAACTCAGATATGGTGAGCCTGGATTTCAGACTTTATCCTGAGAACACAGGCTCCCTCTCAACTTGCTAAAGTAGGGGAATGACATGATCTGATTCATACAAATAAAAGATCATTGGTACCAGTGTGATAACTTAATCACAGGGTTTCATTGTGGATGAAATGAAATGATGGATGGGTGTTTTTAATAATGCCTTTCTAAACTAAAATGCTATTCAGTTGGAGGGTGTAGCTACACTATCCTTTTTTTTTTTAGTATTTCAGTGTGTGAATCCCACCCTTCACGCCCATCCTCCAATTTCTAATCATGATTCAACAGGTAATTCATTTTCTCATTTTCCAGAGTGAATGTAGGTAAAGGGATCCTAGTTATAGCCCTGGCCTCTCTCTGCATTTCAATGAGTTCCCAAGTGGAACTGCCAACTTCCACTGTGCGATAAAATGGGCAGCATACCAACAAAAGATCTATCATCAAAAATTCAGGAAAATAAAATAAAAAGATGTAAGGACATATTTTCAAAGGATTTAGCCTGACCTCCACCCCCCCCCTTGTATTTTTTTGTGTATGGTAAAATGTATTTTTATTTTGCACCTGCAAGCAAAGTTTCTATAAGCCAACAACAGCTTCCAAATTGCCAAGGCTTTAAAAAA
This sequence comes from Lasiurus cinereus, assembly GCA_011751065.1. Classification (NCBI taxonomy): domain Eukaryota; kingdom Metazoa; phylum Chordata; class Mammalia; order Chiroptera; family Vespertilionidae; genus Lasiurus; species Lasiurus cinereus. The sequence goes on along the minus strand of JAAGEH010000030.1, from coordinate 23,521,602 downwards.
ATCTGCCGCTCAAATTCAGCCCAGAATCACAGCAACGAAATAAGGATGGGGTGGAGGGCTGCCCAGAACTATTTATAGGCATATTGGGTGAGATAATTATTACCTTGTGGCTTGTTCTGAAGTACCTCTGCTTGGCAGAAATATGAGAACCACACAGCAGAGATCGAAGGGAATCCTTAAAGAGGACAGGCTGCTTGAATTTGTGACAATGGTAGCTTGTTTGAACACCTTCTTTTCCTTAACCCATTTCTAAAATCAGCCTGTATAAAATGCTGTGGAAATTTCAACGGCATTCATTCATTCCTGCCTGTATCCATCTTCTATCTAAATTTCAAGAGGACTCGCTTCGTGGGCACCTGGCAGAGTTCGGGCCAGTGCTGTGCTCTGCAGGTTTACTAGTAGTGGTGGTCACAGACCCTTCTCTGTTCTCATAGATCTTCCAACTGAGTGCAATAGACAGCCCGCTAATGATCATTCAGATAATTAGTTACAAAAAGACTCTAGTATTATTAAAAGATGTTACTGCAATTGCATAATGATTGCAGTAATTATTCTAATGTAAGAGTTCTGGGAGAATATGGCACATTCCCCTGGAAAGGAAGTTCCCATGAGGGCAGGGAGTTTTGTCTTTTTTGTTCATGCCAAGTTCCCAGTTCCTAAAACTGTCTTGGAATGCATTTCTGCATAAATTTTGAAATGTAGAGTGAGCTATGTGGGAGTTGCCTAATGTAGTCAAGTCTAGTATAGTGAATTCAGAGTTGATATCAGTATATGTATTATTAGGTAAGTAATATCTGTTTGTTCAACAAACAAATAAACAGCAAAGTAGTCTACTAGAGGGAGAATCATAATTGGGTTTGCCTCATCTCTATTTCCCTGGGGATCCCAAGTTAATGGACTTTCCCTGAGTACTCTGTGCCTTTTCCTCGCATTAAACCCCGAGGCTCAACTGACCAATCCCCCTCATACCCTGACTCCACCCAAGAAATCCTGAATGTCCATATGTAATACCTTAATCAATTAAAAAAAAAGGAAGAAATCCTGAGTGGACTGTAGCTGGCATTTCTGCCTAATTTTGATTCCTCCATATTAATACTTAGCTGCCACTATTAATACCTTATTGCTTAGGACTGGGCTCTAGACCCTTTTCCTGTGCATTTGTGTCACTTATTCCTTAAAACTGTTCTGTGAAAGATTGGCCACTCTCCTCATCTGACAGGCAAGGAATTGTGGGCTTGGACACATACGACTCTTTGACCCCAGGTCACAGAGCTGGTCATGTGGCTGCAATTAGGCCTCATACTTCTGACTTCAAACCCCATCACCCCCTACCTTTTTTTATTTTTAACATTACTGAATCTTTGGGAGCAACAATTCTATCCACCAGTCATCTACAATTGCCTTGCCAATAATCCATGATTTCACTATAGTCACAGTTATTTTCATACCAGGGAAACATGAAGAAATGATCCATGCATAGCCCCACTGTCCTCCTGCTCACATGGTTCTGTTTAAGTTTCCCACAGAGAGAAGCGCTTTCCCGAGGTGGTGTCTGCTGAGCCATCAGGAGACAAGCTGGCTGTCGCTTCCCACCAAGACTCTAAGGGAAGGTGACAAGGCAGCCCCTTCCCTCCCAGTGCGGGTACCCTGCATGGCCTATGCTGGCTGCACTTGCAGTTCCTGCTGCTCTGTTACTTGCTGAAATGCTTGTACATGGGTCTTTTAAAAGGTATCCATTTATTAATCCCCTCTTTTAAAAAATCCTGCTAGTTAGACTCTTACTTTGCCAAGAGAGGAAGTAATACAGTTAATCCCTCTTTTAAAAATTACTGCTAGTTAGAATTCTGGCTTTGCCCAGAGGAGAAGTACATAAGGAAAGCTGCAGGAGCCCCATTTTCTTTTGAATCCATTTCAGAAGGGACTTAGCGAGGTAATCAGGAAGCTAACCAGAGCTCCGACGGGTTGGATGGAGACTCAGTTCCCTGGCAGCTTCTGGTCCAGTGCCAGTCCTCACTAAGGGTAACCTTAGAAAGTCTTCCCCTGCCCCAGCCTCCCTCCCCTGTCAGGACAGCTCTGCTCTCTCCTGCACAGAGCTGCCAGAGGCTATTTCTTTCAAAACAAATGTCATAAGACCAATGCCCTCGTTCCTCCTCTGAGGGTTCTTGTGGAGCACACAGCCCATGGCAGAGAACTGACCTTGACAGCTGACCCTGGGGAACTGGGCCTTAGAGGCTACTCCTGTCTTATCCTGGACCCAGCACTCTCCAGCACCCCATGCTTCCCTTTGTCCTTCTAACATGCCCTGCTTTTTATAGTTCATCACCTCCACCTACTGTATCTTCTGTCTCACATTTGCCTTTCTTTTCTTACCTCCTCCTTCAGATTTCAGCTGCCATGTCCCTTTCTCTGGAAATCCTTCTTTTATTCTCCCAGGAAAAGTCCATGCTTTGTGTGTGTGTGTGTGTGTGTGTGTGTGTGTGTGTGTGCGACCACATGCACGTGCTCACACATCTATGTGCATGGCTAGAATATGGACGGACGATCTGTGTTCCAAGTAGAAGAGAGAATGCAAAGGTCAAAGAGGTTCGGATACTTGGGGGACAGGAAGAAAGCATACGTTCCTGGTATATAGCCAGAGTAATAGGAGATGTGTCTCTAAATTTAAAGTCTTAAATGTCATGCTTAGTATTTGGGATTTTCTTCTAAATATAGTAGGAAGGTTTTGAGAGACTTTATTACACTCTGTTTAATCATCTTGCCTTAGGACTCTGTCTGCCTTCGCTGCTCGACTGCACATTCCTTCGGGGCAACATCAGTCCTTCAACTAGACATTCCTTACTTTGTGTAATAGAGTCTATAGCATGGAGGTGCCTAGGAAAGGTTTAGCATGTAGTGGAATAGACATGAGGGAGGGAGGGTTATGTAAAGGAGCCCAAGCCTACTAGAAGTTGCTAACATCCCTTCTCATTTCTTCCAGCTTATATTTTAATAACATTCCACCTGATTTGTATAGGTTTGGAAGATAGATTTTATAGGAAAAACACATTTTCATTTATTATAGTTTATGTTTATTGTATGTACTATATTCTCATTACTTTATGTGCAAAGACTGTTTCTTATGTGATACTCTTTGGGGAGATAATATGCAAAGAGATCTTCTGTTTCATTTTTACTAACACCCCCACAGCTTGCTAAATCATCACCTTCAAACCATAGTTTAATTTAATTCATTTTATTGCTTTCCAAAGCGTTTTCTATGAGTAAGATTGCATTGCCTGGGTTTTAAAAATAACTGACTCTAAATTATCCTAGTGAAGTTAAACAGGTGTTTTGTCTTCTTTGTTAAGTGATGTTTTGAGCCTTTTGTGTATCTGTCTCTCCTATTTGAGTACTGCAACTTCCTGACTGGAGAAGAGGAACATATTCCAAGGGGACTGAAAACCATGTGCTCTAATGAGTAGTCGGTGGATTTGGAATTGGGTGAATCTGGTTCTCAAATCTGGCTCTTGTGCTAATTAACAGCGTGAGATCTTGAATTACTTAATATTTCAGAGTTTCAGTTTCCACATTTGTATGATGGGAATAATTGGATCCAGTTCATGTTGTGATTTTAACATCAGTTTTTAAAAATCGAATGTATAAAGTGCTTGGCAAAGTTCTAAAGCACAGTAGGTGCTAAAGAAACAGTAGTGGTTTTTGTTAACAGTTAAAATGCTGCTTCTTGTTGTGTGGCTTCAATCAAGTGAACATTTTATGCCTCTATATTTTCATCTCTAAAATGGGCTAATGGTTTCAGTCTATGTGATAGACTTGTGTAGATCAAATAAGCTATTACCCATGGAATGCTTCGGAAGAGCCTGGCACATGTCCATAAATATCAGCTTCTCTCGTTACTAATGTCACTTATCATGTGTGGTTGCTCCCTGCTTTTAAATGGCAAACAAAACTGAATTTTCAGACTACATAAAGGCTAAGTGTTGCCCAAGCAAACAGGACTTTATCAGACATTATTGATTCCTTGCTTACTGTAATGTGCCTGCGAGTCAGAAGTATTTTCAATTTCTGATTTATCTGAATGATGGCCACTATTGTGGTAACTATAATAATCTGGAATTTCCTTTGCCACTTAGCTTTGTTGACCTCATTGAGAGATGCCTCATAACTCAAGTGACAAAAATTACCTTAATTAGACACAATTGTCTAGCTGAGTGTTGGGCTAACCCGAGAATTATTATAAATCTTTCATTAACAAAAGCTCCTCCTCATTATGTTGTCCAAGACGAAATAATCAAGTAATATGTGCTAAGCCCCCTGGAACCATCCACCTCCCACTGTCCCTGCCTGCTCATCTCCTCCTGCCGCATGACAGAGTGAAAAAGAAAAGAGAGATGTGCTGAGACGTAAGCTCAGCTTAACTTGATATAATTCTCCTTGGAAGAGAAATCTGAAACCACCTTGCCCACCTACAAAGTTATGCACTTGGACTCTTCCTAGTTACTGAGTGTGCCCTACTCCTGTGGACTCCATCCATGTACCTCTTTCCAGCCTTCCAACCCTGCATTGCCATTTTCTAGGCTGAGGAAGCTGAGGCTGGCTGCACCAAGTCCCACATCATTCTCTGCATCTCACTGGTGATGGCTAGAGGCAGTTCATGCTCTGGTGACAAGCCCAGCTCTTTGTTTAGAACTGGGTTCAATCTCTGGCTGTAGCACCTCCAACAATTGGGACTTGCACAAGTTACTTACCTGTGTCTACCTTAGCTTCCTCCCTGCAAAATGGAAATATGATGGTATGAGGCCAACACAGTCTTAAGAGACATACACAAGCAAGTATACTCATGAAGTGCTTAGTGAGTGGTGTGTCGCTTTATTACTGTTAATGTACTGTGGCTTCTCAATATATTTTAACGAAGGCAGAAAAAAAATCCCCTTGACTATTAAACAGACAACCTGCTAGTATCAGCAGACACCCATGTTGAATGTTTTAAATGGTGAGAACAAGAAAAAGGCCATCATGTGGAACCTGATGTTGCTGCTCTGACCCCGTGGATTGTTTCCTGTTTTCTGCTAGACTCAGTAAATATTTGATAACTAAATGATGGATGGATGAAGGAGTGAGCATGCTTTGTCCACAGTAGCAGCACTGCAATTCTGAATGACGGGGAAGCCCATGTCAGGCAAGCGTATATTATGTTCCCACATCCCATTGAAGGTAGAACATGGAAAGGTGTCTTCTATCCATCAGTAATTTTGTATTCATTTCCTGAGACCTAAGACCCAGTGCTACTAAGTATCACACATACAAATAGGCACATGGGTGACAACAGGCCTCTTGTCCTGCCATCTGTCTGTAGGCAAAGCCACGATGTACTGTGCTGGTTGTAACCTAAATGGTAATTACTGGGCCAGCAGTGGGTGTGGTTGGGTTCCATGGTTTCCTGATGACTAGCGACAGATGTGATTTCACCCCATTTCCTATGGTTCTTGCATGGCTCACCACCGCCACTAGCACACAGGCCAATGCATTTCGGATGGATTGAATGAGAATTTGGAACAGAGAGTTGGAGATGTGCTAATGGGGTTAGCTTGGTGATAGGAAAGAATTGTACACCTAAATGTTAGTGTGTGTGTTTTTTTTTCTTAACAAAGACGCAAGGAGGGAAAGGGACTTTCCAAAGCGACACAGCATGTTAAAGGAAGAGCTGTCTCTGGCCTCACAGAACAGGATTGCTCTTTTCTCTTTTATCTGCCATTGAAGCCTTTTCTTTTATCACTGTCTTGAGACATCAGGAAAAGCATCAAATAACAAAATAGCCAGCAGTCATTGAGGGTGCTACGGACTTTTGTAAGCAGTTGAGCTGAAACAACTCATTTAAACCTCACAACAACCCTGTGAACTAAGAATTACTATTATACCCATTTTGCAGATGAGAAAACAGGCACATAGAGATTAAGTGACTTGCTTAAGGCCATGTCACTCTCTGGATCCAAGATTAGAACCAAGGTCTGGCTCAAGCAATCAGTGCTCTTCTCCACAGCGTGGCTGGTGATTCTCATTCAAATGAATTTATTTGTGAAAATTGATTAATGCAGTAACTAACTCAAAGAGGAAATTCAGAACTCTTTTTCAAGTCCATACAGAAAAGTTGATTGGAACTTGCAAACAATATACATAATAATGGAATGGTAAGGTTTTTTTCCAAGGGAAGATTAACCTACCCCAACTGTCCATCATTGCCTCTGTCGTGGCCTTCAGCGGAGAAGGGACAAAAAGGCACTCATAGGAGCACCACACAGTGCAGGGAGAACATGGAAAGGCACAGCTACAATAAGAATGAGAAGTTCCCAAAAACACAGTAAGGAAGATGCTGCTGATGACAGCAAGAGCAGCTCTATCTTACTGAACCCTTACCGTGTGCTAGACACTATCCTCTGTGTTTTAACTCATTTAATCTTCTTTCTCTAATGGGTAACCTGCGGTCTAGAGAGATTAAACCACTTCCTCAAAGGCACATGGTAAGTGGAAGAGCCAGGATTTGAAACCACTTGTGTGGTCCAGTGCCTGTACTCTAACCACTGCTCTCTTAGCCACCATGCTGCCCTGCTTGTTTGGCACTAAGAGCAGCTAATACATTTATGGTTTAGCTCTTGCAAGGCTGCAGTGTTATTATAGGATGGCTTTCTGCTCAGTTTCATGTGCATCCTATCTTTCAATTCTCATGACAATCCTGGGAGATAGCAGGGTTAGGAGATTATCAACTGCATACTACAGATTTAGGGAACTGAGTCTCCGTAACCTAAGCTGAGTCAGTATCCCATGAGAGCCAGGTATCCTGTCCTCCTGCTCTGCCTCTGTGGTCCAGGCACCATGAGACACTCTCAGCCTTTCATATGTGTGTGCTCCAGTGTTTTGATCAAGATGGAAAATCAATTTTCCACCATGGTTTGCAAGGAGTCTATATGAAAGAACTTTGAGTGGAGCCCATTGAATGGTGAATGTAAAGCACCATTTAGCTTTCTATGAGCAAGGGGGTGAAAAGGAAGGAGGAGGTGAAACCATCAACAAGAGAGGAGGACATGGTTCTTAGAGCTTTGCCTCAGGAGTACCAGTTATGGTGGTCCTCAAGAAATGAAACAGTGGTAGAAGAAAGACTAATGAACAGTTACTCCCCATACAAACTGTAGTGATCAGGCTATAATTATTGCCAATTTGTTGTTTTGAGTCTTGAAATCCACTCAAGAATTCTCTATGATCTGGAACTTTGCCACAGTACAAAAAGAATGTTGCACCATCCTGTGAGGTCTCCTAGGTGCCAGCATCCCCATGTCTCAGGTGAGAAAACCATGGCCAGAAAGCTGCTAGCTTTTGATAAAATGCAGAATCCTGAAGTAGAGAAGCCAGAGTCAGGCCCCCTTTGGAGGTGGGTTGAATTGTTGCCAATTGGAGGAAAGGGTTGCGGCTTTTGTGGAGGCATTTCACAGAAGACAGAGTAGCCTTGGGAACTAATGGGTCTCTTTCTGAGATTCCCCTGGAGCTGGAGCTAGAGTAGTTTTAAGGTCTTGAAGACTTGGCTACTGACCCTGTCTCTGCTCCTTTCTAGCTGTGTGACCTTAACCAGGCCACTTCATCTTTCCACCCCTCAGTTTCCTTGTATATAAAATGTGATTTACAAAGCCCGCTTTCATGATTGTTAAGAAGATTAAGTGTGACCATCCTTATGAACTGGGAAGAAGTTCACACACAACTGAAGCTGGTTATTTCCCTAATGGCTTTGCCTTCTCTTCAGCAGTGGTTCTCAAAGTGTGGCCCCTGGGCCAGCAGACCAGCCTTACCTGGACACTAGTCAGGATGCCCATGGACCCATCCCAGGAACTCTGGGGATGGGTCAGGGCTGTGTTCCTTAATAAGCCCTTCAGGTGATTTAATATGCACTCAAATTTGAGAGCCACTACTCATATGGGGTCTGCTCTTGTTTCCAGATTTTGAGCAGGTACTGACATTTACTTGAACATCATACCTCAGGCTCCTAGACCTCCCCTTGCTCATTCCTAGCATCAGCTGCTATATACTCCTGGGTATCCTGCTGGATCCTTCTGGCTATGAGGTACTCTTATGATGATCTTATTTATTTTTATCCCTTTGCTATTCTCTGCCAACAAATGTTGAAACACTTCTCAGAGCTAGCCAAATACCTTGTTTTGGACAAACCTCTTTGTTTTGCTGTTGTTAATCCTCACCTGAGAATATTTTTCCATCAATTTTTAGAGAGATTGGAAGGGGGAAAGAGGGAGAGAGGAGGGGGAAAGAGAAATATTGATGTGAAAGTGACACCTGGATTGGTTACCTCTCACATGCACCCTGACTGGGCCGGATTGAACATGCAACCCAGGTACATGCCCCGGACTGGGAATTGAACCTAAGACCCTTTAGTGTGTGGGCCGATGCTCTAACTACTGAGAATGCTATTCAGGGCCTTTTTGTCTTTTTAATTGATCTCCTGTTTGTCTCCCTGGATGCCTGTGTCCATTCATCCTGTTTCCTCTCCAGATGATGCTGACTGGTTGGGCCTAATTCTCCTCATCAGTGACAATGTGGTGGCAACTTTGTATCTCCAGGATCCACATTGTGACCTGCCTGCCCTTTTACTGTCAGAGATGACAGGGGCACAGGATAGCAGGTGGCCAGTGCTGGGGAGAATTTATTAGGGTTAGTGATTCCTGCAAAACCATGTGCTCCAGACAAGAGATTGCTTACAAATAACCATCTCAACAACCCAAGGTCTGTTATCCTCTAATTAATTTTGGATTAGAAAGGGCTAACAGGACTTGACCTTGGAAGGTCAGAATAATTTGAGGAGATAACTAGGTTGTGGCACTCCCTGGAGTAAAGAGGGATGTATGAGACCAAGTTTTCAGCTCTGCGGTTGAAAGGAATCCATGCCCTTGCTTTTTTCTCTGATAAATGATAAAAGACTGCATTTATATGATTTCCCAAATGTCTGCTATATCTTGTGTTAAAACCACTTGGAGAATGATAGTCTTATATCAGCCAAGTTCTTATGGTCGGAAAGTAGAAGGGGCAGGAGAGGAGGTAAGAAGATTAATGATTAGGAGGTGATTGTGTTTATCCAGACAAGAGGTAATGAGGGCCTTGATTAGGATGGTGGAGGGAGGTGGGCACGTGGAGTCCAACAGATCTGGAATGAGTGTTTGTTCCCCAACCCTCTCCTCTCCTCTGGCTGTGGAACCTTGGGCAAGTTAACTCTTTTGACTCCACTTGCTGATTTTTAAAAGGAGGGAAAATAAATAACTCTCCCTGTGGCATCTTTAGGAAGATTGAGTGAGAAAAAAATTAAGATGATCTATTATAGCAAAGCACCTGGTACTTTTTAAAGACTCAACACAGGTTAACTCTGCTTTTATTGAAGTAGAGGTGATGAGTTAATGTGGCGGATGAGTCAGAGTAAAGTCTAGGACTGCACCCAAGGATTCTTTCTCAATCATTGGTATGAGACAGTTTTGGGTAATGAGACAAACAAAATTGAAGTAAAACCAAAGACCAGAGAGTAGCAAGAAGAAGCAATATAGGTGGAATATGAAAGCACTGGGGCTTTGGCTATTTCTCACATCTCTCTCTCTCTCTCTCTCTCTCTCTCTCTCTCTCTCTCTCACACACACACACACACACACACACACACACACGTGCATGTGTGTGTGCACGCATGCATGCATGTGCACGAGCACATGCACACACATGAATGCACATATACACACATGCATGCTCACATACACACCCTTTTCCTTGATGTTGACCTAATAAATGAGTTGTGAGAGTGTCCAAATGACAGCTCTCAATGCCTTTTCTCTGGGTCATTATGAAATATTTCCCAATTAGCTGTGAGCCAAATTTTGGTCTTGCTTATTCCCATTAGTTGGGATACTTTTCCCCCCAAAGTTCAATGTATAGTGTCTTTCTTCCCTTGCCTTCTGCTATAGATCACAGCATTATAACAGATAATGATGAAAATTTCCAATTCAGAGCATAAAGTGTGGGTCCATGTATTTAATTGGATGAATTAAATTAGTTGTGAGGTGGATTATCAATGAGACAGTTTGCCTTAGAGGTCTCCGCACCCTACTCAGGCAGGGCACAGGGCATACTTCCGGAAGGCTTTGTTGGAAACAGGGCCAGTCTGCCCTGTTTGGCACAGGTAGCAGAGTGGAGATTGTTGCATCTGAAGAGAGTCCCTTTCTTCCTCCCTTTCTCCCCCCCTTCCCCCCTCTCATCTTTTCCCCCCCCTTTCTCTCAACACCCCCCCCCCCCCCGTCTCTATTTCTGTCTCTTAATGGGAAGCAGTGATTCGGTCATTGCTGAGAGACCAGCTGAGATCAGAGGGTGTTTTAAAACTTCTTAAGGAAACACAAAATAACCTGGAACATGAATGGATATTAGATATTTTTTAAAACAAGTCTAGCTGGCCGCTGGCCCTTGTTTTTTCCTTCTTTTGGTGAAGAGCCAGGCAGACACTTTGGGTAGAATGCCAGCCTACCACTCACTGGACAAGTAATTTGGGACTAGTTAATGTTTCTAGCTTTGTTTTGTTGGCTGAAAAGTGAGGATAAGAACACATATTTGCAAAGTCTTCCTGACACCCAAGTGGTGCCTCCTGTGTGTCCCCCTACTGTGTGCTTCCTGCCATGTGGTTTTGCATATTCACCTAGAGCTAGAACTGTTGAGATATCTGTCAGTCTTAGAAATCTGTATGTGTACCACTGTTTCCCCGGCCCCTTTCTGAAGGCCCAGAAGGTAGTAGATCCTTAGGAACAGTTACTGGCTGGGTTGAACTGAATAGTATGTCATTGAGAAATTGCTTTGTCCCACCCCCAACACAAACCAATTAACCATTTACATTTACAATCTCAAGAAGCACCTCTGGAAAGATCCCTCCTCCTCAAAATGTTTCTGATAACAGTCCTTGGAGTTCATTGACTACTTTGTTGTTTCCAAAGCCTGTTCTGTTTCTGACCACTTTGGAGGGGATGCAGGTTAGATTTCTACAGCTGGAGAGGCAGAGTGAGACTCTGTGAGGAGGCATTTGGTATCTATAATCACAGTCAGAATGTGAAGAAACTGGGATCTGCACACAAGCTGAGTGACTCCCCCAGCCTTTGTTCTTTGGACTCCACATTCCCTCTCTTGATTTCTCTTTCAGAGTTTGCTCTTAGATTCATCTCCATTGTTTCTCACCTGTGCTCTCAAACACTTCTGTATTGATTTTACAGACCAACATGATGTATTCACACATGGTGTAGGCATGCTTCTCAGCCTAAGGAGCCTGCTGACTCAGAGATCAGAGAAAGCATCCTTCTTCAGAGATAAACAGAATCAATTGGATAAATTTGGTCCATTTTTTGGAAAGTGGCCATTGATGTGCCTGGAGAAATGGAAGAGGACTTTCCAAAAAATTTTTGTACTTCTAGCTGCCACCCCAAAACTTATTTAGAAATTAACCTAATTAACTAGAATGTTCCTTGTGAGTGTTGTGGGGCATTGCCAAACCTTGGCTTGGAGAGGAAAAGTTAGCAAGCCTCTGAGAACATTTTCTACCCCCAGGAAGATTCTTGGTCCAAGAAGTGGCCATGTACCCCAGGTTTCCTGGGAATGTCCCAGTTTTCAAACTCCTGTTCCATGAACCCACAGAACATGCATATCTTTGGTCCATACATTTTCAAGATCACATGCAGCATGCTACATAAAATGAGATGCCTTATATCCTGCCTTGCTACAAAGATGATGGGAAGGGGTTTATAGAGATGCTTGCATTATAAGGCCTTTTCATTAGAGAACTATGAAAACAAGGAAATAGATGCTAGGTAAAATCATGCAATAGGTCCTATTCGTTATTTGGTGTGAACTACAGATTTGATTCTGAACTTCCTAGTGATCCAAAGAAAAAGACAGCTGAAACCAGTTTGGTTTAAGGGATAGAGCGTCGGCCTGTGGACTGAAAGGTCCTGGGTTTGATTCTGGTCAAGGGCACATACCTTGGTTGTGGGGGATGTGCAAGAGGCAGCTGATCGATGTTTCTCTCTCATCGATGTTTCTAGCTCTCTATTTCTCTCCCTTCCTCTCTGTAAAAATAAATAAATAAATAAATAAATAAATAAATAAAACATATTTAAAAAAAAAAGAAAAAGACAAACACAACCAGTTTTAAGATTCACAGTGTTTTTAAGAAACAAGCATGTTCATCTGGAAAATCACAAGTTATGTGCTGCATTGACAGTATGTGCATTTTTAAAAATTTTATGTGCAGTATGAAGTTTTATACTCTACCTAGGTTCACAAAACACAGGATCAGGCCTAAGCCGGCAATCAGACATCCCTCTCACAGTCCAGGAGTCCTCAGGGGATGTAGCAGTGTGCCAAGTGGCAGGCAGCCAGGGAGGAGCCTGAATCAGGGGCCAGGTGCTGTGCTGCTCATGCTCATGCTGGCCTGCTGCTAAGGTCGGGTGAGGCTCCCACCATGGCAGCTGCATTTGCCAATTGTGAGCCTGGCTTCTAGTGGTGGCAGCTCGTTTGTTGAGCGTGTGCCCCCTGGTGGCCAGTGCACATCATAGCAACTGATCATTCGTGGTAATGATTGCTTAGGCTTTGATTATATAGATTATATAGATGTGGTAAATTTATATCCCAGGATTTTTTAGATCACTCATTTTTGGGGAACAGGAGACAATAGTCATCAAAACTTAGTACTCTGGCACAAAATGGAAATCAAGTAACCTTTAATTAAGCTTCTAGTAATTTTTAAGACCTATTCAAACAACAGTCTATTTTGCAACTAAAAAGCATATATTATTCTTTATGTGACTGAAACAGAGTAATTTCCCAGCAGAACATCCTAGGCCTTCATCAGGGATCCAGTATGTCTTTATTCCCACAAACAAAAACTTTGCTAATTAAAAGTTCTTGAAATCCAGTACTGGGAGAAAAACGTTTCCCATACATTACAAATAATGCACCTCGGTGGGATGAATGCTGACTCGTGCCTTTCAGGTTTGGGCTTATTTGGATATTCATAAGGGTCCTCTTTGCTGATTATGCCAGCACAAGCTCATTATTGAATTATGGTTTGGGTATTTAATCAAGTCCTGTGCCTTATTATTAGCTGTGTAGCATTCCATTGTTTCAGTGGAAAGTGGAATGTGTAAGTCCTGATTACATGAAAATCTATTGGCCTACTAATAAATAATGTTTTACAGTGCTCTCTGTTATATTCCTATAATTCTCATCTGCCAGGGAAATTAAAACAAATACTAGTAAACACAATTCATGCTGATGGATTGGGGCAGTACTTCTGGTGGCTAGCTGGACCTTATGTGTGGGTTTTCATGAATGTGTTTCTATATGAATTCTGAACTTAAGAGATGGGGTTGGTTTTGTAGAAGTATTATATATATGTATTAGAGGCCTGATGCACAAAGGTTTATGCAAGAATGGTCCTTCCTTTCCCTGGCTGCTGGCACTGCCTTCACTCTGGCCTGGATCTGCCTTTCTGCCTTCCCATGCTTCCCAGAGGTCTGGAGTCACTGGGGCGGTGTGGAACACCCGCATCATTGCCATGGTGATGACACAAGCATCCCACCCCAGCAGCTTGGCACCTGTGTATGCAAATTAATGTGCCATCTTTGTTGGGTTAATTTGCATAGTCACTCCTGATTGGCTAGTGGGTGTTGTGAAGTTATGGTCAATTTGCATCTTTCTCTTTTATTAGTGTAGATCAGAGAGAACTTACATTCCAATGTGATTACTCAGTGAGGAGGTTAGATTTAGGCTAGTGATTCTGATCACTTAGTTGCATCTTGAACTTACATAAAGCCCTTAAAATGCCATCACCTGGGCCCCACCTCCAGAAATGTGAATTTACCTGGTCTACGTGGCCCAAGTGATAGTGGCACTGTGTTGTGCTCTCTAGAGGACAGATAGTTACCCTGTTCAGTGGCTGTGAGCTGTCTCACCTCCAAACTCGAATCTGTGAGGTTTCTTCTTTTGGAATGTCATACTCTAGGAATCTGTTCGAGCATCTATTGCATAAGGGGAAGGACCCAACTTGAAGTCCTAAAATACAGGTTTGTGTCCTGGTACTTCCTACCTGGAAGACCCTGAGAAATCTGCCTCACTCTCTGGAAGGGGGGGAATCAGAAATCTTGTTTATTGTGAATTTAGAATGGTTTACATGGAAGATAGATCAGTGCCCAAGTACCACCTTGTAGCTGCATTTATATTTGTGAGTGCAAGATAATTCATTGCTAGGAAGGGGATGACAGTTTTTACTTCTCTAAGCTCTTGTGCAGATTTAAATAAGAGTATGTGGTAAGGGGCCCTTTATGTGGAATGCTGTTGGTAAAGTTTTGTTCCCATTCTCATTCCTTGACTCCCTTAGGATGCCTTCCTCTCATCTTTGTTTTTCTTCTTATATAACTCTTGGACATGTTTTCCTGAGAATCTGTCTACCAAATGTTCCTTTCCCTGTGTGTGCCCAGGTGCCCAAGTCAGAATTCCCAGAATTTGTCCTTGTCTGTCTTTTGTTATCATTGCCAATTAATAACTGGCCTCCAGGCTTTCTTTTCTCTAGATTCTCCTTTTGTGGACACTGCTACAACCCAGAAATGAAGTTACAGAGTAGCATGGTATGGAGGGGGAACACTCAGGGAATGCCCAAGGTTCTATGAGATCACAAAGGAGGGTCCCAGCTCAAGCGAGGGAGCTGGCATTTAATCTCAGACTTCCTAGAAAAATGCCATCTCAACTGAGTTCTGAAGGTTTCACTGGAGTCAGACTGGCACAGAAATAAGAAGAGTGTTTGGGGCAGGGGAATAGTATGAGCAAAGACCCAGGGGTGAACAAGAACTTGGTAGGCTGGAGAGAATCAGGATGACAGGATCCTGGGACTGGAACTCATAGAATCTATCACCTGTTTCTAATTGCCTCCTCCTTCTCTAGTATGTTCCACTGTCAGCTTGTACGCACACATTTTTGGAGTTCATAATCCTGGGAATGATTGATTCTTCCCTCTCTCATTACATTTGGTATTGGTTCTCTGGCCTATCTCCACCTGTTCCCACCTCTCCCTCGCTGTAAGTCTTTGCACCAGTTAACTATATTTCTCATAATCCTCTCCCTCTCTTGTCACATAGTCTTCACCCTGCATTCTGGGTGGCCTTTCTAAAACCCAGACATGTGCATGTCACTCTTGGCCTAGAACCCTGAGCAGCTCCCTGTCATCTGGGGAACCTCATGATTAGCCCCCCACCTCTTTCTCCAGCCTCTTCTGTTTGCACTCTTACCATATGCATTTGTCATTCAAAGTTAAATACCTCCAGTGCTGTCCACAGGACTTTCTGTAGTGATGGAAATGTTCTGTGTCCTTGCTGTCCACTAGGGCAGTGGTCGGCAAACTCATTAGTCAACCCAGTGGCAAACCGCAGCTTGCAAGCTACATGTGGCTCGCAAACCGCAGTTTGCCAACCATTGCACTAGGGTAACCACTAGCCACATGTGCCTATTGAGCACCTGAAATGGAATTGGTCTGACTGAAGAATCAAAATTTTAGTTCCATTTAATTTTAATTGATTTAAACGCAAATAGCCATATGTACTAATGGCTACCCTATTGGACAGCACAGTTCTAGACTGACTATACCATTCTATCCTACATCTCTGCCCCTTGGATCAACTGTTTTCCTCTTTCTGTAATGCTCATCCCTGAATTTTTTTTTTTAGGAAAACTACAGGTCCCATAAGAATCAGCTCAGCAACTCCCCCCACTCAACACTCTCCCTAAATGGGACACTAAATTCGGTGCTGCTTCAGCCTTGTACTCATCCTGATCATGGAAACTCACGTACAGTTTACTTTCATTTTTACCATTTCTTACCTCTGCCTTTCTACTTGCATTTACCCCATTAGAAAATAAAATTCTTTAAGTAGGAGCTAAATCTCTCTTCTTGGGATTCCAGGAATATTGCACAGCACCTATGGGCCCACACAGCAAGAGGCCTTGTGATACCAGATGAAGTGGACATAATTCTGTATTTTAGCCCCCTTTCTACTATTTACCAACTCTGTAGCTTTGGCCACGCCCACCTGGCTGAGCCTCAGTGTTTTCACTAGTGGAAGGGGCATTATCATTCCTTCACTGAGGAATACTGATAATATACTTTAAGGACCCGAGACATGGCAGGCATTCAGTAAATCATAGCTGCTATTATTGGGTATTCTGTAAACATTTGAGCCCTTACCACTACAATTCCTCAAGTACATGAATGGGAAGTACTTGATCATCAATGTAATAATAACCTCAATAAGACAGTTATTACTCTCTCTATTTGATAGTCGAAGTTATACTCCAGCCCTAAGAAGTAATTTAGCTGGTATTCAAACCCAAATTTTCCTGAATGCAAAGCCCGTGCTAGACTTTCTCATGACTGCTCTCACATGTCTTTGTACTTAATTCAGGTAGCAATGCACATATTCAATTAACAAAGCTAACCATGAGAGGAAATCGTTTTAACACAGCCCACAGAATTTCCTGGAACTAGTTGATTTGGGAGACTGCATATTGCATTCCTTATATAGTATTTCCATTCCCTGTTTGCAATTTTTAGGTAAAGAGACGAGGAAACATTTAATCCATTCTCTCAATTAGATTGTGTAATAGACTGTCATGGGCATTTTCAAGATGTGTTCAATGAGAGTGTTGTGAAGTGCATTGATCAGCTGCATCTCTGAAGCTCATTGATTGTCAGGCAGGTCTGCATAAAGTAAAGAGGCAGCTAGGATCTGATCCTTGGATACTCAGACTTCAGTGTTTGAAGGCAGCTCATAGAACCACCAAGTTAGGAACTTCACTTTCCTCTGTGAGCCTTGCTTTTGAAGAGACTCAACTGGGGGCATGGGTTGCAGGCATTTAATTTCAGACTGTCACTTCCTACTGCCACTTTTAGAGTGTCTATACATATAGGACACTAGGTTACCTGCTTTGGAAAGACACCTGACACTGAGATAGAATTAGATATTTGACATTTGAGTAGAGGACAAAGATAAAATGCCCACACACAATCTGATGCATTAGTTACTGATACCCCCATTTTAGAGTTGGGGAAACAAACACAATGAGATTATATATCATGCCCAAGATCACACAGTTCGTAAGCATTAGAGATAGATTTTGGACCCTGGCTGTTTGGCTTCAGAGTATTTGCAGTTAACCATAGTGCTACTAGTATAATGCCTCTGCATTATTGAACATGATGATTACAATATGAGGTAACATGGATAAGTGGTGTGGGTGGTTCCCAAACTAGTTTATGTCTCATGATTACCCACAAAACTTTTTAATAAAGATCATTGTAGTACATCACCCTAAGCTTGCTGAATCTGAATTCCTGAGAGCTTAAGAAAAAGAAAGCAAAGACACATGCCTGAAAGGAGAAAATGTGGGCATACTCCAGAGTAGGTTGCCAATTGGCAGTCTGTGGACCACTGGTGGTCCCTGAGATCCTAAAGGTTGGCGACTGCTGTAGAGAGAGGGGGTGTACTGGGTCCTTTGTCCTAAGGGTTTTTATCTCATTTCTAAGGGTAGGAATTTTAGTGGAGTTCTCATGAGAGGATTGCAATAGAATATTCATCAGCTTTCCAGTGTATTCTTTAATATGCTGATTCATCAAAATGAGTGTTAGGGTAAGAGTCCTGTTCTCTCCTGATGGGTTGGCACTAGGCTAGGGGGCCATTGATTATTGCATCTGGTCCTGAGGCATCCATGGTATTGCTTCATCTGGTTTTGCTGCTTTTCTGTGTCTGGAGCTGAACACAACTGAGGCCTACCTGTTATCTCTAGTTTAACCAACAGACCCAGACTTTGCTCCTTAGATTATTTGATGCTGGTCAAAACCTCATTGTCCTAAGGGCTTAATGCTTAAGGGATTGGTCCTGCAAGGGAGAAGGAGGCAGGTGAGTCAGGGTGCTGGATGAGACCAGTTTGAATCCACTATCTGTCTCAGTTTCCCCACTTCACTTACCTAGAAATGTTCCTAGCTTCTTACTCTTCTGCCTCAGAAGTGTATGTTGGGAGCTTGTTGACATAATTAGTCATTGTTACCCAGGACAAATATTAGTGTAAAATACTTTTATTATTTGGCATGATTTCAGGGCCTCCCCAAATTTGCTTGAAAATTTTTGCCCACCTGTCCACAACCTTGAAATGCCTCTGAGTTCTACCTCTTGATTTAAGCCATTGCTCGCAGCTGAAAAACAAGTCCTGAATGTGAACACATTTAAACATTAACATTAGCAGTGCAGCTCTTTTAACCTTCAGGGACATATCAGAATTGGTGGTGGTGATGGTGGTGAGGGATTGATGTGAAAATTATCAGCCAAAATAAGGTTTGGGTAGTTGAGTACATGGAGTGAGAAGGTCTTTGGATTGGGGAAGGAGGAAGGTAGAGTTAAGGGACAGGACGATAAAGGCACTGGCCTCTGGCCCCCTTTGCTGTGCTCAGTCACCTAAGGCTGGCTTTATCATTTCCAAGTCAAGTTTGCAAACAAAGTTGTTCTTGGAGTTCATGAAAGGGCTGAGTGAGGAGCCCTAGCCTGGTGGGATTAACAAATACCTCAGGGTGTGAACAGCTTGTGTTAGTGGAGGGGTTCTTGCAGGGTTTCAGTTTTCTTTCTCTTTCCTTTTCCCCCTCAACTAGGACAAAACAAACAGAAAAGTAAGACTAATTATAAAACACCCAAACTGGTCTGAGAACATTAGCATGCTGCTGTCATCCTCTGGTTGACAGATTAACACCCTCAGGGTCAGTGTTCGCCATCTGTCCCAATGCTTGCCTTGTTTAAGTAGAACTTTTTCTTACTACATACAAAACAAGCCACTGTAAATCACTATATACAAATAGGAGACCAAACTTCCTACTGCCTGCCCTCCAGCCCCACACCCACACAGAAAAAAGACAGGGGAGGGTGGGAGGGAGGAAAGCCATTTCAATTTAATAGCTAATCATTGTCTCGTGTGCACAAAAAACAATTTTTTTTTAAGAATGTATCTTTTTTAAAGAAGATTTCACCGTTTTTCCCGATGGCTTTTAAAGCAGGTAGGATTGAGGATTCAAGGTGATTTATTTTGACGATTTCAGTAATAAAACTCAAGGGGAAAATTGCTTCACAGTGAACACAGCCACTTTTCATTAAATGCAGCTAAAGGCCCAAGAATGAATCCGAATCAGAGACTAGATCTGCCATTTGAATCCGGGACAAATACACAATTTGCATCTGACATAAATTCTCATAGGGTAGAGTTAAGAATGCGGCAGGCAGGGAATGAAAATTAAATTGACTCCTCACCTATTGTGTCCCTCCTCGCCTCTGCTCCTCTAGAAGTCATTAATAGCAGCAGGTACAAAGGGCCTCATGTAGCCCTTTGGGGTTTCCAGGCACTGCGGTGTTTAGCAGATTGCTGCTTTAAGGCCTTGATCCGCCATCCGCCTCAGCTGAGCTAGGATGTCCTTTAAATAAAAGCAGTGGGCCCCTTTGAGTGCCACAGCCTGGAAGAGCAGCCCCATGTCATTAGACAGGGTATCTAGGCCTCTCTTCTAATCCGCCCAAATCCCAGGAACCTCTTGGCTGTGCGCAATCGGAATATGGAATTTCAGGGTTTCTGATGATATTCTCCACAATTATAAAACAGTCATTTTCCTTTATTAACAGTAAACCAAGTAAGTTGATTGTTTTTAGTTGAGAAAACCTTTGGAATGTTATATTCTGTGCCCTGTTCTCACCTATCCTCTCATCTCTAGGAGGCAGACAAGGAGTGGGAGCAGCTCGCTCTCTATTTTTGAACCTTATAGGCATCACAGACTATGTTAGATGTGATTGTATTTCTTTTTTTTTTCTTCAGCTTTAACTGTGTGATAAAATAAAGATACAGAAAAGATAGTGAATTGATTAAACATAAATGGACAGCCTAATGAATGATTGTAAAATGAATGCCCATAAAGCACACACTCAAATTAAGACATTGTAACGTAACTGGCTCCCCAGAATTTCCCCACATCCCTTCCCATTGGAAATGCCCATCTTTTATGATATTCCATTACTATTCTTCATAGTGAAATGCATCAATAATGTTTCCTTTTGCCAGATTTTTAATTTAATACACAGTGTGTATTTTGTTCTGTTTATCTCTGTTTTACAACTTGTATCTTTATGATGCATCCACACTGTTGCATAGAATAAATGAACAACTTACACAGTTGTTCATTTATTTTTATTGCTATAGAGTATCCCACCCGAAATATGTCACAGGTTTTCAATCCATTCTGTGACGTCCGGGTTTGGAACACTCTGAGCAGAGCTAGTATGACCATGTTTTACACATAAGCTTGCATTTAGCTAGATAGACCACAGGATGTGTATATATATTTAGCTTTGAATAGGGTACACATATTTTCAGCTTTAGTATATGTCACTAAATTTTACCAAAGTCATTTCCAATCATAGGAACAGTGGTCCTTGTCATATAACTCTTGATATTTTCAGACTTTTAATATCTTTATTATATTTATTCCTATAATTTTCTTCTAAGGCAAATAGAAACCCTCTTACAAATGAGGAAGCCAGTTTCTCTGTTTTCAGAAAAAGATGCCATAAGCACATGAAACCTGGAGAAAACACAAAAAGGACAGAGTCTATAATTGAATAGTCAAGGAATGCAAATACCTAATGTTTCATTTGTACCTATACTGTGATTTGGGGGTAGAGGAGGGGTATATAACTTGTGGCACCCAAACATCTGAGCTGTCTTGTATTTTATTGCTTTGGAGGTAAACAACTTTTTTTAAAGGGGGAGAGGAGTCTTGGAACGATGTCATTTGGTCAAGATAGGGGAAAATAAACTGAAAAAAAAAAACCAACTGAAACAAAGTAGAGATGATGGTTATGTTAACCCTTCTGTGTGCCTTGAACACTGATCTGGAGCAGAGATACTGGGCTGAGCAGTTTCTATAAATTGTTCCCTGTGTGCTTGTCCATGTCTATGATTTAGAGTTCCAGGCTGATGAGAGAGCAGGCAGAGTCTGCTTTGGTTTGCAGAATCTTGGAAACAGTTAGTATTGCTTTGGGCCTTGGATGTTACTGCCCAGTGCTAACTGGTCATTGTGGACAAAGTCCACATGAGAAAGAGAAACCCCCTCCCTCATCCTGCCCCTGTGACCCTTGTCCCTTGTCCATGTTTGCCTGGGAGGTCTCCTGACTTCTCTGGGTAAGATCTACAAATACTTGCCCATAACCAGAAGGATCCAGATTTTACTAGATCTCTTGACACTCAATCTCTCCCCATGTTAGTGAAGTAGAAAAAAATAGTCATAATAATATAGATTTTTACATATCACCTACTAAGGAAAGGGTGCAATATTCTCAAACAAGTTTCAGATTATGGTGGAGGGGTTTTTGTTTAATAGAGAAGGACACTCTTCTATAACATTGGTTAATGCTGAAACTAAAAGTGTACACAGACACTTCTAATGCCAGACCACCAAGGAGAGCCAAGAATACTGCCACCCTCCCACACATCTCTTGTTTGCCCCTCACTACAACCCCATAAAAGAAGCACCATCATAACCACATGATAAATGGGGAAACATCACTTTAGAAGGTTTAAGTAACTTTCCCCCGAAATCACACAACTAGAACATGACAGTGTCTGCATTTTTATTATTATTTTTAATTTTTTATTAATGTATTACATGTGTACATATCTTTCCATTCCCCCCCCCACTCCCATGCATACCCTAATTCCCCAGTGTCTTGCATCCATTGGTTATGCTTATATGCATGCATGCAAGCCCTTTGGTTGATCTCTTATCTACCCCACCGCTCCCTAACCTTCCTGCTATAATTTGACAGTCTGTTTGATGCTTTACTGCCTCTGTATCTATCTTTTTGTTTATCAGTTAATAATGTTCTTTATTATTCATAAATGAGTGAGATCATGTGGCATTTTTTTTTCATTGACTGGCTTATTTCACTTAGCATGATGCTCTCCAGTTCCATCCAGGTTGCTGCAAATGGTAAGACTTCCTTCTTTTTTTATGGCATCATAGTATTCCATTGTGTAGATGTACCATAGTTTTCTGATCTAGTCATCTGCTGACGGGCACCAAGGCTGTTTCCAAATCTTAACTATTGTAAATTGTGCTGCTATGAGCATAGGGGTGCATAAATCCTTTCTTATTGGTGTTTCTAGTTTCTTAGGATATATTCCTAGGAGTGGGATTACTGGGTCAAATGGTAGTTCCATTTTTAGTTTTTTGAAGAAACTCCATACTGTTCTCCACAGTGACTGCACCAGTCTGCACCGGGCCCATTGATATTGCTCTTAACCTTTATGTATTCTATAATGCTCCCAATGGGAGAAAAATTCAAGGTGGAAAGTTCAGCCTATTCAGAACATCAGCCCGGAGGCTGGCTTTTCTGGAGTTGTCTTTCCAATGAGTTTTGAACTGTGTGTCCACTAAGTGTCCGGTGTTTGATACTCTCTTCAGTGGCCAATAGTATTTAAGGGAATCCTATTAGCAGAGAGCAAGCACCTGCAGCACCACATCCTCCCTACCCTTAGAATTTGTACAGGAAAATTAGGCTCTTTCTGAGAAATTCTCCAGGTTGGACCATTGTTACGCTGTTTTGGGGCCCCATTATTTCAGAGCAGATATGCTATATTATAAATGATTAATATTTTCCTACTGTGCACCAAAGAGCTAAAAGCAAAGGCTATATATTAGATGTCATCTTTTGTGATAACATAAATATGACTCCATTTGAAATGAACTGCATTAGAAAACTCATGAATAAGTGCTTTGACATGATCAGAATCCTATAGCAAGCAACTGACCTACTTTGCCGGAAGACTCTCCCAGAGTTCCTTAGAGAATAGGATGTTAAACCAACAGAGAAATCTTCTGATAATAGCATGAGCACAAAAGATTGGAACCTGTAGTTGATCAGGTAATAAAAAAAAATTAAAGCCTGGAACCATAAAAATGATTCATGCCTTCATTTAAATTTTATTTCAATTGAAAATACATAATAAATGTGCATCAATTTGTGGATCTTCTGATGTCATTATAAGGACTTGTTGGCCTTGGACTCATTTTGCTTGTTGGAATGCTGGGTACACTTCTAATAAAATCTAAATCCATAAAACACATCTGTGATTTTCAGTTTGGGACCTTTAAAGTGGCATGAGGATTTAAAAGCACTTGAAAAATAACCAGAATGTTCAAATCCTTCTGCATCTCTGTGTTGTTTCACTTAAAAATTTCAGTAGTACTTTCTTTTAACAACATACCTGTTTTTTATTACTTCCAAGTATTAAACTTTATTTAAAAAAAAACTCCCTTTCTTTTTGTATTCATGTTCCACTAGTACATGTAATATATAATAATTGTGTACTTAACAATAACAACTACAACTTTCATAAACAGGTTGGGAAACAAAGGTATAGGATTCTTGGTAAACATCTAACATAGAAAACCAAGCAGAAACCATTAGAGTTTAAAGTGAAGCCAGCATAGATAATGTGAAGGTTTAACCCAAACCTATCTGAAGATTTGAGATAAAATAAAGTAAGGCATATAAATAAAGTGACTAGCTTTAACAGGGACAGATACATACTCAGAGCTCAGAAAATTAAAGCATTTGTTTCCTCTTTTCTCACTCCCATCCATTCAGTCGATACATTTTTATTAGAAAATTATCATTGGTTTCAATCTCTAGTTTTTCTACTAGATGATGAGCCTGCTGGGGACAAACGGCAGGCTACAGTCATCTCACTCTCTCCTGTATTGCTTAGCACCTAAGAGGCCTTCTGAGAATGGCTGTTAAGAGCAGCTGTTAGAGAGGGATGTGCGGAAAGGTGAGCGGTGAGTGTGGAAATACCAATAGATACCAAGTCTGAAAAGCCAGCCTGAGGGTGGGGATTGCGGGCCAGAAGTTCTGTTAGACCAGTTTCTCAAGCACCCTCTCCAGGAACCTCCTTTGTTGTTGTTTAAATCCATCCAGCTGACAGCAGAAATCAGTCATCAAACTTCTTATGCAGTCACTGCTACCAGGTAAGAGGATGCTTGCAAAGGACCCAAACCTGGCCAAAACCGGGTTGGCTCAGTGGATAGAGCATTGGCCTGTGGACTGAGGGGTCCCGGGTTCGATTCCGATCAAGGGCATGTAGCTTGGTTGCAGGAACATTCCCAGTAGCGGGTGTGCAGGAGGCAACTGATCGATGTTTCTCTCTCATCAATGTTTCTAACTCTTTGTCCCTCTCCCCTCCTCTCTGTAAAAAAATCAATAAAATATGTTGTTGTTTTTTTTTAAAAAAAGGACCCAAACCTAATTCCAAACCTGAGAACCTCTTAAGGGCTGTGGCCATACCCTACTCATCTTTAGATCTCAGTTTCTGAAAAAACAAATTAGAGATTTAATTCAGAAATTCGATTAAATTCTAGACTTTCAAATTAAATTATTTAAAAAGCCTCACAGTCCTTCCCCTCCCCCTGCCCATTTCCAGGTAGGCTGAAATTATTGCCATTCTTTCTTCCTGGTGAAACAAATATACTCTCCAATTGTTGGAAACTCTGTTAATACAAATCAGATATTCTTTATCTAAATCATATCTAAACAGTAACATGTTTTTTGGGCCCTGCGCCAAGTACCAAAGAAAAGAAATGGGCTTTATGAAATGTCGAAGGGAAGCCCATTTTTGCTTCAGCTGCGTTGATTGGAAGAACACTCTCTAGTGCGGAGCCACAGGGTGTACAGTCTCCTCTCTCATCTGCTTTTCTGCCTGGCAATTAGAGTCTCTCCCTACCTCAGGGCTGTTTCTCGCTTTAATGACCCCATGATTGGGTATTCACACTGTCTCAGGGGGAAGTGGCTGGTACCTGGGGCTGTGGCCTCTGATCACTGTACCTGTGACATCCAGCTCCACTTTGCTGATGCTCGGGCTCATTAGGAAGGACTGACACTCATCAGTGGCAGCAGGTGGATCAGGTACCTGGGTGTTATCCCTTGGCCTTGATAAACTCCCATTGGAGGGTATATAGAGGACAGAGCATTGTCTGAGTCATCAGATTCCGGTTCAAATGTTAGCCCCATCCTTGCTACCTATGCAAGCTGGCCAAATAATTTCACCTGACTGAGCTTTTACTTTTTCAGTGGAAAGAGTAGCCTAGTGTCTTTCTCCTCTTCCCACCCGCCCCCCCCAATGAAATTGTTTTGAAGATTAAATAAGCTGGCATGGATAAAGCACCTGTGTCTCCCTACCTCAAAATTTTTTATAGATAGGTGGGCAAAAGTAGGTGTGCAGTTGTGAATGTGAAAAACAGAGTTAATTAAGCTGTTGGAATAATCATAACCTGCATGTCTTTTTTCCGTACAAACAGCTATAAAGATACGGTTGCTCACCCCTGTGTGTTGATATCCCAACTCCTGGTATCTCAGAATGTGACCTTACTTGGAAATAGGGCTGTTGCCAATATAATTAGTTTAGGATGAGGTCAGTAGGATGGGTCCTAATCCAATCTGACTGGTGTCCTTACAGAAGGGGGAAATTAGTACATAGACACACAGGGAGAATGCCATCTGCGGAGAATGGCAGAGATTAGGGTGATGGATTTATAAGCCAAGCAATGCCCAAGGTCGTCAACAAACCACTGGAAGGTAAAGGGGAGGCATGGGACCGGGCTCTCTCACAGCCCTCAAAGGCACCAATCCTGCGGACACCTTCTCTCGGACTTCCGGCCTGTACAACTGTGAGACTATAAATGCCTGTGTTTTTTTAAAGCCCCGGCATGTGTAATACTATGTTACAATAGCCCTAGGACAGGAATACACACCTGCCACTCAGTGCTAGTTCTTTATCTTTCTTCTCCCTCATCACTTCTCCTCCTGTGACCTCCTAATCAAACCCGTGTTCCACAAAGACCTCTCTGCAGGTGTCCACTGAGGAGTGCAGCATGTCCCGTGTCTGATGTTCCAGATGGCACACGGAAGAGCTGTCCTCTTTTGTACGAGATGCAATATGTATTTTTAACCCTCTGGGAAGTGCCTGCAGTAATCTTGCACACACACATAATGCTGGGGAAGATTAGACAAGAAGAACTGCCTCAAGAGGCCGGCCTAAAAAGGAACAGCACATATAATCATGTTGTGGTTCTTGTCTTTGTGAAACAACACTTTTAAGTCATCTCAGAGAGCTGGGCAATGAGGGATTATTTTCTTCGAGTCCTCCTGTCTCTCCTCTAGCAGGAAAAGAGGTTTGCAGACGTGGTGGAGATAGCAGAAGGGAACAAGAACAACTTCCCTGAAAACATCCTTCGTGATTTGCACTGTGTAAGTGAGCACAAACCACCTCACTCGGTTCTTCATATTCATTGAGCTTGTTTAAAATTAAAAATGGAGTTTCATCTGGGTTCAAGTTCAAAGCTGTGCCCCAATGCCTCACTGACATTTCCTTAGCATTGGCCCTAGTTGGTACAGGTGTTCTATGGAGAAACCATCTGGCTGGGCAGTCCTTTCGTTATGACCACACTGAGCAGCTTTGATGTAAAGAAATTCAGACTCTGGGAACCAGCAGCATGACCCACTGGCTCAGAGGAGCGTTTTCCAGCCACAAGGCAAAGCACAGGCTTCTCTTTTCTACCGAGCCATATTGAGCCTTTTGCCCTGATCTGAGAACCGAGGATACTGGCACCTTCAAGCATTCCAGGCAGCAGAGAGAGAGCCCACGACCCCACAGAGCGAGCCGCCTGCAGGCTGCAAAATTCCAGCAGAGAGAGGATGTTTGAAGTATCAAAAGCTGCACACCTGTGGATGATTTTCATACAGGGACTGAAAGTAAGAGTAGACAACACGCGACCTCTCCAAGACACGCCTTGGAGGAAAGCAGTAGCTTTTTGTTTTCCTAGACATTGCTAAAAGAGAAAGAAGATGAGGTTTGTTACAGGCTCTGGAGAGAAAAGAGACTGTGGGGCCATATCAGAGGGCACTGGAGCTGGACTCAGGCACATGCATTCTTCATGCACCTGCTTGAAGTTATTAGCTTGGAAAAGGTATCAAAACGCCTGCCAGAACCTCTGTTTCTTTATTTGTAAAGCAGGTTAATAATAAGTTCCTGACAGGTCTGTTGCCAGGATTTTGTGCATTGGGGTATCTGAATACAGCTTGCCCTTGTGTTTATCTGTCAACCTTTTTTCTCTCTCCCCATCTATCATCTATCCCATCTATTGAATAATTAGCACATGCCAAGCACTTTGCTAAGTATATACTATTCATTAATTACATACATACAAAGGCAGTTAATTGTTCAGGGTAAAAATAAGTTTCTTGAGCTCAAATAAAGTCCAGCTGTCTGTGTAACCCCTTTACCTCTGAAAGACTTGGTTTCCTCATCTGTCCAATAGGGATGATCAGTGTCTACATTATAAGATTTTTGTGACATCATGTTTGTCAGATATTTTCACAAAGCCTGGCTCATAGTAAAATGATCAATAAATATTAGTAAAAATGATTTGTGTAAGAGTGATTTTCTCTGCAAATACTAAAGGGAGGGACACACACAGCCCTGTACAGTTGTTGATGACTCAATCTATGAATTGATTTTAATTGTGCTAGAAAATGTGTTTTGTAAATTAGTTGATTTCTTTGTGTGCCTATTTCAGTTTATCTTTATTTTAAAGAAATTCTTCAATATGAACTAAAGAGAAAAGGACATTTGATAATGCCTGGGAATGGAATTAATAGGTTGTGTGAGCAAGAGAGCATTTTGGAAGTAACTAAATTTATCATTTTGAGAGAACTGGGAGGCAAGACTCCCCAAAAGTTGGGCTGGTGGGCCAAAAGTGGGAACAAGAAAGTGAGCTATGGAAATGGCCTGGCATATGGACTAGGAGAGGCTCATGCTCCTGAAAGAATAAATGGTGCACCCTGGCTGGTGTGGCTCATGGATCGGGCATTGTCCTGTGCACCGAAAGCTTGCCTTTTCAATTCCAGGTCAGGGCACATGCCTGCGTTTGGGGCTCAGGGGTTGTAAAGGAGGCAGCCAATAGATGTTTCACTCTCACATAAATGTTCCCCCTTTCCAGGCCTCCCCTCCCCTCCCTTCTCTTTCCCTCCCTTTCTCTTCCCATTCCTCTTCTTCTCTCCCTCCTCTCTCTGTCCCTTCCTTCCTCTCCCTCCTGCCAATAATAATCAATAGTAAAAAATAAATAAATAAATGCTGCAGGGAAATGCACAAATGTCCAGACTTGGAGGATGTATTCAGTTAGCTGAAGCAAAAAGCTTATGTAGGGAAAAATGGCAGAGAGGAAGAAGAAATTAGTCTATTTTGTTTTAATTTAAAAGACTGTGATCTTTACAAGGGCAAGGAATTTGTCTATCAGGCTTACCTCTAGCTCTCTAGTTCTTACAAGTAGATGTAGAGTGGAAATTTGATGAACTATTGAATACATGGATGAAAATGTTCTTTTTTATTTGGTTTGGAGAGCAGTAGAAGACTTTTGAATAATGGAATGACATTATAAGAATGTCCTACATGGGGAGCAATCTTGTACTTCTCTAACAAATGGTTAGGAGGAGGGAAAAATTGTGAACAGGGAAACCAGTAGACCATGGAATTATCAAGGTAAGATTTGAGGACCAGAAAAAGTGAGGATATTTTAGAAAAATTGTTTCTAATTCTTAGATCCTGTGTGAAAGACATGGCAAAGAAAATGGAAATCAACAGGCTCTCTAAAATATCTACCCTGGGTACACTGCCCAGGGCATTTACTTATCTGAGAAATGTTACCTGCCTGGTGCCAGGCACTCTCTTAAGACAGAAGGCTCAACCATGAATAAGAATCACAGTGGTTGCAGCAGGCCTGCAGATAACCTCACAGCGTGCTGGGTGCTGTTGTGAATGCTGCCGTAAATGCATTGCTAGTTTACAGTGTTGTGCCTGCACTTTAACTTGATTCTTATGAGGTTTCATGGGAGGGGGTAGGGGTTGGGATGGCAGTGGAACTAGGCATTGAGAGGGAAGAGCAAGTTTGAATAAAGGATAAATTGGTCATCTCATTTCTGTACCTATTAAATTTTGCCTATTGAGAGAAATTCAGATGCAAGCATTCAGAGGGCAGATGGAAATGTGGGCATGAGCTCAGGAAGGTATTGGAGCGAAATATGTTGCCTGGATGTCCTGTGGGAGAGGGTGAAGTTATCATGTGAAAAAAGAAGACAAGGGACAGAGTACTAGAGAATACCTTCATTAAAGATCTAGAAAGAAAAGATGCATAAATCATGAAAGGAGGACAGCCAAAATAGTCACAGAAGGAAGCATAAGAGGGACAAGTTTTTGCCCTAGCTGGTTTGGCTCAATGGATAGAGTGTCAGCCTGCAGACTGAAGGGGTCCCAGGTTTGATTCCTGGGTTGTGGGCTGGATTCCCAGTAGGGAAATGTGCAGGAGGCAGCCAATCAATGATTCTCCATCATCATTGATGTTTCTATCTTTCTCTTCCACTCTCTGCCTCTCTAAGATCAATTATATATATATTTAAAGATGGATAATTTTTCAAGATAAAGAAGGCAGGAAGCTGACCTTTGGTATGGAAGGACCAAGGCGAGGGAGCATGGAGAAAGGACCTTTGCATGAAATAATTCCTTGGTGACTTTATCTTCATGAGAGTATAGCCTATAGTCAGGTCTCCATAGTGACCTTTGGTTGTAGCTGTCTCACATTTAGTGATTTTGGAATCAGTTCAGTCTGTGGACTGTCATGGTCTTGTTGCCTTTCTGACAGTTGGCTTCTCATTAATTCCTTTCCTAAAAATAAAAAGGTGTAAAAGACTTGTATTCCCAAATTCAGTTCCTTCTACTTCAACTGGACTTACACACTTTCTCCATAATCATAACACCCCTGAGCAAAGATATAATTAGTACCCACAGAGAAAATCTGGGCTGGCATTCCCACCTTCCAAAATCAGAGCCCAGACACAAAGATGGTGGCTCACCGTGGAAAGGGGGTGAACTTGGAGTCAGTCACATTTGAATGCAGAACCCCTTCTCCCAGGCTGACTGACTTGGTCAATTCATGTCCCTCTCAGAATCACAGTTTCTGTTCACCTATAAGTTCCTAATACCCTTCCCGGCCCGGTAATTTGGAGCAAAGTTTGATAAAGGCTCATTTGCATCAGCTTTTCTGACCCTGCTCTTCTTGCCTTAAACCCTGGTTGTTGTCCATGTCCCCCACTTTGTGTAAATTATGGATATCATTTGAGACCTGGCTTCAGTCCCACCTCTCCCTTAAAACTTCCTCTGAGGGGCATTCTTCAAAGTCCCGTGTCTCTCCTGGCAACCCCTGGGACCCTACTCAGTATAATATAGATGCTGGTTGTTTGTGGGCTGACCTGGGTCATGACTTCTATTGTCCTTACCTTGTTTTTCTATCTTGATTTCTTGTTTCAGTTTTCAGAGGTTTATGTATTACTTCCCTGACTTTATTGTAAATTCTTTGAGGTTAGAGAAAGGCCTTATAATTTATTACACATTTGATATATAGCTCTTTTTTATTTTTATTTTTAAGTTTGCCCTTCAGTTCTTTAGAAGACATAGTCTAGTATGGAAAATACATTACTTAGAGTCAAAGAGACCTGGGTTTGAAATAATTGGCAGTCAAATGAAGATTGAGTGTCATGGAAGAAGATACATACCCAGAGAACACTCTACTTTCCTTATCTCTAAAATTGAAAAAAAATAATAATACCTGCCTCATAGGGTCTTTGATGGCATTAAACACTACATAATTGGTCTTCAATTATGGTATTCGCCACCACTTCCCTGAGCCTTACTGAGTAGGTGTGCAATAATGAATAATTCTGAATATGGTGTCAGAATTCCTTTGGAATATTTGTTCTGGGATCCTTTACATCCTTTAGTCTCCTATTGAAATGCCACCTCATCCATGTAGCCAGGTCTCCCTATCCGCCAGAATGTGTGATTCTCCCCTGGTGCTTTCTCTGCTCTTTGGTGGAAGATCTATTTATTGCACTGCCTTTTTGAAACTATGTTTCTTCCACTATGGAGACTTCTTTTTTTAAAGAAGTAATTCCATTTTACTCATCTCCTCAGGGAGACTACTTTGGTACAGTGGAAAACACATAGAGATGTGAAAACAGACATAGCCAGAGTGAGTCCTGGATAAATCACATCTCTTATTGACCATGTGAACTCTGGACAGGTTGTTTGACCTCAGAAAGTCTGTTTTCTCTTCTGCACAAAGTGAGGTCAAAATACCCCTTAGGACTGTGGGATGGACTAAATGAAAAGTTCTATATATGAATGTCGATCACTCTACCTGCAACCCAGTAGGTGTTTAATAAATGGTAGTGCTGGCCCCTGGCACAAGGTCAGTCACATACGAGATTCTCATAAAATGTTGGCTGGATAACACTAAAAGGGATGTAATACTTATCTCTATTTTCCTTTGATGCCTTGTATCCTACCATTGCTGATTATCAAAATGTGTCTCATTTTCTCCCTGGCAATATACTGCAGTGGTTTAAGAAACAGTTCATGTCATGCTGGCAACCACATTGAGCTCTTCAGAAGGGAGATGCTTGCTGAAATCAGGAAGGTTATGTAGGGTATTCATGATTTTATTATGTGATCAAAAAGACCTGTGTATTTTTTGTTGTTGGCAGAAAAGGGACCACAAGGAGTTGTTTAGAAGATAATTGCCTGTTACATATTAACTTCATTGAAAGATAGACCATTCAGGGAGATAAAATACAAAAATTAGTTTGAGGCCTGAGATTTTAGTGATAAAAATATGGGAAATCGCATCACAATCTCAAATGTCTCTCCTTTCTTGGCTTTCTTAGCAGGTGAGAATCCAGAGAGAGAATTGGGGATAAAGCTAGAACTCCTGGGGCAGTGAATTGGGTGCAGCCATTCACATCCCTCTCTTTAGCAAACATTAAATGACTGTGTCCTTGTGCCCCAGTAGTGGGTGAGGGACTAGACCAAGGGTGGGGAACCTTTTTTCTGCCAAGGGCCATTTGTATATTTATAACATCATTTGTGGTCCACACAGAATTATCAACTTAAAATAAATTAGCCTGTTATATTTGGTCAAACATTTAATTAACTCCTAATGCCTTGGCTGGGCCAGATCAAATGGTTTTGCAGGCCTTATAAGGCCCTCGGGCCAGATGTTCCCCACCCTGGAATTGACATACAGCAATTCAAATCCATTACTAATGAAAATTTTCTAGTTGTGAATAACAATAGTCATCTTCAGTGGACTTAGATATAACAGAGGGGTATACCATAATGACCCAGAGATGTCTCACAGAGCCTCAGGAATGTCATGTGTGAACTGAGCCTCTGGAAAGACCATGCAGGAATATCGAATCAGTAAGCACCCCAATAATACTGTCTCTTTGTGGTCACATCTTTTCCCTTCACTTTTTCACAAGACTGCCTTTCTTTTACCAATGACACGAAAAGATACCCCCCTGAATTCTATAGCTTCATACTCAATTCTGGTCACAGGAGAGACTGACTCCTCTATTTGCTTCTAATCAACATGGCATGGACCAGGTGTCACTGTCTGGTTTAGTTGAGAGGGCCTCAAGGGTGGGGTCATATTGTATATGCATGGCCACTGCAGGCAGCTGGGGGTTTAACCTGGGAGATCTGGATGCTATATCTACTCTCTTTTTTTGTTGTTAATTCTCCCCCGAGGATATTTTTCCATTGATTGATTTTTGTTTGTTTGTATGTTTAGAAAATGGAAAGGAGAGAGGGAAACACAGAGAGAGAAATATCTATGTGAGAGAGACACATGGATTGGTAGCCTCCTGCAGGCAAGACAAGGGCTGGAGATTGAGCCTACCACCAAGGCACATGCCCTTCACTGGAATCGAACCTGGGACTCTTCAGTCCACAGGGTGAAACTCTATCCATAGACCCAAACTGGCTAGGGCAAAAGGTATCTACTCTGTATATATTTATTTATTTCAGAGAAGAAAGGAAAGAAAGAGAGAGAGAAAAACATCAGTGAGAGAGAGAATCATTCATTGGCTGCTTCCTGCATGCCCCACAATGGGATATTAACCTGTAACTTGGGCATGTAACCAGGAATTGAACCATGACCTCCTGGTTTGCAAGTTAAAGCTCAGACACTGAGCCATGCCTGCCGCCCTTCTAAAGCAGTGCATGGAGGAGCCTGACCTCCTCCTTTGCTGCCACTCGCCCTTGATTTTTCTGCTTTGATCACACTACCTTTTTCCTGTTTTGTAAACAGGCAAAACACATTCGCTCCTGGAAGGACTGCCTTATTCTTACTGTTCACATCTCCTTTCAAATGTCAATTCCACAGAAATGCCCTCCTGGGCCAGCCTGTCTAAAGTAATTGTTCCCCACCCTGTTATAGTCATTCTTCATTTCATCAAACTATTTTATCATCCTCATAACACTTACCACTATCTGGACCAATCTTGTTCATTATTTATTTACTGGCTTTTTATCTTCCTTTCGCTTTAAGGTCAGAGGCTCTAGGCCAAGTGGGGCTTTCTCTCTCTTACTCATGACTGGACCCTGGGACACAGTAGACATTGCACATGTGTGTGGTGCACGAGCATCAGGCTGACTGTCAGAAACCCCACAATGTCTGGGGGCACTCCGTCACTGTCTCCTCCCACACATTCCACTTAAACCCTCCATCACGGAAATTTATCTCTGAGTTTAATCAAATGTAATTTATATTGAAGCCTCCTCAGTAAATAATTGATTTGCCCTCTCCGTTGTCTTCATCACAAATACTTCTTTGTACTCTAAAGAAATAATTGAATCTGTCGATAGTATACACAGCCCTCTTATGTAGAAGGAAGATGGAAGATAAAGCATGAGTCTCGCTCACACCAGAATAACCTGGGACCAAAATAATCCCCCTTGAAAAATAGTCTGCAGCCAAGACCGGTTTGGCTCAGTGGATAGAGTGTTGGCCTGTGGACTATAAGGTCCCAGGTTCGATTTCGGTCGGGGGCATGTACCTTGGTTGCGGGCACATCTCCAGTGTGGGGCCTGCAGGAGGCAGCTGATCGATGTCTCTCTCTCATCGATGTTTCTGACTTTCTATCCCTCTCCCCTCCTCTGTAAAAAATCAATAAAATATATTTTTAAAAAATAGTCTGCAAACAAGTTGGCAGCAGAGATGCCCAAATAAAGCCTCTTGTTTTTCCTAATGGAGATGACCCCCTGAAACTTGTAGCTGCCACAGAAGTAAGTTCTTGGCCAATCACAACTGCCTATGAAGATAGAAACCCTTTTTCATTAATTAACCACTGTCTCCGTCCAAGAGCAAGCTTTCAAATGCCAAGTGCACATGCACATTGGGTGGCTCCTCCAAACTGGGGGTTCGGCCGTGACTGGTGTGGCTCAGTTGGTTGGGCATCATCCCATTCAACTCCTGGACAGGACACATACCCTGGTTGCTGGTTGCAGGCTCAATCCCTGGTAAGGGGTATATAGGGGGCAGCCAATCAGTGTTGCCGTTTCTCTCTCTCTGGATCTTTTATTCTTTTCCACTCACTGAAAAATCAATATAAGCCCTGGCCTGTGTGGCCCAGTTGGTTGATGGTTGTCCCATGCACCAAAAGGTTGCTGGTTCCATTCCCAGGCACCAAGAGGTTCCTGATTCGATGCCCAGTTTGTGTATTCAATCCCTGATTTTAGTGAGGCAACAGATAGATTTATATATAAAATTGATTTTTTACAGAGAGAAAGGGAGAGGGATAGAGAGTTAGAAACATCAATGAGAAAGAAACATCGATCAGCTGCCTCCTGCACGCCTTCTCCTGGGGATGTGCCCTCAACCAACGTACATGCCCTTGACCGGAATCGAACCTGGGACCTTCAGTCCGCAGGCCTACGCTCTATCCACTGAGCCAAACCAGTTTCGGCCAGATAGATTTTTTAATCTATCTCTCTCCTACTCTCTCCAAATCAATAAATACATATTTTTAAAAATCAATAAAAAATACTGAGGATGTGCTGTTCTGTGCTGCACTGTGACCCTAACTCACTGAGAAAATCTGATCCTCCTCCTTCGGTCTTTGGTCAGTTGCCTGACTTTCCCTGGTCAATATATCCAGAGGGGACAAGATTCTTCCAAGTCATGCAGTCATCTACCAGCCCCCATGATGGTTTCTCCCACAAAAGACAGTGGAAGAGGTACATTTGG
This sequence comes from Lasiurus cinereus, assembly GCA_011751065.1. Lineage (NCBI taxonomy): Eukaryota > Metazoa > Chordata > Mammalia > Chiroptera > Vespertilionidae > Lasiurus > Lasiurus cinereus. Next base: position 23,486,270 of record JAAGEH010000030.1, on the reverse strand, counting down.
CATCTGTTTTCACACAGTTTTCTATTCAAGTCCACACCTTTCTGAAGTGGAGGAAGGGAAGGGGAAAATAATGAAGTGTCAACTCTGACAAGTATAGAAAGATTCCATGCATCGTCACTGGGAAAATCCATCCTCCTTTTGTCTTTCAAAGAAATTCTCAATATTGTCTTTCCTTACACTGTTTTAATTGGAAACATCTTGACAGTCCAATAATAGGGCACTGGATATATAAAGTTTGATACATCCATGGGATGGGATATTGTGACTCCCTAAGAATCACATTACAAAATAGTGCCAATATGGAGGAAACTATATAAAAACATTGTCAAATGAAAGAAGCAAGCTACAGACTTCCAGTAGGAAAACGTCGGAAAATGTGTGTTTGTGTGAGTGCACTTAGGAAAAAGTTTGCATTACTCAAATGCAACCATAGACAACCCTGAAAGGTTTTAGAAGTGACTTCCTCTTTTTATCTCGCCTGCATTTTCCAAATGTTGAGGTTTGAGCACATTTCACTTTGTAATTAGGGTTTTAAAAAAAGCAGTTGTTTTAAAGAACGGAAATAGGAAACGTTTTAAAAATGTCTCTGCTATTTCTCATTTGAAAACAAGATTGTTTTCACTTGTCATCAGCTCCCAGGGCTTTGCAGGTGCCTCATCTCTGCTATCATTGCATTTGCCAAAGGGAGACAAGTTGTGAATGTTAGGAAAGCAAACTGCACTTTGTGGCAGAGAGGATGCACTTGGGTGGGTAGTCACCCCATTCACCCCTGCAAACTCAGCTGCCCACACAGGCTGCTGAGCACTCCACAGTTCCACCAGGGGCTTATGATCTGTATTTGTTGAGAGGTATGAGTTCTGGATTTACCTTCTTGATCTGGCTTAGCCTTGTGGAGCATCAATATCAGTTCTCAGGATTTGAGCACTTGGGCTGCGTCTGAACCCTGCTCCCATCTCTCTTAGATCATTGCAGGCACTTGCTGGCTTGCTTCCCCATATCAAGACCCTCTCTTTCAGAACACTTGCCCTCAAATGCATTGATTTTATACTTACTTTGATCGAGTTCCCAGGAAACCAGTGGTGGAAACGGATTTGCTGTGGAAAGCTTATTTTGGGATGTGCCCTCCAAATCAGCCCTGTCAGGGTGCAGGTGGCAGGACTGGGCAGAGGGAGAAATTGAATGGTGAGGCAGCTACATCAAGGCCTCGGCTGATTCCACTGTTCCATAGGGAGCTCTCAAGTTGCCTTTCAGAGTGGTCTCAGATGGAGGCATGGGACATAGGCGTTTGTACCTACCCCAATTGAAGTAACCAGTTATTGATTGTATGCAGCTACAGTGAAGGAAGGAAATGAAGCGAGGGAATAGGGCATTGGGCGAGGTGCCTCTCTTTGGTAGAGGGCAGTTCTCTGAAATTGACTCACCCAAGAGCCTTCCCGGGCTGGCATGTCATCTGCAGAGAATGAGTTTTCAGACTTGAAATTGGGTCTGGGAGACATACCACATGTAGCCTGCAGTTCACAGAAAAGGAAGTGAGAATAGTGTCCACATGTGATAGCAGCCAAGAGCAGCATTGTGGTGCCAGATGCTTTCTGTAGATGAGTGCACACAGGTTTTTACAGTAATCCTACAAGACAAGCTTATTATTCTCATTCGCAGAGAGACCAAGTGGCTTGCTCTAAGCCAGTGGTTGGCAAACTCGTTAGTCAACAGAGCCAAATATCAACAGTACAACGATTGAAATTTCTTTTGAGAGCCAAATATTTTTAAACTTAAACTTCTTCTAAGGCCACTTCTTTAAAATAAACTCGCCCAGGCAATGGTATTTCATGAAAGAATCACACTCAAGGAGCCAAAGAGGCACATGTGGCTCTCGAGCCGTGGTTTGCCAACCACTGCTCTAAGCCAACAGGCTCCTAAATGGCAAAGTCAGCTGAGGACCCAGGTCTCTCTTGGATGCTCTTCTTTTCCACTCACTATTCTGCTCCCATTCTTCCTTTGATTATAGATACAATTTTCCTGTTATACTTAGTGTGCGTCATTCTGCTTTGCCTTTGTCCAAGCAAGCAGTACAACCATCAATCATATGACCCTGTTGGTTGCAAATGACAGAAACAAAAATAAATGTAATGACTAGATTCAGACCTGTTCTTCCCTTCCCTCCTACAGTCCTATTTCTTTTTGTTTAATTCTCAACAAAGGGTATGTTTTTGTTGGTTTTATAAAGTGATGGAAAGGAAGAGAGAAAAACATTGATCTGACCAGGGATTGAATTCACAGCCTGGGTATGTGCCCTAACTGGCAATCAAACCCATGACATTACAGTGCATGGGACAACATGCCAACTAACTGAACCACCCTGGCCAAGGTCTGCAGTCCTATTTCTTACCCACCCTCAAGCTTTAGATTCTTTCCCTTAATGTTTCTTTTGATTGATTTCATTTATTTTTCAGCACTCTTGGCTCTTCCTTTTTCTAGCTCTGTGATCTTGGTCCAGTCTTTACCCCCCTGGAGTCTCAGTTTTCTCCCCTCTACAAGAAGGCACGAATTGTGCACACCAGGCTAGGTTGATATAAGGAATAAAAGGACAATGAAGAAGAACTTACATGTTGTTCAAAGCCTATTCTGTGCCCTGCACTTTGGCATTGACATGAGATAAAAGCATAAGTTTTACCCTCTTTGCTCCTTGGCCACCAGGAAAAAGACACAAGCCTAGCCATGAAAACATCAGGGAAGTGAATTGTGTGCGCCGTACTCAGGAAGCAACAGTACAGATCCTGTGCAGTCCTTCATCTCCAAGTTAGCAGGATGCACTGAGCTCTCAGACGTCCTGGAGGAACTTTAGGAGGACCCAGCCCTAGCCCCACAGATTACAGATATCTTTCCAGTCTTCAACTATATATATATAAAATC
>JAAGEH010000030.1:23461524-23482960 GCA_011751065.1 Lasiurus cinereus | reverse complement strand
AGGGTAAAGAAAGTCTTCCCTACTAAACGTATTTACTTAGTCTGCAAATGAGTTTTAAGTACTCTATTCCAGGCCCTCTCTGGAGTGTTGGGGATGCACAGGGAGCACGTGTCAGCTTTCTGCGAGCACACAGTCCATGTCCAGCTTCCTCCTGCCTAATATGCTCTCGTGCCTGGGAGTCACCAGGAGGAGTGGGACACATGCCCCAGACCTACTTGGCAAGATCATCCCTTCACTTTTTCTTCAGGGAAACTTGGATGAGTGTTTGAAGGGGGCACTGCTAGAAATTTGTTGGTCTAAGGATTTTCTGGAGTGGCAGGCTGTGGCCCATGATTGATTTCTTTCCTTATTAAGAGTTTATTGATGGTGACATATACCTTTAATAATAGATTTTTTTAAATTAAAATTTCTGAAGACACAGAATGGGCAAAACAAACAAATACCAGAAGGGATTGTCAAGGAAATGAAGGAAGGACCAATGTCAGAGCATAAGGTTTAGATCACCAGCCCTGGCAGCTGTGGCACAGTAATTGGAGCATCGCTCCATGGACCAGAGCGTCTTGGGTTTGATTCCAGATTAAGGGCACATACCTGGGTTGCAGGTTCAATCCCTGGCCCTGATCACAGGAGAGGCAACCAATGGATGTGTCTCTCTCACATCGATGTCTCTCTCCTGCTTCCTTCTCTCCTTCCCTCCCTTTCCACTCTGTAAAAGCTAATGGGAAAATATCCTCAGGTATAGATTAACAACAACAAAGGGCCTCCCTTACACTTTGGTGGCGTCATCTGGCTTGACCTGGGCACCTTGGGCTGAGGCTCAGCAGAGCAGGATTTCAGAGCTTCCAGCTAGACTCTGGTGTCCTAGCAATTGGCTTTGGATGAAAAATGCCAGTGCACTCCAGGTGCCCCTTTTCTGGAGCACCTCTCAGAAGCACCAGTGAAGAACGTTTTTATAGAAATGGTGTATAGGAATTGTAGATTGAATATGATTTTACTCTTTAATTAGTTTACCTGTTAGTACTAATGACAGCAACCATGTTCATAAAAGCACATTCGAACAGTCCCCAAAGTGTGCCGCTCACCTTATGCTGCCCACTACCCAGCGAGGTAATTACAGCAAATCAGCATTCTCTTCCAGGCAGCTGGCAGACATAATTATTTGTCCATTGCACATCAACACCTGGATAATTGTGAGATAGAATTCTTAGTAAGATAAGTTCTCTCTGTGTCTGGGCTCTGAAATCCCTCCCCCCACAATCTGTTCTTAAATTGGACAACCTAACAAACAATAGGGTGCTTGCAGCAGGGGACATAATCATGTTGGACAGGCTGGAAAACATAAACTCTCTTTGAAATTTTCTTCATCAAGATGGATGGCCTGCTGATTCAGACAGATACGCAGAAGGGGGGAGAATGTCTCAGTGCAGGCACCATGTTTGTTAATAATTCATAAGGTGATCCCATTGCCTTCAGGAAGGAACATCCTGTTCCTAATTGCACCTTTATTCCCAGACAACCAAACAGAAAAATGTTCCCTAACAGCTGGGACCATTACTCCCACGGCAGTATGACTTTACTGCGGTTAGCTTTGGGCCACTGGTGTTTAATGTGAAATATATTAGATGGGGAGGAGGCAGGCAGTGAATATTTACTGAGTGACTGCCATGTCCCAGGGAGTGCAAAGAACAAAACATATATTATCTCCTGTAATGCTAACTGTCCTAGAGAGGAGTGCAAACAGCTACAGCATTGTGCAGGTGGAGAGTCTGACACTCAGAAAAGTTAAAGGACACAAACCCACACACACACACACACACACACACACACACACACACACACACGAAGTCTCAAAACTACTGCAACACCTTTTGACTCCAAAGAGGAAACTGTGCCCCCCTTACTAGCAGCGTGGCCTCGCCCCAGATGCCTCACCTCTCTGTGCCCCAGTCCCCTCCTTTTCTGAGTGCGAAGAACAAAACGTCACCAAGGTGGTGGCAGTAAGCTTCCAGGAGACGTGCCTGTTCATCCATAAGTCATCTGCTCATATAGCTGTGACACAAAGTGAAGAGTGGCAAATGCTGTAGCAGAGTATCTAGTGAGGTCACCAAAGGCCACATAGCTTAATGGTTAAAATATGATGGTTAAAAGCATGGAAGTTTGCATAATACTTGGCTTCAAATTCAGGCTGTGGGAGTTGAATAGACATTTCCCCAGAGAATGTAGGCAAATGGACAATAAGCACATGAAAAGATGCTCAATAGCAATTGTCCCCAGGAGAATGCAAGACAAAACCCTGATGAAATGCCACCTAAGGCCCATAGGATAGTTAAAGCGGAAAAGACAGAAAGGGATGTTGGCAAGAACACCTGTCAGAGAAACGGAAACCTTCCTACTTGGCAGGTGAAGTTGTAAGCTGGTAGGGCCACTTCGGAAATATGGTTGGATAGGTCCTAAAAAGTTAACCATGGACTTGCCAACAGTTTCCGTTGTGTGTATAATACAAAATGAATGGAAAAATACACACCAGCAAAAACCAATACATAAATGTTTGTAGCTGCATTATTCATAATAGCCAAAAGATAGAAACAACCTAAATGTCCATCAATTGATGTGGTATATCCATTCAATGAAACATTATTCAGCATAAAAAAGGATTTGAGGTTGGGATACATGTATAACATGCAGTTACCTTGAAAATGAGATATCGAGGTCCACATGTTGTATGATCCTATTTATATGAAATATAATTTACCAACCTACAATAGGCACTTCTATGGAGAAGTACATAGACTAGTGGTTGCCTAGGTCTGATGGGTTGGGGGGACATGAGGAGCAATTGCTAAGGATACAGGGCTTATTTTGGGGATGATGAAAATGTTATAAAATTAGCTAGTAGTGATGGTTGTATAACTATGAATGTACTAAAGCCACTGAATTGTATACTTTAAAAAGGAGAATTGAATTGGGATGGGAGTTATATGTCAGTAAAGCAGTTATTTAAAAAAAAATCAGGCTGTGCTGTTGATGTTGAATGTTGGTGTCATAACCTATAATCAAGGGCTCGTTACAGAGTCTAGCTCAAAGAGCTCCATAAGGATTAAATGGCAGATTGTAGGTGAAACTCTTGGTACAGTGACCAGTTTAGTGCATGTTTGATAAAATATAGCAATGATGTTAATGTTTTTCTTTAAATATATGGCCTTTCTCTTGTCCATCCTGAAGCATAGGGTCAGTGGTGCTTTCAGTGAAATAAGTTAGGGATTTGTGATGACTTAGGTTGTATGAAAACTGACCCTCTCTCTAAAACCCTCAATAGGATGTGCCTCTGATGGTACAGCCTTATGGCTCTGATAGCTGTTATTTATTTCTTAACTAATATAACTGAGACCTTGCTCAAGATGTGATCATGAAAAATTACCCTTTTAATGGTGAAGCATTTAATGAGAAACTGGATTATCTAGTGCATAAGTGCCCTTCTTACAAATTAGCTTGGCCCTGGGTCCTAATCTAAATTGGGTTCCCTACTTTCCTCTAAATGGCCTAATATTTTCTTATTAATCTCTGCCCTTATTCACCTGATCTGGCTCTGCCTCCTCTTATGAAGCTTCCTTTTTGGCAGAGACACAGCCCTGACAAATGTTTCCTGAGTCTGCCTTTGTGTCTGACTCATGGGCAGTTTTTAGACATGACGTGCAGCCTAGAAACTGTTCCATTTTTAGGCTGTTTTTCCAATTGAGTTTTTTGTTGTTGTTGTTAATCCTCATGCAAGGATAATTTTCTGTTGATTTTTAGAGAGAGAAGAGCGGTAGGGAGGGAGGGGAAGAGAGAGAGAGACATACACATTGAATGGTTGCCTCCCAATCAAACTTGCAACCCACGTACTTGCCCTTGATTGGGAATCGAATCTCTAACCCTTGGGTGCTCAGGTTGTTGTATACCCACTAAGCAACGCTGACCAGGGCTTTCAAATGAGTTTTAATGCTGCCAGTGTACTGAGTATCAACAGTTTTGGGCCAGGTATAAGATGAGGCTTTATAGGAAGTTAGGGAGATGAGAAAAAATTCATCATAGTGGCGAAGAGAAAGGGCTTGAAAACACTGAACACAAGCAAAACCACAAGTGTTGGCTCCAACATCAAATAGATATGGATTCAGGTCTTACTTAGTAAATTTGTACAAGTTGCTTAATTTGTAATACCTAAATAATAGTACCTTTAAGATTTTTTTTCTGGGACAAAACAAGTTGGTGCACATATATTGTTCATTAGATTCCATATATAAGTGAGATAATGTGATACTTGTCTTTCTCTCACTGGCTTATTTCACTTAGCATGATACTCTCCATGTCCATTGACACTGTCTTAAAAGGCAAGAGACAGGGGGAGGTGACCTGTATCACCATGGGCCCTCTTGTTTAGCTAAATGTCCATAGAGGCTATATCATGAAAAATGTTCTTCTCTTTGTTCGTAGCTTCAGTCTCTGACATCTGCCCTCACTGAAATCCTGGAGACTTAATTTTTACATTGATTACAATTTCTCACTAATCATTCATGTGTTGTATTTGCTTTATGGAATATTATTCAAAAGGCTTTAATATACTAGGAGTCAGCAAAGATGCAGTGGGAAAAACACCATTGGGGTTTGGGAACCATAGGTCAGGCCTGGCTCTGCTGTCCTTCCTCCTTTGTGCTCTCCTGCTTTCATAGGAAATTTTCCACATGTTTCTTCTACTGGGCCACCAAACTGGTGGAGCTACCTGTGATAGAAAACATAACACCTCAATACATGCTTTGCATTTACTGTATCATTTAAGTTACTATTCATAATAGCTCTAGAAATAGAAATTTAATCTTCATGCAATGGGCAAAGAAATTGAGGCTTAGTAGATAGGTTAGTTGGTTTGCAAGGGAGAGAATCATAGTTTAAACGAGGATGTCTGACTCTGAAGTGTGTACTTTCTTACATACCCAGCACAACTCATTTTTACTTGCAGTCACTAGAAACTTGAGATTCCGTGGGCACAGACTTTGTCAGTGAGTAACAGCATCTGGCACAGAGATGCTCAGTAAGAGATGAGTGAATGAAATGCAAGTCATGTTTTGTCTATTGAAAAGTATTGTGCAATGGTTAACTATTGCTGTTGTATGTGGGCTTTCCCGCTATTTTGAGCATTTTCTCAAATAATTCTCAATCCAGCCTTATGGAAAGGCCTTAGTTTTGCACATTGTAAGAATACATAAAGTGAAATGGGCTGAATTATCATTAATGTCTTCAGCTCTAAGTGTCTGACTGTTGAGGGAAGGGATGAGAGAGGGGGGTGGTATTAGAAGTTGAAGTTGATGATGTTTCAAGAGATGAAGAGCAGAAGGCAGGGACATTCCAGGTTTTTGGAATCACATATGCAATGCCCCAAACTGTTATTAGTTTGATGCAAGTTTGATGAGGTTAGAAATTTTAATTGCAGCCCTAACCAGTGTGGCTCGGTGGATGGAGCGTCGGCCTGCAGACTCAAGGGTCCCAGGTTAGATTCTAGTCAAGGGCATGTACCTTGGTTTCAGGCACATCTCCAATAGAGGGTGTGCAGGAGGCAGCTGATTGGTGTTTCTCTCTCATCGATGTTTCTAACTCTCTCTTCTCCCTTCCTCTCTGTAAAAAATCAATAAAACATATTTTAAGAAATTTGAATTCCTATGTAGTCATTTTTTCTGACTGTGTAAACTTGGATAGGCTACCTGGATCCTCTGACCTTCATCTTGATCATCTGGGGAATGGATATGATTGGCTTATTGTGAAGAATGGGGATACAATTTATAAAACATTTTATATACATAAGTACTCAATTCACAGTTACTTTACTGCTCATATTTTATGTGGATGTGTTAGAACTTCTGGCTGGTGTGTCTTAGCAAAATATTATGTTAATAATAGTATCCTATTGGGAAAGCCTGTTGCAAGCCTGTAGACTTCCACACTACTTCCATATCAAGTGGTATGGAAGTCTATTTCAGTACACACATGGGTTGGCAGAAGAGAGATTGTAAAACCATTTTTTATTGTAATTGTCGTGGGTCATTACTTGATACAAAGCAATTACTCTGGAGTCTCACTATGAAACAGCCCATGGAATTCAGTATAAGGAGGATCTTGGATTCTGGCCAAAGTCATATTAAATGCTAGAAATGCTAAAGGAGCTCAGTGCTAAGAATGTCAGTGAGTGATTATCATTTATTGAAAACCTAGTGTGTAGCAAACACTGCATTGGGTACTTGACACATGTTGCTTGATTTATTTACTTTGATGCCCTTTTGAGGTTGGTTATTCTTAACTCCTTTTTTTTCTACCTGAGAGAGGAGAAACAGTTTGCCCCAGGGCTTGAAAGGGGAGCCAAAATTTGCATCCAGGAGTACTGTCCTGTTTTTCTATTTGGTCTTCTGGTTTGACTTTCCTAGAACATAGTGAAGCAAGAGAGCCAACCTCGGTGCCATGGGTATTTAAAGCCATCAGACCCTGATCGCTTCTGTCTCTGAATCCTGCCTTCCTCTGTTTTTAGGTCAGGATCGCAGCGAAGCCACTCTGATAAAGAGGTTTAAAGGTGAAGGGGTCCGGTACAAGGCCAAACTGATTGGGATCGACGAGGTTTCTGCAGCTCGGGGAGACAAGTTATGTCAAGATTCCATGATGAAGCTCAAGGTGCAGTGCAAACATTTTATTCTAAATATTATGGGTTTAATATGGCTGAGAGAAATAAATGATTGCATAGTCATTATGGTAAAAAATGTTATTTACTCATTTATTGCTAAATTATTTACTCATTTGTTGAGTCACTGATGAATCACTGCCTTTACTCATTTTGAAGAGATTTCACTCATTCAGCAAATGTTCATTGAGCACCTCCTATGGGGAGGCACTTTATTTGGTCCTATTTTATTATTTGATTTTCACATTTTATTCAATTATATCTTATTCACACAATGCCTGCGAAAAATAAAAGTAAAATCATCAAATTGAATAGTGCCTCAGATTTTATAAATTTTCACCACTTTATTTTTTATTAAATTTATAGATTTTACTGTATGATAAATATGATAAAAGATGCTATCTGTAATAATAAGAGCATTAAATGCTAATTAGACCAGACGTCCTTCTGGATAACCTTCTATACGAAGCTGGGACTGTGAGGGAAGCAATGGTCCCAGGTGCCAGAGGGAAGCTGATGCCAGCAGCCAGAGAAAGGAAGACCTATCTTGCATGAATTTTGTGCATCGGGCCTCTAGTGTTAAGATAAAAGCTAATTTTATTCATTTTTTGTAACTAATATTAATGTCCTTAAATATTTTATAAGAATGGGGAATATTTTATAAGTAATATGTAATCAGAAATTGGAACACGGAGATATCATAAAGAGGTTTCTTATTTTAATGCTTTAAAGAAACCTTTTCATTGAAATGCTAAGAAACTGGAAAAAATTTAATATGCAAAATTAAAAAATTGTGATATTTAAAGGTCTCCTAACATACAAAAAATGTTTTATTCCTAGGTTGTGGTAATCAAGTTTTTTTATTTTTAAATAATATCAAATAGTTTTAAAAATAAAATGGTTTGGCTCCGTGAATAGAGTGTTAGCCTATGGACCAAAAGGCCCCAGGTTCAATTCAGATCAAAGGCACATACCTGGGTTGTGAGCTCTTCCTTAGATAGGCCCTGGTCTGGGATCTTGCAGGAGGTAGCCAATTGATGTGTTCTCTCATCTCTCTCTCTTTCCCTCTCTCTTCCACTCTCTCTAAAAATCAATGGAAAAATATCTTCCGGTAAGGATTTAAAAAATAATAATAACAATAAATATGTAAAAATAAAATGGTTTAGCAAGAACTCTGTAAAATATCTTACATATTTAAAACATATGGTTTAACTGATTATAGAATGCACAAAATGTTCATTATAAAATATTTTCAAAATACAGAAAAGTATAAGGAGGAAAATTGAAATCATTTTTAATCCCACCACACAAAGAAAATTAGTGTCAACAGTTTAAAAGTGTGTGATTTATAATCTCTTTATATTTTTATATACATTATATGAAATATACATATATGTTTAATATAATTGGAATCACTATACAATTTTATATTCTGATCTTTTCTCATCTGATAATAATATGTTATGAGCACTTTTAAAATTATCTTCAAATTGTCACTGAGGATACAGCTTGGTATAATTTTTTTAAATATAAGAAAAAAATTTTTAAAAAGCTGGCTAATGCCTAAAAGTACTAAATGGGACAGTATTTGCAATACACTTTTCTTTAATATTTACTTAATAGATCACAGCTGTTATTTATTTATAATATAAATTTTTTCTCAGCAGTTTGACATGTATATCCGATGTTAAGTCTCCCTAAAGTATGACTGTAGGAATTATCATTTTTAAAATCTTTTCATTTTCTAAACTATGTATCCATTACTTTCTTTTTATTTTTGCTGTCGCATAAGCAAACTTTATTTGAACAGTTATGTATCTATTGATTGTAAGGTATACTAGAAAAAAGACATAAAAGACATCCAAATTGTGATTTCCCAGGTTATCACCTTGGAAGAGGTTAATGTATTTTTTTTGATAATTAAACAATGTTCTGAGCTTTGAGGGAAGTCCTCTTCTTCTGCCAAGTTCAAATCTGATTGACAAATAGACAAAGGAATCTGAAAGGAAGAATTCTAAATTCCAGTTTTATAACTGATAAGTGCTGCTCTGGAAAACATGATGTAAATACATGGGCATATTGGGTATCCTTGAAAGAGACAGGCCATCCCACTTGATTTATGGGGAATTGGATAACCACAACCCTCCCTATTCTCCTCATCCCTGTTTCTGCTCCAGAGAAGAACCCTGACTCAAACATGCGATCAGACCAGAATGCAACCTCACTACCAGCAGGCAGCTTGCAGATAGAACCCAGAAGAGACTTGTGTGCTTGACTTCTCTCCAAACTCCTCAATCAGGAGTGCCTCATTGGCCAGTGGCCTTCATGGAAGCACCAAGGCCAATGTGGACATGAGGCAGGAGTCAGCTTATGCTCCCCGAGGGTCACAAAATGTGAACCACATTAACTGGATCAGGCAGGATAATAACTGCCAACCTCAAACGTGTGTGTGTGTGTGTGTGTGTGTGTGTGTGTGTGTGTGTTATCTGCAATGAAGTGTCCCCTCTGTAAACCTTCATAGCAGAGGGGCTCCCAAAACCCTGAGAATTTGTCCTACTATACACACTCTTTTCAGATCTGCTGAACTTGAGGGGTTTTGATTCATGACAGTTGTGTTTCATTATTTTCAAGTTGCCAAGAAGAATGTTGACATTTCAGTCCCACTGGTCTTTCTTTGGGAAACACAGAAACATAAACGATCGAGTCATCCTTTGGCCACCTGCCCAGGAAAGAGAGAGACAGAGAAGTACAAAATGCCTCTTAACGTTGCCAGAAGGCCCACTTGTTCATGGTAGACCATATGAGCAATGAAAATAATTCTGTCTTTCTTTGCTAGGCTCTCTGAAGCTGGTGCCTTTCCTTGTTGCAGAGTTTTCTCTTGGATTTGAGAGATTTTAGACTGGGTTCACACTGTGAGTCTGAGTGAGCCATTGCCTGTCTACCAACAAATCACTGTCATCACTGTATTTTAATTTTAGGGTCAGCAAAGTACTTCAGTATACATTATCTCTTGATCATGTGAGATAGTAGCCTCCCAGTCTTGTAAATAAGAAATCTGAGGTTTGTGATCATTAAAGGATTTGATCCAGATCCTTCGTTTAACCTTCATTTGGCCCAGAATTCAAATGCAGATCTTTAGAAGACTAGTGTTTGACAAGGCATAGTGTATGGCTAAATAATATTCTCTTCGATACAATGTGTGTGTGTGTTTAAATTAATTTCAGAGAGGAAGGAAGAGGGAGTGACAGATACAAACATCAATGATGAGAGAGAATCACTGATCAGCCACATCCTGCACACCTACCAGGGATTGAGCTCTCAACCCAAGTATGTACCCTTGACTGGAATCGAACCTGAGACCCCTCAGTCCTCAGGCTGACGCTCTATCCACTGAACCAAACCAGCTAGGGCAATAATATTCTCTTTTGATCTGCATTTAATCTATCTTGTTCCCCCTCCTAGATTTTAAGCCTAGCACATGGTATTGCTTGCTAATATCAATATTAATACTAATAATACTGGTAACTTAGTTGCTGAATTCTCCCTGCACACCTTGCAAAATGCAGGTGTGCATGCTCACTTAAATGCTCCAGCATCCTTACGAGGCAAGAAGGGCGATTAGTCTCATGTCAGAGTTCTCCTTCACAACTGAGTCTGAAAGCAGGTGGCCCCACCTGCCTATTTTCAGAACATCTTTTACATGCCTGTAGTATATTGTGTAGTCCATGTACTTCATCTGTGCTTCTCCTCACGTCCCTTACAGAGTGCTATTACAGAAGGAACTCCAGTACTGGAATCTGAAAAAATCAATGTATTCTCTAGGTCTTGTACGTTCCTTGAGGTTTGGGGTGGTCATCTGACCCTGTGACCTATGTTTCCTCAGATGTGAAATAAGGGAGGTCATTCTTATAGCCCAGGATCGTCATATGGGCTATGTTAAAGAGCACATCAGAGAACTTCTACAGAGTAGGTACCCAAGAAAATGTTTGACTCCCTAATTTCCAGGTTTCCATTTATGACTTCCTAGGTTAGCCAGCTAATTCTAGGCACAGAGCTCCAAAAGGCACCTACTTCCACATCTTTGACTCTAGCCAGCACTGTCTCCAGGCCTCTGTGAGTTCCATGGAGCAGCAGTGAATCATCCTAGGGAGATGAGACCCAGAGGCAGCACATGCTGTCTGATGGCAGGCGTGCTGGGACTTAGGGCAATTTTTCAGAGTTTGACTCAGGGTCTTGTCTCTTAGGAGAAACGTGTTCAATAAATTTGGAGTTTTATTTCCCCAAAGACAGCATCACGTGGATAGTCCTTCTTGCTTTCATTTGTCATGTAAAGCAACTGCCAGCGGCCCCAAACAGAAATGCTCCTGGAACGTGTATGTCTGCTCTGCCCACTTTCTTTATGTTCTACCCTATTCCACCAGGGTATTTGTTGATAGCTAAGTGGAACCAGGAGGTGAACGGGAGCAGTACCTAGCCAGCACTGCTGTGTGCCGGGCATTATTGCTGTTTGATGTGGTGGTAATTCTAAGTGCAAGGGACTGTGAGGACTGTTTTGGAGAGACACATTGAAGCTAATCTTCCTGACCCATGGTGTAGCCCTCTCCACCCTCTGTCCTGCGATGTCCTCACCCAGGAAGGAGTTAAACAAGAAGAAGGGGCTCCCCTCCCTTTGACACTGTCCTTCCAGTCCTTCCATTTATGATGGGGCTATTTCATATTCTCACTTTGTGTAAGTCTTGCTACTTGAGGTTGAAGGTTAGGCAGAAGAGGGCTGGCATCATAAGTTATTTTACTCCAAATCCAGCCAAGAACACAGTTTTTAAATTCAGATTTTCCTGGGTTCAAAGCCTGGCTTGTTCATTGCCAGGGTGAAGGGCAGTTGCTTCACCCTTCTGAGTGCCGCTTTATTCTGGGCTCTGTTCTCAACACTAGGCATGTAGAATGAACAAAGCCAAGTTTCATAAACAGTTGAGCTTTTGTTCTGTTGGGCAAAGGCAGCCAGTCAGCAAATGAGTACATATCTCAGATGATGGTGTAAGTGCCATGAGGAAGAGATGTTGGGAGAAAGAATGAGACAGAGTTTGGCAAGGAGGGTGGAGGGGTCAGAGACCATGTCTCTGATGGAGTGGCATCAGACAGAAATAGGATCCCCCTGGGATTGCAAAGACATTGACTCTGCCCATTCCCTCAGGTCCTTAAAAATCATTCCTCAGTAAATCAATCGGAAATCAAGCAGTGTGATGAGGAATTCAGAGACCTTTGAATAGGACATGGGTGCTAAAGAGACAGAGGACTAAGCTTTGAGGATGAATCCCTCTCTTCACCTATTTTCTGAGTAGTCATTGGAGATGGAATCTTATGTCAGCATGTCCCAGATGCTGAAGGGGGAATCCTGAATAGGATTCTAGGAATGTCAGCTTGCTAGGAAAAAAAAAACACAAGGTAAAGAAATTTATCTTCTTTCTGTGCAAGAGACTCGAGAGCTTAGGTGTATAGTATCAGCTGTTTTTATCCCCCAACTCTGCCATCTCTAGACTTTCTAGGCATCATTTTCTCATCTGTCAGTCTCTCAGTTGGGAAATTGGGACTGATTAGTTTTAAGGCTTTCTCTGGCTCTAACATTCTTACGAGGCACTTAAGAATGAGTGGGCAACTCCCTAAATAGTGACATTCTTACTGGTAGGCACCTAAACAGTAACTGGAACATTAGTTTTAAGGGACAATCATTCATTTACAAGAAGAAGGTGTTTTTTTTTTTTTGTGTGTGTGTGTGTGTGTTTGTTTTTTTTTTTTTTTTTTCATCCCTACAATATACCAGACATGGGGCTAGGAACTTGAAATAAAATGTTGTTTAATTCTCTCAGCCATGCCAAGGAGGTATTTACACTTGGGGAATTGGAACTGAGAGGTGAGTAATTTGTCTGAAATCACAAGAGCTAGGAGTATACTTCAGATGTTTTGAGTATTTTTAATACCCAACATGAGGATGATCAAACAATCCCGAGAGAATGAATGCCCCTCCCTGTGCCTTCTGGTTGTGTCGATTACTCTCTAACCTCAGTTTTTCTCAGAGACTGATGTGGAGCATTTGCTCTTCTGAGAACAGCACAGAAGACTTTTGTCTTTTGGAAATATTTGTATTTTGGAAATCAGTACTATTTTAGACTTTACTGTGCCTAAAAGTCCAAACCCACAACTGCTGAGAGTAGGGCTTCATCTCACTCTCTGCAGAGGCTAATGGTGCTGAAGGGGCTAGAAGTCTCAATATACTTAAGGCAGAGTCACCAGCAGCCTTTGGGTGCAAATCCCTAGATATGTCCTTACTCTCCAAGTTGTAGCCTCGTATGAAACCCATGCTTACCTATACTTGGCCACCACAGAGGCACTTTAAAAAGGAAGTGTCTTTACTATTAACTTGCATAGTATCAACTTCAGGAAACTCAGGATAGAATGTTCATGGAACAGTAATTTACGGAGACCCCCTGCCCTCCAGGACTGTGCTGGGCACCTGGGAGAGAGCAGAAAGCAGAGCAGTTTCCCTACCTTTTATGACGTTTACTTTCTAATTGACTCATATACATACCTTTGGTTTATAATACATTAGAGAAAGTGTGGAAACAGATGTTTTGATAAATGGAATACTTTGGGTAAGAAGGTACTTTATTTGAACACACAGGAATGACAGGAGAAGGAGTAGGGAGACAAACAAAATGTCTGTGGGTAAATGTTATAAATCATAGGCATAAACTATGATCATTATATTTTTTCAAGCAAAAATGGAGACATGCAATAATTTGGCAATGAATTTTATTTTCTTAATGTTCTCTAAATTGATTCAGATGAAAAGTTTCCCCAGAAGCATAATAAAAATAAAATATTTAAGAATCTATTCCATGACTCACCTTTATTGAATAGATTAAAACCATATGCAGTGCAAAACCCAGCAAACCTATTAATAAGAAGATCATATTATGTGTCTCTAGGGATAGCGAATTCTGAGCTGAGTACCTAGGCACAGAGTAGGTATTCTATAAATCTTGGTTAGCCAAATGAGTCGGTGCTAGGATTTCTATTTATACAGTGTCTGAACAGTGAGGACAAGCATTCCCTGACAGTGTCAAGCAGATGCAAGCTCATCAAGTAGGGAAACCTGGAAGGAGCCAAGAGAAAGGTGTGTGCCTGATTGGTGGCACTGCCTGATGGTATCTGACATGCCTTTGGGACCAGAGGGCATTTTCAAATGAAAACACTAAAGTAAAAACCATGTCTTTCCTCTCAACAGGGCGTTGTGGCTGGCGCTCGTTCCAAAGGAGAGCACAAACAGAAAATCTTTTTAACCATCTCCTTTGGAGGAATCAAAATCTTTGATGAGAAGACAGGGGTAAGTAAAAGAAGCACATGGCATTGTGCAATTGAATCCATTGACAGATGTGCCCTTAAAAGCCTGTCTGCGCTGGGCGGGAATATCAAACGAGCATAAAAACACATAAAGCAGCTGACAAACTTGATCAACTGTGATCGTCCATCAAAGGGGGCTCTTCCCGGACTTGGCCACAGTGCGGCTGCACCATGTTTCTTAGCGTGTAATTGTGATAAAAGTGTCACCCGGTCCCGGGAATCTAATGGGAGATTGATGAGCTTTGAGCAGCGGTGGGCAATGTGACGGTTTAAGTTGGATTTCTTTGTGTGTTGGCAGCTTTAACGACATGTGTTCTAGAGGAAGACGCATAGGGCTCTTTTGACTTGGTCAAAGCATCCAGTCTCTCTTGAGTTTAACCTATGGAACCTTTTAGTTGCTGCAATCAAAAAGAATAAATGGAGTTTTCCATCTTTAAAAAAAAATCTATCACTGCATGACCAGGAAATATAAGCGCTGATATATTTGTTGAACGAACCAAAGACATGGTTTTGTGTTTTCATCAGCCTCCCAGTGGCAATTAGTTCCCAGGTTCATCCCCAGGGCTTGTCTGACATTGCAGGTCCTATGTATTGATGATAAGGGAGAAACAGAAAAATAGTCTATGACCTATTTCATTGAGAGGGCGAGCGTCAAATGGACATATTTGTCCTTTTACTCATTTATTCGCCTCCACTGAACTTCACAAGGTAATTTATCAAGCAGTGTATAAATAATACTCTACTCACCAAGTTAATTAACCTTTGTCATTTTGTATTATCTTTTTCTCCCCTTTGTTCTGACTCATACTAGGATAAAATGTCAGTAGAAGGGTGATGATTTAACAGTGAAAATGGGTCTTCTTGAATAAAAGTTACTCCTGAATAACCAGTCATGGGACAGATAAGGGCACACCCATGTTCATAGCAGCTTTATTCACAATACCTAAATGGTAGAAATACCCCAGAGGTCCTCCCATGGATGCACAGACAAGCCAAATGTGTATATTCAGACAATGAAATAATGTTCAGTAAGGAAAAGAGTAGGGGGACAAACAAAATGTCTGTAGGTAAATGTTACAAACCATAGGCATATATGGGAGTGAAGTTCTGACACATGCTACAACATGGATGGACCTTGGGGACAGTTTTCAAGGTGAAATGAGCCAATCATAAGAAGATAAAGTCTGAGGAAGTCCACTTACCTAAGGTGTCTCCAAAAATCCAATTGAGAAACAGAAAGTAGATGGTGGTTGCGGGCAAGGCAGTGAAGAGTTAGTGTTGAATGAGGACAGAGTTTAAGTTTGGAAAGAAGACAGCAGTGCTGTTGGAAGGCTGCAATGGTCACACCACAATGAGAATGTGCTCTATGCCTCTTAAAAATGGTTGAAATGGTAAATTTTATGTTATGTATATATACCATAATAAGAATAACTGGTAATAATAATGTCTATTTATTGAGAACATGCTATATACGAGGTCTACATTAGTCACTCTACACACATTATTCAGTTTTCTCCTCACAAAGCCCTTTGAGATAATCATAACAATAGCTCCTTCATCAAGCACATAATATGTGCTACTCATTGTTGTCAGTTCTTGTAAGTACCCACCCATTTAATCCTCACAGTAACCCTATGAAGTAGAGTGTATTGTTACCTCTGTTTTATAGTTGAAGGTATCGAAGAGAGAAAAGTTTATTAACTAGCTGAAAGCCAGTGGCTATGGAGACAGGATTTGAACCCAGGCAGTCTAGCTCGTAAGTCTTTTCACTTAACAGCATTGCAGGTTCTCTCTCAGGATAAGTGGCTTTCCTAAGTTTACCAGCATGCAGGAGGCAGAACTAGAATTTAGCCTCCAGCTGACATAAGTCAAAACTCAACACAATTGACTTCTAGACAGAGAGAAAGGTGGGGCCGTCTACCTGGGGCTGCCTCAGTAGGAGGGAGCTGAGAATGAAGACGTTGTGTCAGTAGTGAAGGAGCTTGAATGCTGTAGATTAAGAGCCTAATGTAAGCCTCTCCTAACTTCCTGAAAGTATGGTTTTCCTTTTCCTGGAAAGACTGTAGATTGGACACCAGTGCTCAAATTTGAACCACACATTTTAAAAAGGATAAAGCAAATCAAAGAATATCCTGGTGAAGGAGACCAGGACAGTTGGGGGGATGGGAAACTATGCTGAGCCAAGATTTCTTAACACACATGCGTTCTCATGGTATCCTGGATACACACAGGAGGCAGAGAGCTTTGGGCTTGGAGAAACGTGGAGGATATGGAGTCCTTAGCATCCTTTGTGAGAGGGAGACAGGTAATACAGATAAAGCCTGAGAGGGTTTCACAGTGATTCATATGATGAAATCTTACATCATCATCTTTAGTCTCCCTACCCATCACTATGACAACTAGCCTAACCAAAGGGACAGGAGTGAGGCAGAGTATTAGATGCTTAATCTCATATGGGGACATATTTGGAGGCCTTGCTAGTCTATCATGTACCCCACCCCCAAGCAGAATGTGCCCAGCTAATTAAAGTTCTGATCACCCAGTTTAGCTAATGAAGTGAGGTAGTTTATATTCTTTACATTTATCTAAAACAAACTCAAGGGTAGCTAAGTTGTCTCCAAAGAAAGATACCACCAAACCTTTTAATCTAGTTTTGATTCACAACAGTAAAATCATTATTTCAGTCCAAAACCATTGGGTCTTACGGGAAAAAATGTCAGATTCCTAGTGGAGAATCAGATGGAAGGCAGAGTTCAATGTTGTCCTTTTGGCTTAGACTACTCTGGTTCTGTTTGATTAACGTTGGGTCTCTGTAACTCCTGCTTTTGCACCCTCACCTTATTAATGTCCTGAACATAAGTCTGGGAAAGCTGGTGGAGGGGACTGAATGTGTGTAAGCTGAAGTGGAGACGACAGGGAGCAGGGCACCCTGTGTTAATAGTGTTCATCTCTCCAAAGAGTTTGTGGTAGAAGGTGGTGATTTGTTCTATGTGACTCACAAATAGAACCAGATCTGGTGCTAGGAGTTTCTAAGAAGCAGCTTCAGTTTATGCATAAGAAGAATTTTCTACCGCTCAGAGCTGTTGAGCAGTTAGATGTGGAGCCTTCTGTGCAAGTGAGTTCATGGTAGCTGGGAATATTCAAGCAACAACTATAAGAAAGGAAATTGTGGAAAGGAATTTAGTAGAAATGAAGTGTTGAGCCAAGTCACATCTAAGGTGATGATACTGTTTTTAAGAGTCTTTGTCTCCCTTAAAGTAAATTCCTTTCAGTATGACTTATCTTCAGATAAATAGAAGTTTTACAAAACCTTCATTGGAGATTATAAGCAGGAAAGATTACTTAAACCTTTGTCATTACCCAGCAGGGGACCGATTGAATTATATAGGATAAGAGTCCAAGTGAAATATTCTGTCCTAAATATCAAAGAAAAGGAAAACTGGGTCTTTTTGTCATTTGGAATATCCAATTTTAGTTGTTTATCACATCTGAAGTATTTCTGCTCAAGCTTGACTGCACTTTTTTTTAAAAATCAAAAAAAGAAACATTTGCAGAACATGACAATAGCTAGAATTTTAAAATCCAAAAGCTGTCAAAAATGTTTGATCCCAATTAAAAAGACCCTTTACAGCAATTTACACCTTGTCTTGAATTTCAAAGTATTCTTGATCCCAATCCTTATATGAGTAAATTTTGTTTTATTATTAGTATGTTGCAGGGAATAAGTCAGTATTGAAAGCTGTTCCTATTTTCAGATACTGAGGTGTTGGTACTATGTCAGATGAATCAGTGAGAAGGCAGAAAATGTCATATATAAATTCATTTCTGTTAGTGACAGTGGAAGAAGTAGCAAGTCGGGAAAGGTTTCATATCAATACGTTACTGGGTTCTCAAATCAAACCAGTGGTTATAGAGGCAAAAGTGAAGTCATGTTTATGTTGCAGATAGGGAAGCAGCCTCTGCAAGTGTCCCTGACTTGCTATAGACTCAGAACAGACCTTTCAACCCCAAATCCTGTGTCTTTTCAGGGAAACTCATTGAACTCACTTATTGTCTCATTTATAGTTTTGTTCCATATAATTATTATAATTTGATGCCATAAAATCATTAATATTTCAGGATCCTAAAGAGAAGTTTGTTTCTCAGGATGGAGGACAGTGGTCTGCATCATCTTTTCAGGATGATGTAGCATCTTGTTGCCACCGTCCCATGTGAATTTTGCTTGTTCATTCGGTTTAGCTGTCACTGATTTGGCACTGTTATGTGCACCACTATAAGTGCATTACAACAATTCAGTGAAATGTAAATGCTGTTTTTCTTACCATTTCACAGGTGAGAAAACTGAGAGCCAGATCATTTAAGTCACACAGCTATTAAGGGCAGAGCAGAGATTCAAACCCAGGTAGTCTGTCCCAGAATCCTTAATGCTAGTAAAATATTGCTAATTATAACAGACCTTCCTTAACAAAATACCGTAAGTGACTTATAAACAACAAGCATTTATTTCTCACAATTCTAAAGCCTGAGAAGTCCAAGATGATGGCTCCGTCAAATTCAGTGTCTTACGAGAGAGCTTATTTCCTTATAGAGAGCGCCATTTTGCTATGTGCTCATGAGGTAGGAGGGTCAGGTTGCTTTCTAGGGCCTCCTTTCTAAGGACACTAATCACATTCATGAGGGTTCCATCCTCATGACCCTCAAAGGCCCCACCTCTTAGTTCCATCACCTTGAGAATTAGAATTTCAACATATAAAGGGCGGGGGGGGGCGTGCACAGAAATATTGAGACCATAGCAATAACAAATTTTAGAAATGATTTCCTTTTCTATATATTAGAACAGATTCCATGTTAGCCCCGTCTTTATGTCACCATTGTTCACTTTCTGATGAGCTTTCCTGAGTGAAGGCAAAAGGGTGGAGTTCCAACAGGGACTGTCTGGTGGACAGAATGTTGGCAGTGGAATACCTGGTCAGGCAGCAACATGTTTGATGCCTATCCTCTGCTATGTGCTGCTCTGTTGTCTGGGAAGTCACAGATGTATGAGTGGTCATTACCCCAAAGTGGTCACAGTCCAGTACTACAACAAGACTCATCAATTGAACTGACAGTTTGGGATACAGGTGAGAATGGAGTTGTCAGTGCTCAGGGCATCAAGACTGGGCTGTCCCAAGAATATAAAGGAAGGTTTTTACAGAAAAGGGCTCACTGGTTGGCTGTGGAGGAGTATGTTGGGGAGGACCAGATGAGCAAGTCGGAAAGAGAAAACTGCATTTCTAAATGCACAACTGTTTAAAAGAGAAAAAATATGTGTGCTCATTCATTCTTCCCTGGAGGAAATATTCACTGAGTCTTTCTAAAATGCACAGATGAAGAGGGTGCATCTTTCTGTTCATCACGTTTATCTGGTTAGCATAATGACGTCCACATAGTACATCCTCAGTGATACTGCCCACAAAAATAGACTTAGTGCTTGAGAATTGGCACCAGGGACTGGCAGGAGAGAGGTGGAGAGTGGCCCAGGATTGAACATTATCCATTATAATAGAGAGCTTGCGGTGTTTTAAATGCAAAGGCTACACTTAAATTTCAGGGCTGATTTAATAATTTATTCTTCAGTGAAAACCAGATGTCATCTTATCTGTGTCTCATCAGAAATAGGACTGTTCTTCCCTCAGTTCTAACTGGATATTTTGAGTATGGTCTGGGAAGAGCTCAGAGGAAGAGGGAGGAAAACTGGTCCTAGGGAAGAGAGCAGGGAGGATAGTGAAGGAGCTGTAGAGCAGGATGCTGGGACCTGATGGGTCTGAAGGCATCCCTGTCACTTTATGTGCCACTAAAACTAAACAGTGCACACTATTCTCACAGGACTGCTGATATATCTTTTTGAATTCATGCTTTGGATTTTTTTTTGGATAAATATACAGATGTGGAATTGCTAGGTTGTAGGGCAGTTATATTTTTAATTATTTGAGGAAACCATATGCTTTTCTGTAGTGGCTGCACCAGTCTGTATTCCTATCAATAGTGCACAATGATTCCCTTTTTTCTACATCCTCTTCAGTATTTGTTATTTTTCTATTTTTTTAATGATAGCCATTCTGAGAGATGTGAAGTGATATCTCATGGTGGTTTAAATTTTTATTTCCCTGCCCTAACTGGTTTGGCTTAGTGAATAGAGCGTTGACTTGCAGACTGAAGGGTTCCAGGTTTGATTTCCGCCAAGGACACATGACTGAATTGCAGTCTTGATCCCCAGTAGGGAACATGCAGGAGGCAGCCAATCAATGATTCTTTTTTATTGATATTTCTATCTTCTTCTCTCTTCCTCTCTGAAATCAATAAAGAAATATATTTTTAAAAATTTGTATTTTCTTGGTCATTAGTGATGTTGAGCATCTTTGCATATGTCTGTTAGTCATCTATATGTCTCTTTGGAGAAATATCTGTTCAGTTTCTCTGTCCATTTTTAAATTAGCTTGTTTGTTTTTTTCTGGTATTAATTTGCATGGGTTCCTTATACATTTTGGCTACTAACACTTTTTCAAGATGTATCATTTGCAAATATCTTCCCGCATTCAATAGATTGTCTTTTCATTTTGTTGGTGATTTCCTTTGTTGTAAAAAACCTTTTTAGTATGATGTGGTCCCATTGTTTATTTTTTCTTTTATTGTCCTTGCTCAAGGAGACATGTCCAACAAGATATTCCTAAGACTTATATTAACGAGTTTACTGTCTCTATTTTATTCTAGGAGTTTTATAATTTTAGGTCTTACATTTAAGTCTTTAGTACATTTTAAATTTGTTTTTGTATATGGTGTAAGAAAGTGGTCTCATTTCACTTTTTGCATGTGTTTCTGCCCAATTTTTCTGACACCAGTTACTACAGAGATTGTCCTTACCACGTTGTATATTTTTGTCTTCTTTGTTATAGATTAACTGACTATATATTTATGGACTCTATTCTATTCCATTGATCTCTTACCTGTTTTTAGGCTAGGGCAATACTGTTCTGATCATTGTAGCTTAGTGGGATAGTTTGAAATTAGGGAGCATGATACTTTCCATTTTGTTCTTAAGGTTTCTGTGGCTAGTTGGAGTCTTCTTTTGTTCCATCTATCGGTTTTTCCATATTAATAACTAACCTGTAAGTGGGACTGTATAGTTTATAGCAAGCTTTTGTGGATTTTGTCTCATTTGACAGCCAAATAACTCTTGGAGGTTTTTATTAGCCCCCTTATATAGCTGAGTCAACTATGTGTAGCAGAAGCTGAATTCAAATTCATACTTTATAACTCCTAAGCTTGTTTTCTTTCTTTTACTTCAAATGTTCTTCACTTAAT
>JAAGEH010000030.1:23422599-23461424 GCA_011751065.1 Lasiurus cinereus | reverse complement strand
TTTTTTTTTTTAATGTCTCGCTATGCTCTTCCATCTGTTAACATCTTCCTCTATCTCTTTTTTCAGTGTCCTGTAGTTTTCTGCATATAGGTCTTTTACCTCTTTAGTTAAGTTTATTCCTAGGTATCTTAATTTTTTTGGTGTGATGGTAAATGGGATTGCTTTTTTAGTTTCTCTTTCTATAATTTCACTATTAGTGTATAGAAATGCCACAGACTTCTTAGCATTAATTTTGTATCCTGCTACATTGCCGAATTCATTAATTAAGTCAATTAGTTTTGGAATGGAGTCCTTTAGGTTTTTATGTACAATATCATGGCATCTGCAAATAAGGACAACTTTACTTCTTCTTTTCCAATTTGGATGCCTTTTATTTCTTCTTCTTGTCTAATTGCAATGGCTAATACTTTGAGTACTATGTCGAACAGGAGAGGTGAGAGTGGGCATCCCTGTCTGGTTCCTGTTCTTAAGGGAAATGGTTTTAGTTTTTGCTCATTGAGTATGATGTTAGCTGTGGGTTTATCATATATGGCTTTTATGATGTTGAGGTATGATCCTTCTATTCCCACTTTGCTGATAGTTTTTATCAAAAAAGGGTGTTTGGTTTTGTCAAATGCTTTTTCTGCATCAATTGATATGACTATGTGATTTTTATCTCTCAACTTGTTTATGTGATGTATCACATTTATTGATTTGTGGATATTGTACCATCCCTGCATTCCTGGGATGAATCCTGCTTGTTCATGGTATATGATCTTTCTGATGTACTGCTGGATCCGGTTTGCTAGAATTTTGTTGAGGATTTTGGCATCTATGTTCATGAGAGATATTGGCCTATAATTCTCTTTCATTGTTTTGTCTTTATCTAGTTTTGATATTAGGGTGATGCTGGCTTCATAGAAGGTGTTTGGAAGTGTTCCTTCTTGAATGTTTTTGAATAGTCTGAGGAGGATAGGTTTTAATTCTTCCTTGAATGTTTCGTAAAACTCTCCTGTGTAGCCATCTGGTCCCGGGCCTTTATTTGCTGGAAGATTTTTGATGACTGCTTTAATTTCTTCCATAGTTATTGGACTATTGAGATGTTTGGCTTCCTCCTCATTGAGTTTTGGGAGGTTATATTTTTCTAGGAAAATGTCCATTTCTTGCAGGTTGTCCAATTTGTTGGAATAGAGTTGTTCATAGTATTTTTTAACAATCCTTTGTATTTCCACAGGGTCTGTTGTTATTTCTCCTCTTTCATTTCTGATTTTGTTTATTTGGGTCTTCATTCTTTGCTTCTTGGTGAGCCTGGCTAGAGGTCCATTCAATTTTGTTTATCCTTTCAAAGAACCAGCTCTTTGTTTTGTTGATCTTTTGAATTGTTTCTTTGGTCTCCAAGTTGTTTATTTCTGCTCTGATCTTCACTATTTCCTTCTTTCTGAGTACACTGGGCTTTTCTTGTTGCTCTCCTTCTAGCTCTTTGAGTTGAAAGTTTAGGTAATTTATTACCATTGTTCCTGTTTTTTGCAGTAGGCTTGTAGGGCTATGAACTTCCCTCTCAAGACTGCTTTCACTGTGTCCCATAAATTTTGTATTGTTGTGTTATCATTGTCATTTGTTGCCATGATGTTTTTTATTTCTTCCTTGATCTCTCTGGTTACCCAGTCGTTGTTTAATAGCATGCTGTTTAGTCTCCATGTGTTTGATTTCTTTCTATTGTTTTTATTATAGTTGATTTCCAGTTTTATGGAACTGTGGTCTGAGAAAATGCTTGATATGATTTCTATCTTCTTGAATTTGAAGAGACTTTTCTTAAGACCCAACATATGATCTATCTTTGAAAATGATCCATGTGCACTGGAGAAGAATGTATATTCTGTGGCTTTGGGGGTGAAATGTTCTGAAGATGTCAATTAATTCCATCTGTTCTAGTGAGTCATTTAGGATTGATGTTTCTTTGCTGATTTTTTTTGTTTAGAGGATTTGTCCAATGGTGACAGTGGGGTATTAAAGTCTTCTACTATGATTGTATTGCTGTCAATCTCTCCCTTAATATCCTCCAAGAGTTTTTTTTTATGTATTTAGGTGCTCCTATATTGGGTGCATATATGTTTACCAGAGTTATTTCTTCTTGTTGGATTGTTCCCTTTAGTATTATGAAGTGGCCTTCTTTATCTCTTGTTATGTCCTTCACTTTGAGATCTAATTTGTCAGATATAAGTATTGCAACCCCAGCTTTTTATTCATTTCCATTTGCCTGAAATACTATGTTCCATCCCTTCACCCTCAATCTCTGTGCATCTCTTTTCCTGAGGTGGGTTTCTTGCAGACAGCAGATATATGGATCATGTTTTCTTATCCAATCGGTTACCCTATGTCTTTTGATTGGAGCATTTAATCCGTTTACATTTAAAGTTATTATTGATAAGTACTTATCTGTTGCCATTTTTAGTCCTTACCCCCGAGTTCTTTCTTCGCTTCCTCTTTCTTTTTATGCTCATGGATTGGGAGAATCAACATCATTAAAATGTCCATAGTACCCAAAGCAATCTACAGATTCAACGCACTACCCATTAAAATACCAATGACATATTTCACAGACCTACAAAGAATTCTTCATAGATTCATGTGGGACAAAAAAAGACCACGAATAGCTACAGCAATTCTGAGAAGGAAGAATAAAGTAGGTGGGATCTCAATACCAGACTTCAAGCTATACTACAAAGCAACTGTTCCCAAAACAGCCTGGTACTGGCACAAGAACAGACATATAAACCAATGAAATAGAATAGAGAACCCAGATATCCACCCAAACCACTATGCTCAATTAATATTTGACAAAGGAGGCATGAACATTCAATGGAGCCAAGATAGCCTCTTCAATAAATGGTGTTGGGAAAATTGGACAGATACATGAAAAAAAATGAAACTGGACCACCAACTTACACCAAATACAAAAATAAACTCAAAATGGATACAGGACTTAAACATTAGAAGGGAAACCATAAAAATACTAGAGGAATCCACAGGCAGCAAAATCTCAGATATATGCCGAAAGAACTTCTTCACTGATACTGCTCCAAAGGCAATGAAAGCTAAAGAAAAAATAAGCAAATGGGACTACATCAAAATAAAAAGCTTTTGCACAGCAAAAGAAACCATCAACAAAACAATAAGAAAGATCACTGTATGGGAGAACATATTTGCAAATGTTATCACTGATAAAGATTTAATCTCCAAAATCTACAGCCAACTTATACAACTTAATAAAAGGAAGATGAACGATCCAATAAAAAAATGGGCAACGGACCTAAATAGAATCTTTTCGAAAGAAGACAGAAGGAAGGCCAAGAGACAGATGAAAACATGTTCAAAGTCATTAATCATCCGAGAGATGCAAATAAAAACAACAATGCGATACCATCTTACACCTGTCAGAATGGCAATCATCAACAAATCAACAAATGACAAGTGTTGGTGAGGATGCGGAGAAAAAGGAACCCTTGTGCACTGTTGGTGGGAATGCAGACTGGTGCAGCCACTGTGGAGAACAGTATGGAGTTTCCTCAAAAAACTAAAAATGGATCTCCCATTTGACCCTGTAATCCCACTCTTAGGAATTTATCCTAAGAAATTACAAACACCAATCAGAAAGGATTTATGCACCCCTATGTTCATAGCAGCACAATTTACAATAGCTACAATTTGGAAACAGCCTAGGTACCCGTCAGCAGATGAGTGGATCAGAAAACCGTGGTACATCTACACAATGGAATACTATGCTGCCATTAAAAAGAAGGAATTCTTACCATTTGCAGCAACCTGGTTGGAACTGGAGAGCCTTATGCTTAGTGAAATAAGCCAGTCAATGAAGGAGAAGCATCACATGATCGCACTCATTGGGGGATAATAAAGAACATTATAAACTGATGAACAAAAGGATAGATACAGAGACAGTAAAGCTTCAAACAGATTGTGAAATTACAGCAGGAAGATTAAAGTTAGGTGAGGTAGATAAGAGATCAATCAAAGGACTTGTATGCATGCATATAAGCATAACCAATGAACATAGACACTGGGGGGTTGGGGTATGCCTGGGAGGCAGGGGGGCAATGGGGAGATATGTATAAAAATTAATAAAAATTTTTTAAAAATAGGAAAAAAAATGTCTCTCAAAAGAAATTACAATTGTTGTACTGTTGATATATGGCTCTGTTGACTAATGAGTTTGCTGACTACTGGGTTAGCCTTTTGTACACCATAAGCATCTACAGATGCAAGGGGTGGATTTTTTAAATTAAATTTAAAATATTGTGACATGTGGGAATGGTTTCCGTTTTGGATGTGTGACAGTTAACTGGTTAAGGGTGGTAATGCAGAATTTTATTAGGAACTGAGGATGCTAAACATTCTGCAATGTACAGTTCTGTCACACAGCAAAGGAGTTTCCTTTGCCATATGACTTTCTAATGTCTTATCAGACACTCGTGAATGAAAAGCCTATTTATATTACCTGAATCTCAAACCTCACTCTATTTAATATATAAGCAAAGTATTTCTGTACCAGATTCACAATACAAATGTCCCAGAAATGCAACTAACCTGAGAGAGAGAGATGTCCCTTGTTGATCATCATTTTGGAAAGCCCTACCACTATGATGCATTTTGTATTGGAGTTATCAACACAGCACTGCTGTATCCATTTCATAGTCACCATAACGTAACTAATTTGGCTCTTCTTAAAAATTTCAAATACAAAGAAAAGCGTGTTAATAATGAGTTGAATGTCTCTTAAACACAAATTTATTCATTATAAGACAGTGTAAATATAACACTGTTATTATATTCTTTTATTGTAGTTGTAACTAAGTAGAAAGAAATCCACATGATTTTTTATCAAAAATCTTTTATTTCTCCTTTATGGTATAATTTGGACATTTTGGTTTCCTTAAACTTTATATGTATAAGTAGATTATATAATCATTTTAGACAATAAAGGAAGAAATACAAAATATTTATTATTAAAAGGAGTTATTGAGTAGATAGGGTAAAGAACTGTCTCAGCCAGTGGATGGCAAACTCAATTAGTCAACAGAGCCAAATATCAACAGTACAATAATTGAAATTTCCTTTGAGAACCAAATTTTTTAAACTTAATCTTCTTCTAACACCACGTCTTCAAAATAGACTCACCCAGGTGAGTGGTATTTTGTGGAAGAGCCACACTCAAGGGGCCAAAGAACCAGTATGGCTCTCAAGCCGCAGTTTGCCAACCTCTAGTCTAGGCCATGCTATCATTTTCATTGGTTTGTTCATTCATTCATTCATTCATTCATTCATTCATTTATTCACTCATGCTACATATGCTTCTTGGTGAATAGGGATGAAACATTTCCATCAAGGAACTTACAGGAGATAAGACATATATATAAACTAGAGGCCTGATGCACGAATTCATGCACAGGTGGGGTCCCTCTGGGTTGCCTGCAGGGATCGGGCTAAAACCTGCAGTCCAGTGCTGCCTGCAGCTCTTACCTGCCACTCCCACTCATCCTGCCCTCACTGAGCCTGCCATGGGCTTGTGCCCAATTAGTTTCCATTGATCAGGAGAGGCTCGCGCTGCCACAGCAGCACTCAACAACCATGAGTTCAGTATCTGGTGCCCTCCCAAGAGGATGGCCTTCAGAAGGCTGAAACCAGCTCTCAAACATCTCCCGAGGGGTCTTGGATTGCAAGAAGGTGGAGGCCAGGCTGAGGGACCCCACCGGTGCACAGTCAGGCTGGGAAGAGACAATGGGAGGGCTCCAGGGCAGGTCTGGCCCATCTCACTCAGACCCATATCACTCAGCTGGACCCCAGCACCAAGCTAACCTACCAGTCAGAACATCTACTCCCTCGTGGTCAGTGCACTGATCATAGAGACCGGATGACCAGCTGACTGTCTTCCCACTGGTGGTCAGTGAACATCATAGTGAGACGTTGAACAGCCTTAGCATATCATTAGCCTATTACACTTTGATTGGTTGTTTGGTTGTTCTACAGTTCAGTCTATTTGCGGATTACCCTTTTATTATGAAGGATAACTAACATTCATAGCAAGAATAATGAATGCAATAAGAGAGAGAGAGAAAACTATCATGAGAGTTCAAAAGAAGAAATGGTTTCTTCCATGTGAAAATAATATGGACTGATTAAGAGGGAGGTTGAACCTTGAAAATGATCAGGGCATGAAGTTGGAGATATGAGAAGATCTGTCCAGGCAAAGAGATTGTTGACTAGGACTTTGCAGTGGGAAAGTCATTAAGGAGGATAGGCATTGAGAAGAGTGAGGCTCCATATGGCAGGACTGTGATGCTGTCAGTGAAAAATACACTGAAAAGGTAGGCCAGGGCTGGATTGTAAGGCCAACAAATTACATGCAAACTGCCTAGGCTTGAACACTCTGATGCTCATAAAACAGGAAATAGAAAGTGTTCTTTCTTCCTCCACTTCCTTATTTTGCCTTTCTTTCCTCTTTACAGTCTTTTCCCTCTATCTCATCTCCATGCTCTTTGTGAATTCCTTCAGTGTACCGGTTCCACATGCCTGACAACAGCCCCAGATCCATTTTAATATCAAAGAGACTGAACATCTAAGGGGAAAAATTGGGTCACCGGATGTTTAGTATCTTTAGTTGGATGATATTAAATTTTAATTTATCACAATAAAATAATCAATTTATAGCTCAAAACCAGCCTGTTTTTAGAATTTGGAACTGTCAGGATGCGGCCTCTGTAAGATCATTGAGATGGGCTAATTCATGACGGGGAAGAAGGATGCTCACATCGTCCTAGAAAGTGAGAGCATGACTGCTCTCAAGCAGATTTGGTAAACTCAGAAATGGGATAAATTCCCTGTAATGCATTATTTTTTATCAATTTTGGATTTTAAAGAGGGAAAGAGGTAATATTTTCTGTGTTAGCAGCTTTCAAATGTTTGGGCTCATTAAATTCAGTCCCTTAAGAACTCAACTAAGAAAGTATTATTCCCATGAAATAGATGAAAAAACTGAGACCATGAGAGGGTAAAGGACTTACACAAAGCCACCTTCCCAACAAATTGCAGAGCTGAGGACTGACTCCAGCATGCATGGTGGCTATATCCATGTTCTTTGCAATACTGTGGTGTCTCTCCCCTACAAGGGCACAGTAGGGCCTCTGGTGAGCAAGTGACCATTCATTTGCTCCAGGGCAAAAGTCAAACTGCCCTTAGGATTGTCATTATGCAGAACAGCCCTGAGACTTAAGGTTTATCAACTGCTATTTGGGACTCTAAAGGGATGTGTGAGCCCCTAGGTCTCAAAGTTTCAGAGCCTAAATATGCAGTGTGATTGGTGTACCTCATCTGCTTGTTCTTGGTGATTCTGTGTCCTCCTCTGGAAACTCAGGATTGTTCCACAGGTTTTTTCTTAAAGATCCAGATAGTAAACCTGGTGAGCCATATGTTTTTTTTGCAAATATTTAGTTTTGCTACTGAGATGGGAAAGCCACCACAGACAATATATAAACAAACAAGCTGGGCTGAGTGCCAATAAAACTTTATTTGTAAAAACAAGTAGCTGGCCCATGAGCTGTTGTTTGCTGGTTCTGTTCTATAAGGTTATTAAGGAATCTTCTAGTTTTCTTCTTCTGACCCCACAATGAGCACCAGGAGAATAGGATGGGTACAAGCTAGAGACCATTCTTTATCTTTGAGTCCTTTGGGCATAAAAGTAGTTTTTATAAACCTTGAAGATAAATATTCAGCTCTGAGGAATTGCATTAGTTATTGAGCACCAATTGCCCAGACACTGCTAAGTACCTCACATATATTTTTGCCATTGAATTTATATCTTTTTAAATGTATTGTTGAGAGTATTACAGATGTGCCTCTTTTCCCCTCCTGCCCCCCTGCAGGCTGTTCCCACCCAGCCTCAGGCCTTCACAGCCCTACTGGTTATGTCCACGGGTAATGCATGTATGCATATAACTTCTTTGATTAATCTCTTCCCATCCTTCCTTGCCCCTTCCCTCTGAGTTTCATCAGTCTGTTCCATGCTTCCATGTACCTGGGTCTATTTTGTTCATCAGTTTATTTTGCTCATTAGATTCCACATATGAGTGAGATCATGTGAAACTTTCTCTGACAGGCTAATTCTCCAGGTTCCTCCATGCTGTCGCCATTGAATTCCCATCTATTAGTTTTGTATTATTTATTATTTTCATCTTACAGATTAGGTGACTGAGGCTCAGGGAGGTTAGGTCTACTCTTACATTTTTACCCATTTATTCTTTGAACGAATATTCACCGAGTACCTGCTGCGTGCTAAAGAGTATTTTTAGGGAGTGCATACATTGGTGAGTAAAAAGAAGGCCTGTACCTTGTGGGTTTTGCATTCTGATGTGGGGAGACAGAGAAGGAACAGTAGACATGCATAACTGATGTGCTCTAGTCAAAAGTAGCAAGTGCTCTGGATGAAGAAAACAGCAAGGCAAGGTCGTGGCATTTCTCCACTATGTCCTTGCAGACGTGCATTATAAATCACAAGTATTAACGCACTCTGAGAGTTGTGAGGGTCAACTGAGTAATGGAGAGAGACACTTCTGAAAATTCTCATCCATATCCCAGAAGCCGTTACACTTGATAAATCAGAGCTGTCCATTTGGATGTCTCTGCTTTTATTTAGACGACTGAATGCTTTATATAGAGCTTGCTCTTTGTTATTTTTCTATCTCATGCACTTATTTTATATTTTAATTTAGAACTCACTTTCTATGAGTGTGCCTTGTTATTTAGTAGGTGCTTTTGTTTTTGCAAAGGCACTCCTTAGGAGAGCTGTCTATATAGAATTGGTGGTATAGTCGCATCTAGGGGCAGCACTGATACAATGGCTCTGTGCTTCTCTCAAGAATGTCTCAGCAGCGGCCTCAGATGGAGCAGCATTCATAGTTCTGGGTGCAATAAAGACATGTGTTTCACAGAAAGCAAGAGGTTGGGTTTAGGCAAGAGCCTGGTAAAATTCACCTGTCAGGGGAGAAGTTCTGTCTGGGGGAATGTACATGGAGAAACTTGTGGGCTACGTGAGCTATGCCATGGAAAGTGGTCTGTGTTGATATCAGAAAGCCTGAATTTGAATTGTCACTCACTTAGCAAGTGCAGGTTGAACTGAATGATAAAAACAACAATGGCAATAAGAGTGATGGTAAACATAATGAAAATACTTAATGTCTCAAGTCTTGCTGGAAGTGCTTCTATACATCTTATTTTATACTTTTATAAATCACTGAACCTCTTAGTATCTCAGTGTTCTCCTTTGGAGTGTGAGAGCAGTAATTAACTAGCCAATTTTTACTACAGTCTTGCAAAATAGAGGTACTGTCTCTTTTTTTACATGAGATGACACTGAATTTCTGTGAGGTGTGGTGCATTGCCAGGATGTCCATCACATTACTTTACACCACCAGTCTGCTGGCTGAAACAGGGAAACTAATGTGTGAGAGCGTCTTACATGGATGGTTAGATGTTACTTGGAATGAAACATTTCATTGATTTCCTGGTTGACTTTGTTATCAGTTGCTACAGTTAATGATTCTATATATTTTTATTGTGAATCTTCACCCGAGGATATTTTCCCATTGATTTTTAGAGAGCATGGAAGGGAGGGAGGGGAAAAGAGAGAGAGAATGGGGGAGAGGCAAAGATAGAATAACATCAATGTGAGAGCGACACATAGATTGGCTGCCTCCTGCATGTGTTCCAACTCGGGCTAGCAAGATAACCCACAACCCAGATGTATGTACCCTTGATAGGGAATTGAACCCAAGACCCTTTGGTGTGCAACCAAAGCTATAACCTCTGGGCAACACCAGCCAGGGCTAACTACATATGTTTTTAATTCTAGTATTGACAGTGAGGTGAAGCTAATGCTCTCACGTTTTTATGTCCTATACACACAGTCTCTACTTATTTCTTGCACCTTTCCTAGCTTTTCTATAAAATGGGGACATTTGCTTGCCCTGATTACCTGCAAATATGAAAGGTGGGGAGAATTTTAAATAAATAAACAAACAAAAGTGCTAGATCAAGTAATATGAAGGCAGAGAGTCCATGATTTGGTCATTCTGGTATCTCCCACCTTCTGGAATGTGGTCAGTTCCCAGTAGCTATTTGTGGAATTGCACTGACTCCTTCATTGTAGATTCACGCAGCCCCTGACTCCCCTCCTTGTCTAGCTGTGCTACCTAGCACCCTTGGCCCTGTTATCAGTTGGAGAAAAACAATGGCAGCTCCTTCCCCTCTGCTGGTGGCCTTCAGCAATACAACCTATCTTACTCCAGCCACATCAGTCTTTCTCTGGTTCCTTTAACTTCTAGAGCAGTGATTTTCAACAGGTGTGCCACAAGAATATTTAAAACATGTAATACCTGACTTCTTTTCCCTTAGGTTGTCAAATAAAAAAATGACTATAGCTAACACAATAGCCATCCAGTGTGAATGAATCAAAATTATATGTACTTTTTGGTCAGATCTGCAAAAGACATTTTTTGATGTGCCACAGAATTTTAGTAAGTAATTCATGTGTTTTGTGGGTGAAAACAGTTGAAAATCACTGTCCTACTTGAATAGTTTATATGATATTTATTAGAGTTTGCATATATATATATTTAATCTCACCACATGACTAATTTTCCCCATTTCCCATTTTTTTCCTCATCCCTTTTCTCCTACTCTCATATGCATATAGCTATAGTCACTTTTTTATATTGCCATATGTATTTTCTAAGACTTAAGGAAATACCTATTATGTGTAAAATGTAAGTTTAACCTGCAATGAAAGAAGTATATTTTACAAATCAAGGAGAAGGTAGGATCTGATTGAGGGGAAGGAGAAGAACTAACATTTATTGAGCGCCTGCTATGTTTTGACCCTATACTAATATCTGCATATATAAAAGCCTAAGCAATTGAACAACCGAATGACCAGTCAACTAGTTGCTATGATAGGCACTGACCACCAGGGAGCAGATACTCAATGCAAGAGCTGCCCCCTGATGGTCAGTGTGTTCCCACAGCCAATGTCCCATGGCCCCTCTCTCCAGCCAACCTCCCATGGCGCTGATCAGCCCCCATCGCCAGCCAGACCAAGTGACCCCACCCATGCACAAATTTGTGCACTGGGCCTCTAGTTACTATATATAAGTTCCTGGAGGACATAAATTATTGCTTTTTTCCACTCATCCTGTGAACTGCCCAAATGGGGAGTGCTTCCCAAGAATGGGATCCACACCTCAGAATTTTGATGGTTGGGCACCCTGGGTCCTGCCTGCCTGGAGCATTTACAACATATTTTGATCCAAAGGATGAGAGAGTTAGCCTAGCAGAGCTAGTGAAGTGAGGGATAACCTGGGAGTATTCTAGCTATTGTGCAATGATTTATACGCACTGTCTCACTCAGTCTTTGCAATCACACTAGGAACTATGGGTATTAGTAACCACATCTTACTGCAGGAAGCCATGAGCCTGGGGTTTAGAGGACAATAGAGATGCTCTAGGTACTGGAGACAAAGGACAGGGACTTGATAGTCTGACTGGAACCTGCAGCCTTACAGCCTGTGTGATGAGTCCAACATCAGGTGCAGTTACAACTGTTTCAGCTGTGGGCAGCTGCTCTGCTGTGGCCTCGGCCACATGTTTCTATTGGGATCACTGCCACACTCAGCCTTCCTCCAGCTGCCTCAGTCACAGAGCTCAGGGATTTGCCTGCCAGACTGGTTTTGACTTCTTTAACTATTCAGAAAATCAGGAGAGTTCAAATCTGCAAGAATTTACCAGGAAAACATGGTCTTAATATTTAAATACAAAATGCCTGATCCTCCAGAGACTGAGGTCTGAATATTTCATGATGTCTAAGAGATGTGCAGACTGTTTTGAAATTCTGTATGTAAAATTGAGAAAATAAAGATTGTACTGTCAATTGTCTAAACTCAAGACGCTCATAACCTCACTTTTGAGGAGAAAATACTTCATCTTCTATATAAATGGGTCCGAGGGGAGTGTCTGAGACTCCAGTACAGTGATGCATCATCTTGTGACTCTGTGTGGTGTGATATACCCGCCCACACAAATAGACACACATACTCCTTCATGTTTATTTCTGCGCTGTCAAAGTCTGTGCTTATGTTTTTCACCACTCATCAGTAGCCTATGGTACAACTTCCCTAGCACTTACCTAAAACATCTTCATATAATGCAG
Organism: Lasiurus cinereus; assembly: GCA_011751065.1. Classification (NCBI taxonomy): domain Eukaryota; kingdom Metazoa; phylum Chordata; class Mammalia; order Chiroptera; family Vespertilionidae; genus Lasiurus; species Lasiurus cinereus. The sequence continues at coordinate 23,449,174 of JAAGEH010000030.1, read as the reverse complement.
TGATAGAAAAGATCTTATGTTTAAGAATCTCTTTGTAATTTTGCAAAAGATTTCACTTTATTTCTTACTAGAGGCCCCATGCACAATATTCATGTAAGGGTAGGGTCTCTAGGCCTAATTGATGATCAGGGCCAGCCAGGGTCTTCCTTTCCCCGGATGCTGGCTGCTGGCTGGGGCCTTCCTTCATTCTGTGCTTCCCCCTGGTGATCAGAGCACACTATAGTGAGTGGTTGAACTCTTTGTTGGTCGAACTCCCAAGGGGACAGTTTGCATATTAGCCTTTTATTATATAGGATAATTCATTAATCTTTTGAGGTATGTATAACACATGCAGTTTTACTGACGAAAGGCCTAGGGCTCAGAAAGGTTCATTACCAGTCCCAAGTTACACCGTGATAATTGTTGGAGCCTAATCCTTATTTGTATTCGATGCCTTTTCTATTTATAAAAGTAGTGAATATTTGTTATAGGAAATCTACAAAATATAGAAAAGTTGAAAAGAGATGCACATTATTTGAAATACCACCTCTTAGACATGAACCCAAGCAGCATTTTCATGAGTAAACCACCGGTGTTCTTTACACAACCATATTTATAATTGAAATTATACTATCCATGTTTCTTTATAATACACTTTTTTCCTCATCTACATTTTTTCTTTTATTAAATATTTAGTAATATCATTTTAAGTCACCATAAAGCATTCTAGCATATAATTTAAGATTTCTGATCTTTGACTCACAAGCAGAGTGAAATGTATTTATATATGCATGCCTACACATAATGAACACCATATTGTTAGTATCTGCAACTTTGGCAGATCATTATGCTCCTCTATGGTTACTTCCTTCAGTTAAATTTTAGAATTGATGATTATGGATAAACATGTATATTTTTATTTGGGTCAAATTATTTTAGTTTATCCCATTGGATGTACAAATACTATCTGTTACACTACATAAAAGTCACCATAGTGTATTACCATTTCTTTAAAAAAATTAAACTTTTTTATATTAAACTTTAGCTTAAATGCCTCTATCTTAATTTCATTATCTGCTCCTTATAGAGCAACAATATAATTGTAGAGTCTTTTATACTGATGAGAATAATGGCCCTTCGACTTCACCTACAAATTTGAAAGGCACTGAGAATGGACTGGAAAAGGGATTTCTTATTGAATTTCACTTATTGATTCTCAAAATATTACCTGCCTAGACCACCATTTTGCCCTTGATCATGCACTTTCTCTGGTCTATGTTTAGGGCAACTTTATCAATTCCTCATGTATGCATAAATGCCACCAAGAGGAGAAAACTTGACCATCATTATTATTATAATTTAAGATTTCTGGCCTTTGACTTTAAAGCAGAATGAAATGTATTTATATATGCATCCCCACACAAAAGCTCTCCATTCTGGGGCAATTTCTCACCACTCTGAGCCTACGTTTGCTCAGGTATAATAACATGAGGATAGCTTGGGTCTTCTTCTCACGTCTGTTGCAATAATTCAGGGAGAAATAATGCATGTTAAAGTTCTTGACCAATCAGGTGTCCTTGATGATGTACATTATTTTTGTGATCAGGGAAGAATAAAGTTGGCATTCAGTAAATGTTTCTGAATGAATAGACTCCTTTGATGTTCTTCATTCTAATAACTTTGTGTAATTTATGGAGACCAGGTTTATTGAGCAAATGAATGAAGCCTAGGCGCTGTCCAAACTCAGAACTAGTGAGACCGAAATGATGAGATTTTACTGTGGGTTCCTTCCAGATTGCTCCAGTGCCCAGTGGCACTATCAGGTTGGTTTTCTGCTCATCATACCTATATTCCCATTGCTTTTTCAGGTCTCCTCATATCAGAATGCACCTTCTAGGTAATTTCTTCAGTCTCAGAGTAATTTCTGTACGACTCTGTCTTGATTTTTATTTCTTTATGAAACTATATGGATATCATTGGGAAAATTGAAGTTAACTGTCCCATAGAGAGAAAAAGAACATCCTTAGAAACTAGAGCCCCTGTCAGCACCTTGGAGAAGTCTTGTTTTTCTTTTCCTAATACTCTCATCTGCAAAAAATTAAATTCTCTTGTCAAATGTGTACTGAGCACGCACTGTGCACCTGGCACTGGGTGCGAAGATGAGTCAAAGAAATCCAGCTCCTCCACAGGACCCAGGATCTTGCAGCTGAATAAATAGCCAATTATACAACAGTGTGATAAACAAGATCATGGTGTGGCTGCCTCCCTTTAGGTTCATCCATGTGTGCATCTATATTAGTGACCTGAAAAGGAAAGCAACGAATCACTCTGATTAAAAGACCAGATGATATTTAATTGACTCATACAGAGAATGTTGATGAAATAGAGATGCAATGCAGAGATACTGTGCAGAGAACAGAATCACAGTCCAGATAGCTCAGAGGGGGAGCAGAAATCTTGGCCTCACTTCCCGCTGACCCCCAGGGCCAAAGGGGAACCACTCTCAGTTCAAAACACTCCAGTCTTTTTTGGCCTTTGCACATGCTGAGTTTCTGCTTTGTTTCGTTTTTCAGCCTAGAGCTTTCTTTCTCTGCCTCTATCTGGCCCACTCTCTGCTGACTTCAGTTTATCCCACAGACCACTCTGCCCAGACACCTTCTCCTCAAGAATCCAAGTGAGAGATCGCTTGACTATATTTTCACATGCCAGTCATTTCTTTATAATACTTATTAAAATGTGTTGTAGAAAAGGTGAAAGAAACCTATTAGTCCATCCAGGGATGAATTGATAAACAAAATGTTGTATATGCATGTAGTGGAATAGTATTCAGCCTTAGAAAGGAAGGAAATTCTGGCACACACTACAACATGGATGCACCTTTGAAAACATGTGCATAGTGAAATAAGCCAGTCCTCAGAAGACAAATATTGTATGATTTCTATTACAGATGATTCCTAAAGTAGTCAAATTCATAGAGATACAAAGTAGTATGGTGGTTGCCATTCAGCAGTGGCGAGAATGGGGTGCATATTTAATAGGTACAGAGTTTCAGTTGGGGAAGATGAAAAAGTCACAGAGATGGTTGTTGGTGATGGTTGCACATAGTGTAAGTGTTCTTAGTGCAATTGAACTGCATGCTTAAAAAAAGGTTAAAATGGTACTTTTCCTGTTGTGAATATTTCATCACAATAAAATTGTGTTACAGTGGGGTATACCTTCTAATACCTTAGGCTGCACTGAGAGCAGAGCATGGATTTTCACCAGTGCACTCCCAGGGTGCTAAGCACACAATTTGCAGACAATAGATACTCGCTGAAATAAAAAAGAGTTGAAAAATTAATAAATGTAGAAGATCAGACTAATACATTCTAATTCTATTGATAAGGAAACTCAGAGAGGCTCAGTGTCCTTACTAAATTCACACAGGTGGTAGATGTAAACCCAAGTATTGTCACTCTCCATCCAACAATATTGTTTTCATTGTACCGGCCTTTGTTTGCCTTCACTTTCTACATGCAGTTTAGATAGAGCCAGAGAAAACAGATGCAGATAAAGGAATCTGAAATTCCATGCTTTAAGTTAAAAATGATTTTAGAAGACTGCATAGAAAATGGAAAAGGAAAGGAAGAGAACAAGGCTGATAGAAGACTTTCCCTGGAATATTGTCACTTTTCACTTGATTTTATGTTTTCCAATCTCTTGCCATGTAACCAAAAGCACTGCAATGGGGAGATGGGTTAGGCAATAAGTTCTTTCCCAGGGCTGTAGGGGAATCCCAGCCTCTTAGGTAATCTAACCTGGGAGGGGCTTTTGCTATAGGGAACAGCCCACATGGTTGGGAATGGACAAGATGATTTAATAGGTATCTTCCTGCCCTAATTGCTAATCTTCCTTGTGGGACCACTCTTTTTGTGCTGCATTAAAGGCTGCATTAATTTGTTTATATATAAATTCAAGCTACTTCTGTCACACTTCTGAGGGCTCCCATTCCAGCGCCCCTGGCTTGTATCACGCATCAGGATTTGCTGATAAAAAAGATGCATTATGCATTTTATTGCCCTGTCTGTGGAGCACATGTGACAACTATAAAGTACGTCCATGTAGTAGTATGAATAACTGTCAGGGTAATTGATAAAGTAGCCTGTAATAAAGGTAGCTGGAATGGCATTCCTAGATACTGAGGTCTCTAAGTGCTCAAGAGGAGGGGGGAAAGCCACTAAATAAATCTAGTCTCAGAAATTACTGGCATTCAAAAAAAATGGCCAACTAGAATCCTTAGGCCTGCATTTCACTTTCAAGTGTAATTACTTTATGTTGCAATTCATATCTGCTGACACATTGGAATCAACTCAAATAAAGGAATGCCATAAATCTTGCATTGTTTGCACAAAGCACGTGGTAGTGGCACTAGAACACGTCTGGGAGGAGGCTGCCCCTGTCTGAAAATAGTTGAAGAGAATCAACTGGCTAGAAATGATATAGAGCCAGTTAGGACAAATGGTCTACCCACAGCCACCCAGCTTGTGTGTAATACGCAAAGAAGTGAGAGGCTCAGTACATTATCCTTGCAGATGAATTGCAGCTGGCCATTATAATAATATTAATAACAATCATAGCCAACACTGTCACTCACTGGGCTTCCACTGAGTACCAGCTATCTAAGTATACTCGTCTTTTGTCCTCAAAACAATTCTACTTGGGAAGTAGCTATGCTATCTAGGACACATTCTTTAACTTCTCTGTAATCCAGATTATTCCTTTGGTATTAGAAATAATGATAACAACCCTCAAACAGTTGTTGAGAGGATTAAATTAATTCATGCATGGAAAGTGCTTAGGTCAGGGCCTGACACTTAACAGCAGGTGCCCAGAACTATGAGCTGACATATAATTTTCACTTTAAAGATGAGGAAACCAGTCACAGAGAGATGAGGAACTGCACCCAAGGTGATTTGTGGGAGGTTTCAACTTGGCTTTTTTTAATGCCAAAGTCAAAATTCATTCTACATGCGCTGCCTGTCTGCGACATGTTCTCCTCATGAGCACTTCCCATAGGTTCTTGTCTGACTTTTGAGCATGGAAGGCGCAGCTTTGTCTTCTCTCCAGCCCATTGCTGCTTTAGTCTGTGCAAAGCTGAGGGAGTGGATGGAACACCCTCCTTCACCTGAGATCTTCTAGCACCTTAGTACATATTGGTCTTGTCCAGCTGTAATTTAGTGTGGCCCCTCCAAACTGTCAGCCTTTTTGCAGTATGATCTCCACTTCCTTTGCCCCATGAAAATCGGTTGGATGTTGTTACAGCCACCCTACACTCTTACTACAGAGTATGTTTGAATGATGATTAACCATTGTTGACCCCACCCCTGGCTGTATTCTTCTCCAGCTGTTTTTCATTTGAATTTGATCTTGCGAGCTGGAATAAGTACTGGAGGAGCCAGATCCAGAATACAGGCCACTACATTCCTTTACCTGTGTTCTTTGCAGGAAAAGATGAATATGGACTATTCTTTGCCCAAGGAGACTGAGCTGCACTTCCCTATAAGTCTTGGGCTCTCATCTCCATGGTGGTGTCAGGCTGTATTCCTCAGCTCAACTGAAGATTCACAGCGTCAGCAGGGCTGTGGCTCATGGAGCTATGTGCTGAAGCCATGCCAGGACTGGCTCATCACCCACTACCCCACGCCGTCTTCAAAACCCCGACATCTTCCTGAGACTCTTATCACCAGGGCTGGAAGGGAAGTGGACTTGAACATTTAATTTAAGGAAGATTTTTAGCATGAAGGAACAAATAAAATAGCTGAGAAACAGAACCAGTGCTTGAACCAATAAAGGATCAGTGGCAGAAATACATGTTCAGTGCTAGTCCCATTTGTGAGCTATATTATCTAGGCAGGTTATACAAATGCTCTGGAACTCATTTTTTTTTTCATTTCTAAATAGTAATACACACTGCACCATGGGTTGAAGTATACTGTGCATGTCAGAAATGCCTTGAAAACTGCTAAATGCCCTACAAATGTTCATTGCTGGAAAGAGAGTGAAATTTAAAAACCAAAGAAGAAGTTTATGTGGCTGTACAAATGGCCAATTGTGTGATGTTGGACACTTCACAATGCTGAGCCTCATCTTCTTCATCTGTAAAATGGGTGAGATCATCTCACTACTCCACATCTATTTCGTTGAGTGGTTGTCGGGCTGCAGTGCAATGCAATTGAAAGTGTATGTTTAGAAACTGAACTCCAAAGCACTCTCCAGATGGTAGTCACCATGCTCCGAATAGTAATGGCCACCCAGCGGAGAGTCTCATCATTGTCCTTGCAATTCCAAAGGGCACCGTTACAAATGTAGTCCAGTTTTCTCCTGGAGAACCCTTTACTTTTCATGACAAGAAGATTCCCAGCTTTGTCAGCCAAATGACTCTCCTCATACCTTAGTTGGAGTGAGAATAGAGAGGAGACAGAAGTCATGGCAGGAATCACTGGGGTTTTTCGGTGTAGGTACAAATTAGAAGTGTGTGATTTGTCCTTGCCTCTCATTTGGCTGTCTGTCGGACGATGTTTGCACAGGGCTGGGGTGAAGTGGCTGAGATCGCTATTCAGGATAAGTGCTAGTTCTGCTTTGTGCTGAAAGATATATGCCAAGACATAAAAAGAGCTCTCTCCATGGTGCTCCGGTTAATTCACTGGAGTTATAGAGAGCCGTCAAAAGCCACCTAATTACTTCTTCTCCCTGTTGTATTTTTGAAAGATGGCAGGTATCTTAGTAGATTCAATATAAATCTGGTATTAAAATCAATGGGCTATAATCTTTTTTTTTACCCCCTCTTATAAACCATCAGCTTGATTTCTGAGAGAATATTGGCCCCCAAGAATGATTTTTGTCCTCGGCTCCCTTTATCTTTGTAGGAGTGGACGAGATGCTGAGTGGCCGCCCTTTGCCTCTGTTGGCATCCATTTGGCCTTTTGTAAACTGAGGGTGATCACTGGGCCAGCTTCTAAAGAAGCATGTCAGGCATGTATGCAGTAGGACTGAGGGACCCTTAGGGGCCCAGCCTGCCTTCTGAGCCAATCTGTGTACAAGCCCCCAGTACTGCACGATGAGAATCACGTCAATGCACTGTGGAAACGGTATTTACCCATCACTGACAAGTTCATGACACCCTCGGTCATTATTAGTGAAGGGAGATGGACTAGAATTCCCACGTAACCACTAAGCTGTGGAGGCAGGCACTATCATTTCCACGTCACTGAGTCCTGCTGCACAGTGTCCCCCAGGGTCTAATGAGGTTTCCTTCTTGAGCTTGGTCATCAAACTCTTTGAAGAGAGACTCCAACCCAGCCCAACTTCAAATCCCTTCCTTCCCAGAACCCTACCCCCTTGAGAAATAGGCAATGGCCTCATCACCCAAAGCAAGGCCAGGCCTTCCCCAGGTCAAACTCTCTACACCTTTGAAGAGACCAGCTCAGAAGAGGCGCTATCCCATGTGGCCTTCGCCCCTCAGTCCAACTGAAAGCCCTCCCTTTGCTTTCCAGGTCCCAGGAACCTCCAGGTACTCCTTGGAGAGGACCCAAAGGATAATTGTTACACTCTTACTACAGAGTCTGTTTGAGTGATGACTAACCTCCACAGCCTTCTCTTCTAAAGAGAAACTCCATTTACATTCAAGAAAATAAAAAAAAGTGAATCAGGATTATGGGTCTATGATGTTTTCTACCTCTACAACCCAGCTGTTATGTTGGAATTCTAGTCCATCCCCCTTAGAATACATCATCCAGCCTCATTCTAAGGCACTGAAATGTGCTTGGTGTTTGCATCCATTTGCACATCTTTGCAATTATTGTTTCATTCTCCTAAGAACCCCATCATGCAGATACTTTTATTATTGCTACTCTGGAGATGAAAAGAAAAAGAAAGCTAAAAGTTAAGCAAAATGGTGGCAGAGCCTGGAAAGAGACTCAGATGGTCTGACTCAGAAGCCCAATTCATTGGATCTTGCTGCTTTGACTTCCCTCAGTCTGATTTTAGTATCACTCCCAGCAGAAGTGTTCTCCTCCTCTCCTCAGATATGGAGGACCTCGGGAATTATCTGCTTGCTTTGGGTGGGTAAACAGAGCAAATGTCTGAGTGGAGTGAATGCTGTTGAGTGTAGGAGCTTATCTCATCCCTGGAGAGCTGGCTCTGGGTAAAGGCTCGCCCTTTCCCTTGGCTACTGAAGTGCTAATCGATGCAGCAAATACACCCGATCGACTTCTTGTCAGAGCCCCATCTCGCAACAATGGACAACATCTTCTGTAATTTGAAAACTGATTACAGACCCGTAATCCTGATTCACTTTTTTTATTTTCTTTAATGTAAATGGAGTTTCTCTTTAGAAGAGACAGAGGAAAAGATTTTTCTGCTTTACTCCATATGATTCCAAGGAGGTTTCTTTGCCAGCCCAAAATGTAGTTAATTTATTAAATTATAGTAACTGGACTTGAGGATATAGCAGAGGAGGAAATAATACCATCTGCATTCTATTTTCATTCATTAAGAACTCTTGAGTGTGACAAAAATGATGACCTTCATAAACAGTGTTTATTCAATTTTCTGGTCTGTTAAATGATAGATTTTATGTATAAAGTTGGTGTATCAGAAATCCCAACTATAAAATGGCCGGGAGAATAGATGGGAACACAGGGAGTGGTCCCTAGCTCTGCATTCATATTTTGGTCAGGGAAGGAAATTTAAACAAGGATCACCAAGGCAGGGAGACCAGGTCAGTTTCCATAGAAACTACTTTTGACAGTGACTCTAAGGCATCACCAAGAGCAGCAGGGAAGTGCTCTAGCCTCTAGCTGAATTCATTCTAAGGCTGTGCACTCTGAATTCTCTGCCATGCTCCTCCAGCATTCCTCAAGAATAGGAACATTCATGAGAGAGCATGTGCTTTGGAGTTGAGTAGGTTTGTACACTAAAAGTGAGGAGAACAGGTTTTGGAATCCAACTGGATAGGCTTTAGAGCCAGAGTCGGTCTGTAGGCTCAAGCCAGCCTGCCACCTGTTTTTGTCGTCAAAAGCTCAGAATAACTTTTACATTTTTTAATGACTGAAAGAAATCAAAAGAGGAATATCACTTCACAACATGTAAAAAGTATATGAAATTTAAATTCAGTTGTTTGTAATATAAGCTCTTTGCAGCACAGTCACACTGATGAGTCAACACGTTGTCTCTGAAGTTTTTGCTTGACAACTGGCAGAGTTGAGTAGTTGCAGTAGAGACAATGTGGCCTGCAAAAGACAAAGGATTTATTTACTGTCTGGCTCCTTATTAAAAAGCTGGCTGAACCCTAGCTGGTTTGGCTCAGAGGGTAGAGAGAGCATCAGCCTGTTCGATTCCAGTCAGCAGTACATGCCAGGGTTGTGGGCTCAATCCCCAGTAGGGGGCATGCAGAGGGCAGCTCATCAATGATATCTCTCATCATTGATGTTTCCATCTCTCTCTCCCTCCCACCTTCTCTCTGAAATCAATAAAAATATATATGTTTAAAAAAGCTGTCTGACCTCTCCGCTAGAATCTAGATCCCTATTCTCAAAGGTCATGCTACTTAAATTCTTTGTATCTCAATTTCCTCATCTGAAAAGTAGGCTTACTAATAGTAGTTACATCAGCAGATGTATATGTTTCTGCACACAGTAGACACACAATAAATGTTACTTAATGACCACATGACTTTAGTCAAGTTACTTAAACTCTCTGATGGTCAATGATCTCATCTTTAAAACAGAAATAATAATACCTACCATATAGGATTCATGGGATAACCTACCAATAACATAACGGCCAATTTTTATTTAGCACTTACTTGACAGCTGTGAAAACTGAGACAAAAGGTCTCTAAGTGACTTGCTTAACCCACCGAAGTACTAAGAGACAGACCAGGTTATGAAACAGGCCATCCCTAGGTCCCACTGCTCTGTCCACATAACTGTCCTCTAGGCTTAGTGCCTGCCAGGTAGTGAGGCTGTATCCATGCCCTTCCACCTCCTCCTGGCTCCCAGTGGTGCATTCCATTATGCCTGGGTTGGACAGGCCTTTCATTCAGCTTTGCAATATAGCTCTTCATGATTCTGTCTCAAGCATTCATTTACAATTGTATTAGGATTGATCAAATGTAATTTTGCCATCCTTTCTAGAATGTGATTTTCTTGAGCTTGGAAACCATATCTTATCATCCTTATGAACCTATTGTCTAGCATGGTCCATTGATAATGCTTAGTGTTGGCCGGTTGTCTGAGGAATGAATTAATGAGCAACAATATGAAGTTGTTGATACAATTTGTGAATTTTCTTACACCAATCCTATAGAGCTTCTTTAGTGATTTGTATGGTCGTAAAACATTTGGCATAAAGCTGGTATAGGAGTTTATATACAACGGAACTGTTACTCAGAAGAACCTTGAGCTGGCCCCTTGAGCTTAAAAAAAAAATTAAGAAAACATAGTAGCCTCCTCATTGAAAAAGACCTCTGCAGGTTGGCCCTACTTCTTCTTGGCAGTTTTATTCATATTTGGTCTTTGAAAGCCCAGCAAGATTTCTCAGGAAGAAGATAGTGTAAGGGCCAGTTAGACCAGGAATCAGACCACCCACCTTAGTGATGGCATATCTGTGGGCTGCAACACAAGACCTCATGGAGCATGACTGAGGCCTTGATAGGCAACCTAATGATATGCACTGGCTCAGGCCTAGAGATTCCAGAGGGGTGACTGCAGCCCTTACATAGAAATATGTCTCTAGTCCTCAGACTGAACACAGGTATCTGAGGCTAATCTAACTTCTTATCCCACTAGACTGGAAGCCAGCTTCTAGGTAGGCACAAGGGAAACCTGAGATTAAGTAGATAATTTTGCTTTCCATGTTAGACCCTAGAATAAAAGAAAATGTAATGGCAAGACTGTCCTAATGCCATTACAGACTTTTATGTGACAGAAAATTTTAATTTCCATGAGAGTTTAATGAAAGCATTATTTTTTTTTTTAATTAATTTTTATTAATTTTTTATACATATCTCCCCATTGCCCCCCCTCCCTCCCAGGCGTACCCCGACCCCCCAGTGTCTGTGATCATTGGTTATGTTTATAAGCATGCATACAAGTCCTTTGATTGATCACTTATTTACCTCACCTAACTTTAATCTTTCTGCTATAATTTCACAGTCTGTTTGATGCTTTATGATTTTTGTCCTCCTGAGAATTATCAGTCTACTCCCTTTCTGTGCTCCTGATTCTATTATATTCACCAGTTTATTCTGTTGATCAGATTTTTAATTCACTTAATTTTTAGATTCACTTGTTGACAGATGTGTATTTGTTGTTCATAATTTTTTGTCTTTTACCTTTTTCTTCTTCCTCTTCTAAAAGGGTACCTTTCAGCATTTCATATAATACTGGTTTGGAGTTGATGAACTCCTTTAGCTTTTTCTTCTCTGTGAAGGTCTTTATCTGCCCTTCAATTCTGAATGATAGCTTTGCTGGATAGATTATTCTTGGTTGTAGGTTCTTGTTGTTCATCACGTTGAATATTTCTTGCCACTCCCGTCTGGCCTGCATCGTTTCTGTTGAGAAATCAGCTGACAGTCGTATGGGTGCTCCCTTGTAGGTAATAAACTGTTTTTCTCTTGCTGCTTTTAATATTCTCTCTTTCTCTTTTGCTCTTGGCATTTTAATTATGATGTGTCTTGGTGTAGTCCTCTTTGGGTTCCTTTTCTTTGGGGTTCTGTGTGCTTCCTCGACTTGTAAGTCTATTTCTTTTACCAGATGTGGGAAGTTTTCAGTCATTATTTCTTTAAACAGGTTTTCAGTATCTTGCTCTCTCTCTTCTTCTGGCAGCCCCACAATTCTGATGTTGGTACGCTTGAAGCTGTCCCAGAGGCTCCTTACATTATCTTCACATTTTTGGATTCTTTTCTCTTCTTGCTTTTCCAGTTGAATGTTTTCTGCTTCTTTATATTTCAAATTTTTGACTTGATCCTTGCCTTTCTCTAGTCTGCTGTTAGTACTCTGCGTAATAGTATTCATTTCAGTCAGTGTATTTATTATCTTCTCTTGGGTCTCACTAAATTTATCCATCTTTTCTAGCATATTCTTGCAAAACCTTATAAGCGTGGTTTTGAACTCTATATCCAGTCGTTTTTTTTCCTCCATTTCTTTTGCTTGTAATCCCTTCCCTTGTCTCGGCATTTTCACTGTGCCGGGAAACTTCTGTGCTGGATTCAGCCGCAGAAGCCTCTGCTGAGCTTGGGAGGGTGGAGTCTCAGGGCTTAAGGGACCGCCTTGCCTCCCAGTCGGCCCCGCCCTCCACGGCCCCTGAGTCTCACGTGACTGGGTAATGTCTGGAGCGGTCCTTGTGCGTGCGCACCCGCAGCGCCTCCAACCGCTGCCTTTCCGGCTCCCCTGCGAACCAGGACCACACGAGTCTAGGTCCCCAGGGTTTCGCCCAAAACAGGGGCCCAGTGGACTCAGAAGTGGCACAGATCGGAGGGTCTGTCTCCCGCCCACTCGCGAAAGCCAGCGGCACAATCAGCAATCCGTCCTCCGCGTGGTGCCGTGCGCGACCAGACCTCCGATCCTTTGCAACTCCCCTAAATTTCCGTGCACTTCTCCCTTTTCACAGTCCAAACTCCCCCCGTATGAGTTTCGGCTGGATCTGGGGTTTAGTGTCGTAAGAGAAGGGGTTCAATGCCATTGGGAGTCTCCGTTTCCCTCCCGCCAGAGAAAGCCAGCCAGGTACTCCGGCACCACTCTCTCAGCGCGCTCGTCTCCGTACCTCAGCTTTTTGCAGCTCCTCTGGGTCTCCGTGAGCCCCTCTCTTTCCCTCTAGTTGTAGAACTTCCACTCAGCCAGCTTTCCTGTGGTTCTGGATGATGTCCATTCTGTCTTTTAGTTGTAGTTTTGAAATTGTTGTGCGAGGCAGCAGTATAGGTGTTTACCTATGCCGCCATCTTGGATTCTCTGAAAGCATTATTCTTATTTGGAAATGGAAACTGAGGTTTCAGAGGTAGAGATTGTATATGAAGAGCATTTGAGAGCCTGGAGCAGAATTTAAATTTTGTTGACTCTTGATCACCTAACCCAACCACTAAATTAAGGGCAGAGATTATTCAGCCATTAACTATTCAACAACTATGAATTGATCACCTATAACAAGCACCAAGGATTCAGCACTAAGCAGATGAGGCCATGGCACTTATTACCCTTGTTTATATTGGGCGAGTTGAACAATGATCATGTAAGTAAATAAATAATTTCAGATGGTGATTAATACTGGGTTGTTATTTATTTATTTATTTATTTATTTATTTATTTAATTTAGGGTGGTAGGGAATAACTGGCAGGGATTGCAAAATTAGATAGGAGAGGTCAGAGAAGGCAACTCTGATGAGGGGACTTTGAGCCATGACTTGAACTGTAGAAGGAAGCATGGATGAAAACATTGGAAGGGTGAGTGTTACAAGGGGATCAGTGAGAGCAGCTGCTTGTGCTCACAGGTTGAAGCTGATGTAGGTAAAACTAGTGGTCTTTTCCTCGCTGGTGAGTGTGCCAGATGCTGTAAGAAGGATATATGGTCAGCTCCAGAGGGATTCAGGGTTTAGATTGGTTAAACTTTCCTTCTTGTTAACAATTCCATTTCTCCTATTGTCCTCATCCAAAGCCTACCCATCCCTTGGGCCTGGATCAGAGAGATTCTCTCTCAGAAACCTTCCCTGGTTTCATCCCCAATGAGTAGTCTTCTTTCTTCAATGCTCTTTATCTAAGCAGATTCTTCTCTGTGCTGTATATAGTTCAGTCCTTTCTTTAGGACTGGAGTGTAGCATAGTAATCAAGCCATGGCACTGGAGTTGGGGCAGGCTCTGGGTTTCAGTCCCAGCTTTTAGATGTGTGATTGGAGACAATTGCTTGGTCTCCCTAGACCTCTGTTTCATTATCCATAAGTGAGCTTAATTACAGTGTCTATATAATAGGGTTATTCTCAATCAAAAATGAAATGACGCCCACAGAGCACTTAGTTCATAGTAAGCATTCGGTAGATGTAACTAATTGTAATTATTGTTACTATATGCCTCACAAGTAATTGTTCACTTTTCTTTATTAGGCAGAGAATAGCGACTGCCTGTGATAAATGTTAGTTAGTATATGCATGGTCTAGCCCAGTTCCTGGAATATAAGTAGTGCTCAATAAATCTCCTGAGTGAATTAGTAAAATCTTTTTTTTTTCTTTTATAGATGCAAACATTACAACATTATAGAAGTTCAGAACTAGAAGGAACCTTAGCATAGTTGAATTAATTCAACCCCTTAATTTAAACAACAGAAAACAGAGGCCAATAGATGTTAAGGAGTTAAGCACAAAGTTACAAAACCTATTGCTGGTAGATCTGGAAACAGTGTCTGCTTCCTCCCAGAGCAGCAGTGTACTTGGAAGTAGGTTATAGAGAGCTCTGAGGGTAACAGAGCTCCAGTTCTCCAAGAGGAGCCCAAATTTAGCATATTTTGTCCCATTAGAGCACTGCTTCTCGTGCACAGATGGCCTAGTTTTTACTTGAAAACGATGGCCGAGACTGGTCCCATTCATCTTTTCATCCCTAGCAGAGCACATATCCTTGGACAGAATGGATGTTCTATAATGTGTGATAAATGAATGGATACATGGCTACCCAACTTAGACCTCAGTGATGTCAAAGTGCTCAGGTGCAAAGTAATCTTGAGGTTTACCTTCACATAGAATTTGGAGTTATGCTAACCATTATAATCTCAGCCCTCACCCTTTCCCATGGACCTATTGATGCAGGAAATAGTAAATCCCCACCTTGATTAGAATATGCATTGATCCATCTATGATTGGAGGCTGTGAGCATTTCAATGATACTATGGGTTATAAAGTGACTGCAATTGTCTTTGAATTTTCGTATTACAGAGCTGCTTCTTTTCATTATAATTATTATTATTACTAGAGGCCCAATGCATGACATTAATGCCCGGGGGGGGGGGGTCTCTCAGCCCTGCCTGTACCCTCTGGCAGTCTAGGACCCCTCAGGGGATGTCTGACTAATGACTTAGACCCACTCCCTTGTGGGAGTGCTGCTCAGCCAGAACCTGCTCACTGCTTCTTAGTGCTGCCTTGGAGGCAGGAGAGGCTCCCACCACTGCTGTTGCACTCACCAGCCATGATCCTGGTTTCTGGCTGAGTGGTGCTCCCCCTGTGGAAATGCACTGATCACCAGGGGGTCATTCCACTGTTCTCTCGATTTGCATATTAGCCTTTTATTATATAGGATTATTATTATTTGTTGTTGTTGATTTTAGAGAGAGTGGGAGGAAGAGAAACAGAGAGAGAGAAACACTGATGTGAGAGGAGCACACTGATTTTTGTTACTTCCCATGAGTGCCACAACTGGAGTCAGGGATTGAGCCTGCAGATGAGTGTGCATGCCCCTAATTAGAATCAAACCCATGATCCTTTAGTTTGTGGGCTGATGCTCTAACCAGTGAGCAAACCAATTAGGGCTCTTCTTTATTTTAAACTCACCTTCTTATCAAATCACTTTATCTATAATTTGGTGATATCAGCTGAAACCGGTCTGGCTCAGTGGATAGAACATCAGCCTGCAGACTGAAGGATCCCAGGTTCAATTCTGGTCAAGGGCATGTGCCTTGCTTGTGGGCACATTTCCAGTGGGGAGGAGTGCAGGAGGCAGCTGATCGATGTCTCTCTCTTATTGATGTTTCTAACTCTCTCTCTCCCTTCCTCTCTGTAAAAAATCAATAAAATACATTTAAAAAAATTGGGGATATTAGATAAGACGATGCCTGAAATTCTTTCTAGCCTCCTGGTACCCCCTCACCTCCTTGAAGGTGGAATCCCACTTTTCTGAGAACCCAACAGAATTTCTCAGTCTCCTGCTGTTTTGTGTGTTTTTATTTTTATTTTTTAATGAACATGCTTATCTCCTTCTGTCCCTCTATCAACTTGTACATCTTGAGGGTAAGGACAAGATCTTATTCATTTGGCTTCCAACACCTCTGACATATAGAAGTTGTTCAGGTTATGAAGGGCAGGGAATATTTCTCCTTTATTCCTTTATCAATTTAATGACTTTCACTGCACCTCGCTTTCTCTACCACTCAATAAAAGGGAAGCCACTCTGTGTGTCTCCAGCACTTCCTGTCTTTGAAGGCCTCATGCTATAAGTGAAAATTCAAATGTTTAGGATCTCTAATCCTCCAAGGCCCATCCTAGACAGGGAACAGACAGGAAGCTCCACCCCACCAACTGGATCGCTCTGGGATGGCTCCAGACCTACATACATCAAAGATGGATTTTGCTCCTTGTTTATAAAAGAGCTGTGTGCCCTGCAGAACATGAGGCATGGCCTAAAATTTGTGATAAAGCATTTAAATTGGGCCAACAAAACACTCGCACTTCCCACCCCATACAGAGATGGACTTAATGAGCCTGTGCCTTGTTGAGATGAAAGGAACTAAAAACCCACCACCTTCCCACCCCTGAATTTAGTTCAGTGCAGAGAGATAACAATGGGGAGAAGAGGGAAGGGGAGAATAAATGAACAGGGAGAGAGGTTTCAAAGCATCAAATAAAATAGCAGAAGCTCTATGTGTTATTTAAGATTTTGTTTCTGTTTTAGGAACAGTTAACCCAGGGTGACTATTGTTGCCTAAGAGAAAGGGGGGAAAAATGAACAGGACCTGAGCAGCTACTAGGGACCTCTTAAGATAGGCCAAGTCAGTGGGGCAGGTTTTCTTTCAGGCCTTGCATCTAACAGAGCTGGAGACTGAGGCTTACAGAGGTTGAGAGATCTGCCTGAGGTCACCTCAAAGAGGAAGTATCTAAGCCTGGGTTCCGAGTCAGGGCTCCCAGCTCCCTGCTCAGTGTGCTTTTCTCAGAATCCGGCCAAAGCATGGCATTAGGAAGAGGACCCAAAAGCCCTTCTGGCTGCAAATTCTGCATCTGCCCTCAGAAGGAAATCACAGCACTCATAAAATTACAATATGAGAATCGAAAAGGAAAGAAAGAAAGAAGAGTTTAAGGAAAATCAAAGCGGCACAGTGACTTGATGCGGATTTTGTAGGTTGTCTTTGCACAGACTGTTTAATTGGCATCGTATTTTGAGGGTTAGATTAGAGGAAGAAGAAAAAAGACAGTGTTCAAACTGTTTTACATGAAAATGAGAAGAAGGGGAAAAGTGGGGTGTTACAATGTGTGAGCTGAATCCTTAGATCTCTGCCTCTTGAGGGGTGCATGCCAGAACTTTTAAAATGGCTACATCACTTTAATTGAAATATAGAATCGTAATAACACAATGTGACAGGCACTACTGAGGGGGGTGGTGGCGGCTCCCACCGCTCCCTGGAGCCGAAAACAACTGGGGGATGAAAAAAAATACACACCAAGAAGCACTTGAAAGGGCTTTGTTCTTTTCCAGGCTGTTTGAGCTTTGCCTTTTGAAAAATGCATTTTTTTTCTCTCATTCGCTCCAGGGTCCAATTAATCCACCCCAACCCACCCCCATTCCCAGCATGTTCCTGCTGTGGAGGTATTTTGCATCAGTTAGGGTGTTTGCTGTATACTGGATGGAAGGAAAAGAATTTGTAAAATGTCCAGATTTGCCAACAAAGATCCCAAAGCTGTGGACAGCCTGAACCACATTGAGGAGTTGTTTATAAATGGGATCTCACTACCCTCAAAGGTTCCCCTCCCATCTCTGCATGGCTCTGATCATTCTCAAGTGTTCACAGATGTTGAAGTTTACTGCAAGGGTCCTTGACCCAGAGGCAGCCCTGGGAGATGGGCCCAGGCGGTAAGGACACGTGCTGATGAGGGCAGACCGAGGTCTGCAGGGTGGGTTCCCCAGTCTTCACTCTGACTGGCCTCCCTAAGTTCTGGCCCAGCCTCTTGACAGGATCCATGCTATGATTATGACTGTCCCAGGCAGCCCACTTCCCCAGCTCTCTTCCAACTTTTTCTGTAGAACGTATTTCATGATCTCATCTCAATCCTCGCCTCCTCCATTTCCTAACCTGTACCTCATCGAAATGCCATGAGGTCCAGCCAACACCAGCCCCATTCTACAGGCAACATATTTGTGTTCTCCTCACTTCATCATTCCCCATAAAGTTTATGCCTGAAACATACAGGTCTCCTGAAATATACAGCTTTCTTCAACCATAGGGTGTAGCTTCAATCAGCTACGATTTAAACCCCTCCTTGCCCTAATTCCCAGCACACTGTTTCTTAATACCAACCCACTTTGGTGTTAAAATCAGCAGAAGCCGAGACTGGTTTGGCTCAGTGGATAGAGCGTCGGTCTGCGGACTGAGGGGTCCAGGGTTTGATTCTGGTCAGGGGCATATACCTTGGTTGCGGGCATTTCCCCAGTGGGGGGTGTGCAGGAGGCAGCTGATCGATGTCTCTCTCTCATTGATGTTTCTGACTCTCTATCCCTCTCCCTTCCTCTCTGTGAAAAATCAATAAGATATATTTAAAAAAATTTAAAATCAGCAGAAGTTCATTGGAAAATTTTCAATTGTGAGGTTTAGATGAAAGGGGTGTTCCTTTTCATCTATTTGTGGTGAAGGATTGGTTGTTTTCTTTCCAATCCATCACGGACCAAGATGGGGTTCTATAGAGCATGCTTTGTACCCCAGTGACTTCCCATGATAGCCCTGAGGTAACTGCCTTGCTTCTGCCCTGCTTGTGAGACAGGCCCACTGAGCTCACACAGTGTCGCAGCAACATCGCTATAGAAGTTTCTAACCTACTGTTTTCAAAATTCCTTCATCACAGTTTCATAACAGTTTGCAGACCAGTTCTAGCCTGCAGACCACAAATGCATGTTCAGGATATTGCCAGCTTCTCACTCCCCATGGCACGTAGTTAGAAGGTGGAAGATGCTGGTACCCTTCAGAGCCCCTGTCCTTGGCACCACCGTTCATCCAGTTGCATAGCCAGCCAGGATTTGCCATTGATCTGTCTCTCAGATGCATCTACCTTTCCTCATCTCACTTGCCATTATTACAATTCCAGCTCCCATCACCTCACCTGGCCTGCTGCAAGGCCTCCTACCTGGTCTCTCTGTAGCCCTTCTACCCATTTCAAGCCATTCTATAAAATCAAGCCACAGCACCCTCTCTAAAATATACATAGAGCAAGTCTCTATTGCAAGCATGTCAAACTCATGGCCAGTGGGCCACGTGCCTTGTTTATGCTTGGCTTAAAGCCTTCAATGGCTCATTCTGCTCTTCTGCACTTGAAATGGCCTAAGAGGAGTCCCTTTCCCTGGGACACCTGTCCCCACTCTTCTCAGGAGTCCTCTGCCTCCCATCCAAAGCCTCCTCCGGCCCTTTGCACCTGCTGTTTCTCTTGATTAGGATGCCCTCTCCACACTCCCAGTACCTATAGCTACTCCTCCAGGGCTCTGTTTCAGGTACTTTGCAAAGGGTGATCCCTACATCAACAAGATATGAATAATCCTATTTTTTAAATATATTTTTATTGATTTCAGAGAGGAGGGAGAAAGATAAAAACAGCTGCCCCCTGCATGTCCCCTACTGGGAATCAGGCCCACAGGCATGTGCCCTGACCTGGAATCAAGCTGTGACTTCCTGATTCATAGGTCAATGTTCAACAACCCAGCCACACAGGCTGGGCTGGTTAATCCTATTTTTAAAATGAGAAAACCCAAAGCTCAGAGAGGTTAAGAGTTAATTAATGAGACCCATGGCCAGCCTGTGTGATCCCAGGACGTGAGTGGGCCTCATCTGTGCTGCTTCATCCACCTCTGGGCCTAAGTGGGCCTTGGCACACTGGGTTTTAGGGAATTGTTACAGTCTCTGTCTGCCCCCACACTGAAGCCTCCTCTCCTATGCTTCTCTGATTTTTCCCATGCCCCCTCGAGCTGACTCTGCTCTTCTTTTAGCATTTCATTTCATTTACTAGATAATGTGAGCACGAGGCTGTTAGCACTCAGGGAGTCATGATTAGGCAATGCCTGAAGAACAGCTAAAAATAGCCCTGTTTTCTCTGTGAAGGCCTGGGTCTGTGGATTTCTGAGACCCCCATCATAATGGTGTTGACCTTGAACTTCCCTATTTGGGCCCTGCCATTTTGAGGAGAAAGCCACCTTACTCAGGATTAGGGCTTGGTCCTTTTCAGCTTCTTGATAGCAGCTTCCTTGAACTCCAGGCAGAAAGCGTCTGAGCTGACTATTTTCAGGAGACCCCCAGCATATCCTGGTCTCTTCACACATGGGAATATGCAGTCAGAAATCCACGTACATGAATGAATGAACTAATCAGGAGATGAAAAACATTTTTTTCCCATTTAAAAGAGGAGAAAGAGAATCCCCTACACTCTGCAACTCCGTGATATCCTATGGTTTGTGTCATTGGCTCCACTGGAAGCAAGAGAAGCTCTGAAAAGAGAGAAGAAAAAGCCTTCATGATGAAAATAGTTGGGACAGGCACTGGCAATGAGAAAAAAAATCATGTGCTATAATTATAGATATTTTGTTTGTTTTAAATCCTAGCACTTCATCCATGAGCTCAGTTTAATAATGAAATACTAGAATTATGCATGCAAGTGCAAATTTGGTATCATGTCAGTCAATTCCAAACACTATTTACAGAACGGAATCATTACAGTGCATTAATGTAATGAAGACTGCAGTGTAGCCTATTTCAGTACAATATCACTAAAACACCACTGCAGGACAGTAGCTCTGTACCCCTAGTACCCTGGTCATGCTCAGGAGTTTGAGCTTATCTCAGGCCATCAGCTCATTTGAGCTCTGCTACTTAGATAAAGTGGCTTAGGTTGTGCTGTTAGCAATGTGTATGGCAGTTGCTTGTGATGAGAGAGAGGGAGAGAGAGAGGGAGAGGGAGAGGGATGGAGAGAGAGAGAGAGAGAGAGAGAGAGAGAGAGAGAGAGAGAGAGAGGAGATGAATAGAGATTGAATAGGAATCCCCTGGCTGTGGTTTTCTATAAACATGCTTTTGTCACTGGAAAGATCATACTGCTTTGGTATTTGATTTCTTATGTGTCTCTTGCCTCACTAGATGGGGTGTTCATTGATAGCAGGGTACCTTGTTTATTTATCTCTGAAATAGTAGACAGTGTGGTCCAGCGATTAAAAGCCCTGGCTCTGCAGCCAGATAGATTCAAATCTCAGTTCCACCAACATAGCAGGCTGGTGGCTTTGCATTGCTAAGTCGCCCATCTCATAGAATTGCTATGGGGATTAAGTAAGTGGGACCCTAGAAAGATGTCTGGCACATAGAAAACACTCATTGGATGTCGGCTGTTATTCTCATCTTTGTACCCCTCATTGCTCTGTGCGGTAGCTACGCTACACTGCGCTAGACTACCAATCAGTGTTCGAAGGGTAGAAGGATGAATGGGCGAATGGGTGAATGAACAGCACGGCATGCATACTCCACAGCATGCATTGCTTATCTGAATCTATAGTGTTCTTCGTATTTCAATGGCTGTGCCTGAATCCAGGCCTCCTCTTTGTTGGGACTTGAGGCTGCCCGGAGAGGATTGGACTTGGTTCAGATAGCTATCAGGAGAGACAAAGAGGTTTGCACATCAGGGACTGAAGTCGAGCCTTCACAAATGTGCAAAACTGAGAATGGATGCAGAAGTCATTATTAACTCACACATTTAACAGGATGTTTGCCTTTCAACAAAGGGTGACTAATTAATATAACAGTTGATTATGTAGCTCCCTTAATTTGTTACTGGTTTTCAAGCACCAGAGTCATTACATTGCTAAAGGAGGACAGTGGCTGGGAAGTCCGTGTACAAAAGAGATTCTGAAAGGTTTCACTCTCTTGGTTCCAAGCCCTGTTTGGACATAGTTTTGTGTTTGGGTTTGACTTGGCAGCAGTTTACAAGTCCTTGCATAGAAGTCACATCCCGTGCCCGGGCAGGGTGAGAATGAGAGGCTGGCATGATGAGTAGGTATATGGAGGGGCTGTGGAGTCAGACTACATGGGTTCAAATCCTGCCTCTGCTGCTGACTTCTGGAAATGCTGTTCCCAATAGTACCTCCTTCATGAGGAAATCGGAAGGATTAAAGTGCTTAAGACTTCTGGCATATGATTAAGGGATAAAAATTATTTGATATTATTAGTCATAATCTACCTCCTGCTTTTTTCTCCAACCTTGTGCCCTTAAGTTCTCCTCATGGATCTGATTTCTCAAACTCCTCCTGCCCCCATGACCCAGGCCTGCTCAAGCTGTCCCCTGGATCTCAGAGCTTCAGTAATTCATTAACATATCCCCATACCCTACTGCCCACACACATTCTCACCTCTCCCACCCAGCTTGGCATGCTCCTCTTCATCCTAAAATCTCAGCCTAAATCCTCTTTGAAGCACCCCTGTGTCTTCTGAGTAGACATGGGCACTCCGTGTCCTGTACAGATTTATCCCTTGCATATATTATGTTTAGTGATTGTAAGATCCTTCTTTTCCTCACATTTTAACGTCTCTGCAATGAGGCTTTGGCTTGTTCTATAGCATCTTGGATTCAGTGCAATACAGCACCTCCATGATAGCTTGTCTTGTCTCATATGTAGTATCATCATTTGTGTGCCTGAGCAAACTGAGGGTGGAGACTATGATGTATGGTCTTTGTATTCCTCGGCCCCTAGAGAAGTCACTCAGTCAGTACTGCTAAACAAATAGGAGAATAAATAACAATAACATAGCTTGGAGCCTGATTCTGTTGTATTATCTTTTTGGATATATTCAAACTTCTGAAAAAATAACCACAGTGTAGCACTTACTATGTGCCAGGCACCATTCACAGCGGGTACATATATTAATTAATTGATTCACTTCATCTTCATGATAACCTGATAAAGTAGATTCTACTTTTATCTTCATTTCACAGATAGGGAAACAGAAGTTCAGGGAGGTTATGCAACATGCCAAGATCCTGCTGCTAGGGATGATGAAGCTGGGATTTTTAACCTGGTAAATCTTCCCCTTAGCCTCTGGTCTTTTATTGTTGTGACTGGATTGATTCAAAACTCCTTAAGTGGGCATCCAGAGTCTTTCCTAATCTGTCACTCACTCTCTGCCTGGACAAAATGTGAACTCCAGCTGTCATGCCCTATTCTTACATCCTCAGTCAAGACAAGTGCAAATTAAGAGACCTACTATATTTTGCAAATGTCATTTCTCTTCCTGGAATTATGTTTTTCTTCCCTTTACCATCAATTTAAATACAGAACTGGCTTCAAAGCTCATTCCAATCCATCCTTCCTCCCATGATGTATTCATAACCCATTCCTCCCTCCACTGAGTTCCTTTCCTTCTAACGCAATGTGTGTAGTAGCTTTTGAAAATTATATGTGTGCCAATTTATGTATATGTAATGAAACTGTGTTGAAGTTCATGTTGTGTTGACTTTTTCTAACCCTGTTTTCACCTTTGACTGCCAACTATTTGAGAATAGGGGCAGGTCTTAAATACTTTTAAGATCCACCCAAATCTTCCTATTCCAAAGCCCCAGAAGTAGTAAGGATGAAATGTATTAATTAAAAAATCTTATGAGAAACTATATCTCTATTATACAACCTATTATATTAACATTTATCACTCAACAATGTGTAGTGTCTATTAGCACCCATGGTGTTCTAGGAACTGAGCTAATTATCATTCCCTTTACAGCTATTATTATTACTAATAATAGTACCTAACATGTATTGAGCACTTACAATTTCTCAGACATTGTGCTAAGTAGCATATGCATCAGTTCTTTTAATCCCTACAAAACCTATTATCTTCAATTTACAGATGAAATTGAGGCTTGGAAATATTAGATAAATATTATCCTAACTAATAAAAGAATAATATGCAAATTTACCATCACTACACTACACCCAGAAGCTACACACACAAGCCAGTCCAGAACAAGTATGCAAATTAACTCCAACAAGATGGCTGCAGCCATGGAGTGAGCAGGAGGGAGGCTTGGGTTTTCCCAGCGATGGATGGAGAAAGCCAAGCTTTCCACACACCCTGGCAGGTCCAGGCCTCCACTCAAGGCTACAAAATTTCTATTATAAAAGATAAATAAATCCCAACAAAAATGGTGGCAGCTATGGAGCTGGAGAGAGCAGGAGGCTAGGGTTGCCCCTGGTGATGGAGGGAGCTAAGCTTTCCACACACCCTGGCTGGCCTAGGCCTCCATTTAAGGCTACAGTGTTTCAATTATAGAAGATAAATAAATCCCTACAGAAATGGCTGTCACCAGGGAGCAAGCAAGAGCCCTGGCTCTACTCCTCAGTATATTATTATACTTTCAATTGTAGAATATAAATAAATTCCAGATATCAGAGCCTCCACTTGGGTTGCTGGGGGTGGGGGGGAGTGGCCGGCCTGCAAACCACTACAGGCCCCTCACCCAGGCTACCCCATGCCCCAAGAGAACCCTCACTCTTATCTGGCCCCAGAGTCATCAGTCATAATTATTATGCTACCCTGGCTTTCTCAGGCCTATTTTACAGATAAGCATACTTAGTTTATGAGAAATAAAGTAATTGTCCCAGTTCATGCAACTAAGAAATAGCAGAGGAAGTACTCAGGTCTACCCGGCTATTCTTAAAAAAGAATATTTAGGCCCAAAGGTAATTTTACTATGTAAATTATCTATAGCAGTCATCGGCAAACTGTGGCTTGCAAGCCACATGCAGTTCTTTGGCCCCTTGAGTGTGACTCTTCCACAAAATACCACTTGCCTGGGTGAGTCTATTTTGAAGAAGTGGCATTAGAAGTTTAAGTTTAAAAAATTATGCTCTCAAAATAAATTTCAATCATTATACTGTTGATACTTGGCTCTGTTGACTAATGAGTTTGCTGACCACTGGTCAAAAACCCTCAGGGCAGTTGACATTAGATATATTTAGTATATGAGCCTAAGAATTGCCCGCTTTTTATGGAGTATTATTTCAGCTCTCTAAAAAGGCCTCATGATTGCTCACAGTGTACTAGAACATAGATCTGTAAGTTGTAATCCTCTTTTTTTTTTTTTACATCTTTAAACATGGTACAAACCATAATTCCCACGAGATAAATCAGAAAGTTTTATATGGTACAGTTTGAATGCTTTTTCCTAGCACAGCTTATAAAATGCTTTCACAGAATGATAGAGGTCAAAGGGACAGTAGAAAGCATCTACCTCAGAAGTTCACTCCTCTACTCCAGAGGCACTGGGCTCCAGTTAGAGGATAATGGGTTTGGTGAGCTATTTTCACATAAACCCAAGTTAACATTCCACACATTCCAGTTTAATCCTTATTTGTGGAACTTTGGTCAAGAATCTTAACCCCTCTGAGCCACAGTTTCCTCCTTTTTAAAATCGGAATTATGTATAATACTAGAGCCCCAGTGCAAGAATTTGTGCACCAGTAAGGTCCCTCAGCTTGGCCTGTGGGATTAAGCTGAAACTGGCCCTCCAACATCCCCTGAGGGGTCCTAAATTGTGAGAGGGCACAGGCCAGGCCAAGGGACCCCACTGGTGCACAATCAGAGCCAGAGAGGAATGCAGAAGGTTAGCTAGCCAGGGAGGGACCATAGAAGAACTCCAGGGCATGTCTGGCCCATCTCAGTTCCAACTGGCCAGACCCCAGCAACAAGCTACCCTACCAGTTGGAGTGTCTGCCTCCTGGTGGTCATTGCACATCATAGCAACTGGTCGACCAGTTGACTGTCTGTCCCCTGGTGGTCAGTGCACATCATGAGTAGTTAAGTGACTTTAGTATAACATTAGCATATTACTCTTTAATTGGTTGAACAGATGGCTGGACACTTAGCATATTAGGTTTTTATTATATAGGATCATCTTGCATGGTTGCTATCAGGATTAGACATTATATAAATCAAGGACCAACCATACTGGTACCAAGTAGACAGTAAATAAATGTGAGCTATTATTTCAAAAAGTCCGAGAGAAGCTATATTTGCCTTTAATAAAGTTGTAAAGAATAAATAAAAAGGAATTTTTTCTACCTTTCTTTATTAATTTATTCATCCATGCCTACATCAACCTATATATTTCACAACCATTTTTCTAAGACCTATTATCACCAGATGCCAGTCTGGACATGAGATTATAATAATTAAAAGACCCCATTACCCTACACTCTTGGGGCCAGGATATAGCTGGAGAAATAGACAAAAAAATATGTAATTATGATACAATATAAGGGCTATGATTGCTAAGGAGAGTGTTATGGGAATTCAAAAAAAAAAAAAAAAGAAAAAGGATACTGATTCCAGCTTAAGGGTGGAGATATTTGTATGTGGGGCAAAGGGCAAGAGGTGTTTTGAGCTGAGCCTTGTCAGATGAATACGAGTTTTATTTTTTCATCAAATGTTTATTGATCAGCTACTACATGGCAGATTTTAGGCACTGGAAATATAATAGTAAGACAGGCAAGACAATAAATAATAAAACAAATAAGTGAACAAATTAATTTCAAGTAATCTATGTTATATATATATATACATATATATATATATATATATA
>JAAGEH010000030.1:23391567-23419248 GCA_011751065.1 Lasiurus cinereus | reverse complement strand
AGAGGAAGGGAGAGAGATAGAAAGTCAGAAACATCGATGAGAGAGAGTTCCATGATTTCTAAAGTTTACCTGGGTCAATTCCTATGAATTGAGTCTATTCAAGCTTCCATGCCTATCCTGTTCTTACTTTTGGTATGGCCTGAGCACAATATTCACTTATTCATTCCACAAATCATCACTGATCCCCACAAATCATCACTGAACCTTGCAGTATCACCGTACTGGTGCCTGAGAGGCAGTGGTTAGCCAGGAATGGGTAAGGGATGCTTTCCTAGTCTCTGAAGATTGGTGGAAGAGACAGATATTAACCAGGGAGTTCATGCAAGTGAGGGATAGTTACAGACTGTGATACGTGTTAGAAAGAAAGGGAATGGATTTCTTGGAAAATAGTAATAAACCCTTTGTCTCTACAGAGAATATGAGCTCCTTAAAGGCAAGGATCTGACTAGCTCTAGTGTTGTATTGCCAGCTCCCAGCACATTGCCTGACATGGAGGACTCCCATTACTAGAATTGAGTCCAGGGATATGTCACAGCCAGGCCAATGGTATTTTATGTAGGAAGCACTGAGCAACTAAGCCAGGCCTCCTCATCTGTGCCCTGGGTGCAGCTATCTCTTGAGTCTGGCACAAAAATGAAAATATATTTCGGGAAGGAGAGATACATGAGCAGAGAGCTGGGAAGAACCTGGCTATCACTGCCCTGAAGGAGATGACCTGATATAGAAAAATGGGCATGAAGTTTGCAGTCATACTGATTAACACCAGCTCTGATCACATTGATTAAACAGTAGCGGGCAAGTTGCTTAACCCCTCTGAGGCTCTGCCTTCTCATCTCTAACAAGGAAAAGATAGAGCAAGGGGTTAGAATATATTAGTTCATGCCAATGTTTCCCTCTGAAACACTTAGGTGAGTTGAAGGAAATGGTGTTTGGCACATTTTCAATGAGCGGGCAACTTTGTGCTAACTTATTTTACTGACAGTTCATTTTCCATGGTAACAACCTAACAAGTCATGGGGCCAATTACTATAAGAAAAACAACTGAGCCTGGTACTCAGAGAGCTCGGCCCACCACGCCAGTGGTCTGGCAGCGTATGTGGAAAAATGCTGCATAGCACTAAATGGGATGTAATTGGATAGATGTGGTTGTAAATTGCACAGTGCTTCACTATGCCCAGCCTCTGATTTAAGTAGCCAGGTCCAACATTATTAGGGAAACTGAAGGGTTTCCCATCCTGCACTGAAAAGCAGAGCAGAGCTGGCTGGGACCAGTACTACCCCTCATTTTAGAGACAAGAAAATGAAGGCTCAATGAGGGACCAAGATGGGATTAGATATCTAAGAACCTGTTGTTTCACCCCTGTATTCTCTTGGCAAACTCCTCAAACTAAGGAGATGACTGCATTTCTTTCCTAAGATGGCCATAACAGATGATGACAATCAGGAGGCTTATTGTCTCAGAGTCCTGAGAGGTGAGAAGTCTGAGGTGAATTTCATACATCAGGCCTCTAGTTAAT
The DNA here is from genome assembly GCA_011751065.1 of Lasiurus cinereus. Lineage (NCBI taxonomy): Eukaryota > Metazoa > Chordata > Mammalia > Chiroptera > Vespertilionidae > Lasiurus > Lasiurus cinereus. The sequence continues at coordinate 23,417,731 of JAAGEH010000030.1, read as the reverse complement.
CTATAAGATCCCTATTTCCAAGAAAGGTCACATTCTGAAATTCTGATTTTAAATATATCAACATACAGATTTTGGGAGGGCACAATTCAACATGGAAAAATATTGATTCCTTCTGAGGATTGTGAGAGGGATCTGTTCCATGCCTCTCTCTTGGTGTTTGATGGTTTGCTTGCCATCTTTGATGTTCCTTGACCTCTAGACACATCACCCCAATCTTGGCCTTCATATCTGCCAGGCATTTTCCTTGTGTATGTGGCTGTGTCCAAATTTCCTCTTTCTATGAAGACACCAGTCTTATTGGATTAGAGGCACACTCTATTCTAGTATGATCTAATTTTAACTAATCCTATATAATAAAGAACAAATATGCTAATTAGACCAAACAGCTGAACGACTGTCTGGACATCCTTCCGGACTACCATCTGGATGACCTTCCAGATAAAGCCTGGGCTGTGAGAGCCAGCCAAGGCAGCTGGGGCTAGGAAGGCCAGCCAAGGCTGCGAGGGCCAAGCCCCTTGCATGAAATTTTGTGCATTGGGCCTCTAGTTAATCTGTAAGATCCCTATTTCTAAGGAAGGTTTCACATTCTGAAGTACTAATTTTAAGGATATCAACATACAGATTTGGGGAAGGCACCATTCAACATGGAAAAATAACTGACAGTTGAGATAACAGAAGCTTTGATCTGGAGAGGAACTGCCATTTATTAAGCATCACTAGGTGCCAGGCAGGATACTAAGAATTTTAGCAGCATGATTTTATTTAGTTCTCACCTCAATCGAATTGAGTATATATGGGACATTAAGGTTCAGAGAACCTGGGTGATTTGTCTAAGGTGACACAAGTAGTACAGATCTGGATTTCAGATGCTGGCCTGTGTCTAATCCCCAGTCATGTGTTTCCTTAGAACCCAAGTGTTTTAATAAAAAATGAATCTTAGAAGCCATATTTACCACCACCTTACTTTATAAATAAAGACAGCTTGACCTGAAATCCCAGCCTTCTCACTCCTAGTCTAGCATTCTTCCAATTGGCTTCATTTTAGTCCGTTCATTGTTTTGGTAAATTTCTGTCTGCATGCAAAGCTTCACTGTGACCAAGGCAGAGGTTAATTTCAGACTGGTTATAATGCAGAAAGTAATTTTCCATTAAATATAATCACCTCATTTCTGCAGTGACTTGTGGCAAAACATGCTGTTTCATTTCCATTCATTCACACTCATTTTTCTACTTGCTGTAGTAATTTTACACCATAAGCTAAAATGTTGAAATCATTGGTTACATTACTGAACACCTACAATGATTATTAGGATTCTTCATGCAGAAAGTAACAGAAATAAAAATAAGAATTTTAAGAGAGTGAAAAATATAGGTAGTTAAGGTACATTCAAAACTGTGTTCAAGTGCACAGAGGCTGCTTGGGTCTGCAGCCATACCTGGCAGCAATACAGGGTCTGCCTTTTATCAGCAGTGTGACCTGGGGAAGTTAATCAACCTCTCTGTTACCTCAACATTACAATTAGGGGAAGTAATATGGGAGGCTTTTGGGTGAATGAAGTAAATGAAGATTCTGTATGTAGAGTACTTGGCAGGATGCCTAGCATATAGTCAGCACTCTCTGAATCATACCCTTTTTTAATATAATAAAAATAAAATCTGAATCATTATGCATATTTGTGGAATCTTCCAAGTTTCGGATATTTTTCCCCAAACTTTCAGAAGTGTAAATTTTTCTCATATTTAGTCAACCTGAATTTTTTAAAATGTGGTTGTAGAAAATAGAAAAGTACTGGCTCATGTTATTTGTGCCATAGGAATGTAAGGACAAAGAAAACTCTAAGAACTTCTAAGCCACTAAGCCACCTTCTATGTCAGACCAGTGATTTACCTGAAGGAACTGATAAGAGCCTTTTGTCTGCATCCTACTTTCAGTTAAGTCTTTGAAGTGATCAGTGCCTTGATTTTCCCAGAGAGAGGAAGAAGGAATGGGAGGTAAAGAAGGGAGCATGCTAAGATTTATTTTTTTCTCCAACATATTTTTTATGAAAATGTCTAAATAAACAGAAAATTTTACCATTTTGCCATATTTGCTTTCTCTGACTCTCTCTCTAGATAAGTTAAGTGATCAATGAATAGACAGCTAGATAATAAATAGCCATGCTAGGTGTGCTCCTTGCTGCTGAGGTTTTATTGTTTCTAGGCCCTTCCTGTGAACAGTGCTAGGGATATAGTTTTTAAATCATGAATTCATATTGGTATTTCCAATTAAAAAGTAAAATGATTAGGTAATTTCTTAATTTTGTATTTGCATATCATTTTCTTTCACTGAAAATCTTGCTTTCTAATAACTATGTATTTATTTTATATTAATACTAGAGGCCTGGTGCATAGAATTTGTGCATGGGGGGTGTCCCTCAGACCAGCCTGCATCCTCTCCAAGATGGGATTACTCTCACAATACAAGACTGCTGACTCCCATCCACTCGCCTGCCTGCCTGCCTGATTGCCCCTAACTACTTCTGCTTGCCAGCCTGATCATCCCCTAACCACTCATTTGTCAGCCTGATCAATGCCTAACTACTCCCCTGCTGGCCCAATTGCCCCTAACGGCCCTGCCCTGCTGGCATGGTCACCCTTAAGTGCCCTCCCCTACAAGCCTTGGTCCCCCCAACTGCCCTTCCCTACAGGTCTGGTCTCCTCCCCCAACTGTTATCTCATACAGGCCTGATCTACTGCAACTTCCCTCCTTTGCTAGCCCAGTTTCCCCTAACTACCCTTCTTTGCAGACCATCTTGTGGTGGCCATTTTGTGTCCACATGGGGGCAGCCATCTTTGACCACATGGGGGCAGCCATCTTGTGTGTTGAAGTGACAGTCAATTTGCCTATTACCTCTTTATTATATAGGATGTACCCAAAGCAAATTCAAAACTTCAATTCCAATATTAATTACTGTTAACAATAAATCAGGCATAGACTTGAGTGTCAATGAGACTTTCTAAAAGCCCTGTTCAGCCTGATATTTCTTGGGCAAGTCACTTCTTTTTGAGACTGTCTCCTGTTGTCTAAGACAGTGGTCGGCAAACTGTGGCTTGTGAGCCATATGTTGCTCATGAGCCGCGATTTGCCACTCTGTTGACTAATGAGTTTGCCTACCACTGGTCTAAGATAAGGATAACGATGATAATTGTGTTGTTCAGAAATCTCTTGGTTTGCAAGTAATATGAAACTCACCTCAAAAATTCTTAAGCAACAGAAGGAATTCACTGATTTATATAACTGGAAACTAGAGGGTTAAATTTCTCTAGAGGGATCCAGGTTCTCAGATGAGGCTATAAAGTTTAAAACTCTCTCTTGAACTCAGCTCTTTCTCTTTCCCACCATCCTTTGGCTACTCCAAAACTATTATCTTGTCATCGCTAAGGAAGAGCTCACCTGAGGGAACCATGCTTGGAAATTGAACTCTATGTAACGTAGACATTACATTGATAATTTTAATCTAGGTTGCCTGGGATAACATCCAAGGTATTAAGAGCCTACTATCTACGAGATACACTGCTAGGCATATCAAGTAATCTTCCTCACATCTCTGTAAGGGAGGGATTGTTCACATTTTATAGGTGAAAAAACTGAGGCCCAGTGGGATAAGGTGACTTGCCCATGGACTCAAAGCTGAGATTCAGATCCTTCCATCACACTTCATGCCTTTGGAAGTGAGTACAAAACAACATAATGTTCACTACTCTGAAAAGGAGCCCTCTGCCTGCCTTCACACACACACGCGCGCGTGCACACACACACACACACACACACACACACACACATATACACACACGCCACTATGGACTTTTGAGAGCTCTAACTGCATCTTAATCATCTCTGATGCCTAGTGTACCCTCGTACCTAAGGGCTTTGGGGCTGAATGAGAATGGAATGAGAGCAGATAGCTAGGCCAGCCCACCACCAACTGTGGCTATGTGGTAGCCACATCATACATCATGGGACATGGAGTTTGGATTGAACCCCAGTGTTAGGAGACTAGTGTTTCACATAGAAGTCTGTTTTCTGTTTGACATGGTTTTTACATCTCCTGCACTGAAATTTGCTTCATTCTCACTCTGGTGATTGCTAATTGATTAAGCACACCTGCCTCCCCTTTGCCTGTTAGACAAATTGAAACCCAAATCATGGGTCTAGGATGTTCTCAGCTGGTTAACTGGTTTATCTCTTTAATTTTAGGACAGGGGTTCAGTCCCATCTTCCAGTGCTGTGTGTTCATGACATGTGCGTAGAGAGTGACTAAGAAGCTGTCTTTTATAGCTGTCATCTTGTTAAAAAAAATTTTTTTAAAGGATTTAAAGAAGTGTTGAGAGCAAACCAGGACATGAGAATTTACAGGATCCAATCTCCTCATTTCCACAGATAAGTAAAGGGAGACTGGAGAGGGAAACAGAAGCACAAATAAGCCAAGAGTCAGTGAGGTTGCGGAGCGGGGGCAGGGGGATTTCAGGGAAAGACTTAGACTCAGGATCCTGCTGGCATTCATTCATTCAAAATATTCATTAAAATATGACAGTCTCAAAGAGGCAGAAAGTAGAATGTGGTCTCCAGGGGCTGAGGCAAAGCAGGGAAGGGGAGTTAGTGTTTAATGGTGGATGGTCAGTTGGAGAAAATGAGAAAGTTCTGGAAAGAGATGGTGGTGATGTTGCAGAACAATGTGAATCTACTTAATACCACAAAACTGTAAACTTAAAATGGTAAAAGTATGTATCTTCACCACAATAAAAATATATACATACTGAATTCTTACTATACGTCAGGCACCATACTTAATGTTCAGGCTCACCCCTGGTATATTTATCATAAGCATCTTCGCTATAAACATCTTTGCATTTTTACCGCAAACATTTTTATAGTATAATTAATTGGCCATAAGATGATTCACCGTGAAATATAAGATAACTGGTTGACAGTTTGGTTTGCTGTTGGCAGATTTAATGTCTGTAAGCTGGTTGTCAGTTTGGTGTCATGTCTCTATTATATTTTATCAAACTGAGCCTTCATAATGGGCTATACAGTGATGAGGAGATGTAGTGGTCTTAAAATAGTGCATGATGACAACTCTGTGTAAGCCAGATTGCAAACCTACATGTTAAGTCAGATTGCATACTATGCTTGAAAATGATAACACAGATTGCAAATCCTTCAGTGAACATATTATCCCTTCCTAACCTTTAAAACCAAAAGTTTATCAAGCTACAGGAAACATAAAATAGGCTACTACTAATTCACAACAGTCTGTGAGAGCATTAATTATATTTTTTAGTTGGAAACTGATACTTCTCTTAATGAGGAAAGAAATTTTAGCAAAGAAGGGAAAGTGCATGGCCGAACAAAGAAACAAATCAAGTCCAAAAAAATTGTGTAATGCTTTGAACAAAAGACCTTAAAGATTTCTTTGCAATAGTCTTTTTTAAATCTTATTATCAGTAGTTTGTTCTGTTGTATCATTTTTAATGTTCCTCTTTTACTTTTTATTTTACCTTTGATGACAAAATTGCCTTCTAGCCAATTAGTTGTGTAGTGAAAATGCTTGCAGCCAAATATCAAAAAGCACTCAGGATTAGAAGAAGAGGAAAAAAGATATTGTTGCTGCCACTGCCCTAGAGCTGATGCTTATGTATGTGCCCCACATGGGAAGTCCAGGAAGCTGTGAGGTCTTGCAGTTTGGGAACCAAGTTCTTGCAGGAAATTCAGGGGCACTTTCAAGAACAGACATCTATCCTGAGGTCTGAAGGAGAGGAGCTGAGCTATCCAGGCAGACAGACTAGATGGTGCAAAAACCTGAGGTGGGAGCATGGTACTGTTGAGGAACTGAAGAATGGCCAGGTGGTGGGAAACAAGGGTCTGTCACAAGAAGTCAGGTAGAGGCCCTGGCAAAAGTCTTTGCCTATTTTAGGTTTTCCATAGCTTGATAAACTTTTGATTTTATCCTGTGGTAGGGTTTAAGCCTATGAGATTGACCTAATTAAATCTGGCAGATTTTCCCTCAGTCCCTTCACACTCTGGTGTCACTATTAGAAACCAGTTTGGCTCAGTGGATAGAACGTCAGCCTGCGGACTGAAGCGTCCCAGGTTTGATTCTGATCAATGGCATATAACTTGGTTGCAGACACATCCCCAGTAGGGGGTGTGCAGGAGGCAGCAGATCGATGTTTCTCTCTCATCGATGTTTCTAACTCTCTATTTCTCTTCCTTCCTCTCTGTTTAAAATCAATAAAATATATTAGGAAGGAAGGAAGGGAGGGAGGAAGGAAGGAAGGAAGGAAGGAAGGAAGGAAGGAAGGAAGGAAGGGAGGGAAGAAGAAAGAAAGAGTGGATGAGTAGGGGCAGGGATTACTGTGTGAATCCAGGCTGGAAATCATGACTGTGACCTGGATCTGGGATGGAAATAGAGAGGAATGGCGAAAGCAAAAGGTGTTTGGGAGTGAAATTAACAAGATGTGGTTATGAGGGGGTGAGAAGGACAGAGGCTCAAGGCTGGTTGTGGAAATGAATGATGGGGTGCACACTAAATTCACCAAATTCAAATATGAAAGACAAAGCATTGTGCCTTTTTCTTTATTTTAATACATATTTTATATAGTTAGTATAAATCAATATAAATTTTTTAAAAATTATATATAGACTAGAGGCCTGGTGCATGAAATTTGTGCACTAGAGTGGGTCCCTCAGCTTGGCCTGCCCCTTCTCATAGTCCAGGAGCCCTCAGATGTCCTACTGATGACAGTCTGGCCTCCCTCTGCCAGAGGCAATCAGCTGATCAGGGTAAGGTACCACCCACATCATCCCCTGACTACTGCTGCCTCTGCAGGAGGCGATCTTGTGATCAGGGAAAGGCAACGCCCCCATTACACCTCTGCTTCTGCCACTGCCAGCTGTGAGGCTGCCTGACCTTGGCCTTTTCCACTACTGTGGCTTGTCTGAACCTCACCCAGCCCTCATTGCCTGAGCCTTGGACCCTCTTAGCGGCAGAAGCCAATGTCAGCTTGCCTGAGCCATGGGCAGGCCCTGGGCAAGCTGCAGCTGCCATCAACAGCTTTTCTGAGCCCAGGGCCTGCCCTGGGCAAGTGGCAGCCACCATCACATCCCCAACCCTGCAAGTCCCTGCCCATCCATGCCTGCTGCAAGCACAACCTGCTGATTGATCATTACTGTGATGGCGTCCCCATCCATTTGCATATTATCCTATTATTAAATAGGTTGACTGGTCACTATGACATGCACTGGCCACAAGGGGGCAGACACTCAATGCATGAGATGCCCCCTGGTGGTCAGTGCTCTCATACAGCCAACTTCCCACTGTCAGCCAACTTCCCACAGTTGGCCAACCTCCTTCGGTTTCTCCCCTGGCTGGCCCCAATCAACCCTAATTGCCATCACAGGCCAGGCCAAGGGACCCCACCTGTTCACAAATTTGTACACCTGGCCTCTAGTTATAAATAAGCATGAAGCAAGATTTTAAAAATCAGTAGCAATCCACCACATGAAAGAACCCTTGTTAAGATTTTGTTGGATACATTTCCAGATTTTTCATACACACACACACACACACACACACACACGAACAGAAATGCATACTTTCATTTTCAAAAACAGGAGTATATTAAACATACTATTTTGTGGTATGCTTTTGATTCATTCAACAAGATATTATGATTATATTTCCACTACAAAAAAATAAATTATGTCCCCAAGATGACTTTCAGTGACTGCATATTATTTCATCGTATAGAGAAATGCAATTTCTTCAACCAGTCAGTTAATGTTTAGCATTTCTAATTTTTCACTGGTCTAATAGCACTTCAGGGAATATCTTGCATCCAAATCTTTGCCTACATCTTACATTATTTACAGATAATTGAATTTCTACAAGAAGATTCATAGGGTCAAAGTTTACGCATGTTTTCAAGGCTTTGAAACATACAGCCAGTCTGCCCTCCAGAAAAGTTGCACTAAATCACACTTCCACAAATGAAAAAAGTCACCATAATGGCCAACACTTACATAGCCCTTACTATGAGCTTTGTACCCTTTCAGGCCATTTACATATACTCACTCATCAATCTTCCTAACAGGACCACAGAGAGGGACTGTTATTGTACACAGAAATACAGAGGCCCAAGGAAATACCTGTTTCCCCACACTTTTGTCAACACTGAATGGGAACCATTTTTTTCTCTTTTTGGGGAGAAGAGGGAAGTGTCATCTCATTTATATCTGGTACTAGAGGCCCCAATACATGAATTTGTGCACAGGTGGGATCCCTTGCATGGCCTGTGGGAATTGGGCCCCAGCTCATGCCCTCAGCCTCGCATCCCCACCTGGCACCCTGCCATGGCCTGGTGCCACCCCCTCACCTGCTCTATCATCCCACCTGTGGGACAATTGATTGGGGTCAGGCCCCTTGCTACTGCTGTGGTCACTGTCTAAGAGTGATTGGGCCCCTGCTTGCACCTGCCGTGGCCTAACACCACCCAGTCACCTGGTCCACCATCCTGCCACAGCCCCACTCTCATAGGGGCAGCTGCCATCTGCTGCAAGTGCCATATCACTGACACCTGTTATGTTCTGCACTGCCCTCTGGTGGTCAGCGCATATCATAGTGAGTGGTCAAACTCCCCATCAAACAATTTGCATATTAGACTTTTATTATATATGATAGTTTATACAAATCAATGTTATATTTTCAACAACCTTTTAGGTTCCATGTCATTCTTTGTATTATAAAAGAGAGAAAATAAGGTACAGAAAGAGTGATATGCCCAATGCTAACATATCTGATAAAGGAAATAGTTTAGATTTAAAGTGTGTTCTCTCTGCTTCCAGAGTCCATATTCTTTCCTCTGTTATCACACTGCCTCCTCAGCTAGAGACAAGGGTATTGAGAAATTTAGTCTTGTTCTTGAGTAAAACTTCTGGAAGATCTTAGAATGGGAAGTCTAGGAAGAATTCACTTTGACCTTCTCTATATAGCCTATGATGATGTGTCTGAGGCTGGTACAGAGGTTGCCTCCCAGCCTCATTGGTGCTGTGATACAGGGAACATATCCAAAAATATGTTAGAAGAGAGAAAGGCCTTTATAATGAGCTTTTGTCTTGTGAGGTTTTAACTACTGTAATTGCCTATAATGTGAAGGAGTATATTTTCCTATAAATCTATTTTTATTGTGTCTATCAGCATACTTGCTTTTTTATTTTGTTTTGTTTTTTATTAACTCACTTGAATGCTGGTTGGCATTGTTCCTGTGAATAGTTTTGCCTACTTATATACATATATACATATACACACAATAATAATATGAAGGCTAAATGGAGTAGAATTTATTCTTTACAAAAAGCTAGTGGTAAAGTCTGAGCTGATGATTTTCTAATCCATACTGTATTTAATTGGCTGTATTGAACCATGGTACAAATTAAGTCTTCTCTGTAATCTATTCTGTCAGATGGTAACCCTCCAAACAATTTGATACTTCATTTAAACATTGGTAAATGGCTCATGGAAATGCTAATGAAAAAAAAAGATTTAATGATGATCAGATATGAAACCCACTGTTCACAAAATGAATCCTGTGTGAAATGTCTTGAATTAATCTTATTCAATTACTCATTGAACATTTATTGAGCAACTATCTTGTGCAATGTATGTCTTCAGATGCTTGGTTCTTCCTTTCTTCTTATTTTTTTTTAATTTATCAAACATTATCCAGCATTTATAGTTCAAAATGAGCAGTATTAGGAGCTAGAATAAGATAGAGGAGAACCAGATATCTACCTTTCTTTTTAGGAGCTAACATCCCCATAATGGAGAGAAAATATGTTCTTGTGACCTAGAGGTTTTGCAAGCTTAGTTCTTTCTGCCTCGGATGCTCTTCCCCCTAATTTTCTGGGAGATCCCCTTTTATAGGATGCTGGGTTCAAGATCAGCTCTTTTGACAAAACTTCTCTAACACCGTTACTCGTTCCTGCTCTGAGTCCAAATAACATCATACTTGCACATTTACTATAAAGCTTGTCATGCTGTGGTGTCTTTGCCTCTCTGTGTTATGCTATTATTAGGTCCTTGAGGTAGGGACTCCGTTCTAATCATCTGGATAGATGTAGTACTTAGTATGATATCTGGAACATAACAGCTTCTCAAGAAAATACATATGGTGTGAAAAACTGAATGGATGGATAAATGTGAAACAAAATTAAGAAGTATGAAGCATCCCAGATAGAAGAACAAATGTAATGCAGTGTGATCTATGGAAAGGTATTATGACTAATAGGTTTGGGACAGTCAAGGGATGAACAGGATGTGGGAGCCAGACCTCTAAGCATGATATAGTTATATGGAGTCGATGAAGTGTGAGCCAGGGCTGAAGAGTGAGATCAGCATGACCAATGCCACAGAGGTAGGAAAGTACAGACCCTTACGTGGAAGTGATTAGTTTTTCAGATTATCTCCAGCCAAAGTTACCTGAAGTTCACTCAGGGAAGGAAGGTCAGACTAGATTGAGGAATTTGAACTCTGAATTGCCCTTGGAATTGTTCAGTAACAACTTTCATCCACAAAGCAATGTGGAGTGTTCTGAGGCGGGGAAGTAAGTAAAGCTGTGGCAGAGAGATGGGGTGTTATGGAAGACTTTTTTGGTAAGATTTTTTACTGATTTTTGAGAGAGAGAGGAAGGGAGAGGGAGAGAGAAACATTGACATGAGAGTGAAACATCAATCGGTTGCCTCCTGCATGCCCCCTAGCAAGGAGGGAGCCTGAAACACAGGCCTGTACTCTGACTGGAAATCGAATCATCAGCCTTTTGGTTCATGAGGCAATGCCTAACCAATTTAGCCACAGTGGCCAGGGTGAATGAAGCCTCTTTTTCAAAACCAGAATTTGGCTTTGATTTCTGGCAGTGCTTTAATATCTAGACTAAGTTTGTCCAAGACAAAAATTGTGTTTTTAAAAGAGATGTAGAAGGATGACCAGAATCCTCCCCACCCCCTTCAAGCCAGGGAATCTCTGATGCTTCCAGAACAACCCGGCAGGTCCCAGGAACTCCCACAGAAACCTGGGATGAAGCAGTGTTTATCTCCCTCACCTCATCTTCCCACAGAGGGCCTGGCTTCCGAGAGTAACTTCCAGATCATGCTGGCTTTTCCTTTTTCTTTGAGACCCTATAGCTGGCCTTTACTCTGACCTGATTATGACCTTCTCTGACCTCAGATACCTGCTAAAATCCAGAACAGTCTTGGCTGTGCTTCCCTATCCAGCAATCAATCCCTTTTTCATCCCAGTTTGTCAGGGGTTATGGTTTTGTGAGAGGGACACATCAACTGGTTGCCTCTTACATGAACCACAACCGGAACCAGGGACAAGCCTGCAGCTGAGGTGTGTGCCCTTGATCTGACTAGGGAGCCAACAGTCTAAGAAAAGGAAGCCTTGATTCTACATAATCTTGTTTCCTTTTCTCCATTCTTTGTCATCCTGAGTAGGGAGAACAGGACTTGGGTTTAGTAGTGGGCCAGAATTCTCTCTGAGTTCTTTTATGAATAAACTCAGTTTTTATGAATAAACTCAGAGTTGAACTAGATGGTGTTTAAGGCTCCAACTGTCTTTGATTGTGCTGATAAAATCTACTGTAAGACCCGAAGCAATTTTGAGACTCAATGAACAAGTATTTGCAAGATCCTCTGAATTGCCAAGATGAGTGTTATAATATGACTATGGGATTAGCAGGAGTCTAATGTATTTGTATTTCCAAGTGTCTATATTATATCTGCATGGTTAAGGTTGTAGAAAGTGGAGACACATTCCCTCACTGACTCTTAGTTTCCAAATGAATGAGACACTTTCTGAGCATTCCTTTTTTAACATGTCATAAAATTAACTGTGGAAAATGTCAATGTTACAAATATCTTTAAGCATTTTATGCACACATGCAGCTATGCTTTGCAAGGAAATATTAGGTATCATCAGGCATTAAAAATGTTTTGATTTTAAAACACTTAATGAGGATTCTCAGGTAAATTACATCATCTCTGTCTGTTGTCTTGCATCGTAGGTGATATGTTACTATTGCACAATCACCGCCAAATCTAATTCCACCAGGAAGACTTCTAATCACGGTTTAATTTTAGAGCAATATTCCACTGGCAATCAATAAGATACAGTCGTCAAACTTTGATTTAATAGGAGACATGGATAACATCCTCCACATTATACAGAGAGAGGACTACTTTCAGGAAAGGGGGAGGAGAAAGTCTTTGTCTCCCACGTTCCCTGTTGCCTACCATTGGCGCTCACAAAAGCCTATAAATCAATACCCCCACGTAGTGTGAATATAAGTCTCATCAATTTTACATCATTAACACCATGAAAAAGCTACCGCTCTTTAAGCAGTTTTCTTCTGCTGGCTAAATACGTGCTTTTAATAAAACAAGGATGAATGGATTCTGATTATTCTCCTAACAAACACTTCTGAATTCTTCGCTAACCTTGTTTGTGTTGAAATCCACTGGAATTATACAGTGATGTCCACTTGATTGGCTAGGGATACTGGGCACTGACAACACCCTCCAGGCATGAAGTCCCATAGGCAGCAGGCAACCTAGACAGGGTATGATGCTGAAGGGAGCCTCACAAGGGGAGTAAAGAGGTTAGTGAATGGTCCAAATGGCGAAAGGTAAAGTGTGGCAGCAAATCCTGCAGGGATGATTCACAAAGTTAGGAGCCTGGAAAGGTGGCGCTGGCTGGGAAGACCCGGACCAGTGGTCCAGAACTAAGGTGACGACTGGCATGAGAAGCAGATGTCTACTGTCCTCAGAGGCTGGTTGCGTGCTGTGAGGTTCTGATGGCTCTTGGATCCAGGGAAATAGAACAAGACATTAGAGAACATCTAGTCCAGTGGTCCCCAATGTTTTCCTGATGTAGTTCCCCTTGTGTGCCATGTCTTCTTCCATGGGTTCAGGAAGAAGGAAGATTTGTGTTTCTCCCCCAACCCCCCCCCAAAAAAAAGAAATGATAGTCATTCACTTTCCTACTTGAATTATTTGAACCCATAATGAATTTCCAATAAAAATCTGCTCAAAGATTAGCTAAGGAGCACAGCTACCTGGTACAATCCCAAATAAACTTAGCATTTTCATTTGCATGCACAATGAAATGTGCAGTCTTACTAGGAATAATTATTCATTTCTGTTTAGCTTTTTTAAATGTTTAAAATTGCTTAGGAGTTCTTTTATTACCATTAATGACCCAGTAGGTGCAGGGCTTTGGATTAGGAGTCACTGATCTGATACAAACATCTCATTAGACAGAGGCCCATATAGTGAGTGCCTTATGTTCACACAGTGGCTAGAATTGAAGTTTCTTAATAGCCAGCATGATGAAAAGGCCCTTTAAGTTATAAGGATCTTAAGCAGGTGCATACATAACCCTATACACAGAGTACTGTTCAATGAGTGTTTGTGTGTGTGTGTGAGTGTGTGTGTGTGTGTGTGTGTGTGTGTGTGTGTGTGTGTGTTAGGTAGACTTAATAGGCAAATGGTTATAAAAGTCACTACCACCAATAGCATAGTGAATATTATTTGTTGAAGTTTAGATAATCAAGGCAGGGAGGTGAGTTTCAAAAGATTTTCAAGTTACTGACCAGCTATCCCAGTTTACCTTATTCAACAACTTGGGCCAGGCACAGTGCAAGGTTTTGGGATGACAGAGATGAGGAAGACAGACCTGGTGAGGAATGCAAGCAAGGGACTAGGCAAATATGTCAGAAAAGATCTTGGGAAGCAGGTGCCTGAGGAGCTGTGTGTGAGGAATCCATCGGGAGTTTCACCATCACTGAGACTAACATTGCATGGAAACACAGAGAGAGAAAGCGGGAAAGTCTTGTTCAGGGGAGGTGTCACAGAGGTGCTATTTCAAATGGCCTTTGGAAGAGGAATAAGATTTGAACCAGTGGATAAAAGAACATGCAGACAGAGAGAGAGGGGCCAATTTATGAACAGCCTGAGATATGGGGGACCCCACATCTAGTCTAGATGGTGACTTTGGACAAGTTAGAGAAAGGGGTTTGTTCCTCAAGACACTCAGTCACCATCTGTGAGAACATCACGACCACACAAAGGCACGGTTCTATGATTGTAAGTGGCGTCCCCTGTGGCCATGCAGTGTAGGTCTTCCGCCTGGTATGTGAGTATGCTCCATATCCAGCCAGAACTTGGAGTTGGCTGTGTCAAGAAGAAAGATACAGCAGAAGCCTCCGCCACTGAGCGAAGCTGACTGGCTCGGCAGGCTGAAGGAAGCTAGCTCACAGATGCTCAGCCAGCATATGAGCAGCCCTGTTTACCTCTCTGGTCACAGCACTAAGACCTAGAGGGGAGCCTCCCTCTCTCACGGGCAGGCACAGCTCTCATTCCTTCCATCTGGACCAAACAGCTTTTCCCAAGCCCTGCGGGCCTGTTCACGCATAGCTGAAACACATCTCTTATTGATTAACAGCTCGAAAGGGAAGTCCCCTCAAATATGCTCTTCCTTTTATCTCTCGCAGGCCCTTCAGCATCACCATGCTGTTCATGAAATTTCTTACATTGCAAAGGACATCACAGACCACCGGGCCTTTGGCTACGTTTGTGGGAAGGAAGGGAACCACAGATTTGTGGCCATAAAAACAGCCCAGGCGGTGAGTACTCCATCCAAAGAGGGCACCTTCCCTTGTAACTTGAGGGGGCAGTCACACTGGAAGGCCACTCTGATGTTTGCCTCAGCAATACTGATACTCCGGTTCCCATCTAAAAAAGATAAACAGCCTAGAAGCGGGAAAACACTTCATGCCCATCTGGGTTTGTTGTTGTTTTTACTAATGGGTATTTCACAAGGACTAACTATTTTCCTTTCTGATTAAGCAGGTTTAGAGGCACAATATACGAATAAGTTTCCTGGTGTTCATAGCCTCATTTAAAAAGAAAATAAGAGAAAATAAATAGCCACTTTGCGTAAGGCCTATTCTAATTTCATTGTATCCGAAATTACTAATAAGTAAAAGCATTGCCTTTTACGCCTATGATTATTATGAATTTACAAATATAATTAGTTGGAGAAATGAACTTTAGCCTAAATGCAATTTACTAAACAATACAAACAAGTTAGAATTAATTAAAGATGGAATGCTTTCAGTTTAATAGGAAAAGGAAGAGCAGTGGGTTGTAGCCAGCACACACAAAAGTGGGTCTTCACAGCTCAGGCACAACCCCTTATTAATAATGTGTTTACCACCTTTCACTCCAGGCTGAACCTGTTATTCTGGACTTGAGAGATCTCTTTCAACTTATTTATGAATTGAAGCAAAGAGAAGAGTTGGAAAAAAAGGCACAAAAGGATAAGCAGTGTGAACAAGCTGTGTATCAGGTATAGCTGTGAGTTTATCCCGGTACTGGGGAAGATTGGGGCTTAAAATAAATAGATGTGAAAACTGACAGTCAGGGCTTCTCTTCCTGCCACCAAATAGCAATAAAGATGAAAGGCTCTTGTGTAAATTACAAGCTCAGAAGCAAGCAGTGAGAAATGATCCCTTATTCTCTGAAATTCTAGACATGTAAGAGAAACAGAAATCTTGAATCCAAAGGAAGATTTCAGGGGAGTACAACGAAAGAAATGCAATTGCTCTTGCTGTTACAGTGGGTGGGGGTGGCTACAAGGGTTTTGTTGTTTTCTGTGTGTTTTCTACCTAATGGCCACCAGCCTGTCCTATGCGGAACTGGTTTCTTTACTGTCCTATAACTTCTGAATCCAGTCTCACATCTCTCCTATGTCCTCTGCTCCCATCTTCCCTCCTCTCCACCCCCCCGCCCCCACCCCGCTGCCCTCACTCTGCCGTAGACAATTCTGGAAGAGGATGTTGAAGATCCTGTGTACCAGGTAACTCCTGAAACCAAATGGGTTTTTAGGATCTGGAATGACTAGGCCCGTGATATAGACTTGAAACATCTGCTGCCTGTGGAGCCTAGACAGGGACAAGATGGTTTCTGAGGGTGAGAGCTGCCAGCCCCTGCAGGAGCCAGTTTCCATGAAAACTAGCAGAAGTATGGCCAGCATCAGGGACATGGGGTGTGGTGATGCACTCTCCCATCTTGCCTTGCCTCAGCCCTCTCCACGATCTGTAAATGTCTGATCCTGGAGCTGAACGTTTTCACAAGTCTCTTGAATATTCTGAGTTCATGAGAGACTGAATAATGAGGTAGTTTATCTGAGTAAAGAACTGGAGATGGGGACTGGCGTTCTGACATTTGAATGCAAACCCAAAGGATGGGTTTGTAAGCTTTAGAAAGGCTGTGAGAAGCCTCTCCCAGCTTGATCAGCCAGACCGCCCCTCTGATGAGCTGGCTGGTGCCCAGGGGCTGTTGTGAGAAGGGAATGGGAGATCCTAGAGACGTCCCAGCCCACAGCTTTCTCTGCACCCTCTTCAGGGTTGCATCCCAGGTGTGCGTAGAGACATGACTTCTCTTGGGCTCAAGTATGTACTCTGCTCAAACAGATGGAGGGAAAGGGAAGAGGTGGCCCCTGACCCTCACCCCAAATGCTGAGAAAGAAGCCCAAACACATACTTGCTGGACATAAAAGAAAACTTGAAACTTGTATTTCTAACTGGGACACACGTGGATTCTAGATGTGTGTGTGTCACACATGCATAGATGTGAATGCCTATTTATACACAGAAAACTGCTATGCACAAATTAAAATAATAATGGATTTTAAAAGCAGTATAATATAGATAACTTATAGTGGAAGAAGTATCTAGCACATAAGACTAACAGAAGTCTATGTACTTAATGATGGCCCTTGCTTTGCAATAAATGCTGAGGTGAGGATTTGTTTATAATGCAAGCTCAGCCCTTGGCTAACTGGCTCCAGAAAATAAAGAATGTTGGCCTTTTAGAAAGGGGGTGGTCCTTTAGTCACAAATATGCACATGGTCATTCTGATATCTAATACTTCAAACTAAGAGTGAAATGCAGGTGATATTTATGGGACAAGGGAATTTGGGGCTTATGAGCACTTCAAAGTTGACTTAGGAACCTGGGCTTTGAGCAAAGGGAGGGGACTGCTGTGACCCAACGTTTACAAAGTTGGGACCCAGGCATTTCCAGGAGACGCCATTCCCACTCAGCATGCCACACAGGCAGGCAGTACTGAGATAAATGCCACTGAGTGAGGAGGCTGTGACTGCACAGGAGCTGCTGGGCCCCCTGCAACCATCGGGAAGGACTGGCTGCCAGCCATCTGCAGATTTCTTTAGAAAAGGCAGAAATGTGCAAGGCCCGCTGGTATCTCAGTAATTCAGTGGTCTCACTAAGATATGTTCTCTTGCGCCCGTTTCTTTAATGTTCACTGTGATTTGTATCTTGAATTCCAAATGCTTTTTTCCCCCTCTTTCTTTTTCTTCTGACCTTTCCTCTCTGGCTGCTGCATAATAGTACATTGTGTTTGAGGCTGGACACGAGCCAATCCGTGACCCTGAAATGGAAGAAAACATTTATCAGGTATAAAATCGTTTCTCTCTCAGCATTGCACCATCACCAGCAGATGTTCTGTGGGATTTGAAGGACCAGGGCTCTCTCCACACACACTCCACGCAGTCATTCCAGGCTGGTTAAGATACTCTGCTTTCCGCTTTCTTCAAACTTACCAGCATTTTTCATACCTGATCATGGAATGGTTTATGGCCAGTTGGGTACAGTGTTTTAACTTCTAAGGGATCTTAACTTATTTTCAGTCGATCCAAAATCAGCTATTCCTTTTTTCTAAATTAATTCATTGGAGGGTTGTTGTCCATAATATAGCAGAGTCCTTCATTTCTCAAAAGAACGTGTTCATCCAGTTTCTTTAAAAAGCTCATCACACTACTAAAAATGAAGTACAGACTCAAAAATGCTACTTAAAAACAACATTGGAAAAGTTCATTGAAAAAAAGGAAGGATAGCTAAAGGTTTTACCCCTGCTGAAGGGAAGGTAAATTAATATTCTTAAATGTCTGCTTATGTGAAAAACTACTAACACACTTTTAATCCATTTCATTCTCACAAATATTCGATAAAGTAGGCATTTGAATTCCACTTTCACAAGGGGAAGCTGAGACTCAGAGAAGTTGAGTAGCTTTCTCAGGGTTATATGGTTATTTAGGACTAAGATCAAACCCAGGCATGGGTGTGAAGGCTAAGCTCACACTTCTGCCCCATGCTTTTCCATCAAAGGGTTTGAGTAAGTGCAGCCTAGCAACACATCAAACAAATATGACAACCTCTAGTTTTTCACTAATTAGAATTTCAGTTCTAATTTGAATATAAACATTAGAGAAGTAGGAACAATTTTAATGTATTTCATAAGTGATTTTAATTTTCTTAATTTACTCAGTTGTGTGGTCTGTCATTTTGCCTTGGACACACATTACTTGTGTAATAAAAACAAAACAGATTTTCAGTTTGCATCAAATGCATGCAATTCTAAATTACCAAAGTATAATGTTGGCTCCATCAAGTGCTCAGTTTTAACCAGCCCTGTAGAATAATAATCTAAGCACAGTTGACCTTTGAACCATTGGGTTTAAACTACATGAGTCCATTTATATGTGGATTTCATTCAATAAATACCTGTACTGTTTTCAAATTTTGGTTGGCAATCCACAGATGCAGAGGGTTGACTGTATGCATTGATCTACCCCATTTTATACAGGGAACTTAGCATCCACCAATTTTGGTGTCCAATGGGGAAGAGGGGTGTCCTGGAACCGATTTCTGGTAAATACCCACGGACAACTGTTTTCAGGGAGTCAAAAGTTATACAAAGATCTTCAGTGCAGGGAGCAGTGTCTATGACACCCACATTGTATGTTTATCCACATAATCTGTCTGGATTGGATCCAAGTGTGAGGTTATGCTTGGAGGTTTTGTTTAAAATCATCACCGACAAAATTTCTGTCTTCAAACAGATAAATTGCATCTTTGTCTTCAGTGGTAGATTTTCAAGTACAACCTAACAGTGCCTGAATATGGGGCACTTGTTGGAGCCAGCATTATACTTTTTGTAATTTACAATTCCATGCATTTGATGCAAACTAAAAATCTATTTTGTTTTTATTACACAAGTAATGTGTGTCCAAGGCAGAATAATAGACCAAAGGAACCATGAACCAATATTTCTCTGAAGAGAGAGCACCTTTTGTTTTTCACATTTTTCCTTTTCTTAATTTTTATTTTTAATCACAGGTTATATTCAATAGTAGTAGCCCTGTGCACAAATCCGTGCACCAGTAGCTCTCTGCGGGGCCAGCTGCTCTGTTCCCACTCCCCAGAGGCCCTCCATGGCCAGGGTGGAATGCTTGCTTCATTGCTGCAGCAATGAAGCAAGCATTCCTCCAGGCCACTCATGCTGCCTGTTCTCAGTGGCCACCTTCCTGGGACTAGGGGACTCCAGTGGGGCTGAGAGGATTAGGCACTGCCATCTTGTGGCTCTTGGCGTTACCATTTTTGTGACGGAGTGATGGTTAATTTGCATGTTATCATTTACTTAGAATTATTCTGTATTAGTTTGAAGTGTATGGCACAGTGGTTAGATAGCCAGATACTTTACAAAGTGTTCCCCCTTATATTTCCAGCACCCACTGTCACCATACATAGTTATTCCAATATCATTGACTATACTTCCTTTGTTGTACTTTACATCAATCTGCCTGTAACTACCAGTCTGTACTTGTCAACCCCTTCACACTTTTCACCCAGACCTCCATCAATAGATAAGTGGGTAAAAAAGCTGTGATAACATATATACAGTTTAGGTCCTTCAATATAAGAGGTTTCTGAATTCAGAGTTAGCTGTAGTTGGCAGGACTCCTGTTGTACCTTGTGGGGAGTATAGGGGGAGGGGGTTTTAGGCAAGTGGAGAACTGGATTCTAGTTGTGGCTCAGTCACCAACAACCTTTGGCTGAGTGGTACTGGACAGGGAACTTGCCTTCTCAGAGATTCAGCTTAGTTTCCCCAATGACAATATCAGGGAATAATTTCTTCCTAATGCACATGTTGGTGTGAGAACAAAACAAGCTCATGTGAAGAAAGTATAGAAGAGGCTTCATCTGAGTCACACACTGAGCCCATCATATGTGAATTCAAGATCTTAAGTACCAGTCCTACCAACTCAGCCATTACTATACCTTGTCAAATTCCTTTTCTCCTCTGGGCCTCAGTTTACTTATTTTTAAAATGAGTCAAGGAAACTGAGGAGTCTCTCAGGCAATGCCCTTTTCTGCTCTTTGTAATTAGTTGCCTCATCATACGCTTGTGATTCTTCAGAGGAACATGTCACCATGGAGTGTGTGTGTGTGTGTTTGTGTGGTTTTGGTAACTTTTGTTGAGTGCTGATTGTGAGCCTTGTGGTTCAAAGCATTTTTACACAGTTCTCAGTTTTGACCCTATCGGTACCTTGGTGAGATTAAAATAGCTATGATGACAGTTGTAATGACAATCATTTTAAATGTAAGAAAGTCAAGTCCTCCAATCTGAGTGCTGGGTCCAAAGTCAAAGCCTCTGAATGAAGGTTTATGTGTAGTATCTTAATATCCCTCACAGGAACCTGATGTGGTTTGAGCCATTATTCCCTCATTACAGATGAAAAAAATGAGGCTCACAGGGTTGAGGAGCTACAAGAAGTAAAACTCCCCAATTACATCCACATCTATGTGACTCTGTAAATCAATAGATTAATCTTGGGACTCTCCTTTACTCAGAAAATGCTGATGCTGAATCTCACAGTCAGATTCTGTGCATCTTCAAGTCACCATCTAAAAATCACATGTGTTCTAACAGTTCTGATCTCCAGTCTTCCTGTTTGTCCATCATGAACAAGAAGGTGCCGTGAATATTTTACCACCCCCTATTGGAAAGGACTCTGGTCATTTTCCTCTCTTGCAATTGCCAGGCTAGGTCTCAATTTGCTTAACAAGAGATAAACTCTTGGGCCTAAAGATAGGTCTGGGCTTTTAAGGAGCTGCAATTAGGAACCTCATTATTTTTTTGAAGGACCTCCAAGTGTTGCATAGTTATTCCTCCTGAGTAGATTGCAGTGTGCCTCATACTTCAGCCTAGCCCAGATTGAACTCAGACTTCAATTCCATCTCCCCTTTTCTGGAATGAAAGAAAGGGGACTAGGGCCTAATCCTTTAACTACTTGATGACCCTAAGGGAAGTACATAACTTCTGCATCTCAATTTCCTGAGGTACAAATAGGGATATGGTATCATTTGCTTCTAGAAGTGATATGAAGATGTGAAATGAGAAGATCAGCACTTGGGCCTAGTAGGCTTCTTGTAGATGTGAGCTCCCATCTCTCACCAATGTTGTCAGCATCTACTACTGCCCAGCTGTCTGACGATGATGTGTTAAATGAAGGGGAACATGGCTCGCCCACCCCATCTTGTCCGAGAGCTGCAGCTTCTCCCAACTGTGCTGTTTATAACTGCAGCCGACAGGAGGGAGGGGCTCTTGAGTAAAGTAACCTCTCTTTGAGATTTTGCAGTCTCGTTTCCCAACCGGATTGATCATCATAATTGTCTTTCTGTTTTCATGCCTTAGAAAAGTTAGCAGCCATCCCTTTAAAATGATACAGAGCCTTGTGCTTCAAAGCATTTTTACACAGTTCTCAGTTTTGACCCTTCCAGTACCTCGGTGAGATTAAAACAGCTATGATGACAGTTGTGATGACAATCATTTTAAATGTAAGAAAGTCAAGTCCTCCAATCTGAGTGCTGGGTCCAAAGTCAAAGCCTCTGATTCTGAGGCCAGAGATCTTTCGTTTCTTAACAAGCCCCCCACCTGAGTGAGATCACAGCTTCCTGTGCAGGCATGCCCCAATTTTGTTCTTTCAACATCATTTTTAATCACCCACCATGTGTCAAGTATCATTACTTTAAAATGTGAGTCTCTAGTCTTATGTCACTGCCTCTCCACACTACTAATATGCTGCTGCACTGAAAGTGTCTTCTGTATGGACAGTACTGAACATATAGCTTTAGAGTCATATCTCTTCTATTAATTGGTTCATTTAAGAAGTAATTATGTATCGAGCATCCCCATGTATGACTGGTCCATGGGGATGTACTGATGACCACAACATGGCCTTCACCCTCAGGGAGTTTATAGGCAACCCCTGGGAGCTCATGACAACCAGATGAGGTCATTGAGTGCAGAGAACAAAGTGACCTCTGTGGTCACATGGCCTGTGGCAGAGCCAAGATTAGGAACCAGACCTACCCCTTCCTTTTGGTCCAGAACCATTGTCACTCCCAAACATCATTTTTCCCAAAATGGTCTGATGGCATGGGCCTGCCAAGGAAAAATGAGAGCCAGAACCACTGCTCTTTCTGGTCCCCGTTCCTTGAGCAGTGTCTTGCCCTCAGCCCACACGTGGTAAATGTTGAATATTTAGAGGTTTCTTGCCAACCAGTGTTTACAGATGGGAGAACAAGGATAAGAAATATCAGCCCTGCCCTCAGCAAGCTTGCAGAGTAGCAGGAAGACAGAGGACCCGGCAGAGGCAGTGTGATCTCTGGAGTCCTATGTAAGAGAATGCCTCTTTCCCACTTGGCTGTTGCAGTCTGGTTTCTCCCATTTCCCCAACAAGCCAGGGGCTCTGAGCAGTCAGGGGCCATATCCATCTCCGTTTTACATCATCGTTCCTGGCAAAGTACCATGCATGATATAAAATAGGTACCTGGCAACTATTTGTTTTATTAAAAAATAAATAAATAAAACATTTACTTTTTAATGAAAGGATGCACCAGAGGTTACAAGACTACAGAGAATGGTTCAAATGCAGCCTGGGGAGTCAGGCAAGGCTCCCAAGAAGATGTCTGGGCTGAGATAAATCTTAAAGGACAAACAGGCAGATTGATATCGCACCCATGGGAGAGAAAGCAGAAAAGCTTTTTCAATTATGCACAGTTTGGGTTTATCCATCCCACCGCTTTTCCCCCATTTGCAGGGATAATTGAGAGTCAGCAGTGTTTCGGCTTGCTAAGTGCCCATGGTGAGCAGTGAATTACGGGGAGCAGGAATGCTATTTGTTGTGCTCAGGAAAGGGTGAGCTCATGGAAATCAAGTGCGGGCTCGGGATTTATTGGCCCTCGTTAACAAGGACTCTGTGGGCATTCTTTGAGGATTCCTTTTAGATGGAGCCCAGTTATCAGGAGCAAAGAAAATTGCGTTCTTCATTGGCTACCTGCAAAAGAATGTTTGCAAGAGTGGTTCTCAAGTGCCTCTTTTGTACAACCATGCTCACGCATAGTCCCACTGTCTGCAAGAATGTGCAGGAGCTTCCTGAAACGCAGAATGTAATGGCAGAGAAAAAGAAGCTTCTGGAACAGCTGTAAGAACGGTGGGGTCAGGGCTCAATGAGAGCTGTCTGTATAGTATCCTATATAATAAAAGCCTAATATACAAATTGACCAAATGGCAGAACAACCAGTCGCTGTAACTCACACTGACCACCAGGGGGCAGACGCTCAATGCAGGAGCTTCACCCAGGTGGTCACTGTGTTCCCACAGAGGGAAAACCTCTCAGCCAGAAACAGGGCTCACAGCTAGCAAACACAGCAGCAGTGGCAGGAGCCCCTCCTACCTCTGCTGTAGGAAGGTGGTAAAAAGCAAGGGAACCAGATTGTGAGAGCCCTGGACTGCAAGAGGGATGTCTGTCTGCTGGCAAGCAGACATCCCCTGAAGGGTCCTAGACTATGAGAGGGTGCAGGCTGGGCTGAGGGCCTCTCCCCAGTGCACAAATCTCATGTACTCGGCCTCTAGTAGTAGTGAAAAGGCCATCTGCCCAGACTCCACCCTATGGCTGGACTCTCTCTGGGCCACACTTTCTGATTGCCATGATTGACTTGTCCTGAGGATTACATGAGAATGCCCATAAACAAATGTTCAGAATAGTGCTGGCATAATAGTTCACACTATTCAGAATAAATGTCTTGTTTGATAGCCAGAAGGAGTTAGATTTTAATCTGACCACTTCCTGGCTATGGAGCTTTGAGCAAAGTTCCTGAACATCTCTGAGTCTCACTTTCTGCTACTTAAAGTGAAGAATACAATACCAATTTCTTAGGGTTATTTCTTAAAGTTATTGTAAGGATTTTAAGTTAAATGAGAGTGAAAATGACAAAGAAACTCAAGGAATAAGCTCAAATTCTTACTTCTTGAAGGATGGTTTGATAACCTAGCCCAAACCTAAAGGTTTTTCTTTTTGTGTGTGTGTTTGTTTTTTCACCATTTCCCACATTTCTCTATGGAACATTTACCCAGCCGACATGACTGAAGTCCTACTGGTCTACTGAGCAATATGCCTGCTCTTAGGGAGCCCCCAGTCTGAGAAAAGACATGTTATCAAATAATTCTAAAACCACTGTTGGCTGATCCCATCAATAGAGGTGTGGGCTAAGCTCTGCTAGGTGCTGGGGAATGACAGCCAATGATTACTTTCAATTTGGGACATTTCAGTACAAAGTCCTTGATTGACAAATGAGAGCAGTATTCTTTGTATCCACTGTTGTTAAGTATTACAAAATGTGTGTGTGTGTGTGTGTGTGTGTGTGTGTGTGTGCGTGCGTGTGTTATCATTCTAACATTTTTCCATGTTATGGTGCCTAGTAGATTTTGATTATCTATTTTCTCATTTGATCTTCACAATAATCAGAGTGAGAAGCAGAGCCGATAGCACCATTTTGTAAGAGTGCAGCTCAGAGGAACTAAGTGACCAGCTTAGGGTGTTACCATCACCATGTAACCCAATCGAACTGGATGGGTGACTAAGAAGAGAGGGAGAGAAGAAACAGATATGTGTTTTTAAAAATTAAAATTAAGATTTTTTTCTAGATACTAGTCTCATGCTTTTCATATAATTTCTGGGTCCTTTCCTTGAACAAAGCCTTTGATGATTACCCAGTGGCTTATGTGTGATCCCAACAGAAGTGGAACTTTGTACGATGACCTTAATACTTGCTATATTTTAAATAGGCTGAATCTCAGTCTTAGGGTTGAACAGTCTAAGCTCAGCTGCAAACTGTGTTTAATCACTTTGGGAAACTCAGAGAACATCCCTGGGCCTAAGTTTTATCTTTGGTGAAATGAGGATTATTTGTTTCACCACAAGATTGCTGAGGTCTCTGCAGCTTCCTGTTCTGTGGTTCTGTGATTCTGTGAGGCAGCCTGTAGACATGTGTTAAATGATTCATACACACAGCCCTCCTAGCCTGCTGCAATCACAGCCCCTTGGAGTTGACCCCTGGGTCCTCAGAGCCGTTCTCTCATACACACATGTCCTCTGGGGTCCCCTTAGAGTTAAGTTCTGGTCGCTTTGTTCTTTTAAAAATGGAACACCAGAGTGTTTTAACTGTGTTTAATTTTTATTTTTCTGTAGGTTCCCACCAGCCAAAAGAAGGAAGGTGTTTATGATGTGCCAAAAAGTCAACCTGTAAGTGTAAGTACATCTCCTTTCTACTGCCAGGTTCCCAAGACCTGTGTTCATATGTCTGCAACCTGAGGAAAAGGTCTCCTCTTCTGGTTAAGGTTCACAACCCATGTGGCTTCACTGGGGAATGCATGCTGGGACTCCTGTTTTCCGATGGTCTTAGGCACCTTGCTAGCAGTTTTCAACCTGTGGGTTGCGACCCACAAGTTGAGAACCGCTGCTGTAGAGCCTAAGACCATCAGAAAACACAGATATTTACATTACGATTCATAACAGTAGCAAAATTACAGTTTTGAAGTAGCAACAAAAATAATTTTAAGATTGGGGGTCACCACAACATGAGGAACTGTATTAAAAGGTCACAGCATTAAAAAAAGGTTGAGAACCACTGCCTTAGTGGGTGGGAGGGAAGAAAGCATAGAGGACAGACTGGTGGGGCTGCCGATCTGGATGAAGGTCTGGCTTTATGAGTGGCAGTGAGTTGAACTGTGTAAACCACCATGTGCAAAGGATTGGAGGTTTCAGGTATTCTTCAGCCAAAGATTTTAGGAGACAGTGTCTTTGTTCTAGGAAGATTTTTGACCATCTAACTTGGAAGTGGTTGAGAAGTTTCAGA